>CM067763.1:17483389-18083389 GCA_034642375.1 Vigna nakashimae
CTCGTGGTTTAACTGGTTAATTTGTGTGATTATTGATTATCTTTGACTTTAATTTTGATTTTCTGTTTTTATTTTTTCTGTTTTTTATTTTATTTTATCTTTTTATCTTTTTAGATTAGGTTAGATTTTATTTTTATCTTTTTAGGTTAGATTAGATTCTGTTTTTATCTTTTTAGATTAGGTTAGATTAGATTTGATTTTATTTTGTTAGGTTAGAATTTATTAGATTTTATTTTATCTTTATCTTTTAGATTAGGTTAGATTTTATTTTATCTTTTTAGAATAGATTTTATTTTATTTTATTTTCTATCTTTTAAATCTTTTATCTTCTTATCTTCTGAATCTTTTATCTTTTTATCTTTGAATATATATCTTCTTTTATATCTTTTTGTGCTAACAAATTTTTTTTCTAGGGTTTTGTTTTCTTGTGCATGCAGGAAGCAATTCGAACTAGGAGTAAGAAAACAACAGAACCACTTCTTGAAGGTCTAGAAGAGAGTAGAAGGAGGAGAAGAATCAGAACGTCTAGAGAACTTTTCCCTTCTCCTGAAACTCTCTTGCAATCATCACCACAAGGTTCTGTTCATAGCACAGGAAGTATGGAGGGCAATAATGTTAGAAGAACTCTTGCAGATTACACTAATCTTGCTGGACCTCAGCACTTCAGTAGCATAGCTAGACCTAGAGTCAATGCAGCCAACATGGAGGTCAAACCAGCACTGATTCAACTGGTGAAGAGTAATCAATTTAATGGGTTATCTCACGAAAGCCCATATGAGCACCTGACTACCTTTAATGAGATTTGCAATACAGTCAAAATTAATGGGGTGCCAGACGAAGCAATCAAACTTAGCTTGTTTCCTTTCTCATTGGGAGGCAATGCTAAGCTTTGGTTGAACTCTTTTCCAGAAGAAAGTTTCACAGAGTGGGAAGCAGTGGTCACAAAATTCTTAAACAAATACTTCCCACAATCTAAGGTGACTAAAGGAAAGCAAGAGATATCTTCATTCAAGCAGGGCATGGAAGAATCACTGGGACATGCATGGGACAGGTATAAAAGCTTGTTACGTAAAACTCCCACGCATGGCTTTGAAGATCAAGAAGTAGTCCTAACTTTCCTTGGAGGACTTGGTTCACAAACCATGATGATGCTGGATGCCTCAGCTGGAGGCAATATCAAATGGAAGACTCCAGAGGAAGCAACTGAAATTATTGAAAACATGGCTACAAGTGATAATGAGCTGCACAGTGAAAGAGGAGCTCCTTTGCAACAGAAAGGGGTTCTTCAATTACAAACCCATGATGCCTTGCTAGCCCAGAATAAAATTCTAACTCAACAGCTGGAAACTCTGACCAAAACTCTTGCTTCATTACCCAAAGAGTTAAAATCTGCTGCACAGGTACAAACCCAGTTGTGCGAATTATGTGGGGGAGATCACATCAATGGCCAATGTGCTTTTCCTGTGGAAGCCGTGGAGGATGTTAATTTCATGGCTAATCAGTTTCCATACCGTCAAGGGAATTATAATCAGGGTTGGAAACCACATCCAAGTATTGGCCAAGGACAAACTGGGCAGGCTAATCATTATAATAAGCAGCAGCAGCAACCAACCGTGTGGCAACAATTATCTATGCTTAATGAAAGATCAACAAGGTTGGAAGAAACTCTTCAGCAATTCATACAGAAAACTGAATCTTCTCAAAAGAGCACTGAAGCTGCTATAAAGAATTTGGAGATTCAGATGGGTCAGATTACCAAGCAATTGGAAGAAAGACCACACAGAAACTTTGGGGCTAATACTGAGGTTAACCCTAGAGAAGAGTGCAAAGTGGTCAAGAGTGTGAATGAAGAGATTATTGAGTTAGAAGAAGATGAAACAGAAGAGAGAAGAGAAGAAGAAAGAAAGGACACTTTTCCTTTTCTAACAAATTAGGAGAAACCAATGGATTTCACAGATTTATTCAGACTGGTTGATAATGAAGCTCCTTGGGAACAAATTTTACAGAAAATAGCAGTTTACACAAAATCTGAAGAAGGAACCTCTACAAAAAGAAGACGTAGAGATGATGAGGAAGAAAAGTGTATAACTGTTAAGAAAGAGTCATTCCCACCAAAAGCAGCAGATCCAGGTAGTTTTTCTATCCCTTGCACTATAGGGAAGAAAAAGGTAAAGAAAGCTCTCCTTGATTTAGGCTCAAGTGTTAACTTGATGCCTTATTCTCTATTGGAGCAAATTGGCCATGTTAAAATAAAACCTGTAAAGGTTAATCTTGTAATGGCTGATGGATCTTCAAAGGAGCCATATGGGATTGCAGAAGACATTGTAGTTTGTGTTGGCAAACTTCAGTTTTTGGCAGACTTTGTGGTGATGAAGATGGAGACCGAAAAAATACCTTTCATACTGGGAAGACCGTTTATGAAAACGGCCAGGGCTATCATAGATGTTAATGAAGGTATAGTGGTGCTCCAGGATAGAGAGGAGAGAGTGGTGGTGGATGTTTTCAAAGATGAGATACAAGCAAAGGAGGAAGAAGCCAGTTATAAAGCTGCATTTCGAGATGCACCCATAACTAGAGGTAAAGATGAAAATTTTGAGGTTTCAGATAACCATTGTTTGTTTTTTCAGGTACCCAAGGTAGAAGAGATTGGAAAAGGAGAAGAAGTTCCTAGAGACTGGAAGAAAAGAAGACCCCAACTTGGCACACCTGTAAGACTCAAGAACAAGTTGTGGGTTATAAAAGGCTTTAAAGAGAAGGAGATGATAGAGATAGAGTCTCCGTATTCTAGAGAATCTAAGACAGTCCAAAGGAAGCAGTTGAAAGGTTGGTGGAAGGACAACATCAACCATAAAGAAGATGGAACATGAGCTTTAACAGGGTCAAGCTAGTGACGTTAAAGAAGCGCTTGCTGGGAGGCAACCCAGTAGATTTACAAACTTTTGATTTGGTTTTGTAATTTGTAATTTGTGAACATTATTCTGAACATTATTTTGTTGGATCTAGCATCTACTGAAGGATGCTAGGTGGTTAAGTATCTACTGAAGGATACTAGGTTTTTAACACCTACTGATGGGTGTTGGTGAGAAGATTTTGCACCTACTGATGGGTGCTGGTAAGTTTGAAACACCTACTGATGGGTGTTGGTGGATTTTGGGTCAGGCTCGTGACGTTAAACAAGCGCTACCTGGGAGGCAACCCAGTTGATTGATTGTTTTTGTTTGTTTTATTTTAATTAGGGTTTGCATAAGCATTTTTAACATTGAATTGCAGGGAACTTATGAGGGGTATGCTAGGAAGGCACGTAGGTCAAGAAAAGAAGGAGAAGGGCACATCACGAAAGTGCCGTTGAGCGGTACTCTCGCAGATGGGCTTTAGTTTCCCCTTAGCGGGATCCGAGCCCATTAGGGTATTTTTATACCCTAAGCTGCATTTTGGTTTTTATTTTCAGGCTCTTCTCTGCACACACACTCCTACATACCTTTTCAAAGGTTCTCTACAATTTTTTTCCTCATCCCTCCTTAGAAAATCTCCCTTCCACTCACTTGCTCACTAGTTTTCCATCTAAGTTTGGGGTTGGGAGAGAGCATCATTGAAGGGGCTGATTTCATCATTGTGGTTTACTAATGCTTAACAATGTATCTTTTGGTTTTGTGAATTATGTTTGATGCAGGGATGGCCTCCTCATCGGGCAAAAAGAATCAAGACTATAAGATCCAAGAAGAGGAAGATACAAAGGACAACTCAGATTGATGAGGAGCTGAGATAGCATTTACGGATGAATGCTATCATATGCTTATGCTTTTGTTGGTTTAAGTTTTCTAAACTTATTTATTTTTTGTTTTAGATTAGGGTTTGATGTACTCTATTGGAAACTTGGTTTGTTATGATGGTTTGCTATTAACTGTGATTGTGTGATAAGTAATGCTTGATGATGATTAGTGATTGATTGATGTTGAGATAGATGTGCACATAAAATGCTTATACAGGTGATTCAGAAGCTTTGTGAACAAATACAGGATATTATGATTGTGATTGTGAAATTAAGCAGGATGTGTATGTCAAATGTGAATAAGCTTATATGTGAGGTTTTGAGCTCCAGAGTTGTTATTGTTGAATGCTATTACTTTGAAAGCATGAATGATTTTGCCCAGGTTTTCTATGATTGAATCAATTGCTTGTTTTGCATCATGTGATCAAGGCCGTTTGTTGGAACCCTTTTTATTGGCCAAATTCATAAAGTTAGCCCACTAAAAGAGAACACTTTGTGTTCTATCCGTTGAACCCTTAGCCTTGAACATACACTAAAAACCCTTGATTGAAAATCTTCACCTTGAGTTAAGTAGAAGATCTTGTGTGGTATTGTTAAATGTTCAAGTTTGGGGTTGTTGGGAAAAAGGAAAAGCATTGAGCTAAGAGCTAAAAAGTAAGAATATGCAAAGAAAAGAAAAAGAAGCAAAGCTCAATGCAAATGCAAATGCAAAGGCAAAAGAAAGTTGGGAATGAATAAGAATGATTGTGTTGTTATGATTCTCTTAACTCAAGGATTTTGTGATCCAGAAAAACCAATTTTCTTGTTAGCCCAGCCACATTATAAGCCATTGAAAAGTCCTTGTGATGATGCATGCTTGTGAATGTTTTTGATTGTGGTAAAATGAAAGGCAAAGTTGATTCATGTGACATTGTGATAGTGGAGTGAATGAGTGAAACACTTTACCTCTTAAACACTTGTGTGTTGAGTGAAACACTTTACCTAGTGAGGAAATATTCCATAAGCACATGAACATCCATGCTTAATTGATTGATCATTCATGAAAAATAGCATTTGTTGGAACTTAAATGACTTTGTGAACACTAAAGCATGTGCACATCTTGAATGAACTCTTGGTCATAAGGTTAATTAAAGTTTTTACTTATCTTGAAAAGAGAATTTTTGAATGAGTGAACCATCATATGAATTGGTTGGAGATTGAGTTACATCTTGTTTGCTTGAGGACAAGCAAAGTTCTAAGTTTGGGGTTGTGATAACAGTTGAAAAACTGTTATTTTCATGCTTAATATTGATACTAAAAGCAACCTTTAGACTTAAAAACTAGCTTGAAATCATGCTTTTATCTATATTTTCAGAAATAAGAGAGCTGGACAGGTTTATGCTTGATTTAAGTGTTTTTGTGCAGGTTTTAAGGTGAATTTGGTAAAAGAAGTGAAGAAGGAGAGAGATGACATTAGAAAAGACAAGAAAGAGTGCAAAAAGAGAAGTCGAAGGCACCGCTCAGCGGTATTTTACCGCTGAGCGGCACTCAGGAGGTTGCGGGAGTCACGCTGAGGGGCAACATGGCCACTGAGGGGAAGAAAGTGACGCGCAATCACCGCTGGGCGGTATTTACCGCTGAGCGGCACTTTTTGGGCTTGGGCTTTTGTAATCTTTTGTAACTCTAGATTAGTATATAAGGGCTTGCACGTCCTTGGGATTAGTATCTTTGGCAGAAACGAGGCAAACACTCTCTCTTCCACCCCTTTGAAGGAGGATCTTGGATGCTCAGGCTACCTCTTCACCTTTATTGGGTTTATTCTTTCATTCTTTCATTGTTATTCATCTAGGTTCACCATGAATATGGTGAACTAAACCTTGTATGTTTGTTGGGGAATCAATGTAAGCTCTTGAAGCTCTCATATATGGAATCTGTTGATTACATCTTTTAATTAAGACTTATGCTTTCTTTCATCATTAGTTAGGGTTTTTCCTCTTTGCTCAATGCTTGCATAGTTTAACTCATTCCATGCATGATAATTGATTTTTTCGATACGGACACGTACGGGGAAGTCTAGATCCGGGGAATTTCTCCCAATATTATACTGACAATATTTTATTGGTTGCCTTTAAGCTCCTGCACTCATGAACTAATCATTAGGAATGCTAGGAATTGTATGAACGCGTGATTAGGGAGAAGCCATCTAGAATGGTACATTAGAGAGTGGCATTAACAATGATGATTTGAATGTTGAATTCCTAAAATATATGAGAGTGGATGAGATGAAATTGACCCCCAACAACATATTCATTCATATAATTCATTGAAAGTGTTTATCTTTTGTCTTTGCCATTGATCAAACTTCATGCATACATGTTTATTTTCTGTCTTGCATATTAAACTTTGAATATTTCGTTTGTAAGTCCTAGCTAATCAACAAATCACATAACTAAACTAGGCCGTGAGTCCTTTGGGAAGAACGATACTTGGTCTTACCAAGTTTATTACTTGAACGATTCGGTCATACTTGCCGATTGTGAAACAAGTTTGTGACATCATAATTTGGTGCTTACAAATTTGTCCATCAACATGTCCCTCATCTGGAATGGTTCTGCTTCATGTGCTTCAGCACATGTCCTGCTCTGTGCTGGCCCTCTCTCTCTACGAGCATGGCGTGGTGGAACTGGCTGAGCTACATCCTCACCTCCACAGTACTGTCTGTAATAGGCCTCATCAATAGCTTTTCTTGGCCTCTCAAATGGTGGAGCAGAAGTGTCCACCCCAGCTAGCTTGCAAAGGTGAGTGATCAAAGAAGGATGTCCTAGTGGTGCTTTGTTGTTTGAGGTATTAGCGCACACACTAATTTCATCAGCTATCACCTGCTGATAACAGTTGAAAAACTGTTATTTTCATGCTTAAAATTGATATTAAAAGCAACCTTTAGACTTAAAAACTAGCTTGAAATCATGTGTTTATCTATATTTTCATAAATAAGAGAGCTGGACAGGTTTATGCTTGATTTAAGTGTTTTTGTGCAGGTTTTAAGGTGAATTTAGTGAAAAGAGTGAAGAAGGAGAGAGGTGACATTAGAAAAGACAAGAAAGAGTGCAGAAAGAGAAGACAAAGGCACCGCTCAGCGGCATTTTACCGCTGAGCGGCACTCAGCGGCATTTTACCGCTGAGCGGCACTCAGGAGGTTGCGGGAGTCACGTTGAGGGGCAAAATGGCCGCTGAGGGGAAGAATGTGACGCGCAATCACCGCTGAGCGGTATTTACCGCTGAGCGGCACTTTTTGGGCTTGGGCTTTTGTAATCTTTTGTAACTCTAGACTAGTATATAAGGGCTTGCACGTCCTAGAATTAGGTATCTTTGGCAGAAACGAGGCAAACACTCTCTCTTCCACCCCTTTGAAGGAGGATCTTGGATGCTCAGGCTACCTCTTCACCTTTATTGGGTTTATTCTTTCATTCTTTCATTGTTATTCATCTAGGTTCACCATGAATATGGTGAACTAAACCTTGTATGTTTGTTGGGGAATCAATGTAATCTCTTGAAGCTCTCATATATGGAATCTGTTGCTTACATCTTTTAATTAAGACTTACGCTTTCTTTCATCATTAGTTAGGGTTTTTCCTCTTTGCTCAATGCTTGCATAGTTTAACTCATTCCATGCATGATTATTGATTTTGTCGATACGGACACGTACGGGGAAGTCTAGATCCGGGGAATTTCTCCCAATATTATACTGACAATATTATATTGGTTGTCGTTAAGCTCCTGCACTCATGAACTAATCATTAGGAATGCTAGGAATTGTATGAACTCGTGATTAGGGAGAAGCCATCTAGAATGGTACATTAGAGAGTGGCATTAACAATGATGACTTGAATGTTGAATTCCTAAAATATATGAGAGTGGATGAGATGAAATTGACCCCCAACAACATATTCATTCATATAATTCATTGAAAGTGTTTATCTTTTGCTTTTGCCATTGATCAAAACTTCATGCATACATGTTTATTTTCTGTCTTGCATATTAAAATTTGAATATTTCGTTTGTAAGTCCTAGCTAATCAACAAATCACATAACTAAACTAGGCCGTGAGTCCTTTGGGAAGAACGATACTTGGTCTTACCAAGTTTATTACTTGAACGATTCGGTCATACTTGCCGATTGTGAAACAAGTTTGTGACATCTTATTTTGGTGCTTACAAATTTGTCCATCAAGTTTTTGGCGCCGCTGCCGGGGACTCGTGGTTTAACTGGTTAATTTGTGTGATTATTGATTATCTTTGACTTTAATTTTGAATTTCTGTTTTTATTTTTTCTGTTTTATTTTATTTTATCTTTTTATCTTTTTAGATTAGGTTAGATTTATTTTTTTATCTTTTTAGGTTAGATTAGATTCTGTTTTATTTTTTTTTTTAGATTAGATTAGATTAGATTTTATTTTATTTTGTTAGGTTAGATTTTATTAGATTTTATTTTATCTTTATCTTTTAGATTAGGTTAGATTTTATTTTATCTTTTTAGAATAGATTTTATTTTATTTTATTTTCTATCTTCTAAATCTTTTATCTTCTTATCTTCTGAATCTTTTATTTTTTTTATCTTTGAATATATATCTTCTCCTATATCTTTCTGTGCTAATAAATATTTTCTAGAGTTTTGTGCCTAATGTTTGCAGGATGCAATTTGGTCAAGAATTTAACTATATGGGCACTCAATTCTACCAAAGTAATCTCAACCACTGGTGGGAACCTCACTCAAGCATGGATCAAAGCCAATTTTGGCAAGCTGCTGGACAATTTGAGAACCAACCACAACAACAATGGCAGCAACAATCCTTTCTATCAGGAAGTTTGGATAGGTTGGAGGACACCCTTCAACGATTTTTGAAAAATTCTGACGCTACTCAGAAAAGCATTGAAGAATCATGTAAAAGGATGGAGATGCAGCTTCATTCCATTAGTCAGAGATTGAATGATGAGGTTAATACTGAAGTTAACCCTAAGGAGGAAGGGCAAGCCATTATCACTGAAAGTGACAAGATTCTTGCTGAGAGAAAAATAGAGAGAGATGAGGAAAAGATAGAGAGAGAAGAAAAAGAAGAGTTGAGTGAGAAAGTTAAAGATGATGAAAAAGAAAAAGAAGTGGTTGAGAGAAAAGAAGAAGAGAAAATTTGTGTGAAGATTGAGAAGGTGAGTAGAAAAAGAAAAGAAAAAAAGAAAGTGAGAGAAAAGAGAAAGAGGACGAGAGAAAAAAATAAAGAATCATATGAAAAATCTCGTCCCCATCCAAAGAAGTATCATAGGAAGAAGGAATTTGAGTGCTTTATGGAAATCTTCAAGAAATTGGAGATTAAAGTTCCTATGATTGAGACACTGCAACAAGTTCCTGGTTTGATCAAAATTCTGAAGAAGTTCAGTAGAAAGAAGAAAAAGAAGAAGGAACTGGGGCTTTACTGGGTCAAGCTAATGACGTTAAAGGAGCGCTTGCTGGGAGGCAACCCAGTAGATTTACAAACTTTTGATTTGTTTTGGTTTTGTAACTTTTAATCTGTGAACATTATTCTGGACATTATTTTGTTGGATCTAGCATCTACTGAAGGATGCTAGGTGGTTAAGTATCTACTGAAGGATACTAAGTTTGTAACACTTACTGATGGGTGTTGGTGAGAAGATTTTGCACCTACTGATGGGTGCTGGTAAGTTTGAAACACCTACTGATGGGTGTTGGTGGATTTTGGGTCAGGCTCGTGACGTTAAACAAGCGCTACCTGGGAGGCAACCCAGTTGATTGATTGTTTTTGTTTGTTTTATTTTAATTAGGGTTTGCATAAGCATTTTTAACATTGAATTACAGGGAACCTATGAGGGGTATGCTAGGAAGGCACGTAGGTCAAGAAAAGAAGGAGAAGGGCACATCACGAAAGTGCCGCTGAGCGGCAATTACCGCTGAGCGGTACTATCGCAGATGGGCTTAAGTTCCCCTTAGCGGAACCCGAGCCCATTGGGGTATTTTTAAACCCTAAGCTGCGCGTTTTTACATTCTTTCAAGCTCTTCTTTGCACAAACACTTCCACATATCTTCTCCTAGGTTTCCCACATCTTTTCCCTCTTCCCTCTTGAGAAAATCTCCCTTCCACTCACGTTCTCACTAGTTTTCCATCTAAGTTTGTGGTTGGGAGAGAGCATCATTGAAGGGGTTGATTTCTTCATTGTGGTTTTTGGTTTTGTGAATTAAGTTTGATGCAGGGATGGCCTCCTCATCGGGCAAAAAGAATCAAGACTATAAGATCCAAGAGGAAGAGGAAGATACAGAGGACAACTCAGACTGATGAGGAGCTGAGATAGCATTTACTGATGAATGCTATCATATGATTATGCTTTTGTGGTTTAAGTTTTCTGAACTTATTTGTTTTTGTTTTTAGATTAGGGTTTGATGTACTCTATTGAACACCTGGTTTATTATGATGGTTTGCTATTAACTGTGATTGGTGATAAGTAATGCTTGATGATGCTTATTGATTGATTGATGTTGAGATGATGTGCACATTAAAATGCTTATATAGGTGATTCACAAGCTTTGTGAACAAATGCATAATATCATGATTGTGATTGTGAAATTAAGCAGGACGTGTATGTCAAATGTGAATGAGCTTATATGTGAGGTTTTGAGCTCCAGAGTTGTTATTGTTGAATGCTATTACTTTGAAAGCATGAATGATTTTGCCCAGGTTTTCTATGATTGAATCAATTGCTTGTTTTGCATCATATGATCAAGGCCATTTGTTGGAACCCTTTTTATTGGCCAAATTCATAAAGTTAGCCTACTAAAAGAGAACACTTTGTGTTCTATCCTTTGAACCCTTAGCCTTGAACATACACTGAAACCTTTGATTGAAAATCTTTACCTTGAGTTAAGTAGAAGATCTTGTGTGGTATTGACAAATGTTCAAGTTTGGGGTTGTTGGGAAAACATGAAAAAAAGAAAAGCATTGAGCTAAGAGCTAAAAAGTAAGAATATGCAAAGAAAAAGAAAAAGAAAAGAAAAAGAAGCAAAGCTAAATGCAAATGCAAAGGCAAGTTGGGAAGAATAAGAATAATTGTGTTGTTATGATTCTCTTAACTCAAGGATTTTGTGATACAGAAAAACCAATTTTCTTGTTAGCCCAGCCACATTATAAGCCATTGAAAAGTCCTTGTGATGATGCATGCTTGTGAATGTTTTTGATTGGGGTAAAATGAAAGGCAAAGTTGATTCATGTGACATTGTGATAGTGGAGTGAATGAGTGAAACACTTTACCTCTTATACACTTGTGTGTTGAGTGAAACACTTTACCTAGTGAGGAAATATTCCACAAGCACATGAACATCCATGCTTAATTGATTGATCATTCATGAAAAATAGCATTTGTTGGAACTTAAATGACTTTGTGAACACTAAAGCATGTGCACATCTTGAATGAACTCTTGGTCATAAGGTTGATTAAAGTTTTTACTTATCTTGAAAAGAGAATTTTTGAATGAGTGAACCATCATATGAATTGGTTGGAGATTGAGTTACATCTTGTTTGCTTGAGGACAAGCAAAGTTCTAAGTTTGGGGTTGTGATAACAGTTGAAAAACTGTTATTTTCATGCTTAAAATTGATATTAAAAGCAACCTTTAGACTTAAAAACTAGCTTGAAATCATGTGTTTATCTATATTTTCATAAATAAGAGAGCTGGACAGGTTTATGCTTGATTTAAGTGTTTTTGTGCAGGTTTTAAGGTGAATTTAGTGAAAAGAGTGAAGAAGGAGAGAGGTGACATTAGAAAAGACAAGAAAGAGTGCAAAAAGAGAAGACAAAGGCACCGCTCAGCGGCATTTTACCGCTGAGCGGCACTCAGGAGGTTGCGGGAGTCACGCTGAGGGGCAAAATGGCCGCTGAGGGGAAGAATGTGACACGCAATCACCGCTGAGCGGTATTTACCGCTGAGCGGCACTTTTTGGGCTTGGGCTTTTGTAATCTTTTGTAACTCTAGACTAGTATATAAGGGCTTGCACGTCCTAGAATTAGGTATCTTTGGCAGAAACGAGGCAAACACTCTCTCTTCCACCCCTTTGAAGGAGGATCTTGGATGCTCAGGCTACCTCTTCACCTTTATTGGGTTTATTCTTTCATTCTTTCATTGTTATTCATCTAGGTTCACCATGAATATGGTGAACTAAACCTTGTATGTTTGTTGGGGAATCAATGTAATCTCTTGAAGCTCTCATATATGGAATCTGTTGCTTACATCTTTTAATTAAGACTTACGCTTTCTTTCATCATTAGTTAGGGTTTTTCCTCTTTGCTCAATGCTTGCATAGTTTAACTCATTCCATGCATGATAATTGATTTTGTCGATACGGACACGTACGGGGAAGTCTAGATCCGGGGAATTTCTCCCAATATTATACTGACAATATTATATTGGTTGTCGTTAAGCTCCTGCACTCATGAACTAATCATTAGGAATGCTAGGAAGTGTATGAACTTGTGATTAGGGAGAAGCCATCTAGAATGGTACATTAGAGAGTGGCATTAACAATGATGACTTGAATGTTGAATTCCTAAAATATATGAGAGTGGATGAGATGAAATTGACCCCCAACAACATATTCATTCATATAATTCATTGAAAGTGTTTATCTTTTGCTTTTGCCATTGATCAAAACTTCATGCATACATGTTTATTTTCTGTCTTGCATATTAAAATTTGAATATTTCGTTTGTAAGTCCTAGCTAATCAACAAATCACATAACTAAACTAGGCCGTGAGTCCTTTGGGAAGAACGATACTTGGTCTTACCAAGTTTATTACTTGAACGATTCGGTCATACTTGCCGATTGTGAAACAAGTTTGTGACATCATAATTTGGTGCTTACAAATTTGTCCATCACCTGCCCAACATTAACATTCAAGTTTCTGATAGCACAGTAGATGAATAGTGCCCTGCTGAGAGTAATATCTGACACATGTGAACATGGCTGAATGTTGGCATGAGAAAATGCCATCCAATACTTTGCAAGAGGAGTCAAATCTGTCCTCCTAATGTTAACCACTGAGCCAGATCTATTCCTTTGGAAGTGTCCTCCAGGTATACACAGTACTCTCTCCACATCCTCAAAATCAGCACCTTCCTCCATGCTAAGAGCAAACTGGCATTGCTCACCAGCCCACACAGTATCCAGGAAGTTGTTGATAGAATCAAGATCATACCTGATAGCATGGCCTCTGACATAGCCCAAATAATTCTCAGCTGGATAGTCACCAATCTTCTTTGCATTGGTGTAGAATTCCTTCACCACAGCTATGTTGGCAGGTGCTGGATAAGTGGCTAGCTTTCCCCAATCATTCCCTAACACTTGCTCTCCAAATTGAGGAGCAAAGTTAGGTATCATTCCAACCTTTCTCTCCATCAGAAGTCTCCTGTCCTGAACCACCCTAAAGTGCTTCTCATGTTTCCTAGAGAGGAACCTGCTATTATGGGGTTGCTCTGGTTCCTTTTCCTTCCTCTTGGTTGCCATGGTTTTCAATCTCTTTCCTGAAGAGGATGCCATTCCTACATTCAAACACAATTACAAAACCACAGAACATGATGTTAATCATTAGTAAACACAGAATAAAACTCCTTTCGAAGCTAAACCACCACTGAGGGCCAGAATTTCCCCTCAGCGCCACCAGTGCCACATTCAAACACGCAACAAACCAGAAAAAGCAAATCTGGCAGAGTGCCGCTCAGCGGTGATCTGCAGATTTTTGCAAATCTCTTTTTAAAGCTTTCCTAACTCCACCCAAATGCAATTTTCAGTTTTCCAGTTCATAATCAAGCAGTTTAATCGGTTCAAACATCAAATATATCATCAAATCATGCATAGAAATCAAAACCCCTAAATATTCATGCTTTGACAATCACATTCAAATTCAAGAACCCTAGAATGAACAAAATGCATTTTACTTACTTGGGTGGAGATACTAGATGCAATGAGAATGCTTCTAAGCTAGAATACTCTCTTCCAACCCCAAACTTTGATGGCACACTAGTGAAAAAGTGAGTGGAAGGGAGATTTTCTAAAGAGGGAAGAGTAAAAAGATGTGGAAAACCTAAGAGAAAGTATGTGGGAGTGCTTGTGCAGAGAAGAGCTTGAAAGAATGAAAAATCGCGCAAGTTAGGGTTTAAAAATACCCTAATGGGCTCAGGTTCCGCTAAGGGGAACTAAAGCCCATTCTGCGATAGTACCGCTCAGCGGTAATTGCCGCTCAGCGGCACTTTCGTGAAGTGCTCCTCTCCTTCTTTTCTTGACCTACGTGCCTTCCTAGCATACCCCTCATAGGTTCCCTGCAATTCAATGTTAAAAATTCTTATGCAAACCCTAATTAAAATAAAACAAACAAAAACAATCAATCAACTGGGTTGCCTCCCAGGTAGCGCTTGTTTAACGTCACGAGCCTGACCCAAAATCCACCAACACCCATCAGTAGGTGTTTCAAACTTACCAGCACCCATCAGTAGGTGCAAATTTTCTCACCAACACCCATCAGTAGGTGTTACAAACTTAGTATCCTTCAGTAGATACTTAACCACCTAGCATCCTTCAGTAGATGCTGGATCCAACAAAATATTCACAAAATAATGTCCACAAATTAAAAGTTACAAAACCAAATCAAAAGTTTGTAAATCTACTGGGTTGCCTCCCAGCAAGCGCTTCTTTAACGTCACTAGCTTGACCCTGTTAAAGCTCATGTTCCATCTTCTTTATAGTTGATGTTGTCCTTCCACCAACCTTTCAACTGCTTCCTTTGGACTGTTTTGGATTCTCTAGAATATGGAGACTCTATCTCTATCATCTCCTTCTCTTTAAAGCCTTTTATAACCCACAACTTGTTCTTGAGTCTTATAGGTGTGCCAAGTTGGAGCCTTCTTTTCTTCCACTCTCTAGGAACTTCTTCTCCTTTTCCAATCTCTTCTACCTTGGGTTCCTGAAAAAACAAACAATGGTTACCTGAAACTTCAAGATTTTCATCTTTACCTCTAGTCATGGGTGCATCTCGAAATGCAGCTTTATAACTAGACTCTTCCTCCTTTGCTTGTATCTCATCTTTGAAAACATCCACCACCACTCTCTCCTCTCTGTCTTGGAGCACCACTATACCTTCATTAACATCTATGATAGCCCTGGCCGTTTTCATAAACGGTCTTCCCAGTATGAAAGGTATTTTTTCGGTCTCCATCTTCATCACCACAAAGTCTGCCAAAAACTGAAGTTTGCCAACACAAACTACAATGTCTTCTGCAATCCCACATGGCTCCTTTGAAGATCCATCAGCCATTACTAGATTAACCTTTACAGGTTTTATTTTAACATGGCCAATTTGCTCCAATAGAGAATAAGGCATCAAGTTAACACTTGAGCCTAAATCAAGCAGAGCTTTCTTTACCTTTTTCTTCCCTATAGAACAAGTGATAGAAAAACTACCTGGATCTGCTGCTTTTGGTGGGAATGACTCTTTCTTAACAGTTATACACTTTTCTTTCTCATCATCTCTACGTCTTCTTTTTGTAGAGGTTCCTTCATCAGATTTTGTGTAAACTGCTATTTTCTGTAAAATTTGTTCCCAAGGTGCTTCATTATCAACCATTCTGAATAAATCTGTGAAATCCATTGGTTTCTCCTGATTTGTTGAAAAAAGAAAAATGTCCTTTCTTTCTTCTTCTCTTCTCTCTTCTGTTTCTCCTTCTTCTAACTTAATGATCTCTTCATTCACACTCTTGACCACTTTGCACTCTTCTCTAGGGTTAACCTCAGTATTAGCCCCAAAGTTTCTGTTTGGCCTTTCTTCCAATTGCTTGGTAATCTGACCCATTTGAATCTCCAAATTCTTTATAGCAGCTTCAGTGCTCTTTTGAGAAGATTCAGTTTTCTGTATGAATTGCTGAAGAGTTTCTTCCAACCTTGTTGATCTTTCATTAAGCATAGATAATTGTTGCCACAAGGTTGGTTGCTGCTACTGCTTATTATATTGATTAGCTTGCCCAGTTTGTCCTTGGCCAATGCTTGGATGTGGTTTCCAACCCTGATTATAATTGCCTTGACGGTATGGAAATTGATTAGCCATGAAATTAACATCCTCCACGGCTTCCACAGGAAAAGCACATTGGCCATTGATATGATCACCCCCACATAATTCGCACAACTGGGTTTGTACCTGTGCAGCAGATTTCAACTCTTTAGGTAATGAAGCAAGAGTTTTGGTCAGAGTTTCCAGCTGTTGAGTTAGAATTTTATTCTGGGTTAGCAAGGCATCATGTGTTTGTAATTGAAGAACCCCTTTCTGTTGCATAGGAGTTCCTCTCTCACTGTGCAGCTCATTATCACTTGTAGCCATATTTTCAATAATTTCAGTTGCTTCCTCTGGAGTCTTCCATTTGATATTGCCTCCAGCTGAGGCATCCAGCATCATCTTGGTTTGTGAACCAAGCCCTCCAAGGAAAGTTAGGACTACTTCTTGATCTTCAAAGCCATGCGTGGGAGTTTTACGTAACAAGCTTTTATACCTGTCCCATGCATGTCCCAGTGATTCTTCCATGCCCTGCTTGAATGAAGAAATCTCTTGCTTTCCTTTAGTCACCTTAGATTGTGGGAAGTATTTGTTTAAGAATTTTGTAACCACTGCTTCCCACTCTGTGAAACTTTCTTCTGGAAAAGAGTTCAACCAAAGCTTAGCATTGCCTCCCAATGAGAAAGGAAACAAGCTAAGTTTGATAGCTTCGTCTGGCACCCCATTAATCTTGACTGTATTGCAAATCTCATTAAAGGTAGTCAGGTGCTCATATGGGCTTTCGTGAGATAACTGATAACAGTTGAAAAACTGTTATTTTCATGCTTAAAATTGATACTAAAAGCAACCTTTAGACTTAAAAAACTAGCTTGAAATCATGCTTTTATCCATATTTTCATAAATAAGAGAGCTGGACAGGTTTATGCTTGATTTAAGTGTTTTTGTGCAGGTTTTAAGGTGAATTTAGTGAAAAGAGTGAAGAAGGAGAGAGGTGACATTAGAAAAGACAAGAAAGAGTGCAAAAAGAGAAGACAAAGGCACTGCTCAGCGGCATTTTACCGCTGAGTGGCACTCAGGAGGTTGCGGGAGTCACGCTGAGGGGCAAAATGGCCGCTGAGGGGAAGAATGTGACGCGCAATCACCGCTGAGCGGCACTTTTTGGGCTTGGGCTTTTGTAATCTTTTGTAACTCTAGATTAGTATATAAGGGCTTGCACGTCCTAGAATTAGGTATCTTTGGCAGAAACGAGGCAAACACTCTCTCTTCTCACCCCTTTGAAGGAGGATCTTGGATGCTCAGGCTACCTCTTCACCTTTATTGGGTTTATTCTTTCATTCTTTCATTGTTATTCATCTAGGTTCACCATGAATATGGTGAACTAAACCTTGTATGTTTGTTGGGGAATCAATGTAATCTCTTGAAGCTCTCATATATGGAATCTGTTGATTACATCTTTTAATTAAGACATATGCTTTCTTTCATCATTAGTTAGGGTTTTTCCTCTTTGCTCAATGCTTGCATAGTTTAACTCATTCCATGCATGATTATTGATTTTGTCGATACGGACACGTACGGGGAAGTCTAGATCCGGGGAATTTCTCCCAATATTATACTGACAACATTCTATTGGTTGCCTTTAAGCTCCTGCACTCATGAACTAATCATTAGGAATGCTAGGAATTGTATGAACTCGTGATTAGGGAGAAGCCATCTAGAATGGTACATTAGAGAGTGGCATTAACAATGATGATTTGAATGTGGAATTCCTAAAATATATGAGAGTGGATGAGATGAAATTGACCCCCAACAACATATTCATTCATATAATTCATTGAAAGTGTTTATCTTTTGTCTTTGCCATTGATCAAACTTCATGCATACATGTTTATTTTCTGTCTTGCATTTTAAACTCTAAATATTTCGTTTGTAAGTCCTAGCTAATCAACAAATCACATAACTAAACTAGGCCGTGAGTCCTTTGGGAAGAACGATACTTGGTCTTACCAAGTTTATTACTTGAACGATTCGGTCATACTTGCCGATTGTGAAACAAGTTTGTGACATCATAATTTGGTGCTTACAAATTTGTCCATCAAGTTTTTGGCGCCGTTGCCGGGGACTCGTGGTTTAACTGGTTAATTTGTGTGATTATTGATTATCTTTGACTTTAATTTTGAATTTCTGTTTTTATTTTTTCTGTTTTTATTTTATTTTATCTTTTTATCTTTTTAGATTAGGTTAGATTTTATTTTTTATCTTTTTAGATTAGATTAGATTAGATTTGATTTGATTTTGTTAGGTTAGATTTTATTTTATCTTTTTAGAATAGATTTTATTTTATTTTATTTTCTATCTTCTAAATCTTTTATCTTCTTATCTTCTGAATCTTTTATCTTTTTATTTTTGAATATATATCTTCTCCTATATCTTTTTGTGCTAACAAATCTTTTCTAGGGTTTTGTTTTCTTGTGCATGCAGGAAGCAATTCGAACTAGGAGTAAGAAAACAACAGAACCACTTCTTGAAGGTCTAGAAGAGAGTAGAAGGAGGAGAAGAATCAGAACGTCTAGAGAACTTTTCCCTTCTCCAGAAACTCTCTTGCAATCATCACCACAAGGTTCTGTTCATAGCACAGGAAGTATGGAGGGCAATAATGTTAGAAGAACTCTTGCAGATTACACTAATCTTGCTGGACCTCAGCACTTCAATAGCATAGCTAGACCTAGAGTCAATGCAGCCAACATGGAGGTCAAACCAGCACTGATTCAACTGGTGAAGAGTAATCAATTTAATGGGTTATCTCACGAAAGCCCATATGAGCACCTGACTACCTTTAATGAGATTTGCAATACAGTCAAAATTAATGGGGTGCCAGACGAAGCAATCAAACTTAGCTTGTTTCCTTTCTCATTGGGAGGCAATGCTAAGCTTTGGTTGAACTCTTTTCCAGAAGAAAGTTTCACAGAGTGGGAAACAGTGGTCACAAAATTCTTAAACAAATACTTTCCACAATCTAAGGTGACTAAAGGAAACCAAGAGATATCTTCATTCAAGCAGGGCATGGAAGAATCACTGGGACATGCATGGGACAGGTATAAAAGATTGTTACGTAAAACTCCCACGCATGGCTTTGAAGATCAAGAAGTAGTCCTAACTTTCCTTGGAGGGCTTGGTTCACAAACCAAGATGATGCTGGATGCCTCAGCTGGAGGCAATATCAAATGGAAGACTCCAGAGGAAGCAACTGAAATTATTGAAAACATGGCTACAAGTGATAATGAGCTGCACAGTGAAAGAGGAGCTCCTTTGCAACAGAAAGGGGTTCTTCAATTACAAACCCATGATGCCTTGCTAGCACAGAATAAAATTCTAACTCAACAGCTGGAGACTCTGACCAAAACTCTTGCTTCATTACCCAAAGAGTTAAAATCTGCTGCACAGGTACAAACCCAGTTGTGCGAATTATGTGGGGGAGATCACATCAATGGCCAATGTGCTTTTCCTGTGGAAGCCGTGGAGGATGTTAATTTCATGGCTAATCAGTTTCCATACCTTCAAGGGAATTATAATCAGGGTTGGAAACCACATCCAAGCATTGGCCAAGGACAAACTGGGCAGGCTAATCAATATAATAAGCAGCAGCAGCAACCAACCGTGTGGCAACAATTATCTATGCTTAATGAAAGATCAACAAGGTTGGAAGAAACTCTTCAGCAATTCATACAGAAAACTGAATCTTCTCAAAAGAGCACTGAAGTTTCTATAAAGAATTTGGAGATTCAGATGGGTCAGATTACCAAGCAATTGGAAGAAAGACCACACAGAAACTTTGGGGCTAATACTGAGGTTAACCCTAGAGAAGAGTGCAAAGTGGTCAAGAGTGTGAATGAAGAGATCATTGAGTTAGAAGAAGGAGAAACAGAAGAGAGAAGAGAAGAAGAAAGAAAGGACGCTTTTCCTTTTCTAACAAATCAGGAGAAACCAATGGATTTCACAGATTTATTCAGAATGGTTGATAATGAAGCTCCTTGGGAACAAATTTTACAGAAAATAGCAGTTTACACAAAATCTGAAGAAGGACCCTCTACAAAAAGAAGACGTAGAGATGATGAGGAAGAAAAGTGTAGAACTGTTAAGAAAGAGTCATTCCCACCAAAAGCAGCAGATCCAGGTAGTTTTTCTATCCCTTGTTCTATAGGGAAGAAAAAGGGAAAGAAAGCTCTCCTTGATTTAGGGTCAAGTGTTAACTTGATGCCTTATTCTCTATTGGAGCAAATTGGCCATGTTAAAATAAAACCTGTAAAGGTTAATCTAGTAATGGCTGATGGATCTTCAAAGGAGCCATGTGGGATTGCAGAAGACATTGTAGTTTGTGTTGGCAAACTTCAGTTTTTGGCAGACTTTGTGGTGATGAAGATGGAGACCGAAAAAATACCTTTCATACTGGGAAGACCGTTTATGAAAACGGCCAGGGCTATAATAGATGTAAATGAAGGTATAGTGGTGCTCGAGGATAGAGAGGAGAGAGTGGTGGTGGATGTTTTCAAAGATGAGATACAAGCAAAGGAGGAAGAAGCCAGTTATAAAGCTGCATTTCGAGATGCACCCATAACTAGAGGTAAAGATGAAAATTTTGAGGTTTCAGATAACCATTGTTTGTTTTTTCAGGTACCCAAGGTAGAAGAGATTGGAAAAGGAGAAGAAGTTCCTAGAGACTGGAAGAAAAGAAGACCCCAACTTGGCACACCTGTAAGACTCAAGAACAAGTTATGGGTTATAAAAGGCTTTAAAGAAAAGGAGATGATAGACATAGAGTCTCCATATTCTAGAGAATCTAAGACAGTCCAAAGGAAGCAGTTGAAAGGTTGGTGGAAGGACAACATCAACCATAAAGAAGATGGAACATGAGCTTTAACAGGGTCAAGCTAGTGACGTTAAAGAAGCGCTTGCTGGGAGGCAACCCAGTAGATTTACAAACTTTTGATTTGGTTTTGTAATTTGTAATTTGTGAACATTATTCTGGACATTATTTTGTTGGATCTAGCATCTACTAAAGGATGCTAGGTGGTTAAGTATCTACTGAAGGATACTAAGTTTGTAACACCTACTGATGGGTGTTGGTGAGAAGATTTTGCACCTACTGATGGGTGCTGGTAAGTTTGAAACACCTACTGATGGGTGTTGGTGGATTTTTGGGTCAGGCTCGTGACGTTAAACAAGCGCTACCTGGGAGGCAACCCAGTTGATTGATTGTTTTCTGTTTGTTTATTTTAGTTAGGGTTTGCATAAGCATTTTTAACATTGAATTGCAGGGAACCAGTGAGGGTTATGGATAGGAGGCACGTAGGTCAAGAAGAGAAGGAGAGGAGCACTTCACGAAAGTGCCGCTGAGCGGCAATTACCGCTAAGCGGTACTATCGCAGATGGGCTTAAGTTCCCCTTAGCGGAACCCGAGCCCATTAGGGTATTTTTAAACCCTAAGTTGCGCAATTTCTCATTCTTTCAAAGTTCTTCTCTGCACACACACTCCTACATACCTTTTCAAAGGTTCTCTACAACTTTTCCCTCATCCCTCTTTAGAAAATCTCCCTTCCACTCACTTGCTCACTAGTTTTCCATCTAAGTTTGGGGTTGGGAGAGAGCATCATTGAAGGGGCTGATTTCTTCATTGTGTTTACTAATGCTTAACAATGTATCTTTTGGTTTTGTGAATTATGTTTGATGCAGGGATGGCCTCCTCATCGGGCAAAAAGAATCAAGACTATAAGATCCAAGAAGAAGGAAGATACAGAGGACAGCTCAGACTGATGAGGAGCTCGGATAGCATTTGCTGATGAATGCTATCATATGCTTATGCTTTTGTGGTTTAAGTTTTCTGAACTTATTTGTTTTTGTTTTTTAGATTAGGGTTTGATGTACTCTATTGAACACCTGGTTTGTTATGATGGTTTGCTATTAACTGTGATTGTTTGATAAGTAATGATTGAATGATGCTTATTGACTGATTGATGTTGAGATGATGTGCACATTAAAATGCTTGTACAGGTGATTCACAAGCTTTGTGAACAAATGCATGATATCATGATTGTGATTGTGAAATTAAGCAGGATGTGTATGTCAAATGTGAATGAGCTTATATGTGAGGTTTTGAGCTCCAGAGTTATTATTGTTTGAATGCTATTACTTTGAAAGCATGAATGATTTTGCCCAGGTTTTCTATGTTGGAACCCTTTTTATTGGCCAAATTCATAAAGTTAGCCTACTAAAAGAGAACACTTTGTGTTCTATCCTTTGAACCCTTAGCCTTGAATATACACTGAAAACCCTTGATTGAAAATCTTTACCTTGAGTTAAGTAGAAGATCTTGTGTAGTATTGACAAATGTTCAAGTTTGGGGTTATTGGGGAAACATGAAAAAGGAAAAGCATTGAGCTAAGAGCTAAAAAGTAAGAATATGCAAAGAAAAAGAAAAGAAAAGAAAAAGAAGTAAAGCTCAATGCAAATGCAAATGCAAAGGCAAAAGAAAGTTGGGAAGAATAAGAATAATTGTGTTGTTATGATTCTCTTAACTCAAGGATTTTGTGATCCAGAAAAACCAATTTTCTTGTTAGCCCAGCCACATTATAAGCCATTGAAAAGTCCTTGTGATGATGCATGCTTGTGAATGTTTTTGATTGTGGTAAAATGAAAGGCAAAGTTAATTCATGTGACATTGTGATAGTGGAGTGAATGAGTGAAACACTTTACTTCTTATACACTTGTGTGTTGAGTGAAACACTTTACCTAGTGAGGAAATATTCCATAAGCACATGAACATCCATGCTTAATTGATTGATCATTCATGAGAAATAGCATTTGTTGGAACTTAAATGACTTTGTGAACACTAAAGCATGTGCACATCTTGATTGAACTCTTGGTCATAATTTCGAGTGAAGTTGTTACTTATCTTGAAAAAGAGAATTTTTGAATGAGTGAACCATCATATGAATTGGTTGAAGATTGAGTTACATCTTGTTTGCTTGAGGACAAGCAAAGTTCTAAGTTTGGGGTTGTGATAACAGTTGAAAAACTGTTATTTTCATGCTTAAAATTGATACTAAAAGCAACCTTTAGACTTAAAAAACTAGCTTGAAATCATGCTTTTATCTATATTTTCATAAATAAGAGAGCTGGACAGGTTTATGCTTGATTTAAGTGTTTTTGTGCAGGTTTTAAGGTGAATTTTGTTAAAAGAGTGAAGAAGGAGAGAGGTGACATTAGAAAAGGCAAGAAAGAGTGCAAAAAGAGAAGACAAAGGCACCGCTCAGCGGCATTTTACCGCTGAGCGGCACTCAGGAGGTTGCGGGAGTCACGCTGAGGGGCAAAATGGCCGCTGAGGGGAAGAATGTGACGCGCAATCACCGCTGAGCGGTATTTACCGCTGAGCGGCACTTTTTGGGCTTGGGCTTTTGTAATCTTTTGTAACTCTAGATTAGTATATAAGGGCTTGCACGTCCTAGAATTAGGTATCTTTGGCATAAACGAGGCAAACACTCTCTCTTCTCACCCCTTTGAAGGAGGATCTTGGATGCTCAGGCTACCTCTTCACCTTTATTGGGTTTATTCTTTCATTCTTTCATTGTTATTTATCTAGGTTCACCATGAATATGGTGAACTAAACCTTGTATGTTTGTTGGGGAATCAATGTAATCTCTTGAAGCTCTCATATATGGAATCTGTTGATTACATCTTTTAATTAAGACATATGCTTTCTTTCATCATTAGTTAGGGTTTTTCCTCTTTGCTCAATGCTTGCATAGTTTAACTCATTCCATGCATGATAATTGATTTTGTCGATACGGACACGTACGGGGAAGTCTAGATCCGGGGAATTTCTCCCAATATTATACTGACAACATTCTATTGGTTGCCTTTAAGCTCCTGCACTCATGAACTAATCATTAGGAATGCTAGGAATTGTATGAACTCGTGATTAGGGAGAAGCCATCTAGAATGGTACATTAGAGAGTGGCATTAACAATGATGATTTGAATGTGGAATTCCTAAAATATATGAGAGTGGATGAGATGAAATTGACCCCCAACAACATATTCATTCATATAATTCATTGAAAGTGTTTATCTTTTGTCTTTGCCATTGATCAAACTTCATGCATACATGTTTATTTTCTGTCTTGCATTTTAAACTCTAAATATTTCGTTTGTAAGTCCTAGCTAATCAACAAATCACATAACTAAACTAGGCCGTGAGTCCTTTGGGAAGAACGATACTTGGTCTTACCAAGTTTATTACTTGAACGATTCGGTCATACTTGCCGATTGTGAAACAAGTTTGTGACATCATAATTTGGTGCTTACAAATTTGTCCATCAATAACCCATTAAATTGATTACTCTTCACCAGTTGAATAAGTGCTGGTTTGACCTCCATGTTGGTTGCATTGACTCTAGGTCTAGCTATGCTATTGAAGTGCTGAGGTCCAGCAAGATTAGTGTAATCTGCAAGAGTTCTTCTAACATTATTGCCCTCCATACTTCCTGTGCTATGAACAGAACCTTGTGGTGATGATTGCAAGAGAGTTTCTGGATAAGGGAAAAGTTCTCTAGACGTTCTGATTCTTCTCCTCCTTCTACTCTCTTCTAGACCTTCAAGAAGTGGTTCTGTTGTTTTCTTACTCCTAGTTCGAATTGCTTCCTGCATGCACAAGAAAAGAAAACTCTAGAAAAGATTTGTTAGCACAAAAAGATATAAGAGAAGATATATATTCAAAAGATAAAAAGATAAAAAATTCAGAAGATAAGAAGATAAGAAGATAAAAGATTCAGAAGATAGAAAGATAAAAGATTTAAAAGATAAAAAGATAAAAGATAAAATAAAATAAAATCTAATCCTAAAAGATAAAGATAAAATAAAATCTAATAAAATCTAACCTAACCAAATAAAATAAAATCTAATCTAATCTAATCTAAAAAGATAAAACAGAAAATAAAAACAGAAATTTAAAATTAAAGTCAAAGATAATCAATAATCACACAAATTAACCAGTTAAACCACGAGTCCCCGGCAACGGCGCCAAAAACTTGATGGACAAATTTATGAGCACCAAAATATGATGTCACAAACTTGTTTCACAATCGGCAAGTATGACCGAATCGTTCAAGTAATAAACTTGGTAAGACCAAGTATCGTTCTTCCCAAAGGACTCACGGCCTAGTTTAGTTATGTGGTTTGTTGATTAGCTAGGACTTACAAACGAAATATTCAAATTTTAATATGCAAGACAGAAAATAAACATATATGCATGAAGTTTGATCAATGGCAAAGACAAAAGATAAACACTTTCAATGAAATATATGAATGAATATGTTGTTGGGGGTCAATTTCATCTCATCCACTCTCATATATTTTAGGAATTCAACATTCAAATCATCATTGTTAATGCCACTCTCTAATGTACCATTCTAGATGGCTTCTCCCTAATCACGAGTTCATACAATTCCTAGCATTCCTAATGATTAGTTCATGAGTGCAGGAGCTTAACGACAACCAATATAATATTGTCAGTATAATATTGGGAGAAATTCCCCGGATCTAGACTTCCCCGTACGTGCCCGTATCGACAAAACCAATAATCATGCATGGAATGAGTTAAACTATGCAAGCATTGAGCAAAGAGGAAAAACCCTAACTAATGATGAAAGAAAGCATAAGTCTTAATTAAAAGATGTAAGCAAAGATTCCATATATGAGAGCTTCAAGAGATTACATTGATTCCCCAACAAACATACAAGGTTTAGTTCACCATATTCATGGTGAACCTAGATGAACAATGAAAGAATGAAAGAATAAACCCAATAAAGGTGAAGAGGTAGCCTGAGCATCCAAGATCCTCCTTCAAAGGGGTGAGAAGAGAGAGTGTTTGCCTTGTTTCTGCCAAAGATACTAACCCGTAGGACGTGCAAGTCCTTAAATACTATTCTAGAGTTACAAAAGATTACAAAAGCCCAAGCCCAAAAAGTGCCGCTCAGCGGTAACTACGCTTCACTTTTCTTCCCCTCAGCGGCCAGTTTGCCCCTCAGCGGACCTCCCGTGACCTGCTGAGTGCCGCTCAACGGTAAAATGCCGCTGAGCGGTGCCTTCGGCTTCTCCTTTTGCACTCTTTCTTGTCTTTTCTAATGTCATCTCTCTCCTTCTTCACTTCTTTCACCAAATTCACCTTAAAACCTGCACAAAAACACTTAAATCAAGCATAAACCTGTTCCAGCTCTTTTATTTCTGAAAATATAGATAAAAGCATGATTTCAAGCTAGTTTTTAAGTCTAAAGGTTGCTTTTAATATCAATTTTAAGCATGAAAATAACAGTTTTTCAACTGTTATCACAGCAGCAGCAACCAACCTTGTGGCAACAATTATCTATGCTTAATGAAAGATCAATGATGAACGGGTCACACCGCTCACAAAAGTTGATTGCACAAAAATATGCAGTATAACTAGGAAGTGACTCCTAGGTCGTCTCACAAGGACCAATATTTGTGGTTCGGTCTTAGATTTAACACGAAGTGGGGGGGGTTTGTGGATATTTTGTTTTTGAAGCGGGTAAAATTAAATCACTGGAACTTAAATAAAACAAAATTTAAAACTTTGAAGTAAACTTTAAAAACGGTAAAAACTAAAAGGCAAAAGACAGTAAAACAACAAAACGGAAAATTACGCCGTGTTGAAATTTACCCAAAAACATCAGTAAAAATAAATCATAAAAACGACGTTGAAAATAACATGAAGAGTAAAACATGATGACAAAATTTAACCACATAGAAAACAGTAAATGGTGAAATAAAATAGACAATGAAAACAAAAGCACCTTGAAAATCAAATTTATTAAACATTCAACATTAAATTAAAATTCCTGGACGGATAGAAATAAATGAACAAACTAACACAGTACAGAAATTAAATTCTACATCTTTTTCTGAAAATAAGCAAGGACCTAAGCCACTGGAACTCTCTTGGGCTTTTTTTTCTACTCTACTAGAATGGAGGTAGTGAGGAGAGGAAGACTCCCCCAAAAACCGTGCTCTTGCTGGAAATCTCGGCCCTCTCTTTATACACACACGACACCACTTTTTCAATCCAAATAATGAGAGACATACTTGTTGTCTCTATGTGGCCTTCCCGTGAGTGTCTCCCACTGATACATTTTTTAAATTATTCTTCCATAAATAGCTTCTTTCATGGGCTAAAAATAATGTAGGTAGGCCCTCCATTCTCGGTGCATCTTCTTCAAACTTCCCTGTTCCTATTCAGCGTTTCTACCTTCGCACGTTGCACACTATTCCGGCTGTGGACTCCAACTTCAATCCAAGAATCAACTCTTCTCCTCCGTAAACATGCTTTCCACACTACTGGAACGTTAATTTTCTCTGCTGGATTGTGTCCATCTTCCTCCAAGCTGCTGGAATACCGTGTGCTTTCCAATACTTGTTGGACCATGAGCTATTCAAGGGTGGCTGGATGAAGATGCTTCTGCTTGCTCTCGGTGAAGTGTTGGTGTTGTTGGATGCAAATGCTGCTGCTGTGTTGGTAGACCAGGCCGTGATCTTCATCTCCTCTCCAAGGTGGCTGCTGGTTTCTCGCTGCTACCAAGCTGCTGGAGTGTGATATGATGCTGCTACCGTGAGAAAACCAAGACTTCTCTAATGGTTTTCTTCATGAATCCAAGTGAAGCCACCATGGAGAATAAGTTGTCCGTGGACCCATGTGTTTAGGTGAATTGTGCATGGGACCGTGATGGGCCGTGGGTATCCTACAGTCTCCAAAATAATTTGAGAAAAACCGTGGGCAGCTAAACTTGTAACGTGAACTTGCAATGTGGTCCCCATTATTTCAATGTGCTCGATGTTTTCCAAATTGAGTTGGCTGTATTGCACACCAAATTAATTACCTTCCATCTTTAGTCCACATTCACGTGCATACCACACTTCCAAGACGTAGCAACTTTACTTTCCATGCACACCAAACACCAAAATGAAAGTCACTTGCTGTTATGGATAGTGATCAATTAAATGCTCTATAAGCCTAAAATTAATTAAATGCAAACTCCTCTTAGTTTTAAAATAAAATATATGTCACATTTATCTTCAAGTCCCGAAATATTATCCAATAATTTCCCAGCACTCAATAATGTAAATAATTAGTCTCAGACAATTCAAATTAGTTAAAATAAGAATTTCTGATCGAATTAAGCACAATCAAGAAAAATGGGAAAATACTGGACAATTAAGCACAATTCCCTAATTAAATCTAGCACAATAAACTAAGTGAAGTGAAGAAAATATAGACTCATCAAAATAGACCACACTTAGTCTTTTGCACTCCTGGGCAAAATCAAAACACAAATCAGGGAATAGTTCAAAGGACTTCTAGGAAGGTGACACACACTCAGCACGCAGAAAACAAAGACTCAAGAGAAAATAAACAGAATTTACAAAGTTCTCAAGAAATCTAGACAGAGAAAAGATGTAGACCATATCCAATCACAGAATCACTGAAAAGCCGATACTTATAGAAATCTTCCAAACAATTCAAAACTTGGTAAAATAATTAATCAGCTCAAGAGGTGATTTAAAAAATAACAAAACCTCACAGATGCACTCACAATGTTTCTCTCAAGTGTCTAGGGTAAAGAATTTTCAACTCGATGTACTCAAGAAAACCAACACAAGTAGACTTGGCAAGCCTCTAAAATCAACACTTAAAACATATGCATCTTCAGATCAAAAGGTCTTTACTGGGTTGTAATGGGGCCAAGGACAGGGGAGGATAAATTTGGATAAGTAGCTATAGCTCAGAAGAAATAGAGGTGCACTAGGGAAAAAATGTAAACACAGTGAAATCTCACCCAAATCTCTAATTCAATCCTCTTCTCGACTCCATTATTTACAAAATTATTTTTCAATTTTTCTCTTTTTCTCATCATTTTTTTTTTATCCTGTCTTCTTCTTCCTTTTTTTTTTTTTTTAATCACACAACAGGATATAAATTATCATTTCAAAACATGATAAGGAACCAACTAGCCAATTCATCAGAATTCCCAAGGAGACCACACTTATTCACAAAATACTTCTATAGCTCCAGACTTTCCTAAGGTTAAGGTAATCATTTGTTTTTCACTTAGGATCAGTGTATGAGCTTCAACACAAAGAAATATATACAGTATAGGCTCAAAGGGGTTATCAAAGGATAATAACAAGGTAGGCTTATTTGGCTAAAGAGGCTCAAGAACAAAAATGCCTTTATCACTTCCAAAAATGCATATAAATCAAGTATATCAAAAAGAATCAAGCCAAGGCATATGTGCAAGCAATCAAGATACATATCACACAAGAAAGAAAATTAAGTGGCTCAAATTCTCACACAGGGCATTCGTTACAATCAAATCAACCTCTTAAACATTATAATCATCTTCCAAGCAGAGAAAAGCAAGGATTTCAAACCATAAGTATTAATGAAGTGAAGGAAAAATCTACAACTTAAACATCATCCAGAAATCAAAAGAAAAATGTAAAATTTATTGCACACAAAACACACTAAAAACCACTTAAAACAGAAAAAATTTAACACTCAAAAACAAAAAATTTAACACACAAAATACAAACTAATAGAAACTAACAGAAAAATCAGAATTTCTCCCCAGTAGACCACACTTAAATCACACAATGTCCTCAGTGTGTTACAATCATCAGATTATCAATTCAGAGCAGTCAAATAATATAGACAAGTGCAATAAAAAGTTAGGAAAAATGGAAGAAATTTTTCAGTAACATCCATCAGTAGATGTTATCAGGGACATCCATCAGCAGATGTCTAAAACACCTAGCACCCATCAGTAGATGCTAATAATTTTTATTATTATTATTTATTTATTTATTTTTTTTATTATTATTATTTTTTTTTTTTTGAAAAGGATGACCTGTACTGTGACAACAGTTTCGGTGGCAATGACCGAAACTGTTGCTACAGTGGAAAACATTTGGCTATAAAAGGTCCGCTCCTCCGCGTTGAGTAACATTTCTGACTTCCCTGCTCTCTCTCTACTCCTCTCTTCTCTCTCTCTGCTCTCTTCTCTTTCTCTGCTCTCTCAACTCTCTCGAGCGTCTGGATCTCTGCAGGGAGCCTCTCCCCCCCGCGTCCGCGTGCTCTGAAGGTGTACGAGCCCTGCAAGGAGCCTCTGCCACCGTGCCAACTGAAGAGTCTGAGATCCGCAGGAGCTTCTCTGCCAGCTCTACTACTCCAGGTAAGTTCTCTGCTCCTGGATCTGCCTTTCTTTCTACTTTCCTTGTTTTTCCTTCTGTTTTCCTCTTGCCTGCTCTCCCTTTACTGCTTTCCATCTTCTTTCTGTATTTCCTTTCCTGCTTTCTCTTCATGCTTTCATTTTCCTTCTTTCCATTCATTCTGCTTTTTCTGCTTTCTTTCTTCTCCTTTTCAATTTTTCATTTTTTTTTTTAAAACTGAAAACACTTAAACACATAAAACACAACTGTCTAAAAACTTAAGGGGTATATAGGCTGGAAACCAGACGTTAATCTCCCTTCGATTGAAGGTATGGCAGAGACAATCGGGTAGAACAATGCCACGTACCCCACTTAAAACTAAATAAAACACAGAAACATAATATACAAGAACAATATGGACAAGAACAACCGGACAACTGGACGTAGATCCGTTTAGGACCCTTTTGCAAGGACCGTGAAACAGATCTGAGACCAGACACTGAAACATCAAATACAGACTGGACAAAATAAATCTAAAAGGAAACAAGAACAAATAAAGAAAACAGAGAACTAATCTAATTTTTTTTATGCTTCTTTTTTTTTTTTTTTTTTAGTTCTTTTTATTATTATTTTTTTATGTTTATTTTTTTCTTTTTTTATGTTTTTGTTCTTTTTATTTTTATTATTTTTTTTTTTTATGTTTTAGAATATTTCAAGAGGAATGATGACGAGTGAGATGGAATCAGAGAGATACACTAGTCAGCGATGGCGTCCTACAGATGATCAGATCAAGATGATGATGAACATCTACAACTATGGGGTCACACACCCAAGCCGAGCGCAAGTCGTCGAGATCGCATCTCGACTAAGGACCTTCGCAGATGCCACCGAATATAACGTGCACTGCTGGTTTAACAACCATGGCAATCGGGTCAGGCGCTGGCAAGCGGAGATAGACCCCACTGGCACTCTCTTTTCACAACTGCCGCTATATATGTACGGTAAGACCCTGATCACACCTCAATTTTTATTAATATTTTTTTTTTCTTCAATTATTAACACAAGTTTTTTTTTTTGTTTGAAAGAAAACAACTGGGTGATAATGAGGGCACCGAGGCTGCTGGATCTGTTTCCAGTTCCGATCATTATCGATGACGACAGAAATGAACGAGAAATTCCTCCACCTCCCCTCGTGACTTTTCGTACCAGAGCTCCCTCAACGGAGCTCTCCCTTAGACCACCACAACCAGCTCGTGAATTCTTTCATTTTTAAAGTTTTATGTTTTTTTTCTTTTTTATGTTTTTGCTGGCCGAGTGTGGCCAGAATATTAATGAGGACTGTAATATGAACACTTATGTTTTTTTATGTTTTTAAATTTTTTTTTTTTTATGTTGTTTTTGTTTTTTTATTTGGTTTGTAATATTAACGATCACTAAAGATCGACCCCCGAACATCTTTTATATATATCTACTGCAATTTCATTTTCAGATCTGTTCAATCCCTTTTCTCCATTACTGTAATTTTTGCATTGATGAATGAAATATTTTCTTAGTCTAAAAATTTGCAATCAAAGATCTGTATGAAAACAACTAAGAAATTGTATTTACAGTGAAGGAAAATAAGGAAAATAAATGAGATCTGAAGTGACAATTTTTAATGAAATATTGGTAAGAAACTGAGGGTCAAAATAAAATCAAGGACTACGCAAAACAATTTTTGATTTGATTTTTTTTTTTTTTTTTTTTTTTTTTAGGGATAACAATTTGAAAACTAAGAAGAAAAAATAAATAAATATACATATCATAATACAGATTTTGCACGCTTAAAACAAAATATTTTATCACAACAAAAAAAAAATTTATGTTTTTTTTTTTTTTTTATTTTTTTTAAAGATAACAATTCGAAAACTAAGAAGAAAAGGAAAAACAAACTTCAAAGAAAAACAAAATGCAGAATCTCCCCCAGACCACACTTAAACTACAATGTCCCAAATCAGTTAAAGGCATAAGATCATCAATTAAAACACTAAACAGATAAAGGACAAATGCAATAAAAGTAGGAAAACGGGGAAGAAAGAAAAAGAAAACTCCCCTGGTCAGGGTGGCAGTTGCCAATTTTGGACTTGTAGGGAGATGTTCTCCTTTTCAGGATCCAGCATGAAATTGTTGAGGACGAACTGCTTCATCCTCCAAATCTGATCAAGTAGGGAAATATCTTCCACCACCGGATCTAAGCAGCAATTGTTGATGAGCGGGTACAGCAGGTGCCTTCCGAACTTTGATTTGTCAGTGTTAGCACCTATGTTTTCCACTGTGGGTGCATGTTGGTCCAATTCATCTGTACCTCCTGCAATAGGGTTAGTGCAATATGGTTCTACAGAAATTACATGCAGGGGTACAACACCCAAATCCAGTGTAACAGGCTGAACCTTAGATACATCCTCAAAACACGAATCAATTTCAAAATTAGAAACCATATTAATCGCAGACTCAGATTCATGTTCAATGCATGGAGAATAATTATTCGAATGTGATAGTAAAAAACGGTTCTCATCATGCACAGAGGAAAAATTAAAATCAGACTCAACAACTATATAATCATCAGCATACCAATCAACAGCATAATCAACAGAATAATCAATTTGCGGTATGCTTCCCTCCACTTCCTTGAAGATTTCTAAAGTGTGGGAAGATGAAGGTGGTCTACCTGGTTCAGGATTACTGCTTACTTCTGCTGGGTCCCCAAAATTTTCATCAGTCTCCTCAGGTACAAGAGTGGCCATCTGCCTGATCTGATCACTCAGATTCTGCATGGCAGCTTGAGTTTCCTGCTGGAACTCCATGCTCTCTTGCTTGAACTGCATGTTCCCTTTCTGTAACTGAACGTTCTGCATGGTCATCTGCTCTAGTAACTCCTTTAATGTAGGTTCAGAAGTAGAAGGCTGAGGAGTTATTTGAATAGGAGAATCATACTGCTGACTCTCATATTGTGGAACTGGCTCCCAAAGAGAGCTCTCAGAAATTGGATGATGGAACATATTGTTCTCATCATAAAAATCAGCAGATTTAAAATCAAAGTAATATGCAGAATAAGAATCATAATCACAGACATTGGCAGAATAAGCATTATTCACAACATTAAAATAGGTAGACATGGAAAATAAAAAGTAAAAACTAAAAACTAAAAATTATAAAACAGATAAAACACCACACATTTATACATGCAATACGTACACAAGACATAATTTTTTTTTTGTTTTTTTAATTAACAGACAAAATACATATGACACGCATACAAAACAAATAGAACATCACAACACAAGATAAAACACAACACAATTAAACATGCTACAGGCAAAAACAAGATAAATTTTTTTTTTTAAATAATAACTAAATACAGAACACAACACAATAAAATATAAAAGACAAAACATATATTAACACAACATAATCGAAAAACACAACAAAAATCTAAAACAAGAACCTGGAACTGAAGTGACAACGCCGCCAAAATTTGCTGAAGGTGTCGTTGTCGCCTACAAAAATACAAAACACGAAACACACAAAATACACATATTAACAGAACAAAAATTTACACAACAAGAATCTAAAACCAAACCGTTATTGATCCCCGGCAACGGCGCCATTTTTTGATGAACGGGTCGCACCGCTCACAAAAGTTGATTGCACAAAAATATGCAGTATAACTAGGAAGTGAATCCTAGGTCGTCTCACAAGGACCAATATTTGTGGTTCGGTCTTAGATTTAACACGAAGTGGGGGGGGGGGTTTGTGGATATTTTGTTTTTGAAGCGGGTAAAATTAAATCACTGGAAATTAAATAAAACAAAATTTAAAACGTTGAAGTAAACTTTAAAAACGGTAAAAACTAAAAGGCAAAAGACAGTAAAACAACAAAACGGAAAATTACGCCGTGTTGAAATTTACCCAAAAACATCAGTAAAAATAAATCATAAAAACGACGTTGAAAATAACATGAAGAGTAAAACATGATGACAAAATTTAACCACATAGAAAACAGTAAACGGTGAAATAAAATAGACAATGAAAACAAAAGCACCTTGAAAATCAAATTTATTAAACATTCAACATTAAATTAAAATTCCTGGACGGATAGAAATAAATGAACAAACTAACACAGTACAGAAATTAAATTCTACATCTTTTTCTGAAAATAAGCAAGGACCTAAGCCACTGGAACTCTCTTGGGCTTTTTTATCTACTCTACTAGAATGGAGGTAGTGAGGAGAGGAAGACTCCCCCAAAAACCGTGCTCTTGCTGGAAATCTCGGCCCTCTCTTTATACACACACGACACCACTTTTTCAATCCAAATAATGAGAGACATACTTGTTGTCTCTATGTGGCCTTCCCGTGAGTGTCTCCCACTGATACATTTTTTAAATTATTCTTCCATAAATAGCTTCTTTCATGGGCTAAAAATAATGTAGGTAGGCCCTCCATTCTCGGTGCATCTTCTTCAAACTTCCCTGTTCCTATTCAGCGTTTCTACCTTCGCACGTTGCACACTATTCCGGCCGTGGACTCCAACTTCAATCCAAGAATCAACTCTTCTCCTCCGTAAACATGCTTTCCACACTACTGGAACGTTAATTTTCTCTGCTGGATTGTGTCCATCTTCCTCCAAGCTGCTGGAATACCGTGTGCTTTCCAATACTTGCTGGACCATGAGCTATTCAAGGGTGGCTGGATGAAGATGCTTCTGCTTGCTCTCGGTGAAGTGTTGGTGTTGTTGGATGCAAATGCTGCTGCTGTGTTGGTAGACCAGGCCGTGATCTTCATCTCCTCTCCAAGGTGGCTGCTGGTTTCTCGCTGCTACCAAGCTGCTGGAGTGTGATATGATGCTGCTACCGTGAGAAAACCAAGACTTCTCTAATGGTTTTCTTCATGAATCCAAGTGAAGCCACCATGGAGAATAAGTTGTCCGTGGACCCATGTGTTTAGGTGAATTGTGCATGGGACCGTGATGGGCCGTGGGTATCCTACAGTCTCCAAAATAATTTGAGAAAAACCGTGGGCAGCTGAACTTGTAACGTGAACTTGCAATGTGGTCCCCATTATTTCAATGTGCTCGATGTTTTCCAAATTGAGTTGGCTGTATTGCACACCAAATTAATTACCTTCCATCTTTAGTCCACATTCACGTGCATACCACACTTCCAAGACGTAGCAACTTTACTTTCCATGCACACCAAACACCAAAATGAAAGTCACTTGCTGTTATGGATAGTGATCAATTAAATGCTCTATAAGCCTAAAATTAATTAAATGCAAACTCCTCTTAGTTTTAAAATAAAATATATGTCACATTTATCTTCAAGTCCCGAAATATTATCCAATAATTTCCCAGCACTCAATAATGTAAATAATTAGTCTCAGACAATTCAAATTAGTTAAAATAAGAATTTCTGATCGAATTAAGCACAATCAAGAAAAATGGGAAAATACTAGACAATTAAGCACAATTCCCTAATTAAATCTAGCACAATAAACTAAGTGAAGTGAAGAAAATATAGACTCATCAATCAACAAGGTTGGAAGAAACTCTTCAGCAATTCATTCAGAAAACTGAATCTTCTCAAAAGAGCACTGAAGCTGCTATAAAGAATTTGGAGATTCAAATGGGTCAGATTACCAAGCAATTGGAAGAAAGACCGAATAGAAACTTTGGGGCTAATACTGAGGTTAACCCCAGAGAAGAGTGCAAGGTGGTAGAGAGTGTTGATGATGAGAAAGTTGAGTTAGATACAGAAGAGAGAAGTGAAACAGAGAGCAAAAGCACGTATCCTTTTCCAATCCATCAAGGGAAACCAATGGACTTCACAGAGTTATTCAAAATGGTGGATAATGATGCACCTTGGGAGCAAATTCTGCAACAGATTACGGTTTACACCAAATCTAATGAAGAAAGCTCTACAAAGAAGAGACGTAGAGATGATGAGGAAAAAAAGTGTATAACTGTTAAGGAAGAGTCATTCCCACCTAAAGCATCAGATCCAGATAGTTTTTCTATCCCTTGTACTATAGGGAAGAAAAAGGTAAAGAAAGCTCTCCTTGATTTAGGTTCAAGTGTTAACTTGATACCTTATTCTTTACTGGAGCAAATTGGCAATGTTAAAATGAAACCTGTAAAGGTTAATTTAGTAATGGCCGATGGATCTTCAAAGGAGCCATGTGGGATTGCAGAAGACATTGTAGTTTGTGTTGGCAAACTTCAGGTTTTGGCAGACTTTGTGGTGATGAAGATGGAAACCGAGAAAATACCTATCATACTTGGAAGACCGTTTATGAAAACGGCCAGGGCTATCATAGATGTAAATGAAGGTATAGTGGTGCTCCAGGATAGAGAGGAGAGAGTGGTGGTGGATGTTTTCAAAGATGAGACACAAGCAAAGGAGGAAGAAGCCAGTTATAAAGCTGCATTTCGAGATGCACCCATAACTAGAGGTAAAGATGAAAATCTTGAGGTTTCTGATGACCATTGTTTGTTGTTTCAGGTACCCAAGGAAGAAGAAAGTGGAAGAGGAGAAGAAATTCCTAGAAACTGGAAGAAAAGAAGACTCCAACTTGGCACACCTGTAAGACTCAAGAACAAGTTGAGGGTTGTGAAGGGCTTTAAAGAAAAGGAGATGATAAAGATAGAGTCTCCATATTCTAGAAGAACTAAAACAGTTCAAAGGAAGCAGTTGAGAAGTTGGTGGACTGATAACATCAACTATAAAGAAGATGGAACTTGAACTTTACTGGGTCAAGCTAATGACGTTAAAAGAGCGCTTGCTAGGAGGCAACCCAGTGATTTACAAACTTTTGATTTTGATTTTGGTTTTGTAACTTTTAATTTGTGGACATTATTTTGTAAATATTTTGTTGGATACAGCATCTACTGAAGGATGCTAGGTGGTTAAGTATCTACTGAAGGATACTAAGTTTGTAACACCTACTGATGGGTGTTGGTGAGAAAATTTTGCACCTACTGATGGGTGTTGGTAAGTTTGTTACACCTACTGATGGGTGTTGGTGGATTTTGGGTCAGGCTCGTGACGTTAAACAAGCGCTACCTGGGAGGCAACCCAGTTGATTGAATATTTCTGTTTGTTTATTTTAGTTAGGGTTTGCATAAGTATTTTAAGCATTGAATTGTAGGGAACCAGTGAGGGGCATGTCTAGGAGGCACGTAGGTTAAGAAAAGAAGGAGAAGAGCACTTCACGAAAGTGCCGCTGAGCGGTACTCTCGCAGATGGGCTTTAGTTTCCCCTTAGCGGGATCCGAGCCCATTAGGGTATTTTTATACCCTAAGCTGCGTTTTAGTTTCTCTTTTCAGACTCTTCTCTGCACACACACTCTTACATACCTTTTCAAAGGTTCTCTACAACTTTTCCCTCATCCCTCTTTAGAAAATCTCCCTTCCACTCACTTGCTCACTAGTTTTCCATCTAAGTTTGGGGTTGGGAGAGAGCATCATTGAAGGGGCTGATTTCTTCATTATGGTTTACTAATGCTTAACAATGTATCTTTTGGTTTTGTGAATTATGTTTGATGCAGGGATGGCCTCCTCATCGGGCAAAAAGAATCAAGACTATAAGATCCAAGAAGAAGGAGGATACAGAGGACAGCTCAGATTGAGGAGGAGTTGAGATAGCATTTACTGATGAATGCTATCATAACTAGAGCAGGACTTATGCTTTTGTTTGGTTTAAGTTTTCTGAACTTATTTACTTCTGTTTTAGATTAGGGTTTGATGTACTCTATTGAACACCTGGTTTCTTATGATGGTTTGCTACTAACTGTGATTGTGTGATAAGTAATGCTTGATGATGTTTATTGATTAATTGATGTTGAGATGATGTGCATATTAAAATGCTTATACAGGTGATTCACAAGCTTTGTGAACAAATGCATGATATCATGATTGTGATTGTGAAATTAAGCAGGATGTGTATGTCAAATGTGAATGAGCTGATATGTGAGATTTTGAGCTCCAGAGTTGTTATTGTTGAATGCTATTATTTTGAAAGCATGAATGACTTTGCCCAGGTTTTCTATGATTGAATCAATTGCTTGTTTTGCATCATATGATCAAGGCCGTTTGTTGAAACCCTTTTTATTGGCCAAATTCAGAAAGTTAGCCCACTAAAAGAGAACACTTTGTGTTCTATCCTTTGAACCCTTAGCCTTGAACATACACTGAAAACCCTTGATTGAAAATCTTTACCTTGAGTTAAGTAGAAGATCTTGTGTGGTATTGTTAAATGTTCAAGTTTGGGGTTGTTGGGAAAACATGAAAAAGGAAAAGCATTGAGCTAAGAGCTAAAAAGTAAGAATATGCAAAGAAAAAAAAAAGAAAAGAAAAGAAAAAGAAGCAAAGCTCAATGTAAATGCAAAGGCAAAGGAAAGTTGGGAAGAATAAGAATAATTGTGTTGTTATGATTCTCTTAACTCAAGGATTTTGTGATCCAGAAAAACCCATTTTCTTGTTAGCCCAGCCACATTATAAGCCATTGAAAAGTCCTTGTGATGATGCATGCTTGTGAATGTTTTTGATTGTGGTAAAATGAAAGGCAAAGTTGATTCATGTAACATTGTGATAGTGGAGTGAATGAGTGAAACACTTTACCTCTTATACACTTGTGTGTTGAGTGAAACACTTTACCTAGTGAGGAAATATTCCATAAGCACATGAACATCCATGCTTAATTGATTGATCATTCATGAAAAATAGCATTTGTTGGAATTTAAATGACTTTGTGAACATTAAAGCATGTGCACATCTTGAATGAACTCTTGGTCATAAGTTTGAGTGAAGTTGTTGCTTATCTTGAAAAAGAGGATTTTTGAATGAGTGAACCATCATATAAATTGGTTGAAGATTGAGTTACATCTTGTTTGCTTGAGGACAAGCAAAGTTCTAAGTTTGGGGTTGTGATAACAGTTGAAAAACTGTTATTTTCATGCTTAAAATTGATACCAAAAGCAACTTTTAAGACTTAGAAACTAGCTTGAACTCATATTTTTGCTTTAGTTTTGTGAACAAGAGAGTTGAAAGTGAATTTAATGATTTTGTGCAAGATTCCCTTGATTTTGTAGGCTAATTGAATGATTTGAAAGAAGAATGGAAGTACCGAATGATTGGAGTGCTGAAAAGTCAACCAGAAACCAGAAAAGTCAACCAGTCAACCAGAATGCTAAAAAATCAACCAGAACGCAGAAAAAGTGTGACCGAGTGGCGCTGAGCGGAAAAATACCGCTGAGCGGCACTTTTCAGGTGCCAAAAGCACCGCTGAGGGGCAAAAACAGCAGCTGGGGGCAAAATGGATCATGCGGTATTACCGCTGAGCGCCATTCTAAGTGGGCTTGGACCGGTTTTCTATTGTTTTTATGGGCTTGGACTTTTTTTATGTTATTTTTATGCCTTATTTAAGGACTGGCAGAAACGAGGCAAACACTCTCTCTTCCACCCCTTTGAAGGAGGATCTTGGATGCTCAGGCTACCTCTTCACCTTTATTGGGTTTATTCTTTCATTCTTTCATTGTTCATCTAGGTTCACCATGAATATGGTGAACTAAACCTTGTATGTTTGTTGGGGAATCAATGTAATCTCTTGAAGCTCTCATATATGGAATCTATGCTTGCATCTTTTAATTAAGATTTATGCTTTCTTTCATCATTAGTTAGGGTTTTTCCTCTTTGCTCAATGCTTGCATAGTTTAACTCATTCCATGCATGATTATTGGTTTTGTCGATACGGGCACGTACGGGGAAGTCTAGATCCGGGGAATTTCTCCCAATATTATATTGGTTGTCGTTAAGCTCCTGCACTTATGAACTGATCAATAGGAATGCTAGGAATTGTATGAACTCGTGATTAGGGAGAAGCCATCTAGAATGGTACTTTAGAGAGTGGCATTAACAATGATGATTTGAATGTTGAATTCCTAAAATATATGAGAGTGGATGAGATGAAATTGACCCCCAACAACATATTCATTCATATATTTCCTTGAAAGTGTTTATCTTTTGCTTTTGCCATTGATCAAAAACTCATGCATACATGTTTATTTTCGTCTCTTGCATATAAAATCTCAATTATTTCGTTTGTAAGTCTTAGCTAATCAACAAACCCCACAACTAAACTAGGCCGTGAGTCCTTTGGGAGAACGATACTTGGTCTTACCAAGTTTATTACTTGAACGATTCGGTCATACTTGCCGATTGTGAAACAAGTTTGTGACATCATATTTTGGTGCTCATAAATTTGTCCATCACCATAGTTTATTTTGGAAAACTACGGAAAAACCATAAAATGATAAGACACAGTCCGCGAAAACCAAATTCTGGGTTCGGGAGTCGGTTACGTGTAGGGAAGGTATTAGCACCCTACAACGCCTGTCCTAAGGCAGTACCTTTAACTAAATACGCGAATTTGATGTGGTTTTCAAAATGTTTAACTATCCCTAAAATAAAATTCTAAATAAACAAAATATATATTTTTTAGTTTTTTGGGCCCGACAAGGATTGACCTTGCTCCTACGTATTCTCATTCAGAATGAGAAATCAGGGTTACGTAGTTCTAGCTTGAAAGACTGTTTGTTGTTTGAATAAAGCCAGATGTTTTTAATTTTTGAAGATTTTATGTTTTTTATATTTTTGAGAAAAAGCAGGTAATGAGTACTAGGCCGACGCGGACGGTCGCACGAGTACTCATACCTTTAAAATAATATTTAAATATTTTTAATTATTTTTAAAAGAGAAATAACGATATTAAGCACTAGGACGATGCAAACGATCACACGAGCACTCATACCGTTATCTACTTATTTAGGAAGACTTGAGAGTATTGAGTCTAGGCTGATGCGAACGATCGCACGAGCACTCATACCCCCGTTTAATATTACGTAAATAAGAGAGAAAGGTATTGAACACTAGGACGATGCGGGCGATCACACGAGTGTTCAACCTTTAAAACGTATTTTTGAAATTTTGTTTAAGAAAAGAAGAAAAGGTTTTTAGCACAAGGACGACGCGAGCGGTCACACGTGTGCTTAACCTTCAAAACATATTTTTTTGTAAATTTATTTAAGGAAGAAGAAAAGGTTTTTAGCACAAGGACGACGCGAGCGGTCACACGTGCGCTTAAACCCTTAAATATTTTTGTAATAATTTTTATAAGAAAGAAGAAGAGGTTTTTAGCACAAGGACTACGCGAGCAGTCACACGTGCGCTTAAACCTTTAAAACAGTTTTGTAATAATTTTTATAAGAAAGAAGAAGAGGTTTTTAGCACAAGGACGACGCGAGCGGTCACACGTGCGCTTAAACCTTTAAAATAGTTTTGTAAAATCTTTTATTTAAACTATAAATATCATATTATTACATATATATTTTTGGATAAGTAGATGTCTAAAATAAATAGATAGAACAAAATAAAATAAGACAATAAAAATAAATAAAAATAAAATAAATAAAACAAAAGAAATGGAAGTGGCCGAACGGACGTTGGGGGACAGATTCAGAATAACGAGCGTTCGTTGTTGAGAGAACGAACGTTCGTCGGGGGATATAACGGACGGACGTTGGTAGAGGGCACTGAATGATGAGCGTTCCTTGTGGAAATTACGAACGAACGTTGGGAACGAAGGCTGAATGACGGGCGCTCGTTGAGGAGATGACGAACGAACGTTGGGACCGAAGACTGAATGACGAGCGCTCGTTGAGGAGATGACGAATGAATGTTGGGACCGAAGGCTGAATGACGAGCGCTCGTTGAGGAGATGACGAACGAGCGTTGAGAAATGGAGGCTGAGTGACGAGCGTTCGTTGAGGAGATGACGAACGGACGTTTAGACAATTAAGCTTAAATGACGAACGTTTTGTTATTGAAATGACGAACGGACGTTTGGATAATGAAGCTTAATGACAAACGCTCATTATTGAAAATGACGAACGGATGTTCATAAATGGAAGCTTAATGACGAACGTTCGTTATTGAAATGACGAACGGACGTTTAGACAGGGAAACCTAATGACGAACGTTCGTTATTGGAATGACGAACGAACGTTTAGACAGGCAAGCCTAATGACGAAAGCTCGTTGTTGAAATGACAAGAGGACGTTTGGACAATGAAACTTAATGACGAACGCTCGTTATTGAAAATGACGAATGGACGTTTTGATAGTAAGGTTAATAACGAACGCTCGTTATTGAAAATGACAAACGGACGTTCAGATAGGGGAACCTAAGGACGAACGTTCGTTATTGAAATGACGAACGGACGTTTAGACAGGGAAGACGAGCGGGCGCTTGGACAATGAAGCTTAATGACGAACGCTCGTTATTGAATATGACGAACGGACGTTTGGATAGTGAAGCTTAATGACGAACGCTCGTTATTGAAAATGACGAACGGACGTTCGTTGGGGAGGTGGCTATCAAACAGTCCGTCCAAGAAATGTCCGAACAGACGTTTGGATAAGAGCCTAAATAACGAGCGTTCCAAAAAAATAAAAAGGCCCAAAGTTCCCGGACGCGCGTTCATTTCTGGGCCTGGCCCAGTCGAATGGCTTCTAACCTAGAATTTCCTAGGGGTTCAGGAGGTTCAGCCTCATTCCCCACTCCCCAGCTCACGCCTTCTCTAGAGGCCCAAGGTCCCCTGCTCTGCACCACGAACTCGCCGCCGCCTTTGCCATAACCGGCCACCGTCGCCTCGACCAAAACACGCCTTGGCCTCGCCGGCGGCAACTCGCGCCACCAGAACCACCACCAGCCACGACGCCACCGTCTCCGCCTTTCTCTTTTCGAAAACAGAGATTCTCAGGGAGGGTCTTCCTCCGCGTTCATCTCCACGGCCACCAGATTCCCTCTCAACAGCCCGGGCTGCCGGGACTCAACGCCGTCGCGCCCCTAACCTCACCGGTGCCACCAACGCCACTCTTCTTCTTTCCCATTCGAGGATTTTCTCGAATGCCAAATGCCCCCCCGCAACACCACTTTTCCTCTCTGCCTCCCCTAATTTTTATTGTTTATTGATTGGTTTAATGTTGATTGATTTTTGTCCATTCGGTATTGGAAACGATGAGTGTGTAGTGTGCATATGAGCGTGAGTGGGATAGATGATTCTGATAATGGTGCATGGGCTGACGAGATAGGGGTGAATGGAACTTATGCAGTAAGCATACATGATGAGTCTGGATGCACAGGTGAACCAGAGACTTACCTGCTGCTATGGCTGTTGCTATCGCTCTGTATCCGGTGACCTCCTCTCGCCCTTCTCTTTCTCTGCCGGTGCCAATGCTGAATCCGGATGATGATCCCCGATACCCCGTGTGTGTCCTCCTTCTCCCTTTTTCTCTCCCTTATCCATCGAAATCCTCCCCCAAAATCTTGAAAAATATTCTCTTGTAACCACCTGGTCCCCCTCCTTCAGACATGCCTCCCATACGCCCTTTTTCCCACGTTTTTTATTTCCTTTTTTCTTTTTTTTTTAATTTTTATTTTATTATTATTATTTTTTTAATTTAAATTTTATTTTTATTTTTCAATTTTCAATTATTTTGATTAATTAACTCTATTAAAACAAAATGAATATAAGAAATCAAATAGAAATTGAATTAAAAGCAAATACTTAAATACATAAAAAAATAAAATAAAGAGGGTAAAATATAATAAAAGAAAAATAATAGAAAACCAATAAAAGCACACTTTTTACAACCCGGACAAAATTGAGTGTTGACAACAATAAACGCAAATCAAAATACACATCAACAGTACGTTAAATCTGAGATTACGGTCACTTTTGCATGCACCCGAGCTCACAATGAATGTATCATAGCTCATATGGTGTATAGCCACTGATCATATATTCCAGAATCTCAGAAAAAACTCAACACAGCTTTGAACACAAAATTTATGACATTTTAAGCAATTAAACATGACTTTAAACATGACAGAATATGATTCATCAATGAAAATGACTCAACAAAATTTGGACCGATTAAGATGATGAAAGACACAACCAAAACAAGGTTAGCATACAAGAAATGACTCAAGCAGAAACCTAATGAACAGATCAAGACCAAAAACACATGAATCAACACAAGACAGAGAAGGAATCATAATGAACAACACGAATATTGAAGAGATTCAACACGAATGAATAAGATCAAGACAGAATCGCAACAACTCGTGAATTTCATAACAACGCAAGAAACTTAAACTCAAATCAGAGACGCGAATCAATGGAGAGATACTTAGCTTTTGAAGCGCGGAGAACCTGAGCTCTAATTACCACATGATAGCTGACGGTTTGAGCTGAATCCGGAGACGTCGTGAAATCTGGACTTGATCGAGCTGAAGAACCGGGAAGCAGCGGAATAAGCAGATTTACTCGAGAACCCTAGGTTTTGGGGGATTAATCGGTGAAAACTCTATGGTTGAAGGTAAGTAAGGATTTAATCAGTGGAGAAGAAGGATTCAACGATTAAATCAAGGAAATGGAAAGAAATCATGATTTGACTCAGTGAATGGGTGAAGAACGATGCTGGAAGCAATGATAGAGCACCAAACAAAGGTTGAATCGGTGCAAAGGTGTGAAAAGGCAAGGACAAGGCAAATCTGAGATATGGATCGGTGGAGATGACTTACGTGAGGGTTTGTGATGGTAGATCTGTGAGGAAAATGGTTGCTGGATGAGATGCACTGGAAGAAAGACGAACGCGAGAGTGATGGTTTATTCTCTCGAATGATTGAGAGAAAATTGATGAGTAGCGTTGGAGTCACAAGCACGCGTGGCAGCGACGTAGGCGTGACGGATGACACAAGCCGCGAGGACACTAGTAATTAGTGAGAGTGGCGTGAGATGGATGCTACGGAGGAGAGAGAATCTGATAATGGAAAATGAGAGAATGATAACGTGAGATGGAAGGTGGCTAGAGGAGATCCTTTGGGATTCTATAACTTGACTTTCAAGGGAATTAAATTCTGGAGTTCTCTCAACAGAGAGTTTAATTCAATATTCTCAAAAGTACCTTACAAGAGGTGGTGGCATGTCTATATATAGGACTAAAAGTCCCTCCTATCCAGCACATGCCTAACATCTTTTACACATGCTTTTAATAAAAGTAAAAGAAATACTACACTAAACTAATTGGGCTTGGGCCCGCGTATCATCTTGCCATGCTATCTTGGACAATGAGGAAGTGTTGCTCATGCTTACAGGAAAGGAACTTGCTGGAATAGGGTTGATTTGGTTCCTTCTCCTTCCTTTTGAATATTGTATTCTGGAATCTCTTGCCCGATGAGGAGGCCATCCCTACATCAAACTCAATTCACAAAGCCACAAGACACATCATTAAGCATTAGTAAACCACAAACAACACCCTAAAACCATTCCTCTCATTGCTAAGAGCAATCAAAAACCCTTTAGTGCAACCTATGCAGCAAAATCGACAAGCATAATAGTGAAGAATGCTCTATGAATGTGTAGAATTCAGCCCCTAATAGCAATGCTCTCACCAAACCCCAAACTTGAATGGAAACTTGATGCAAAAATGAATGGAAGAGAGATTTTATGAAGGGGGAAGAAGGGAAAAGTGAAGAGAACTCTTGAGAAAGTGTTTAAGAGTGTGTGGGAAGAAGTAAATCTGAAAATAGAGGGAAAGTCGTGGCCTAGGGTATAAAAATACCCTAATGGGCCCTACTCCCGCTGAGCCAAAATGAACCAAACAGTCAAAACCAAGTATGTAGTGCTACCGCTCAGCGGTAATTATCGCTGAGCGACACTTGCGTTACTTACTCTCCTTCTTCCTAGCTCGCCCTAAATGTCCCATAATCATGCTTCTCACTCACTCCCTGTATTTAAGTTCTCTCATCACTCAAACATTCAATCCCTATCATGCAACAAAAACAAAAACAAAACAAATAAACAAAAATAAAGTTAATCAACTAGGTTGCCTCCCAGGTAGCGCTTGTTTAACGTCACGAGCCTGACCCAAAATCCACCAACACCCATCAGTAGGTGTAACAAACCTAGTATCCTTTAGTAGATACTTAACCACCTAGCATCCATCAGTAGATGCTATACTGATGGATGCTTTTAAAATTCAAATTTTTGATGGGATAATTGTGCTTAAATGGTTGATTTTAAGTGAATTTGTGACGATTGGAATTGTTGGGTTTGGGAAATAAAGAGACGTAAAAAGTGAGTTTTAGTGCATAAATTATTTTTGGATGTTCTAATGTTTATTTTTGCAGCTGAGAATATAAGTTTTATTGGTCCAAATGGCAATTCAAGGCCCAAAATCAGATTTTATTTGGAAAATTCAGAAGGGGCTAAAGTGCAGATAGAGGAAATTTCAAGGTATTTGTGCAATTTTGGAAAGTCAGAAAATCTAAAAGATAAAATTCAGTTGTTGAATTTAATTTGGGAATATCAACAAAAAATATCTTCCAAATAATTTTATCATTATCTAAATCTTTTAGTTATTTGGAAGATATAGGATATAAGATAATTGAGTTAATATCTATAAAATATTCTTTAAAACTGATTTAATCTAATGAATATTTGAAAGATATAATGTATCAACAAAAAATATCTTATCAACAAACTATTCAGAGTCCAAGCCCAATCAAACCTATATAAAGAGACCCAAGGGAGGCAGAAAAGGGGACTTCACTTAATTCATTCATTCTCTCATACTCCTCTCACTTTTCTTTCATCTTGTATTCAACTCCATTCATGGAGAGCTAAGCATCTAGGGCTATTCTGCTGTAATTCCATTATGGATTCTGAGGTTAGATTGAGTTAATGCAATTGTTTACTTTGGTTATTGATTTAAGTTGTTCTCTCTATGTCTTTTATCTCTCTATCTTGTTAAAAGCAAATATTTTTGCATCATAATGTGTTCGAATTTACATGCATATTGATTATATGAGTTTTAGGGTTTCTAGGTTTAAATTGAGAATCTACTTTGATTTAATTTAGGAACTTTCATATGATTAAATGGTTTTTACTATCAATTGAGAATGTACTTTGATTGTTTAGTAATAATTTCAACTATAATCAATTGAGAATTTACTTTGATTGATTATCTTTTAATTTGGTTAGGAGATTTAAGAATATACATGATTAAACACAATAGAATTTGATTGAGAATGTACTTTGGTTGAATTTATTATGAATAATCTAGAAAGGTTTTGCATTTGATTGAGAATTTACTTTGGTTAAATGCATGATCGCCCTCAAATTAATTAAGAATGTACTTTAATTAATTTGAAACTTAAAACAATAATCAATTGAACAATTATCCGTGAATAACCGATGACGAATCTACCTTGGAAAAGCAGTGGAATTAGCCTATTTCATCGTAACTGTTTTTAAGTTTCTTATTTGTTCTTTAAACATTATCCAAACATTACTTTTATCCATAAGCATTGCATAACATTCGTAAGAGTCAGATATTCAAAAGCAATTCTGTGTTCGTTGGGAGACGACTCAGGGTTACTTTAGCCCTATCTACTTTCTTGAATACTACTTGGCAATACTGAAGTTGCCTTGAAAAGTAGTATTAATTTGATAGCTTCAACGACAGCCTATCATATACCCTATAAAAAAAATTTATAACTAAAACAAAAATAACAAAAGTTCATAATTACATCACCAAACCAGAAACAAAAGTACTTAAATCACTGGGTTGCCTCCCAGCAAGCGCTCTTTTAATGTCATTAGCTTGACCCAATAAAGCTCAAGTTCCATCTTCTTTTTCTTCTTCTTTCTACTGAACTTCTTCAGAAATTTGATCAAACCAGGAACCTGTTGTAATGTCTCAATCATAGGAACTTTAATCTCCAGTTTCTTGAAGATTTCCATAAAGCGCTCAAAGTCCTTCTCTTTCCTATGATACTTCTTTGAATGAGGACGGGGTTTTTCATATGATTCTTTCTTTTTTCCTCTCATACTCCTTTTCTTTTCTCTCACTCTCTTAAGATTCACACAAATTTTCTTTTCTCTTACACTTTTTTTTTCTTTTCTTTTTCTACTTACTTTCTCAATCTTCACACAAATTTTCTTTCTCTCTTCTCTCTCAAACACCTCTCTTATCCTTTTCACTCAACTCTTCTTTTTCTTTTCTCTCTATCTTTTTCTCATCTAATGCCTTGTCACTTCCAGTGATAATGGCTTGACATTCCTTCCTAGGGTTAAGTTCAGTATTAACCCCAACATCATCCAATTTCTGGACCATGTGACAAATTTGCATCTCCATCCTTTTACATGATGCTTCAATGCTTTTCTGAGTGGAGATGGACACTTGCAAAAATTTTTGAAAGACGTCATCCAGCTTTGTCCTTCTTTCTGATAGAGAGGGTTGTTGCTGCCATTGTTGTGGTGGCGACCTATCAAATTGTTCGGCAGCTTGAGTGCTTTTGTGATGAGAATCAGACATCTGTATGAACTGTTGAAGTGTGTCATCTATCTTAGCCCATCTTTCTGATAGAGAGGGTTGTTGATGCCATTGTTGTTGTGGTTAATTCTCAAATTGTCTGGCAGCTTCCCAAAATTGACTTTGATCCATGCTTGAGTGAGGTTCCCACCAGTGGTTGAAATTACTTTGATAGAATTGAGTGCCCATATAGTTAAATTCTTGCCTGAATTGCATCCTGCAAGCATTAGGCACAAAACCCTAGAAAATATTTGTTAGCACAAAAAGATAGAGAAGATAAACTAATAAGATAAAAAGAAAAATTAAAAAAGATAGTAAGATAAGAAGATAGAAATATAAAAGATCGAAAGATAAAATAAAAACAACAAACAAAAAGATAAAAATAAAATCAAAAGATAAAAAAAAGATAAAAAGATGGGCTTGGGCTTGGGCTTTTGTAATCTTTTGTAACTCTAGAATAGTATTTAAGGACTTGCACGTCCTAGGGGTTAGTATCTTTGGCAGAAACGAGGCAAACACTCTCTCTTCCACCCCTTTGAAGGAGGATCTTGGATGCTCAGGCTACCTCTTCACCTTTATTGGGTTTATTCTTTCATTCTTTCATTGTTCATCTAGGTTCACCATGAATATGGTGAACTAAACCTTGTATGTTTGTTGGGGAATCAATGTAATCTCTTGAAGCTCTCATATATGGAATCTTTGCTTACATCTTTTAATTAAGACTTATGCTTTCTTTCATCATTAGTTAGGGTTTTTCCTCTTTGCTCAATGCTTGCATAGTTTAAATCATTCCATGCATGATTATTGGTTTTGTCGATACGGGCACGTACGGGGAAGTCTAGATCCGGGGAATTTCTCCCAATATTATACTAACAATATTATATTGGTTGTCGTTAAGCTCCTGCACTCATGAACTAATCATTAGGAATGCTAGGAATTGTATGAACTCGTGATTAGGGAGAAGCCATCTAGAATGGTACATTAGAGAGTGGCATTAACAATGATGATTTGAATGTTGAATTCCTAAAATATATGAGAGTGGATGAGATGAAATTGACCCCCAACAACATATTCATTCATATATTTCATTGAAAGTGTTTATCTTTTGTCTTTGCCATTGATCAAACTTCATGCATACATGTTTATTTTCTGTCTTGCATATTAAAATCTAAATATTTCGTTTGTAAGTCCTAGCTAATCAACAAATCACATAACTAAACTAGGCCGTGAGTCCTTTGGGAAGAACGATACTTGGTCTTACCAAGTTTATTACTTGAACGATTCGGTCATACTTGCCGATTGTGAAACAAGTTTGTGACATCATATTTTGGTGCTCATAAATTTGTCCATCAACGAGTCCCCAGCAACGGCACCAAAAACTTTATGAACAAATTTTTAATCCCCGAAAACGGAGTCAAAAACTTGTTAACCCTCGGCAAGTGTAACCGAATCGTATCAAGTAATAAACTTGGTAAGACCAAGTATCGTTATCCCAAAGGGCTCACGGCCTATAAAGTTGTGTGGTTTGTTGATTAGCTAAGACTTGTAAAATCAATTGATTAAGAATTAAATGCAAATACTCAAAAGTAATATATATGCATGGATTGATCAATGGTAAGAAGAAACAAAACACGTGAATTGAATTAAATGAATGAATATGTTGTTGGGGTTTATCAATTTCATCCTTTTCCACTCTCATGTATTCATGAATTCGTCTTTCTTTTCATTAATGTTAATGCCACTCTCTAAATTACCTTAAACCCGATGTCTTGGTGAAGAAAGCCTAATCATAATCACTAGTTTACAATGTCTTGTCTCCATAGCAATTAATCATGCATTATAGTGAACAGAAGCTTAAAGGAAACCAACCATCATACTCCTATGTCTAGGTTTATACTACTGTTGGGAGAGATTCCCTAGATCTAGATTTCCCTGTATGTGTCCATATCGACAAAACCAATAATCATGACATCGAATGAGTTAAACAATGCATGCTTTGAGCAAAGAGGAAAAACCCTAATAATTAATGAAAGAAAGCATGTATCTTATAAAAGATCTTGAAGAACAAATTCAATACATGAGAGTTTCAAAAGGATTACATTGACTCCCTAACAATAATAAAAGTTTAGTTCTCCATCGTCATCGAAGAACTGGATGAACAATGGAATGGAAGAATGGAAGAGATAGAAAACCCCGAGAAAGAGAAGAGGAGAGCCGTCACCATCTCCAATTCTACCCCCAAGGGGTGAAAAGTGTGTGTTTCTGCCTCATTCCCAGCCAAAGATGACTGACCTAGATTAACGAAAACCTTATATAGTATTCTAAAAATTACAGAAAAGTAGGCCCAAGCCCAGAAAAGTGGCGCTCAGCGGTAAATACCGCTCAACGGCAATAGCGCGTGATCAATTCTTCCCCTCAGCGGATTTTTCCCCTCAGCAATGCCAACGCGTTCTTGAGAGTGCCGCTCAGCGGTAGTTGGCGCAATATGTCCCCTTCCTAGACACTTAAAACACTTGATATCTGATAACAGTTGAAAAATTATTATTTTTATACTTAAAATTGACCTTAAAGACAACATTTATGACTTAGAAACTAGCTTAGAATCATGCTTTTTTTATGTTTTTGAAATAAGAGAGTTGGATGGTTTTTATGCTTGGTTTTCCTTGTTTTTGTAGGTTTTAACATGAATTGGATGAAAGAAGTGAAGTAGGAAGAAGTCGGAATCAGAAAAGGAAGTGAAAAGTGCACAACAAGAGAAGACACAAGTACCGCTCAGTGGAAATTACCGCTTAGCGGTGTTCTTGAGGTCCCATAGTCACTGAGGGGCAAAAATGCAGCTGAGCGTCAAATAGAAGAGCGCGTACTTACCGCTGAGCGCCATTTTTATGGGCCTTGGGCCACAATTCTGTAATTTTTAGAATAATATATAAGGTTTTAGTCGACCTAGGTCAGTCATCTTTGGCTGGAACGAAGCATAATACACTTTCTTCACCCCTTGGAGGAGGATTTTGGTTGCTCGAGCTCCACTCTTCAAATTCTAGGGTTCTATCTTTCATTGTTTTCCATCTAGTTTCACCATGATTTTGGTGAACTAAACCTTCGTTGTTGTTGGGGAACCATTGTAATCCTTTGACACTCTCATGTATTGAATTTGTTCTTTAATTTATATGCTTTCTTTCATTAATTGTTAGGGTTTTTCTTCTATACTCTATGCATGCTTTGTTTAACTCATTCAATTGCATGATCATTGATATTATTTGTATGGACACATATAGATATATCTAGACATGAAGAAATTCTCCCAATAGTAGTATTGCCTAGACATAAGGATATGATGGTTGGTTGCCTTTAAGCTTCTATGCGAATGTAATGCATGAATAATTGTTAGGGAGACAAGACATTGTAAACTAGTGATTATTAGGATTAGGCTTTCTCGCACCTCCCACAAAAGTTGTGCATAAAAGAATGCAGTATAGACTAGGCAGTGACTCCTAGGTCGTCTCTCAAGGACCAATTTATGGTTCGAGTCTCAGGTCAAACACGTAGTGGGGGGGTTTGAAAGTGTTTTTGTGATTAGAAACGAACTAAATTAAAACTGGGAATCAAACACGACCAAACATAATTCAAAGCATTGAAATAAACGAACAAAACATGAAGACCGAACGGTTCTACATTAAGACCGAACGGTCTCTAAAGCAAGTGAGGAAATTGAAAATACAGGAAAATAAAGAGGCAGAACAAAATAGACAACATAGTGAACGAAAACAGTAAACTGTCCTAAAACAAGATGTGTGAACTAATTAGAATGCAGGAAATAATAAAGAAACATATGATGTGATATTTAAATGCAACACATTAAATACACAAACCAGCGGGAATTAAAAGAAAATCTCCAAAAAGTGCTTAATTTTAAGGAGCGAAAACAAAATTAAATTGTGTGAACAACTTGAATGGCAAGGATAAATCATCATTTAATGCTTTGCAATGTTGAGTTAAAAGGAGAAATGCTAAATTCGGCAACCTCAACGCATATTCATAAAGAAACAACAATTTAAAAATGCATGACAATGAAAATGAAATATATGACTAAAGCTAAATTCATTCCATGTATATAATATATATAAATCTCGGTGCATGCATTAAAACAAAATGAATCATAACATTTCTATTTAAAACTAAACAAAATCAAAGCAAAGCAATTCCCAAATGAAAATAAAGCCCCCTCTGCTCCAAATTCAAATCAACGTCACTTTTTCTTGAAAGAAAATAAATGTTAACTTTTTTCTCCAAAATAAATCACCGTGCATCTTCAATATAAAATCACCGCTTCAATCTTCTTACATTCTTCTCTACCTAAAATAAAAGCCCTCCATCTCTGCTCCGTGGCGGCTTCCACACACGTTCATTCTTCTTACATACTTCTCTGCCCAAAATAAAAGCCCTTCCCTCTCAAGGTTGCGGCTGGAACAGCTCCAGGACCCGGCACCTCTCAGCTGTGTGCTTCCCTTAAATGAAAGATCCAAATTCCCAAAATCCCACGTGTTGCTTCCCTAATGAACCAGCCCCTTGCTTTTGCCTCTCTTTTCCATTGCTGGACGGATGTGCAATCTCTTTTCTGGATGCTGGACCAGGCCATGGAATGTTAGTGCATGTGCTTCCAAAAAGTCCGTTGTTGTGTGCACCCCCAAGCTTGTTGGACCAGCTCTTCTTTTTGCCACATGAGCTTTGCTTCACGTGCTAATGCCTAAAGCCCATCATACTCTCCAAGTGCACCCCTTCTTTTGCTACTAGGCCGTGGAATGCTCTCCAAACCCAAATAAAAATGAAATCAGCTCCTCTCTGCTCATTCTCTACATCCGAGAATCACCCCCAAGCTTCCAACACTTAACCTCTTTGCTTCCAATTAAGAGTCTAAAAACACATTTAATTTCTTTTTGTGGCCATGAGATGCATTGTCCAATGATAAATTCCAGCCACCACAAGTACAAAACAGCAAGCAAACAATGCAAACATATTAGAACACTCAAAGAGTAATCACTGGACTGACATAGGGGAGTAAAAAAAAATACTGGGAACAGCACAGAACGAATTTGAACAAAATTAAAACTATACGTGAAAATAGACATCCATACGAAACTATGAAAAAAAATTGCATAGAAAACGGATAAGAATTGAACTCGAACGAAGACACACAAGTTGACACAACATTCACGCAGCACTGTGCGAAAATTGAAATAGCTGAGATGTATTGGGCTCAATTGCCATTTCTCAATTAACCTTAAAATGTCCCAAAATATTATCCAACAATTTCCTTGTAAAATAATTAGCTCAGATAATTCAAATTAGTTAAAATAAGAATTTCCGACCAAATTTAGCACAATTAGGAAAAATAGGATAATATTGTACATTCAAGCACAATTCCTTGATTAAATCTGGTACAATAAACTAAGTGAAATCAATAAAATATTGATTCATCAAAATAGACCACACTTAGTCTTTTGCACTCCTGGGCAAAATCAAGACGCAGATCAGGGAATAGTTGAAAGGACTTTTAGGAAGGTGACACAGATTCGACAGACAGACAACAAAGACTCCAAATCAAGAACACAGTTGCACAATTCTCACAAAATCTGGACAGTAAAAGGTATAGGCAGAATCCCACACAGAGTCAATGAAAGCAGATACTCAAAGAATCATCCAAATAGTTCAGTACAAGGAAAACAGTCAATCAGTTCAAGAGATGAATCAAAAGCAACAAAGCCTCACAGATGCACACAATCAGTGTTTCTCTCAAGTGTTTAAGGTAAATCAATGTCACTCAATGCACTCAAGAAAGCAAACACAAATACAGACTTGGCAAACCTCTAATATGAACACTCAAAACATATGCATGTTCAAATCAAAAGGTCTTTTCACAGTTGTAATGAGGCCAAGGACAATGGAGGATATATCTGGATAAGAAGCTACAAACCATAAGGAACAGAGGAGCAATGGGGAACAAGTGTAAACACATTCAAACACACCCACAACCTCTAATTCCATCCTCTTCTTGACCCCATTATTCACAATATTTTTTTTTCTATATTTTTTTCTCATCCTGTCTCTTTTCTTTTCTCTCTTTAGCACACAACTGTAAGAGACAAGATATAAATCATATTTCTGAACACAAAACAAGAAGAGGAATCAACTAGCCAACTCATAAGAATCCCTAAGGAGACCACACTTGTTCCCAAAACACTTCCAAAGCTCCAAAATTCCCTAAGGTTAAGGTAATCATGGTTTTTCACTTAGGGCTAGTGTATGAGCTTCAAAACAAAGAAATGAGGAAAGTATAGGCTCAAAAGGGGTTATCAAAGGATCAGAACAAGGTAAGCTTATTTGGCTAGAGAGGCTCAAAAACAAAACTGCCTTTATCATCTCCAAACATGCATATCAATCAAGAGTTATCAACAAGAGTCAAGCCAAGGCATATGCGCAAGCAATCAAGAGACATATCTCACACAAGAAAGAACATAAAGTGGCTCAAATCTCACACAGGGTAATTCTGTCACAATCAATTCAACTCTCAAACATCATAATCATCTTCCAAGCAGAGAAAAGCAAGGATTTCCAACCAATAAGTATCAATCAAGTGAAGGAAATGATAAGTCTACAACCCAAACAAAGTTCAGAAATGAAGAGAATCATGCACAACTGTATACAAGACACGACAAAAACAACCTAAAACAGAAAAAATTTAACAAAGAAAACAAAAACTATCAAAGAAAAATCAGAATCTCCCCCAATAGACCACACTTAAACTACACAGTGTCCTCAATGTGCCATAAGCATAAGATCAAAAATCAAAACAGTGAACAGATCATGGACAAGTGCAATAAAAGTAGGGAAAGGGGGAGAAGGGAAAAGGAAACTCCCCTGGTCATGGTGGTAGTTGCCAATTTTGGACTATCAGGGAGATGTCTTCCACCACAGGATTCAGCAAACAAGTTTTGAGGAGGAACAACTTCATCAGTACTGTCATATCATCCAAAACGAGATGTTTCTTCTTTCTTCTCCCAGCAAACTGTTCCATCAGTAGCTTTCCTTCCACTGGCAGTTGTTGAGTGTGTGACACCGGAATGGAGATCTTTGGCTCAGTCAAAGAAGTAGCAGTACACTCTCCTTCATTAATCATGATTTCCTTAATGTCAGCACCTGTATTCTCATTTAATTCTGCAGCATGATCATCAAACTCACAATTAGTAGCATCTGTTATACGCTTAGAATCTGTCTGTAACACATAATCAATTTCAATACAAATCGGGCAAGAACCAGATTCACAATCACATTCAAAGTTCTCAGAGAACTGTGTCAGATCAAAGTTCAGTCCTAACTCTATAAAGTTATCAGATTGCACAATTTCTACCTCAAAATCAATATTGATATATGCATCATCAACAGAATCAAAGGTTAGTTCAAGGCTATTATCATTCAAAATTTCATCACGGCAATCATGTCCATTCAAAACAACCTTTAGACCAATGGGTTCAATGGCTGATACTGAATCAAACATTTTAGAATGGTCAATCAAATCTGTATCAGTATCAGTCATGAATCCTATAGAATCAGTGTGCATCAAATCACAGGCATTTGAATGTATAAGCAAATCAGGTAAAGTGTTTGGAATCTCAAGTTCAGAATAAACCTGTTTTTGCTCATTGAAAATTTTCTTACCAATCTCCAAGTCATCAGCTGCATCCTCAAGGCTATCATTTAAATCAAGATCAGTGCAAGGATAGTGAACATCAGGTATGTCAATGTGCTCTACAGGGAATAATGAATCCACAACATGAGTGTGCACATGTATATCAATATCAGAATCCAGAACAGGCTTAAATGGTTCAAGTTTTACCAATTCAAAAACATTAAAATTTACTTGAACCTCAAATACATGAGTAGGGATTTCAAGTTTACAGTAAACCTGCTCAGGTTTTTCATTTACTACCTCACTTGGATTTTGACCCGTCAGCTTGCAGAACAACTTCTTTGCCTCTGTTGGAGTTCTGTCCATCAAAGATCCACCAACAGCTACATCCACTAATATCCTTTCATTGTCCAGGAGCCCTTCATAAAAGTAAATCAAGAGCAAATGCTCTGAAATTTGGTGGTTTGGACAGGCTGTGCAGAGCCTGTTAAACCTCTCCCAATAATCTGCCAGGCTTTCTTCTTGAAATTGCTCAATGGTAGTGATCTCCCTCCTAATGCTGATTACCTTTGCTGCTGGAAAGAACTTGTTGAGGAATCTCTGTTGTGTTTCCTGCCAACTATCAAAAGGATTCTGGTATAGGAACCAGTCTCTTGCTGCACCTTGAAGGGACATTGGAAACACTTTCATCAACACTGTCTCCTTTGAAACACCAGGAGGCCTCATCGACAAACACACCAAACAAAACTCCTTGAGGTGCCTGTATGGATCTTCATGTGCCAACCCATGATATTTGGGAAGACTCTTGATCAAATCATATATCCAGTCTTGAGAATCCGTCATCTCCTCTATTGTAGTGCAAAACCTGTCTCAGACCTGGACTTCCACTTCAAACAAAGATTAAACCAAACATATAGAAACATAACATGGGGGAAAACCATTATTTACATAATTTGAAACTTCCAGAAACAACAACTAAATGCAAAAAATACAAAAAATGATAAAAATCTAAAAACACAAAAATCGATAAAAGAAGTAAACCCAAACAAGACTAACTAAACATCCTAAAACACATCACACAACACAACACTAACACAACAAAAGACCTAAGACTGAACCGTTGGTCCCCGGCAACAGCGCCATTTTGATGAGAGGGTCGCACCTTGATGAGTCAATATTTTATTCACTTCACTTAGTTTATTGTACCGAATTTAATCGGGGAATTGTGCTTAATTGTCCGGTATTTTCCCGTTTTTGATAATTGTGCTTAATTTGACCAAAAATTCTTATTTTAATTAATTTGAATTATTTGAGCTAATTATTTGCATTATTAATTGTAGGGAAATTGTTGGATAATATTTGGGACATTTGGAGGTGAAAAGAAATACCACATCAAATATATTTTGAAATAAAATGAAAGAGAGGTGTGGATTTAAATTATGGTGGTGCTGGAAGAAAAAAAAAAAAAAAAGGATGCCACGGTCCATGGGCTTCACTCAATTTGGCAAGCATCCAGCGGCAGTAGCTGGGAGGTGCAATGAGAAACTAAAAATGCACACAGAGAAATCATGCACGGGAGTGTCCAACACTTTGCTAGCTCCAGGCTGCACACACACACGGCCCACAATGGATAAAGGAGTTCTTGGGAATCATCTTAGGAGGTGCGGGGAGAGAAATGGGAAACCGGTCTACGCACACGGCAGCCCAGTAGCGGATAACACGCTCACGGTCCCATTTGTTTGGCACGGTCCAGAAAATTTTGGAAGAAATCCAGCGCCCAAGCAGCTCACGGTCTTGCATGGGAGAAGAGAGCCCAATGATGATTAGAAGTGAAGGTGTTGAACGTCCATGTGCACAACACAGCAAGTCCATGGTCCAGCAGGGGGTGTGCACAGCAACTTGGAGAGCTACACACGTCCAGGAGAGAAGTGGTTCAGCTTGCACGTCCAATAGTTGAAGCCACGTTGAGGAGAGAAAGCGGTGCACACAGTAACAACAGCAACTTGGTTTTCAATCCAGCAATGAGGAAAAGTCCAAAGATGGCATGCACAACGTCTTCACACACGGCCCAACAGTAGCAGCATGCAGTGGAGGAAGAAGAAGCTGGTCCAAACCACATCAGCACACAATTGAATCAACAGCTATCTGCACACACGCTGTCCAGCACATTCCGCACCTCCACCAACAATCCAGTAGCATCCAGAGATTGCACGAGAAACAAGCACCAAGCATGGGCTTCATCCGGGAGGTGCACAAGTGGAAGCAAAGTCCAGAAGCCTTCACGCTCACCCACGCAGCTTCCATCCAGCATGTGGCAGCAAGGAAGAAGCCCACGTGAGAGAAGGAGTGTCCAGCAACACTTCATTCCACGCACATGGCAACAGCCCATGATCAAGCAGCTCACGGTCTTGAGTTGGAGGTGCACTCTGAAGAATCCAGCAACACATCGGGGTGCAGGAAGGAAAATAAAGAAGCGCACGTCCACGTCCAGCAAGCATCACGGTGCAGTGGCAGCTGCAAGCACTTTAGGAGGTGGCATCGAGAAAAAATGGAAGCACGTGGAGCTGGAAGGAGTCCAGAGATGGCATGCACGGTTATGGCCCACAAGCAGCTCATCCATTCTTTACGCTCCAGCTTCAACAATGGTGGCCCAACAGCACACTGCAGCCACGTCCTTGAAGGAAGAAGCATCACGGTCCAGCTGCCACGGAGGAGAAAGAAAAGAAACACATGGGGGTGTATCCTGCAAAAGTTAAGCACGTTCAACACAACCCATGAGAAGTTCCAGCAAAGGGGTGGTGCGTGAAGAAAGAAGCACCCAACAGCGTCACTGAGAATGGAAGCAAAGGAGGTGCTTGGAGAAGAATATGGTGTCATGGGCTGGTCCAGAAGAACGTCCAGCTTTGAAGAATGGAAAGGTTACGGGGAGAGGCAGGATATAGGGGGGGCTCCAGCCGCAACCACGTACGGAGATTTTTATTTTTGCTATGGAAGGCTACGGCTAGAGGTAGAGTGGTGTCACGGCTGAGAAGAAGCAAGTTGAGTTTGGTCTGCAAGCCACCTAGAAAGCACACATTCAGTAGCCACTACCATTCTCGGGTTTTTTGTTGGAGGCTGCACGGTGAAGAAGTGAGTTGGAGTGGTAGCAGTGGATGTCACGGCTGCTGGAAGAGAAGAGTTCTGGTTGAGTTTTGATGAGCACGGCACCCACTTAGAAGCATTTTTTTTATCTTTGCTGATTTTTCATTTCCTTCTCATCATCAAAGAAGTTTACTGTTGCATTGAATGTTTGCTTAATGTTTGGCTGCAAGCTGAGTGAAGAAGCGGTGATTTCATTTAGAGTAAAAAGAAAATGTATTTATTTTCTTTTAAAAGGAACGCTGAAGCTGTTGTAGGGGAATGGATTTTCATCATTATTGTATTTGCTTTTACAAAAGGAGTTTGCCGTGAATTTTAATGATAGAAGATAGAAGTTATTTTGGTTTTGGGATATGCTGCAAGGTGGGGCAGGAAGAAGAAGATTAATTAATTGCTTGGAGTGAGTGCAGGGATGTTACGGGTTAGAGAAAAAAATAGCTTGCTTTTAATTTTTTTTTTTTTGGAACGAAGAAGTAGATTAGGTGGAAGAGTGGTGTCACGGGTAAAAAAAAATTTAGGATACGTTAATGGCTCAATGATGATGGCATGGGAGAACCACTTTAGTTTTCTTTGAGAAAAAAAATTGAATGTGCAGTGTTGGTAAGCAGTTCTCGGGATTTCATCTAGCTAGTGCGGGTGATTTATTTTGGTGGTGCAGTATGGTGATTAATTTTGGTGAACATGGTATCCAACAGCTGCCACGTCCAAGAGAGATACTTCAAGGGTTTTCTTTTGAATTAATTGAAATGCTTTGATTCTATTCTCAAGTTTTTTTTGTTTTGTGACAATTTTAATATTGCATACACCATCTCAGAATGCTAGTTAATTTTTAAGTGATCTTTGTTTGATTATCATGTTCTCCTTTCAATGCTAGTGATCACAAATTGGTAAATTCTCACTCCTTTAATTTAATTGTAGTGTTAGCTTTAGTGCCTAACCATTTTAATTCTTCGGTTCCTTCCGTGTTTACATTCGCATTTTAATTTAGTTTAATCGCATTCACAAAATCTTCACAAAACCCCCCCACTACGTGTTAGATCTGAGACTGAACCACATTTGGTCCTTGTGAGACGACCTAGGAGTCACTTCCTAGCACTATACTGCATTTTTCTATGCACAACTTTTGTGGGAGGTGCGACCCTCTCATCACACCTCCCACAAAAGTTGTGCATAAAAGAATGCAGTATAGACTAGGCAGTGACTCCTAGGTCGTCTCTCAAGGACCAATTTATGGTTCGAGTCTCAGGTCAAACACGTAGTGGGGGGGTTTGAAAGTGTTTTTGTGATTAGAAACGAACTAAATTAAAACTAGGAATCAAACACGACCAAACATAATTGAAAGCATTGAAATAAACGAACAAAACATGAAGACCGAACAGTTCTACATTAAGACCGAACGGTCTCTAAAGCAAGTGAGGAAATTGAAAATACAGGAAAATAAAGAGGCAGAACAAAATAGACAACATAGTGAACGAAAACAGTAAACTGTCCTAAAACAAGATGTGTGAACTAATTAGAATGCAGGAAATAATAAAGAAACATATGATGTGATATTTAAATGCAACACATTAAATACACAAACCAGCGGGAATTAAAAGAAAATCTCCAAAAAGTGCTTAATTTTAAGGAGCGAAAACAAAATTAAATTGTGTGAACAACTTGAATGGCAAGGATAAATCATCATTTAATGCTTTGCAATGTTGAGTTAAAAGGAGAAATGCTAAATTCGGCAACCTCAACGCATATTCATAAAGAAACAACAATTTAAAAATGCATGACAATGAAAATGAAATATATGACTAAAGCTAAATTCATTCCATGTATATAATATATATAAATCTCGGTGCATTCATTAAAACAAAATGAATCATAACATTTCTATTTAAAACTAAACAAAATCAAAGCAAAGCAATTCCCAAATGAAAATAAAGCCCCCTCTGCTCCAAATTCAAATCAACGTCACTTTTTCTTGAAAGAAAATAAATGTTAACTTTTTTCTCCAAAATAAATCACCGTGCATCTTCAATATAAAATCACTGCTTCAATATTCTTACATTCTTCTCTGCCTAAAATAAAAGTCCTCCATCTTTGCTCCGTGGCGGCTCCCACACACGTTCATTCTTCTTACATACTTCTCTGCCCAAAATAAAAGCCCTTCCCTCTCAAGGTTGTGGCTGGAACAGCTCCAGGACCCGGCACCTCTCAGCTGTGTGCTTCCCTTAAATGAAAGATCCAAATTCCCAAAATCCCACGTGTTGCTGCCCTAATGAACCAGCCCCTTGCTTTTGCCTTTCTTTTCCATTGCTGGACGGATGTGCAATCTCTTTTCTGGATGCTAGACCAGGCCATGGAATGTTAGTGCATGTGCTTCCAAAAAGGCCGTTGTTGTGTGCACCCCCAAGCTTGTTGGACCAGCTCTTCTTTTTGCCACATGAGCTTTGCTTCACGTGCTAATGCCTAAAGCCCATCATACTCTCCAAGTGCACCCCTTCTTTTGCTATTAGGCCGTGGAATGCTCTCCAAACCCAAATAAAAATGAAATCAGCTCCTCTCTGCTCATTCTCTACGTCCGAGAATCACCCCCAAGCTTCCAACACTTAACCTCTTTGCTTCCAATTAAGAGTCTAGAACCACATTTAATTTCTTTTTGTGGCCATGAGATGCATTGTCCAATGTTAAATTCCAGCCACCACAAGTACTAAACAACAAGCAAACAATGCAAACATATTAGAACACTCAAAGAGTAATCACTGGACTGACATAGGGGAGTAAACAAAAAATACTGGGAACAACACAGAACGAATTTGAACAAAATAAAAACTATACGTGAAAATAGACATCCATACGAAACTATGAAAAAAAATTGCATAGAAAACGGATAAGAATTGAACTCGAACGAAGACACACAAGTTGACACAACATTCACGCAGCACTGTGCGAAAATTGAAATAGCTGAGATGTATTGGGCTCAATTGCCATTTCTCAATTAACCTTAAAATGTCCCAAAATATTATCCAACAATTTCCTTGTAAAATAATTAGCTCAGATAATTCAAATTAGTTAAAATAAGAATTTCCGACCAAATTTAGCACAATTAGGAAAAATAGGATAATACTGTACATTCAAGCACAATTCCTTGATTAAATCCGGTACAATAAACTAAGTGAAATCAATAAAATATTGATTCATCACTTTCTTCACCAAGACATTGGGTTTAAGGCAATTTAGAAAGTGACATTAACATTAATGAAGAAAGATGAATTCTTGAATACATGAGAGTGGATAGGATGAATTGGTAAACCCCAACAACATAATCATTCATGTTATCCATCAACTGTTTTTGCATTGTTCAAGTCCATTGATCAAAACCCTGCATTCATGTTTATTTTTGCATAATTCAACAACAATATTCTTTTGTACAAAGTCTAAGATAATCAACAAATCACATAAATGTTTAGGCCGTGAGTCCTTTGAGAAACGATACTTGGTCTTACCATTTATTATTACTTGATACGATTCGATTACACTTGCCGAGGGTTAACAATATCACTAGTGCGCTTGGAGGATGTTGATCCATCTTTGGGTTTCTCAAATTTCCTTGGAGGCTCCTCTCTTTTGATTTGTTTTCCCTCCCTCTTAAAGTCTATTTTGACATTAGAGCTAGAGTGGATAGTTTTCAAACCTTTTCTCAATAGTTGTTGCTCTACCTTAATGCAAATTTGTACCAAGTCATTTAAGTCTTGTGATGAGTGCATATTTATGTCCACATTTATGCTTTAAAATTCAAATTTTTTATGGGATAATTGTGCTTAAATGGTTGATTTTAAGTGAATTTGTGATGATTGGAATTGTTAGGTTTGTGAAATAAAGAGACGTAAAAAGTGAGTTTTAGTGCATAAATTATTCTTGGATGTTCTAATGTTTATTTGTGCAGCTGAGAATATAAGTTTTATTGGTCCAAATGGCAATTCAAGGTCCAAAATCAGATTTTATTTCGAAAATTCAGAAGGGGCTAAAGTGCAGATAGAGGAAATTTCAAGGTATTTGTGCAATTTTGGAAAGTCAGAAAATCTAAAAGATAAAATTCAGTTGTTGAATTTAATTTGGAAATATCAACAGAAAATATCTTCCAAATAATTTTATCATTATCTAAATCTTTTAGTTATTTGGAAGATATAGGATATAAGATAATTGAGTTAATATCTATAAAATATTCTATAAAACTATTTAATCTAATGAATATTTGAAAGATATAATATATCAACAGAAAATATCTTATCAACAAACTATTCAGAGTCCAAGTCCAATCAAGCCTATATAAAGAGACCCAAGGGAGGCAGAAAAGGAGACTTCACTTAATTCATTCATTCTCTCATACTCCTCTCACTTTTCTTTCATCTTGTATTCAACTCCATTCATGGAGAGCTAAGCATCTAGGGCTATTCTGCTGTAATTCCATTATGGATTCTGAGGTTAGATTGAGTTAATGCAATTGTTTACTTTGGTTATTGATTTAAGTTGTTCTCTCTATGTCTTTTATCTCTCTATCTTGTTAAAAGCAAAGATTTTTGCATCATAATCTGTTTGAATCTACATGCATATTGATTATATGAGTTTTAGGGTTTCTAGGTTTAAATTGAGAATCTACTTTGATTTAATTTAGGAACTTTCATATGATTAAATGGTTTTTCCTATCAATTGAGAATGTACTTTGATTGTTTAGTAATAATTTCAATTATAATCAATCGAGAATTTACTTTGATTGATTAGCTTTTAATTTGGTTAGGAGATTTAAGAATAGACATGATTAAACACAATAGAATTTGATTGAGAATGTACTTTGGTTGAATTTATTGTGAATAATCTAGAAAGGTTTTGCATTTGATTGAGAATTTACTTTGGTTAAATGCATAATGTAACATCCCAAAATATAGTAATTACCATAAATCAGAATTAATTACAATTAACAGTAACACAAACAGTCTTTGCATTAATTCAGATTCAAAAGCCGAACGGCATCAGCACAAGAGAACGCGCATAAACGCATACAAGGGAAACCAAGAGGGAACGTTCTTAGATAATTAAACTAACGTACGTCAAAATAAGAACAGAGATAAATAAGACGAACGGCTTTACAAAACATCTAGCCGAACGTTCAAGTCATGCTAACATGTACAGTTCTAATCAAAAGAGCGTTCTAAGGCTCGACTTTTACTTCCACATCCACCAGATTAGCTTCATCCAAATTTTCTTCTTCCAGCATTTCTTCAAGGGACGTACCACCATCTGCTCACATCCACAACGAATGATCATTGCATTTGACAAGACGGACGTACATATACAAGAGACAACACAATGGAAATGCAAGGGTAAGCTTATAATATTTAATTTATACAATTAACACATACATTCACACTTCAATTCAAGCATACAACATGTAACTTATCATAAAATTAACATATAAATATGCATATAAGACAGACCGTCCGGACCGTATGAACCATGTAGTTACAAGCGTCCTTGCACCCGAGTGGTGTAGTAACTGATCTAATCTCCCAGCTGCCACTCGAGGTTAACCCTATCTGTCCAAAGTACTCAAGCGGACTAGGGCCTCCTGCCATTCCCACACATGACTACCACCTTCTACTTGAAGATGAGTATCACGGAATATCAGGATGGACCGCGAGGCTTAACTTATCCAGGTTCATACTTTACCAATTCAATATTTCACACATCTGAGACGTTCCTCCTTGGAACGCTCGTTAAAATCCACTTCCAATAATTCATTCAAAATATCATTCGCCCATAATAACCAGTTCTCTTTTTCACATTTTCATTCTGTGTTCCATTCTCTTAACATTAACAACATGCATCCTTTAATCAAATAAGAACGAAATTATTACAGTACATTTGATTACACGTTTCTGAACAAAAGAAACGAAACTCTTGTCCATTTACGGACGTTAAGAATACTTAAATAATTTAAATGGGATTGAGTTTAGAAGATCAGAATAATACTTAGAAAATTTTGAGTACAAAGACTTTAGGTTGAATAAAGAAGATAAATACCTTACAAAATAACTTGGATAAATAACCAGAGTAATTGTAATTCAGAAAACAACACTTACTGTCAATGACCGAACGTTCAATAAATAACTTTGGACGAACGCCAGTTACGTTCGCTCAGAATTCAATAATAAGGATGAGCGTTCAGTTATAAAACCGAACCCTGCTTTGGACGAACGCTAGGTAAATGACCGAGCACAAATCAGAACGAACGCTTGGTATAAACCGAACGCCAATTGGGACGAACGTTCGATATAAGACCGAACGCCAATTGGGACGAACGTTCGATATAAGACCGAACGCCAATTGGGACGAACGTTCAATATAAGGCTGAACGCTCTGTAGAACGAATGTTCGACATAAGGCCGAACGACATTAAAGACGAACGCTCGACATGAGGCCGAACGTTATTAAGGACGAACGCTCGACATAAGGCCGAACATTACGTATTTATAAAGTTTCAAATATTTATATACACTGAGCTGAACCGAACGCTCATTCACTAAAATGGGGACGCTCGTTCTCGAGCAGAATTCTTTCCAAATGAAGGAATTCCAATCTAAGTTATTTTACTGAAAACCGAACGGTCTAAGACCGTACAGTGACGAGCGTCATTTATCAAGGGGATGATTTAAATTTCAGATTTTTCAACCTTAAGAGAATTTTCCAGATTTCCAATTTACAAACTTTATAACTTTCATTCCAGATTTAATTCACCTTAAACATCATCATCATACAGATCTCAACATTTCAATCATTCCAACTATACAATAACCATACTTCGTTCATACATAATCAAATCAACATGCAATTCAAACCACCAACAACACATATAATACATACAAGCAGTACTCGTTCATGACAGATAAATCAAAACCAGAAATCATATTCCATAACAGTGGTCGTCCATACAGCTCAAACATCATACTTTTAATACATGCAATCCAGATATCACAACATACAAGTATAAATTAAACATATAAGCTTCCCTTACCTGGATAGCAGTGTACGCCCTAAAATATAACTTCCACACGTTCCACTACAGTTCTTTTATAAGCAAACAGCCACTTAAGTTCCTTCTTCTAAATCTAACCACTTGATCTAAACACCAAAAGCAGAGATTGCTCAGAAACAGTCCATGCATGAACTGAGGACATGGTTTAGAATGAAACCCTAATGGACGAACTACTAAAGGAAGGAACTTACCAGATTAGACTCAATTTCTGTTCGGTCCAAATTAACGTCCGCAACTCTGGAAACGTTTCTATGGTTCTGGAATGGAATTTGGAGAAGAAAATGAGGAGTTATAGTAGAGAGAAGCTTGGGAGTTCTAGAGAGAAGTTGGAGAAGATGAATGGGTGTGTTTCGTGAGGAAGAAGATGAGTGATGCAGGTGAGAGAGTTTTTCAGAAAAATCTGGTTTTGTTAAACTCGTGTTCGTTTGAACGAACGTGTCTCAAGCCGACACCTGCACCCAAACTCTGATTTGGAAACTTCTTCCGCAACACGTGGCGTGCTTGCATGCAAAGATTGGTGCGTTTTTAATGTTTCCAGAGAAATGATTTTGGCCCAGCTTTCCGTGCACAGCAGAGAGGTGAAAATCAGAGTTGGGAGTGGGTTTTAATGGCTTGAGAAGTGATGTGGCGTGCATTAATGGTGTGGTGTCAGAATTAATTTATGCTAATTATTAAGGGTTTCACACATAATCGCCCTCAAATTATATAAGAATGTACTTTAATTAATTTGAAACTTAAAACAATAATCAATTGAATAATTATCTGTGAATAACCGATGACGAATCTACCTTGAAAAAGCAGTGGAATTAGCCTATTTCATCGTAACTGTTTTTAAGTTTCTCATTTGTTTTTTAAACATTCTCCAAACATTACTTTTATCCATAAGCATTGCATAACATTCGTAAGAGTCAGATATTCAAAAGTAATTCCATGTTCGTTGGGAGACGACTCAGGATTACTTTAGCCCTATCTACTTTCTTGAATACTACTTGACAATATTGAAATTGCCTTGAAAAGTAGTATTAATTTGATAGATTATTCACAATGAGAATTGATTTATGGCTAGGACATGAGCGTTTCTTTCTTCTATCAAGGATGTTTTAAATGAACTATCATTCAACCTCTGTAGCCACGAAAAAGAATGAAGTTTAAGAAAAACATAATCTTAAATAATTGAACCTTCTATTAAAGTTTTACCAGCAAGTCTCAAGTTGTATGCTTATATTTAAAGCTAAGATTAGGATAAGAGTTATGATTAGGGTTAGGGTAAGGATTATGATTAGGGTCAAAGATATGATTAAGGATTAAATAGAAAAAAAATGTTACATGGCCATAAATGTTGTAACTTTTCTCACAACATCAAAGCTTTTGAGATAACTGGTCCTTGATAGCAACAACTCTTTGTACAATAATAGATGACAAAAGTAAATTTTAATTGCATTTGAGTATAAGCATGAAAGGGGTGACATACCAAAGGTATCGTATAAAGGTACACAATAAAGTCCAAGTCCATGAGCATTGCAGGCTGTTGATTTTTTTGTCAACATGATAAAGACCATTAGGTGAAAATAGTTCAGGAGCCAGGTATCCAATATGCAAACTTATGTACAAAAGGGGAATCTATCACATACTAAGCACTTCAACTCATGAAACCAAGTTTTTGAATCATCTAAGAATTACCTAAGGAAAAAAAGATTAATATATTAACTGTATTGTTCAATTGAATATTTAGTCACAATTGGTGTAGATTTCTTCTCGCAATAACCCATGCCAAATTCTTCATTAATTACCCAAGAAGGCTGCCAAAGGAGTTAGAATTAATATGTTGAAACAAAATAAAGGCAAACTTTGTGGACAAATAAAGGAAAACAAAAATCACGTACTCCAGTTTTGTTGTTTCTGGACAACTTTGTGCTTTCTTAATTCAATTCTTTTGGTCTGATTTTCCAATCCTACACACATATATCACACAGCTTAATATTCTCTTGGATAAACAAACAAGATACAATGCACAAGATAAAGAATTCTCCCTTTCTCGGTCTTGCACAATTGATGTGGAAAACGGATCCTAGTTGCACTCAATTTGCAATCTTGTGCACTAACCTTCCTATTCTCATCAATCCAAAGCTGCACAAATATTTAAACTTCAATCATTAGGGTATCCATTCAATACTATCACTTAAGAGCTAAAGCGAAACAACAGTTCAAAACAAGGGTATGTTAGACAACTTCCCTATTTGGATGGTTGTTTCTAGCCTGCTCCAAGCTCCACACTGAGGTGTTGTTGCTGCTGTCTACTCAGAAATACTTGACTCCAATTAGACTCTAATTGAGATGGAACTAAATGGCAATCAAGAATATACCAAAATCAAATTGGACAAACTGACATCTGTACATAAATCAGCAAACAAATTTAAAAAATTGGAAGTGAATGTCGTAGTAGTAAACAATTTTAAAAGCTGAAGTAAATGCAATAACAATTTTCTCTTTTGTTATCTTGATTGCACTCCAGTTTAAGGAGTCTGCACAAGAAACAATTAGCAAGTTAGTTAGGCTAAACTCTCTCAATTTGCCAATAGACTTAGGCCAAGGTAGCCTCACAAAGCTCAATACGCTCCAATTTCTCTTTAGAAGCTTGACACACTCAAAGGATAAAACACTCAGCTGATTGTTAAGGAAATTAAGCAAGGACCAGAGAATCCTGTGGATCACCACCACCTAATATTAGGGGTAGGCAAATCAAATTGAACTGCACTACTAAAAACTATACTGAACTAAAAACTAGTTTGTCTAAACTGAGCTGAACTAAAAAATAGTTCAGACAAACTGAACTGAACTATTTTTTGTTTATCAAATTGTACTAAACTGAACTATACTAAATTGTACTAAACTACAATATAAACTGAACTGCGCTACTAACTATACAGTTTTGAACTGAATTGTACTAATTTTAACCAAAAACTCAGCAATTCAGCAACACTAACATTATAATCAGGGATAAAAACCTGAAACTGGATCAATAAGAGATATGCCAACAAAAATACAATATACTTAACAGGTTCATCTTAAGTTGTACTACATAGAAACTATAAATTGCACTAATCTATCATATATACAACATAAAAGCTATCTAAACATATTCAAAATGGTTCAAACAGTCTAAGAACTACTACAATATCTATTTCTATCACAAACCAAAAATTTGTCTACCTAAAGCCTAACATACTTGACAGTCTAAGTTAAAATGCAACAATTGTAACTACCCTATAATAAAACCTCAAGGTAAGTGCCGAAACAAGTTTTGAATATTAAAAGGTTACAACAGACTGAACTAGTTGCTAAGAATCATTAGCAAATCAAAATATACCTATACTACTAAAAATTACAGCACTAACTAATAAAATTAGGCTAATAAAACTGCACTAGTTCTAAAATATGATTTTAACACTACCTAATAACAAAGTAACTATGCACACAACTTTAAAATCACTTAACTGAACTCATATTTGCTTCATAAGGGTGAAAATATAAAATCTGACTATATAAATCTAAGAAACTGGATTAAATCAACAAAAGCAGCACATAACACTAAGTACTCCTACAAACACAACTTAAAAACCAACTAACCTGATTCCTACAGGTTTCAAACAACTAATAAAAGCTAGAAACAAAGTTAAGTACTATAATTGATGCTAGATTTGAATTTTGACCTATTCACTAAAATCTATCCACTAAAACTACGCCTGTTTAAAAGCTATGCAGAATTATGACTTACTAAACCAAGAAAAATGTACCAGAAGCTATCTCAACAAGTTCTAATAGGTAAAAATTAATGTAGAAAACTTAAAAACAATACAAACAAATACTATACAAAAATTCACTATGCAAAGCTGAAATTTAAAACTAATCTAGTAACTATAAATTAGAATGAACTTATAAAATCTGAACAAACCTAAATACAAAAGTGATATATAATAACAAAGTAACTATGCACACGACTTTAAAACTTTAAAACTCGGTCAAAATCAAAAGCTCGTTAGTAAAAATTATAAATAAAAGAACTTATTAGTTAAAATCATTAAATTGAAATGACAGTGAACTAACTCTCAACACAATAAAATCCTAGTTTCTTTTTTAACATACAAACCCCTATTTATAGTAGAACTCAAAGTATGCACCAAATTATAGCCTTTACACCAATGACCGGCAAAATTTCTTGCATATTACTCATTTATACCCGAACTCAAAGAATGAACCGGCTTATATCAATGCATAACAATAAAGTGGCAGTCACCTTTAATCTTGAGTCAGAACACAATTTATTAAACATACAACAAAAGTAAATCAGTCATCAAAACATGTAATGTACAGTTGTGCATGTAGTTCTTAGTTCTCACCATATAAAACAGTTCAGAGAGCTCAACACCAACAAATCCAAAAGAGAGGTGTCCCTCAAAAAATATAGTAATAGATAAATTATAGTGTGATTTACATGCAAAAGATGCCAGCAAATTTAAATCAATAAAATATCCATCAACCATGTCAGTAGGTGCCCATCATAAAAACATGAGACAACATTTTTAGAGAAAAGTAATGTGAAAAGGAAAAGAGAGTAAATGATTACATAGTTGAGGATGGAGGTGGTGACAATTGTGATTAACTTTAATTGATGTCGTTTCTTGATTATTTGAAGAAATACTTGCAAAACTTTTTCCTATCAGCTTCTCCTGCACTGTTTCACTGCCATGCACTGCTTATAAGTTTTAAGAGAAAATATTGATAGAGATATTCGACTTGCATATCAAGCACCCATTAATCACAAGAGAATATAAGTCAATAGACAAGATAAATATACATTATTTAAATGGATTCAAAATAACCATGGATTCAAATTCAAAATGCTATCAAGTAACCTTGAGAAAAACTCCAAGTAACCTAGAGCCAAAATCCAAAATCTGGTGTCTGCGAACACTATAATCAAAGTGCAGAACTAATACTCATAAAAATAGAGTGGTGCCCTATTATATATAGAATGCTATTGTGATTCATCATTGACTGAAGAACAACCTACCAATTATCTCTCATTGACTGAAGAAATAGTTGTACTTGGAGTACAGACCAGAGCAAGACCCCATCCGGCTGGATCACAATTTCTTGCCGCACCAGCTCGTGAATCTAAAGCCATAATCCATGTGTATGCAGAAAACAGTTGTACATATTATCTACCACACACCTCACTAAATTGTAGAATTTTGAAATTTGATAAACAAAAGCTCACCAATTTCGGTAGGGACTATGGCTAGGGTATGAGCGTTTCTTTCTTTTATCAAGGATGCTTCAAATGTACTGTCATTCTACCCCTGCAACAATGAAAAAGAATGAAGATAGTTGAAGAAAGACATAATCTAAAACAACTGAACCTTCCTTTAAAGTTTCACCAGTAAGTCTCCAAATACAACAGTTTAGATGATGATGATAAGAAAAGCATAAAAAAACAACTTTTCCTTTGCAATCTTTGAGAGCTCTTCAAGTATGTAACTTTTTGCTCTAGCATCTTCACAGAGAGAATTGAAGCAAATGTCAAGCTCAATGAAACAAAAATAGACATCAAAATAATAATAAATATTCAAACCCCAAATACAAGCAAATGTCAACACATGAATATTGCAGAAAACTCCCACGTGTAGGGTAACTACTTCCAAGCGAGCAGCAAAATTAAGATGGAAAAAACACAGAAAACAGAGTCACTCATTGAAAAATGGAATAGCACACCAGAAAACGACCCTTAGACTAGGATGACATGCAGGAACTGAAATATTATGTCAACAAAATATAGGATATAAGAATAGTAATATAATCACAGACACAAAAAAATGAGTTCAGCATTTCACTGGCCAATTTTAACCGTGAATTCATTGGACAAGTGTGACTTTTACATCAACATAACCAATCAATGAAATAGAGTCTATTCTGATCAGTTTCAATTAAACCAAATTAAATCAAACAAGTTCTAGATCTACGGTAAGATTTATGACAGAAATAAACTAAGTAAAATTACCTGGATATATTCCATCTTCATTTTTCATGACGAGTTCACACATGCCATAAAACACGATCTAGGATATTAAGGAGTGAAAACACTGCACAAATAAAAGAAACATCAGAATCAAAAAAATTAGCATAATAATTTCAACCAAAGAAAACATTTACCTAAAAGAAAACAACTTCCAAACTGACTTTGCACTAGGCATCTTTAGGAATGTCTTACGCAGATTCTTTGATAGTCAACAGAGAATATAATCTTTTTGAATTTCTGCGTGAAATCAAAGGTTAAAAATATTCAAAGGCAAGTTATTTGAGGTAGAGTATAGAAAAATATGATTGGAACATACTAAATTTGTATTTTTGGGGGCCTTTCAACTTCTCAAACAATCGCCCTTCATCCATAGCCTTTGCCCGTAAACTACAAGTCTCATAATTTTCCCATAGATAAAGAAAGAAAGAAAAAGAAAAATCAACCTTAATTATCCCAAATGCATGCAAGCAAGAAGACAGTATTTAAAAATCAAAGTATGCAGACAACAACAATTGTGACAAATCTCATTCATAGACAGGACATCAAATTGCATACATCATACAAATCCTGAATGGCCCTAACATGAAGGTGGAAAATTGCATAACCCACCGGTCCCAGGATATGAGGTGTTTCGGTCTCTCTCTATAGTGTGTCAATATAAGAATAACCTCAGACTTCAACATCTAGGTGTTTAACTCTCAACACATTATGCAAATTTACGCTATCATAAACTTGGAAAACTTCTAATCACACCAATTGAATTAGAAATACACTCGAGATCAATAGGACTTCAATCAAGGCTTGTAATGTGGCCAAGGTATAGGTGAGGTAAAAAGAGATAAAAATCAAAGAGAGGTGATATGAAAAATGAATGCATAAATCATTCACGAATGTATAACATAAACAATACAAGTTCTGAAATGTAAATAAACAGGAATGAATCACAGAGTGGAATACTTGAATGAAAAGATATCTCTACCACAATGTTTTGATTTTATTTGTGCGCTTCATCCTCTTTCGGAAACTTAAATTTCCATTTCAAAGAAATCTACAAAATACAACAAGTAAGCAATGTTAAAAAGAAAACAACCACAACAAGAAAACCATTTAGTTGAAGCAATTCAAACTTTGAGAACAAATTTGAACTTAAGTGGCAAAGCACTAAGTTCTAACCTTTAAGGCCTAAGTCTTATGTCTTAGTATACTAATCCCTAATCATACTTTGACCTAAGCCTTTAAGCCCTACGCCCTACGCCCTACGCCCTACGCCCTACGCCCTACGCCTCCAAATGGTACTCATACAATGCTAAACAATTCTTGGTTCAAGGAGAACATAAGATTTCTTATCTGTCACTGCTACAACTGAAGGAGTAGCTCTTGGGAGCCAAGGGAGACAACAGTGTCAATAATGAGGGTGGTCGCGTTGGAAACAACTACGACTTCGTCTAGTAGTATGTAATTCAAGCCTCCAGGCTACACAATAAAGAAAAATCATGATAAGACAAACAATTTTCAATTGCAAACAATTACTACAACTAATTATATTTGAAGACATAACAAATCAAATGTAATATTGTACCTTAACTTTCATCTTCAACCAAATATTTGTTACATTTTGATCGTTGATAGTTAATGGTGGACCCAAACACTGGGTAATCCCATTTCAGCAAGTATCTTATTCTTCCTTAAAGCCAATAAAATTCAATTAGTTTTAGAGCAATAATGAACTTAAATAATTTCATAGTAAAAAAGATAAACATAATAACTCATCGTAGATAACGAAATTTTTTCTAAAAAGAACGTGAAATAAATGGAATTACAAATTTCAAAGAATACCATTTATGTAGTCAACTACTTTCTCCGCTCCTAGTTGAGCTGCAAAGTATTTATTGCGAAGACTCCCACAAGATGTATAAATCACTTGTAACAAAACAAATAGAAAGACATAGTAAAATTATCATGGTTAATTGGTTAATTGCATGATAACAGTTGAAAAACTGTTATTTTCATGCTTAAAATTGATCGTAAAAGCAACCTTTATACTTAGAAACTAGCTTGAAATCATGCTTTTATCCATATTTTCATAAATAAGAGAGCTGGACAGGTTTATGCTTGATTTCAGTGTTTTTGTGCAGGTTTTAAGGTGAATTTAGTGAAAGAAGTGAAGAAGGAGAGAGATGGAATCAGAAAAGAAATCAAAGAGTGCAAAAGGAGAAGCCGAAGTCACCGCTCAGCGGCACTTTACCGCTGAGCGGCACTCAGTAAGTCACGGGAGGTTCGCTGAGGGGCAAAATGGCCGCTGAGGGGAAGAAACGAGACGCGCACTCACCGCTGAGCGGTACTTTACCGCTGAGCGGCACACTTATGGGCTTGGGCCTAGATTTTTTGTAATTTTAGAATGGTATATAAGCTTTAGGACGTCCTAGGGTTTGTATCTTTGGCAGAAACGAGGCAAACACTCTCTCTTCCACCCCTTTGAAGGAGGATCTTGGATGCTCAGGCTACCTCTTCACCTTTTTAGGGTTTATTCTTTCATTGCAATTCATCTAGGTTCACAATGAATATGGTGAACTAAACTCTGTATGTTTATTGGGGAATCAATGTAATCTTTTGAAGCTCTCATATATGGAATCTGTTTTTACATCTTTTAATTAAGACTTATGCTTTCTTTCATCATTAGTTAGATTTTTCCTCTTTGCTTAATGCTTGTATTGTTTAACTCATTCGATGCATGATTATTGGTTTTGTCGATACGGGAATGTACGGGGAAGTCTAGATCCGGGGAATTTCTCCCAATATTATGTTGGTTGTCGTTAAGCTCCTGCACTTATGAACTGATCATTAGGAATGCTAGGAATTGTATGAACTCGTGATTAGGGAGAAGCCTTCTAGAAAGGTACTTTAGAGAGTGGCATTAACAATGATGATTTGAATGTTGAATTCCTAAAATATATGAGAGTGGATAAGATGAAATTGAACCCCCAACAACATATTCATACATAAATTTCATTGAAAGTTTTATCTTTTGCTTTTTGCCATTGATCAAAACTTCATGCATACATGTTTATTTTTTGTCTTGCATATAAAATCTCAATTATTTCGTTTGTAAGTCTTAGCTAATCAACAAATCACATAACTAAACTAGGCCGTGAGTCCTTTGGGAAGAACGATACTTAGTCCCACCAAGTTTATTACTTGAACGATTCGGTCATACTTGCCGATTGAAAAACAAGTTTGTGACATCATATTTTGCTGCTCATAAATTTGTCCATCAAGTTTTTGGCGCCGTTGCCGGGGACTCTGGTTTATATGGTTAATTTGTGTGATTATTGATTATCTTTGACTTTAATTTTGAATTTCTGTTTTTATTTTTCTGTTTTTATTTTATTTTATTTTATTTTACATTATTAGATTAGATTAGATTTTATTTTATTTTATTCTATCTTATTTTATTTTATTTGATCTTCTGAATCTTTTATCTTTTGAATTTATATCTTCTCCTATATCTTTTTGTGCTAACAAATATTTTCTAGAGTTTTGCTTTCTTGTGTATGCAGGAAACAATTAGAACAAGGAGCAAGAAAACAACAGAACCTCTTCTTGAAGGTCTAGACGAGAGTAGACGGAGGAGAAGAATCCGAACATCTAGAGAACTTTTTCCTTCTCCAGAAACTCTCTTACAATCATCACCACAAGGTTATGTTCATAGCACAGGAAATATGGAGAACAATAATGTTAGAAGAACTCTTGCAGACTACACCAATATAGCTGGGCCTCAGCACTTTAACAGCATAGCTAGACCTAGAGTCAATGCAGCCAATATGGAGGTCAAACCAGCACTGATCCAACTGGTGAAAAGTAATCAATTTAATGGGTTATCTCATGAAAGCCCATATGAGCACCTCACTACCTTTAATGAGATTTGCAACACAGTGAAGATTAATGGGGTGCCAGACGAAGCTATCAAACTTAGCTTGTTTCCTTTCTCATTGGGAGGCAATGCTAAGCTTTGGTTGAATTCTTTCCCAGAAGAAAGTTTCACAGAGTGAGAAGCAGTGGTCACAAAATTTTTAAACAAATACTTCCCACAATCCAAGGTGACAAAAGGCAAGCAAGAGATTTCTTCATTTAAGCAGGGCATGGAAGAATCACTGGGGCATTGATAACAGTTGAAAAACTGTTATTTTCATGCTTAATATTGATACTAAAAGCAACCTTTAGACTTAAAAACTAGCTTGAAATCATGCTTTTATCTATATTTTCAGAAATAAGAGAGCTGGACAGGTTTATGCTTGATTTAAGTGTTTTTGTGCAGGTTTTAAGGTGAATTTGGTGAAAGAAGTGAAGAAGGAGAGAGATGACATTAGAAAAGACAAGAAAGAGTGCAAAAAGAGAAGTCAAAGGCACCGCTCAACGGTATTTTACCGCTGAGCGGCACTCAGGAGGTTGCGGGAGTCACGCTGAGGGGCAAAATGGCCGCTGAGGGGAAGAAAGTGACGCGCAGTCACCGCTGAGCGGTATTTACCGCTGAGCGGCACTTTTTGGGCTTGGGCTTTTGTAATCTTTTGTAACTCTAGACTAGTATATAAGGGCTTGCACGTCCTAGAATTAGGTATCTTTGGCAGAAACGAGGCAAACACTCTCTCTTCCACCCCTTTGAAGGAGGATCTTGGATGCTCAGGCTACCTCTTCACCTTTATTGGGTTTATTCTTTCATTCTTTCATTGATATTCATCTAGGTTCACCATGAATATGGTGAACTAAACCTTGTATGTTTGTTGGGGAATCAATGTAATCTCTTGAAGCTCTCATATATGGAATATGTTGATTACATCTTTTAATTAAGACTTATGCTTTCTTTCATCATTAGTTAGGGTTTTTCCTCTTTGCTCAATGCTTGCATAGTTTAACTCATTCCATGCATGATTATTGGTTTTGTCGATACGGGCACGTACGGGGAAGTCTAGATCCGGGGAATTTCTCCCAATATTATACTGACAATATTATATTGGTTGTCGTTAAGCTCCTGCACTCATGAACTAATCATTAGGAATGCTAGGAATTGTATGAACTCGTGATTAGGGAGAAGCCATCTAGAATGGTACATTAGAGAGTGGCATTAACAATGATGACTTGAATGTTGAATTCCTAAAATATATGAGAGTGGATGAGATGAAATTGACCCCCAACAACATATTCATTCATATAATTCATTGAAAGTGTTTATCTTTTGTCTTTGCCATTGATCAAACTTCATGCATACATGTTTATTTTCTGTCTTGCATATTAAAATTTGAATATTTCGTTTGTAAGTCCTAGCTAATCAACAAATCATATAACTAAACTAGGCCGTGAGTCCTTTGGGAAGAACGATACTTGGTCTTACCAAGTTTATTACTTGAACGATTCGGTCATACTTGCCGATTGTGAAACAAGTTTGTGACATCATAATTTGGTGCTTACAAATTTGTCCATCAAGTTTTTGGCGCCGTTGCCGGGGACTCGTGGTTTAACTGGTTAATTTGTGTGATTATTGATTATCTTTGACTTTAATTTTGAATTTTTGTTTTTATTTTTTTCTGTTCTTATTTTATTTTATCTTTTTATCTTTTTAGATTAGGTTAGATTTTATTTTATCTTTTTAGGTTAGATTAGATTTTATTTTATCTTTTTAGATTAGATTAGATTTGATTTTATTTTATTTTTAGATTAGATTTTATTTTTATCTTTTAGATTAGATTTTATTTTATTTTATCTTTTTATCTTTTAAATCTTTTATCTTTCTATCTTCTTATCTTCTGAATGTTTTATCTTCTGAATATATATCTTCTCCTATATCTTTTTGTGCTAACAAATATTTTCTAGAGTTTTGTGCCTAATGTTTGCAGGATGCAATTCGAACAAGAATTTAATGGGCATTCAATTCTACCAAAGTAATCTCAACCACTGGTGGGAACATGACTCAAGCATGGATCAAAGCCAATTTTGGCAAGCTGCCGGACAATTTGACAACCAACCACAACAACAATGGCAGCAACAAAGCTTTAATATCAACAAAGGGAAGCAAGAGATCTCTTCATTTAGACAAGGCATGGAAGAATCATTGGGGCATGCATGGGACAGGTACAAAAGCCTATTAAGAAAGACTCGCACGCATGGATTTAACGAAGGAGAAGTAGTCCTAATCTTCCATGGAGGTCTTGATTCACAAACCAAGATGATGCTTGACGCCTCAGCAGGAGGAAACATCAAATGGAAAACTTCAGAGGAAGCCGCAGAAATAATTGAAAACATGGCTACTAATGATAATGAGCTACATAGTGAGAGAGGAGCTCCTATGCAACAAAAAGGAGTTCTGCAGATGCAATCCAATGATGCCTTGCTAGCTCAGAACAAGATACTAACTCAACAGTTGGAGAATCTCACAAAGATACTTGCACAACTACTCAAAGAGTTGAAGACTGTGCACAGGTACAATCCCAGTTGTGCGAATTGTGTGGAGGCGACCATATCAATGGTCAATGTGCCTTTCCAGTTGAAGCCGTAGAGGATGTAAACTACATGACCAATCAGTATCGTCAAGGGAGCTACAATCAGGGGTGGAAACCACACCCAAGCATTGGTCAAGGGCAAACTGGACAAGCGGGTCAATATAATAAGCAGCAGCAGCAATCCACCTTATGGCAACAGTTATCTATGCTTAATGAAAGGTCCATGAGGATGGAGGAAATTCTTCAGCAATTTATACAGAAAACTGAATCTTCTCAAAAGAGCACTGAAGCTGCTATTAAGAACTTGAAGATTCAAATGGGGCAGATTACCAAGCAGTTGGAAGAAAGGCCTGACACGGATTTTGGGGCTAATACTGAGGTTAACCCCAGGGGAGAGTGTCAAGAGCTAGTGAGTGTAAATGTTGAAAAAGTTGAGTTGGAAAAAGAAGAGAGAAAAGAGAGAGAAGAGAAAGAAGAAGAGAAAATTTGTGTGAAGATTGAGAAGGTGAGTAGAAAAAGAAAAGAAAAAAAGAAAGTGGGAGAAAAGAGAAAGAGGACGAGAGAAAAAAATAAAGAATCATATGAAAAACCTCGTCCCCATAAAAAAGAAGAATCATAGGAAGGAAAAGAAATTTAAGTGCTTTATGGAAATCTTCAAGAAATTGGAGATTAAAGTTCCTATGATTGAGACACTGCAACAGGTTCCTGGTTTGATCAAATTTCTGAAGAAGTTCAGTAGAAAGAAGAAAAAGAAGAAGGAACTTGAGCTTTACTGGGTCAAGCTAATGACGTTAAAAGAGTGCTTGCTGGGAGGCAACCCAGTGATTTACAAACTTTTGATTTTGATTTTGGTTTTGTAACTTTTAATTTTTGGACATTATTTTGTAAATATTTTGTTGGATACAGCATCTACTGAAGGATGCTAGGTGGTTAAGTATCTACTGAAGGATACTAAGTTTGTAACACCTACTGATGGGTGTTGGTGAGAAGATTTTGCACCTATTGATGGGTGCTGGTAAGTTTGAAACACCTACTGATGGGTGTTGGTGGTTTTTGGGTCAGGCTCGTGACGTTAAACAAGCGCTACCTGGGAGGCAACCCAGTTGATTGATTGTTTTCTATTTGTTTATTTTAGTTAGGGTTTGCATAAGCATTTTTAACATTGAATTGCAGGGAACCAGTGAGGGGTATGTCTAGGAGGCACGTAGGTCAAGAAAAGAAGGAGAGGAGCACTTCACGAAAGTGCCGCTGAGCGGCAACTTACCGCTGAGCAGTACTCTCGCAGATGGGCTTTAGTTCCCCTTAGCGGGACCCAAGCCCATTAGGGTATTTTTATACCCTAAGCTGCACATAAGCTTCTATTTTCAAGCTCTTCTCTGCACACACACTCCTACATACCTTTTCCAAGGTTCTCCACATCTTTTCCCTCTTCCCTCTTGAGAAAATCTCCCTTCCACTCACGTTCTCACTAGTTTTCCATCTAAGTTTGGGGTTGGGAGAGAGCATCATTGAAGAGGTTGATTTCTTCATTGTGGTTTACTAATGCTTAACAATGTATCTTTTGGTTTTGTGAATTAAGTTTGATGCAGGGATGGCCTCCTCATCATGCTAAAAGAATCAAGACTATAAGATCCAAGAAGAAGGAGAGGAGGAAGATACAGAGGACAGCTCAGACTGATGAGGAGCTGAGATAGCATTTACTGATGAATGCTATCATATGATTATGCTTTTGTGGTTTAAGTTTTCTAAACTTATTTGTTTTTGTTTTTAGATTAGGGTTGATGTACTCTATTGAACACCTGGTTTATTATGATGGTTTGCTATTAACTGTGATTGTGTGATAAGTAATGCTTGATGATGCTTATTGATTGATTGATGTTGAGATAGATGTGCACATTAAAATGCTTATACAGGTGATTCACAAGCTTTGTGAACAAATGCATGATATCATGATTGTGATTGTGAAATTAAGCAGGATGAGTATGTCAAATGTGAATGAGCTTATATGTGAGGTTTTGAGCTCCAGAGTTGTTATTGTTGAATGCTATTACTTTGAAAGCATGAATGACTTTGCCCAGGTTTTCTATGATTGAATCAATTGCTTGTTTTGCATCATATGATCAAGGCCGTTTGTTGGAACCCTTTTTATTGGCCAAATTCATAAAGTTAGCCTACTAAAAGAGAACACTTTGTGTTCTATCCTTTGAACCCTTAGCCTTGAACATACACTGAAACCTTTGATTGAAAATCTTTACCTTGAGTTAAGTAGAAGATCTTGTGTGGTATTGACAAATGTTCAAGTTTGGGGTTGTTGGGAAAACATGAAAAGCATTGAGCTAAGAGCTAAAAAGTAAGAATATGCAAAGAAAAAGAAAAGAAAAGAAAAAGAAGTAAAGCTCAATGCAAATGCAAAGGCAAAAGAAAGTTGGGAATGAATAAGAATAATTGTGTTGTTATGATTCTCTTAACTCAAGGATTTTGTGATCCAGAAAAACCAATTTTCTTGTTAGCCCAGCCACATTATAAGCCATTGAAAAGTCCTTGTGATGATGCATGCTTGTGAATGTTTTTGATTGTGGTAAAATGAAAGGCAAAGTTGATTCATGTGACATTGTGATAGTGGAGTGAATGAGTGAAACACTTTACCTCTTATACACTTGTGTGTTGAGTGAAACACTTTACCTAGTGAGGAAATATTCCATAAGCACATGAACATCCATGCTTAATTGATTGATCATTCATGAAAAATAGCATTTGTTGGAACTTAAATGACTTTGTGAACACTAAAGCATGTGCACATCTTGATTGAACTCTTCGTCATAAGTTTGAGTGAAGTTATTACTTATCTTGAAAAAGAGGATTTTTGAATGAGTGAACCATCATATGAATTGGTTGGAGATTGAGTTACATTTTGTTTCCTTGAGGACAAGCAAAGTTCTAAGTTTGGGGTTGTGATAACAGTTGAAAAACTGTTATTTTCATGCTTAATATTGATACTAAAAGCAACCTTTAGACTTAAAAAATAGCTTGAAATCATGCTTTTATCTATATTTTCAGAAATAAGAGAGCTGGACAGTTTATGCTTGATTTAAGTGTTTTTGTGCAGGTTTTAAGGTGAATTTGGTGAAAGAAGTGAAGGAGAGAGATGACATTAGAAAAGACAAGAAAGAGTGCAAAAAGAGAAGTCAAAGGCACCGCTCAGCAGTATTTTACCGCTGAGCGGCACTCAGGAGGTTGCGGGAGTCACGCTGAGGGGCAAAATGGCCGCTAAGGGGAAGAAAGTGACGCGCAGTCACCGCTGAGCGGTATTTACCGCTGAGCGGCACTTTTTGGGCTTGGGCTTTTGTAATCTTTTGTAACTCTAGACTAGTATATAAGGGCTTGCACGTCCTAGAATTAGGTATCTTTGGCAGAAACGAGGCAAACACTCTCTCTTCCACCCCTTTGAAGGAGGATCTTGGATGCTCAGGCTACCTCTTCACCTTTATTGGGTTTATTCTTTCATTCTTTCATTGATATTCATCTAGGTTCACCATGAATATGGTGAACTAAACCTTGTATGTTTGTTGGGGAATCAATGTAATCTCTTGAAGCTCTCGTATATGGAATCTGTTGATTACATCTTTTAATTAAGACTTATGCTTTCTTTCATCATTAGTTAGGGTTTTTCCTCTTTGCTCAATTCTTGCATAGTTTAACTCATTCCATGCATGATTATTGGTTTTGTCGATACGGGCACGTACGGGGAAGTCTAGATCCGGGGAATTTCTCCCAATATTATACTGACAATATTATATTGGTTGTCGTTAAGCTCCTGCACTCATGAACTAATCATTAGGAATGCTAGGAATTGTATGAACTCGTGATTAGGGAGAAGCCATCTAGAATGGTACATTAGAGAGTGGCATTAACAATGATGACTTGAATGTTGAATTCCTAAAATATATGAGAGTGGATGAGATGAAATTGACCCCCAACAACATATTCATTCATATAATTGATGGACAAATTTGTAAGCACCAAATTATGATGTCACAAACTTGTTTCACCATCGGCAAGTATGACCGAATCGTTCAAGAAATAAAACTTGGTAAGACCAAGTATCGTTCTTCCCAAAGGACTCACGGCCTAGTTTAGTTATGTGATTTGTTGATTAGCTAGGACTTACAAACGAAATATTCAAAGTTTAATATGCAAAGACAAAAATAAACATGTATGCATGAATTGATCAATGGCAAAGACAAAAGATAAACACTTTCAATGAATTATATAAATGAATATGTTGTTGGGGTTCAATTTCATCTCATCCACTCTCATATATTTTAGGAATTCAACATTCAAATCATCATTGTTAATGCCACTCTCTAATGTACCATTCTAGATGGCTTCTCCCTAATCAAATAGTTCATACAATTCCTAGCATTCCTAATGATTAGTTCATGACTGCAGGAGCTTAAAGGCAACCAATATAATGTTGTCAGTAAAATATTGGGAGAAATTCCCCGGATCTAGACTTCCCCGTACGTGTCCGTATCGACAAAACCAATAATCATGCATTAGAATGAGTTAAACAATGCAAGCATTGAGCAAAGAGGAAAATCCCTAACTAATGATGAAAGAAAGCATATGTCTTAATTCAAAGATGTACTCAACAAATCCATATATGAGAGCTTCAAGAGATTACATTGATTCCCCAACAAACATACAAGGTTTAGTTCACCATCGTCATGGTGAACCTAGATGAATAACAATGAAAGAATGAAAGAATAAACCCAATAAAGGTGAAGAGGTAGCCTGAGCATCCAGGATCCTCCTTCAAAGGGGTGAGAAGAGAGAGTGTTTGCCTCGTTTCTGCCAAAGATACTAATCCCAAGGACGTGCAAGCCCTTATATACTAATCTAGAGTTACAAAAGATTACAAAAGCCCAAGCCCAAAAAGTGCCGCTCAGCGGTAAATACCGCTCAGCGGTGGTTGCGCGTCCTTTTCTTCCCCTCAGCGGCCAGTTTGCCCCTCAGCGTGACTCCCGCAACCTTCTGAGTGCCGCTCAGCGGTAAAATACCGCTGAGCGGTGCCTTCGTCTTCTCTTTTTGCACTCTTTCTTGTCTTTTCTAATGTCACTTCTCTCCTTCTTCACTCTTTTCAGTAAACTCACCTTAAAACCTACACAAAAACACTTAAATCAAGCGTAAACCTGTCCAGCTCTCTTATTTATGAAAATATAGATAAAAGGCATGATTTCAAGCTAGTTTTTAAGTCTAAAGGTTGCTTTTAGTATCACTTTTAAGCATGAAAATAACAGTTTTTCAACTGTTATCAATAATTCATTGAAAGTGTTTATCTTTTGTCTTTGCCATTGATCAAACTTCATGCATACATGTTTATTTTCTGTCTTGCATATTAAAATTTGAATATTTCGTTTGTAAGTCCTAGCTAATCAACAAATCATATAACTAAACTAGGCCGTGAGTCCTTTGGGAAGAACGATACTTGGTCTTACCAAGTTTATTACTTGAACGATTCGGTCATACTTGCCGATTGTGAAACAAGTTTGTGACATCATAATTTGGTGCTTACAAATTTGTCCATCAGGCATGCATGGGACAGGTATAAAAGTTTGTTACGTAAAACTCCCACGCATGGTTTTGAAGATCAAGAAGTAGTCTTAACTTTCCTTGGAGGGCTTGGTTCACAAACCAAGTTGATGCTTGATGCCTCAGCAGGAGGCAATATTAAATGGAAAACTCTAGAGGAAGCAACTGAAATTATAGAAAACATGGCTACTAGTGATAATGAGCTGCACAGTGAGAGAGGAGCTCCTATGCAACAAAAAGGGGTTCTTCAATTACAAACACATGATGCCTTGCTAGCTCAAAATAAAATTCTAACTCAACAGCTGGAGACTCTGACTAAAACTCTTGCTCAATTACCTAAAGAGTTGAAATCTGCTGCACAGGTACAAACCCAGTTGTGCGAATTATGTGGAGGTGATCATATCAATGGTCAATGTGCTTTTCCAGTGGAAGCCGTGGAGGATGTTAATTTCATGGCTAATCAATTTCCATACCGTCAAGGGAATTACAATCAAGGGTGGAAACCACATCCAAGCATTGGTCAAGGACAAAATGGGCAAGCTAATCAATATAATAAGCAGCAGCAGCAACCAACCTTTTGGCAACAGTTATCTATGCTTAATGAAAGATCAACAAGGTTGGAAGAAACTCTTCAGCAATTCATACAGAAAACTGAATCTTCTCAAAAGAGCACTGAAGCTGCTATAAAGAATTTGGAGATTCAAATGGGTCAGATTACCAAGCAATTGGAAGAAAGGCCAAAAAGAAATTTTGGGGCTAATACTGAGGTTAACCCCAGAGAAGAGTGCAAAGTGGTAAAAAGTGTGAATGAAGAGATAATTGAGTTAGAAGAAGGAGAAACAGAAGAAAGAAGAGAAATAGAAAGAAAAAACACTTTTCCTTTTCCAATAAATCAAGAGAAACAAATGGACTTCACAGAATTATTCAGAATGGTGGATAATGAAGCACCTTGGGAATAGATTCTACAGAAAATTACAGTTTACACAAAATCTGATAAGAAATCTCTACAAAGAAGAGACATAGAGATGATGAGGAAAAAAAGTGTATAACTGTTAAGAAAGAGTCATTCCCTCCTAAAGCATCAGATCCAGGTAGTTTTTCTATCCCTTGTACTATAGGGAAGAAAAAGGTAAAGAAAGCTCTCCTTGCTTTAGGTTCAAGTGTTAACTTGATACCTTATTCTTTATTGGAGCAAATTGGCAATGTTAAAATGAAACCTGTAAAGGTTAATCTAGTAATGGCCGATGGATCTTCAAAGGAGCCATGTGGGATTGCAGAGGACATTATAGTTTGTGTTGGCAAACTACAGTTTTTGGCAGACTTTGTGGTGATGAAGATGGAGACCGAGAAGATACCTATCATACTTGGAAGACCGTTTATGAAAACGGCCAGGGCTATCATAGATGTAAATGAAGGTATAGTGGTGCTCCAGGATAGAGAGGAGAGAGTGGTGGTGGATGTCTTCAAAGATGAGACGCAAGCAAAGGAGGAAGAAGCTAGTTATAAAGCTGCATTTCGAGATGCACCCATGACTAGACGTAAAGATGAAAATCTTGAGGTTTCAGGTAACCATTGTTTGTTGTTTCAGGTACCCAAGGAAGAAGAGATTGGAAGAGGAGAAGAAATTCCTAGAGACTGGAAGAAAAGAAGACTCCAACTTGGCACACCTGTAAGAATCAAGAACAAGTTGTGGGTTGTGAAGGGCTTTAAAGAGAAGGAGATGATAGAGATAGAGTCTCCATATTCTAGAAGAACCAAAACAGTTCAAAGGAAACAGTTGAGAAGTTGGTGGAATGACAACATCAACTATAAAGAAGATGGAACTTGAACTTTATTGGGTCAAGCTAATGACGTTAAAAGAGCGCTTGCTGGGAGGCAACCCAGTGATTTAAAAACTTTTGATTTTGATTTTGGTTTTGTAACTTTTAATTTGTGGACATTATTTTTGTAAATATTTTGTTGGATATAGCATCTACTGAAGGATGCTAGGTGGTTAAGTATCTACTGAAGGATACTCAGTTTGTAACACCTACTGATGGGTGTTGGTGAGAAAACTTTGCACCTACTGATGGGTGTTGGTAAGTTTGAAACACCTACTGATGGGTGTTGGTGGATTTTGGGTCAGGCTCGTGACGTTAAACAAGCGCTACCTGGGAGGCAACCCAGTTGATTGAATATTTCTGTTTGTTTATTTTAGTTAGGGTTTGCATAAGCATTTTTAAACATTGAATTGCAGGGAACCAATGAGGGGCATGTATGGGAGGCACGTAGGTTAAGAAAAGAAGGAGAGGAGCACATCACGAAAGTGCCGCTGAGCGGTATTTTACCGCTGAGCGGTACTCTCGCAGAATGGGCTTTAGTTCCCCTTAGCGGGACCCGAGCCCATTAGGGTATTTTTATACCTCAAGCTGCGTTTTAGGGTTTCTTTCCAGGCTTTTCTCTGCACAAACACTTCCACACACCTTCTCCTAGGTTTTCCACATCTTTTCCCTCTTCCCTCTTGAGAAAATCTCCCTTCCACTCACGTTCTCACTAGTTTTCCATCTAAGTTTGGGGTTGGGAGAGAGCATCATTGAAGGGGTTGATTTCTTCATTGTGGTTTACTAATGCTTAACAATGTATCTTTTCGTTTTGTGAATTAAGTTTGATGCAGGGATGGCCTCCTCATCATGCTAAAAGAATCAAGACTATAAGATCCAAGAAGAAGGAGAGGAAGAAGATACAGAGGACAGCTCAGACTGATGAGGAGCTGAGATAGCATTTACTGATGAATGCTATCATATGATTATTGATGAGTCGTTATTTCTTGAATTATATTTAGTTTATTGCACTTAAATAAACCAGGGAATTGTGTTTAATTGTTTGTTATTTCCCCGTTTTCCGAATTCTGCTTAATTTGGTCGGAAATTTGTAATTGTGCTAATTTGGATTTTCTGAGCTGATTAAGTGCATTTTTGAAGTGCAGGAAAATTTCGGAAATACATTTTGGGACATCAGGAAGAATGCCAAATAAATTCAAGACTCTCCACACAGACACTTTTGAATTAATTAAATTGTAATTCAGTAGTTTAGAATTTTTGAATCAACTTTTATATTTTGGGTCAATTTTTGGTAAATTAGATTAGACCCAAAATTAGAAATTAATGACTTGGCACCCTAGGGTTTTATTTGTGTGGACCCTACCCTAAAACAAAAGGACACACGGCCCTTAGAAGAGTGCAGCCGCCACACATTTTGAAACACACACTCTCGGTCTCTCGTTTTTTTTTTGGGGGCTTCTTGACTTTATTTGGAACGTTGTTATTGAATGAAGAAGGGTAGCACACAGGATTTTCATTTTGGTTTGGTGCGCAGAAATTAATTCTTGAGGTGCAGCACGTTCATTTGATTACTTAATTTTCTAGCTATGGTTACGTACAACGTTGGTGTGGGGTGATTCAATTTTCTTTTCATTTGCTTTGGAGTGCTGCATTTACTTTTTGCCAATGGAAAAAGTGTTGAGTTATTATTGAAAAGAGAGGTTACAGCCTTGGGATAGAAGGGAGAAAGGTATTTTTTTTTATTTTGGTTTTGATTCTCGGCCACGGAAACTAGCAATGTAGGCAGGTTCTTCTTCTTCTAAAGTGGGGGCCAACTGCACGGTATTGGATGAAGCGGATCAGTGTTGGGAAGCACACATTTCTTTTCATTTTATTCCACCACCAGGATGCTTTCAACTTTTTTTTTGAGAGGCGCAAACGGTGATTAATGATGAGCAGCAGGAAGCACACAGCTGCACGGTTTAATGTGGAAGGCACACGTTGGCTAATTTCTTTTTTTTTTCTCTCGGAAGCACAAAGTAAAGCTAATTCATTTCTTTTCCTAGAAATCAAGCACACACGTTGTTTCATTTCTTTTATTCACGTAGGAACAAAACTTTCCTTATTTCAATATATATATATATATATATATATATATATATATATTGAAAGCATTTTCATTTTTGGAGACGTGCTTCAATCAATGTGTTGTCACGGGCTGCACTTGATTTTTATTTTTTTTTAGAAAAGCATTTTCCTTGATTTGTCTTTTAATTTGTTTTAGCTCTTAAAAAAGTCTCTTTATATTGTGTTGATGCTTAAATCGGTGGTGATTTTGTTTTACAATTTCCAAGTTTTATTCCAATATGCATTTAATTTGTCAGCTCAACATTGCATTTTAATAGCTTTAATTGTGTTTGGATATTTATCTATTGCATTGTTCAGTTTATTGTTTACAGTCACTATGTTGTCTACTTTGTTCGGCTTTAAGTTCTACTGTTCAGTTTTACTTTTATTGTTCAGTTTCAAGTTTTCTTTCCTGCATTTCACTTGTCTCACTTGCTTTAGATACTGTTCGGTCTCAATGTAAAATTGTTCCGTCTTTCTTTAGAGATCGTTCGGTCTTTATGTTTTCCACATTTCTTTCCGCATTTTCAATTATGTTTTGGTTGTATTTAATTTCCAGTTTTAAATTCAGTTCATTTAAAATCACAAAAAAAAAAAAACACTTTCAAACCCCCCTTTTTCCGTGTGTGATCTGAGACTGAACCCAATTTGGTCCTTGAGAGACGACCTAGGAGTCACTTCCTAGTCTATACTGCATTCTTTGATGCACAACTTTTGTTGGGAGGTGCGACCCTTTCATCAGAATGGCGCTGCTGCCGGGGACCAATGGTTCAGTCTTAGGTCTTTTTGTTGTGTTTGTGTGTGTTGTGTTTTGTCTTGTGTTGTGATGTGATGTGATGTGATGTTCTGTTTTCTGTGTGCGTGTTGCATGTATAAATGTGTTGTGTTTTATTTGTTTTGTGATTTTTAGTATTCTTCTTTTTCCATGTCTACCTATTTTGATTTTGTGAATACTGCTTATTTTGCTAGTGCCCCTGATCATGATTCTCCTTCTGCATGTCACTCTGATTGTAATTCTGCTGATTTTTATGCTGAGAACATTGTGGCTCATCCTCAAATTTCTGAGAGCTCTCTTTGGGAGCCGGTTCCACCTAATGAGGATGGTGATCATTTAGTTCTCACCACTGGACTGATGAATTTGTTGCCCAAGTTTTATGGTCTTGCAGGTGAATGCCCACATGAACATTTAGATAGGTTTTATCGAATTTTCTCTTTAATGAAACTTCCAAATGTCCCGGACGATCTAGTTTTCTTAAGGGCATTCCCGCACTCATTAGAAAGAGCACCAAAAGATTGGAAAGACTCTCTTCCTCCAGGATCCATTACCAGATGGGAAGATCTTGAGCATAAATTTCTGAGTAAATTCTCCCATGTGCAAGATGGATACGACAACGGTCTTAGATGGAATGACCCTACCTTGGGATGGTACAATGCTCCACAACATCAATATCAAGAACCACCATTCCAGAGTACTTTCATGCCTCCACCAGTCCAGCAATATCAGAGTCAGCAATATGATGCTTCTGCCGAAACAACTCCTCAGCCTTCTACTTCTGAGCCTACATTGCAAGAGTTGTTGGAGCAGATGACCATGCAGAACCTTCAGTTTCGGCAAGAGAACATGCAATTCCAGCAAGAAATAGGAGCTGCCATTCAGAGTATGACTGATCAGATAGGGCAGATGGCCACTCAACTCACTAAGAAACAGTCTCAAGATTCAGAGTTACCATTTCAGACTGTTCAGATTCCAGATGATGATGATAGTGGCATCAACATAGAAGATGGGGAGAAGAGTCATGAACTTACTATTGTGCCATCTACTTTCCCATCATCCTATGTCCCTACTCTTGCACCTGAGGAGAGTGATGAGTATTTTGAGGAGCAGGCAGGTATAAGCAGTAATTCTGAGCCAGGTAGATCATCATCAGCTTCCACCACTCTTCCAATCTTCAAGGAAGAGGAGGTAAGCATACCTCAATTTGATTATGTTGATGATTATGTTGTTGAGAAGTATGCTGATGATTGTATTGTTGTTGAGTCTGATTTTAATTTTCCCTCTATGCATGATGAGAACCAATTTTTGATGTCGCATCCGAATGTTTATTCTCCATGCATTGAACATGAATCTGAGTCTGTCGTTGATATTGCTTGTGATTTTGAAATTGATTCATGTTCTGAGGATGTATCTGAGGTTCAGTCTGTTACACTTGGATTGGGTGTTATACCCCTGCATGTAATTTCTGTAGAGCCACATTGCACTAACCCTATTGCAGGAGGTACACATGAATTTGACCAACATGCACCCACAGTGGAAAACAAAGGTGCTAACACTCACAAAAGCCTCAACATCAGTAGGCACCTGCTGAACCTGCTGATCAACAATCTTTGCTTCTTAGATCCAGCTATGGAAGACATTTCCCTGCTCGATCAGATTTGGAGGATGAAGCAATTTTTCCTCAAAACTTCCTGGCTGGATACTGTGGTGGAAGACATCTCCCTGCAAGTCCAAAATTGGCAACTGCCACCATGATCAGGGGAGTTTTCTTTCTCTCTTCTCCCCCTTTCCCTACTTTTATTGCACTTGTCCATGATCTGTTCACTGTTTTGATTTTCGATCTTATGCTTATGACACATTGAGGACGCTGTGTAGTTTAAGTGTGGTCTATTGGGGGAGATTCTGATTTTTCTTCATTAGTTTTCGTTTTCCGTGTTAAATTTTTTCTTTTCTAGGTAGTTTTTGTTTTGTTTTGTGTACAGTTTTACATGTTTCTCTTGATTTCTGGACTTTGTTTGGGTTGTAGACTTATCATTTCCTTCACTTCATTGATACTCTGATTGGTTGGAAATCCTTGCTTTTCTCTGCTTGGAAGATGATTATGATTTTCGAGAGTTGAATTGATTGTGACAGAATTACCCTGTGTGAGATTTGAGCCACTTGATGTTCTTTCTTGTGTGTGATATGTCTCTTGATTGCTTGCACATATGCCTTGGCTTGACTCTTGTTGATAATTCTTGATTGATATGCATGTTTGGAAGTGATAAAGGCAGTTTTGTTCTTGAGCCTCTCTAGCCAAATAAGCTTACCTTGTTTTGATCCTTTGATAACCCCTTTTGAGCCTATACTTTCCCCCATTTCTTTGTTTTGAAGCTCATACACTAGCCATAAGTGAAAAACCATGATTACCTTAACCTTAGGGAATTTTGGAGCTTTGGAAGTGTTTTGGGAACAAGTGTGGTCTCCTTGGGGTTTCTGATGAATTGGCTGATTGGTTCCTCTTCTTGTTTTATGTTTGTAAATATGTTGTGTATCTTGTCTCTTATAGTTGTGTCCTAAACAGAGAGAAAAGAAAAGAGACAGGATGGAAAAAAAATATAGAAAAAAAAAAGAAAAAAAAATATTTTGTGAATAATGGAGTCAAGAAGAGGATTGAATTAGAGGTTTTGGGTGTGAGTTGACTGTGTTTACACTTGTTCCCCATTGCTCCTCTATTTCTTTTGGTTTGTAGCTTCTCATCCATATTTATCCTCCCTTGTCCTTGGCCCCATTTCACCCATAAAAGACCTTTTGATTTGAACATGCATATGTTTTGAGTGTTGATATTAGAGGCTTGCCAAGTTTGTTTGTGTTTGCTTTCTTGGGTGCATTGAGTTGACATTGTTTACCGTAGACACTTGAGAGAAACATTGATAGTGCATCTGTGAGGTTTTGTTATTTTTGATTCACCTCTTGAGCTGATTGATCATTTTGCCATGTCTTGAATTGCTTGGATGATTTCATGAGTATCTGCTTTCTCTGATTGATTCTGTGTTGGATATTGTCTACTTCCTTTCTTGGTCCAGATTCCTGGAGAACTGTGTAATTCTGTTTCTGTTCCTGTTTTGGAGTCTTTGTGGTTTGTCTGTCGAGTCTGTGTCACCTCCCTGATGTTTGAGTAGTTCCCTGGTTTTTGTTTTGGTTTTGCCCAGGAGTGCAAAAGACTAAGTGTGGTCTATTTTGATGAGTCGTTATTTCTTGAATTATATTTAGTTTATTGCACTTAAATAAACCAGGGAATTGTGTTTAATTGTTTGTTATTTCCCCGTTTTCCGAATTCTGCTTAATTTGGTCGGAAATTTGTAATTGTGCTAATTTGGATTTTCTGAGCTGATTAAGTGCATTTTTGAAGTGCAGGAAAATTTCGGAAATACATTTTGGGACATCAGGAAGAATGCCAAATAAATTCAAGACTCTCCACACAGACACTTTTGAATTAATTAAATTGTAATTCAGTAGTTTAGAATTTTTGAATCAACTTTTATATTTTGGGTCAATTTTTGGTAAATTAGATTAGACCCAAAATTAGAAATTAATGACTTGGCACCCTAGGGTTTTATTTGTGTGGACCCTACCTAAAACAAAAGGACACACGGCCCTTAGAACAGTGCAGCCGCCACACATTTTGAAACACACACTCTCGGTCTCTCGTTTTTTTTTGGGGGCTTCTTGACTTTATTTGGAACGTTGTTATTGAATGAAGAAGGGTAGCACACAGGATTTTCATTTTGGTTTGGTGCGCAGAAATTAATTCTTGAGGTGCAGCACGTTCATTTGATTACTTAATTTTCTAGCTATGGTTACGTACAACGTTGGTGTGGGGTGATTCAATTTTCTTTTCATTTGCTTTGGAGTGCTGCATTTACTTTTTGCCAATGGAAAAAGTGTTGAGTTATTATTGAAAAGAGAGGTTACAGCCTTGGGATAGAAGGGAGAAAGGTATTTTTTTTTATTTTGGTTTTGATTCTCGGCCACGGAAACTAGCAATGTAGGCAGGTTCTTCTTCTTCTAAAGTGGGGGCCAACTGCACGGTATTGGATGAAGCGGATCAGTGTTGGGAAGCACACATTTCTTTTCATTTTATTCCACCACCAGGATGCTTTCAACTTTTTTTTTGAGAGGCGCAAACGGTGATTAATGATGAGCAGCAGGAAGCACACAGCTGCACGGTTTAATGTGGAAGGCACACGTTGGCTAATTTCTTTTTTTTTTCTCTCGGAAGCACAAAGTAAAGCTAATTCATTTCTTTTCCTAGAAATCAAGCACACACGTTGTTTCATTTCTTTTATTCACGTAGGAACAAAACTTTCCTTATTTCATATATATATATATATATATATATATATATATATATATATATATATATATATATATATATATATTGAAAGCATTTTCATTTTTGGAGACGTGCTTCAATCAATGTGTTGTCACGGGCTGCACTTGATTTTTATTTTTTTTTAGAAAAGCATTTTCCTTGATTTGTCTTTTAAGTTGTTTTAGCTCTTAAAAAAGTCTCTTTATATTGTGTTGATGCTTAAATCGGTGGTGATTTTGTTTTACAATTTCCAAGTTTTATTCCAATGTGCATTTAATTTGTCAGCTCAACATTGCATTTTAATAGCTTTAATTGTGTTTGGATATTTATCTATTGCATTGTTCAGTTTATTGTTTACAGTCACTATGTTGTCTACTTTGTTCGGCTTTAAGTTCTACTGTTCAGTTTTACTTTTATTGTTCAGTTTCAAGTTTTCTTTCCTGCATTTCACTTGTCTCACTTGCTTTAGATACTGTTCGGTCTCAATGTAAAACTGTTTCGTCTTTCTTTAGAGATCGTTCGGTCTTTATGTTTTCCACATTTCTTTCCGCATTTTCAATTATGTTTTGGTTGTATTTAATTTCCAGTTTTAAATTCAGTTCATTTAAAATCACAAAAAAAAACACTTTCAAACCCCCCCTTTTTCCGTGTGTGATCTGAGACTGAACCCAATTTGGTCCTTCAGAGACGACCTAGGAGTCACTTCCTAGTCTATACTGCATTCTTTGATGCACAACTTTTGTTGGGAGGTGCGACCCTTTCATCAAAATGTGCTTTTGTGGTTTAAGTTTTCTAAACTTATTTGTTTTTGTTTTTAGATTAGGGTTTGATGTACTCTATTGAACACCTGGTTTCTTATGATGGTTTGCTATTAACTGTGATTGTGTGATAAGTAATACTGAATGATGCTTATGATTAATTGATGTTGAGATGATGTGCACATTTGATAACAGTTGAAAAACTGTTATTTTCATGCTTAAAATTGACACTAAAAGCAACCTTTAGACTTAGAAACTAGCTTGAAATCATGCTTTTATCCATATTTTCAGAAATAAGAGAGCTGGACAGGTTTATGCTTGATTTAAGTGTTTTTGTGCAGGTTTTAAGGTGAATTTAGTGAAAGAAGCGAAGAAGGAGAGAGATGGAATCAGAAAAGGAATCAAAGAGTGCAAAAGGAGAAGCCGAAGGCACCGCTCAGCGGCATTTTACCGCTGAGCGGCACTCAGGAGGTCACGGGAGGTCCGCTGAGGGGCAAACTGGCCGCTGAGGGGAAGAAAAGGGACGCGCAGTCACCGCTGAGCGGTATTTACCGCTGAGCGGCACTTTTATGGGCTTGGGCTTTTGTAATTTTAGAATAGTATATAAGCTTTAGGACGTCCTAGGGTTTGTATCTTTGGCAGAAACGAGGCAAACACTCTCTCTTCCACCCCTTTGAAGGAGGATCTTGGATGCTTAGGCTACCTCTTCACCTTTATTGGGTTTATTCTTTCATTCTTTCATTGTTCATCTAGGTTCACCATGAATATGGTGAACTAAACCTTGTATGTTTGTTGGGGAATCAATGTAATCTCTTGAAGCTCTCATATATGGAATCTATGCTTGCATCTTTTAATTAAGATTTATGCTTTCTTTCATCATTAGTTAGGGTTTTTCCTCTTTGCTTAATGCTTGCATGGTTTAACTCATTCGATGCATGATTATTGGTTTTGTCGATACGGGCACGTACGGGGAAGTCTAGATCCGGGGAATTTCTCCCAATATTATATTGGTTGTCATTAAGCTCCTGCACTTATGAACTGATCATTAGGAATGCTAGGAATTGTATGAACTCGTGATTAGGGAGAAGCCATCTAGAATGGTACTTTAGAGAGTGGCATTAACAATGATGATTTGAATGTTGAATTCCTAAAATATATGAGAGTGGATGAGATGAAATTGACCCCCAACAACATATTCATTCATATATTTCATTGAAAGTGTTTATCTTTTGCTTTTGCCATTGATAAAAAACTCATGCATACATGTTTATTTTCGTCTCTTGCATATAAAATCTCAATTATTTTGTTTGTAAGTCTTAGCTAATCAACAAATCATATAACTAAACTAGGCCGAGAGTCCTTTGGGAGAACGATACTTGGTTTTACCAAGTTTATTACTTGAACGATTCGGTCATACTTGCCGATTGAAAAACAAGTTTGTGACATCATATTTTGGTGCTCATAAATTTGTCCATCAAGTTTTTGGCGCCGTTGCCGGGGACTCGTGGTTTAACTGGTTAATTTGTGTGATTATTGATTATCTTTGACTTTAATTTTGAATTTCTGTTTTTATTTTCGGTTTTTATTTTTTTTTTCGGTTTTTATTAGATTAGATTAGATTTTATTTTATTTTATTAGATTAGATTAGATTTTATTTTATTTTATTTGATTAGATTAGATTAGATTTTATTTTTAGATTAGATTTTATTTTATTTTATCTTCTATCTTCTGAATCTTTTATCTTTTTATCTTTTGAATATATATATTCTCCTATATCTTTTTGTGCTAACAAATCTTTTCTAGGGTTTTGTTTTCTTGTGTATGCAGGAAGCAATTAGAACAAGGAGTAAGAAAACAACAGAACCTCTTCTTGAAGGATTAGAAGAGAGTAGACGGAGGAGAAGAATCAGAACGTCTAGAGAACTTTTCCCTTCTCCAGAAACTCTCTTACACTCATCACGACAAGGTTCTGTTCATAGCACAGGAAGTATGGAGAACAATAATGTTAGAAGAACTCTTGCAGATTACACCAATCTTGCTGGACCTCAGCACTTTAACAGCATAGCTAGACCTAGAGTCAATGCAGCCAATATGGAGGTCAAACCAGCACTGATTCAACTGGTGAAGAGTAATCAATTTAATGGGTTATCTCATGAAAGCCCATATGAGCACCTCACTACCTTTAATGAGATTTGCAACACAGTCAAGATTAATGGGGTGCCAGACGAAGCTATCAAACTTAGCTTGTTTCCTTTCTCATTGGGAGGCAATGCTAAGCTTTGGTTGAACTCTTTTCCAGAAGAAAGTTTCACAGAGTGGGAAGTAGTGGTCACAAAATTTTTAAACAAGTACTTCCCACAATCTAAGGTGACTAAAGGCAAGCAAGAGATTTCTTCATTTAAGCAGGGCATGGAAGAATCACTAGGGCATGCATGGGACAGGTATAAAAGCTTGTTACGTAAAACTCCCACGCATGGCTTTGAAGATCAAGAAGTAGTCTTAACTTTCCTTGGAGGGCTTGGTTCACAAACCAAGATGATGCTGGATGCCTCAGCAGGAGGCAATATTAAATGGAAAACTCCAGAGGAAGCAACTGAAATTATAGAAAACATGGCTACTAGTGATAATGAGCTGCACAGTGAAAGAGGTGCTCCTATGCAACAAAAAGGGGTTCTTCAATTACAAACACATGATGCCTTGCTGGCTCAGAATAAAATTCTAACTCAACAACTGGAAACTCTGACTAAAACTCTGGCTCAATTGCCCAAAGAGTTGAAATCTGCTGCACAGATACAAACCCAGTTGTGCGAATTATGTGGTGGTGATCATATCAATGGTCACTGTGCTTTTCCAGTGGAAGCCGTGGAGGATGTTAATTTCATGGCTAATCAATTTCCATACCGTCAAGGAAATTATAATCAGGGGTGGAAACCACATCCAAGCATTGGTCAAGGACAAACTGGGCAAGCTAATCAATATAATAAGCAGCAGCAGCAACCAACCTTTTGGCAACAGTTATCTATGCTTAATGAAAGATCAACAAGGTTAGAAGAAACTCTTCAGCAATTCATACAGAAAACTGAATCTTCTCAAAAGAGCACTGAAGTTGCTATCAAGAATTTGGAGATTCAAATGGGTCAGATTACCAAGCAATTGGAAGAAAGACCAAATAAGAATTTTGGGGCTAATACTGAGGTTAACCCCAGAGAAGAGTGCAAAGTGGTAAAGAGCGTGAATGAAGAGATAATTGAGTTAGAAGAAGGAGAAACAGAAGAAACAAGAGAAGTAGAAAGAAAGAACACTTTTCCTGTTCCAACGAATCAAGAGAAACAAATGGACTTCACAGATTTATTCAGAATGGTGGATAATGAAGCACCTTGGGAGCAAATTCTGCAACAGATTACGGTTTACACCAAATCTAATAAAGAAATCTCTACGAAGAAGAGACGTAGAGATGATGAGGAAAAAAGGTGTATAACTGTTAAGGAAGAGTCATTCCCACCTAAAGCATCAGATCCAGGTAGTTTTTCTATCCCTTGTACTATAGGGAAGAAAAAAGTGAAGAAAGCTCTCCTTGATTTAGGTTCAAGTGTTAACTTGATACCTTATTCTTTACTGGAGCAAATTGGCAATGTTAAAATGAAACCTGTAAAGGTTAATTTAGTAATGGCTGATGGATCTTCAAAGGAGCCGTGTGGGATTGCAGAAGACATTGTAGTTTGTGTTGGCAAACTTCAGTTTTTGGCAGACTTTGTGGTGATGAAGATGGAAACCGAGAAAATACCTATCATACTTGGAAGACCGTTTATGAAAACGGCCAGGGCTATCATAGATGTAAATGAAGGTATAGTGGTGCTCCAGGATAGAGAGGAGAGAGTGGTGGTGGATGTCTTCAAAGATGAGACACAAGCAAAGGAGGAAGAAGCCAGTTATAAAGCTGCATTTCGAGATGCACCCATAACTAGAGGTAAAGATGAAAATCTTGAGGTTTCAGGTAACCATTGTTTGTTGTTTCAGGTACCCAAGGAAGGAGAAATTGGAAGAGGAGAAGAAATTCCTAGAGACTGGAAGAAAAGAAGACTCCAACTTGGCACACCTGTAAGAATCAAGAACAAGTTGTGGGTTGTGAAGGGCTTTAAAGAAAAGGAGATGATAGAGATAGAGTCTCCATATTCTAGAAGAACCAAAACAGTTCAAAGGAAGCAGTTGAGAAGTTGGTGGACTGACAACATCAACTATAAAGAAGATGGAACTTGAACTTTACTGGGTCAAGCTAATGACGTTAAAAGAGCGCTTGCTGGGAGGCAACCCAGTGATTTACAAACTTTTGACTTTTGATTTGGTTTTGTAACTTTTAATTTGTGGACATTATGTTGTAAATATTTTGTTGGATACAGCATCTACTGAAGGATGCTAGGTGGTTAAGTATCTACTGAAGGATACTAAGTTTGTAACACCTACTGATGAGTGTTGGTGACAAGATTTTGCACCTACTGATGGGTGCTGGTAAGTTTGAAAAACCTACTGATGGGTGTTAGTGGATTTTGGGTCAGGCTCGTGACGTTAAACAAGCGCTACCTGGGAGGCAACCCAGTTGATTGATTGTTTTCTGTTTGTTTATTTTAGGTAGGGTTTGCATAAGCATTTTTAACATTGAATTGCAGGGAACCAGTGAGGGGTATGTCTAGGAGGCACGTAGGTCAAGAAAAGAAGGAGAGGAGCACTTCACGTAAGTGCCGCTAAGTGGTAGTCTCGCAGAATGGGCTTTAGTTCCCCTTAGCGGAACCCGAGCCCATTAGGGTATTTTTATACCCTAAGCTGCGCAATTTCTTATTCTTTCAAGCTCTTCTCTGCACAAACACTCCCACATACATTCTCCTAGGTTTTCCACATCTTTTCACTCTTTCCTCTTAAGAAAATATCTCTTCCACTCACTTTTACATTAGTGTGCCATCAAAGTTTGGGGTTGGAAGAGAGTATTCTAGATTGGAAGCATTCTCATTGCATCTAGTATCTCCACCCAAGTAAGTAAAATGCATTTTGTTCATTCTAGGGTTCTTGAATTTGAATGTGATTGTCAAAGCATGAATATTTAGGGGTTTTGAATTCTATGCATGATTTGATGATATATTTGATGTTTAAACTGATTAAACTGCATGATTATGAATTGGAAAACTGAAAATTGCATTTGGGTGGAGTTAGGAAAGCTTTAAAACAGGTTTTTCAAAAATCTGCAGAGTTACCGCTGAGGGGTAAACTGCCGCTGAGCGGCACTTTTCCAGATTTGATTTTTCTGGTTTGTTGCGTGTTGGAATGTGGCACTGGTGGCGCTGAGGGGAAATTCTGGCCCTCAGCGGTGGTTTAGCTTCGAAAGGAGTTGTGTTCTGTGTTTACTAATGATTAACATCATGTTCTGTGGTTTTGTATTTGTGTTTGAATGCAGGAATGGCATCCAAGAGAAAGGAAAAGGAACCAGAGCAACCCCATAATAGCAGGTTCCTCTCTAGGAAACATGAGAAACACTTTACGGTGGTTCAGGACAAGAGACTTCTGATGGAGAGAAAGGTTGGAATGATACCTAACTTTGCCCCTCAATTTGGAGAGCAAGTGTTAGGGAATGATTGGGGAAAGCTAGCCACTTATCCTGCACCTGCCAACATAGCTGTGGTAAAGGAATTCTACACCAATGCAAAGAAGATTGGTGATTATCCAGCTGAGAATTATTTGGGCTATGTCAGAGGCCATGTTATCAGGTATGATCCTGATTCTATCAACAACTTCCTGGATACTGTGTGGGCTGGTGAGCAATGCCAGTTTGCTCTTTGCATGGAGGAAGGTGCTGATTTTGAGGATGTGGAGAGAGTGCTGTGTATACTTGGAGGACACTTCCAAAGGAATAGATCTGGCTCAGTGGTTAACATTAGGAGGACGGATTTGACTCCTCTTGCGAAGTATTGGATGGCATTTTCTCATGCCAACATTCAGCCATGTTCACATGTGTCAGATATTACTCTCAGCAGGGCACTATTCATCTACTGTGCTATCAGGAACTTGAATGTTAATATTGGGCAGGTGATAGCTGATGAAATTAGTGTATGTGCTAACACCTGAAACAACAAAGCACCACTAGGACATCCTTCTTTGATCACTCACCTTTGCAAGCTCGCTGGGGTGGACACTTCTGTTCCACCATTTGAGAGGCCAAGAAAAGCTATTGATGAGGCTTATTACAGACAGTACTGTGGAGGTGAGGATGCAGCTCAGCCAGTTCCACCACGCCAGGCTCGTAGAGAGAGAGGGCCAACACAGAGCAGGACATCTGCTGATACACATGAAGCAGAACCATTCCAGATGAGGGACATGTATATGTCTCTTATAGGTGCTCAGTTGCAGTCCATTCACAGAGGGCAGGTGGCCACTGCTGAGTTGATAGTAGGGATGTATGATACACCTCCAGCACACAGGTGGACTATGGATGAATTCCATAATGTGGTAGCTTGGCCAGAAGAACCATTGCATGGAGGAGGAGCTGAAGCAGCTGAAGCTTCAGCTCGAGACATGGAAGAAGATGAAGCTGATGAGGAGGATGCATTTGAAGATGATGATGATGAGGAGGAAGAGGAAGATACAGAGGACAGCTCAGATTGATGAGGAACTGAGATAGCATTTACTGATGAATGCTATCATATGATTATGCTTTTGTGGTTTAAGTTTTCTGAACTTATTTGTTTTTGTTTTTAGATTAGGGTGATGTACTCTATTGAACACCTGGTTTCTTATGATGGTTTGCTATTAATTGTGATTGTGTGATAAGTAATGCTTGATGATGCTTATTGATTGATTGATGTTGAGATGATGTGCACATTAAATGCTTATACAGGTGATTCACAAGCTTTGTGAACAAATGCATGATATCATGATTGTGATTGTGAAATTAAGCAGGATGTGTATGTCAAATGTGAATGAGCTTATATGTGAGGTTTTGAGCTCCAGAGTTGTTATTGTTGAATGCTATTACGTTGGAAACATGAATGATTTTGCCCAGGTTTTTTATGATTGAATCAATTGCTTGTTTTGCATCATGTGATCAAGGCCGTTTGTTGGAACCCTTTTTATTGGCCAAATTCAGAAAGTTAGCCCACTAAAAGAGAACACTTTGTGTTCTATCCTTTGAACCCTTAGCCTTGAACATACACTGAAACCTTTGATTGAAAATCTTTACCTTGAGTTAAGTAGAAGATCTTGTGTGGTATTGTTAAAAGTTCAAGTTTGGGGTTGTTGGGAAAACATGAAAAAGGAAAAGCATTGAGCTAAGAGCTAAAAAGTAAGAATATGCAAAGAAAAAGAAAAAGAAGAGAAAAGAAAAAGAAGCAAAGCTCAATGCAAATGCAAATGCAAAGGCAAATTGGGAAGAATAAGAAAAATTGTGTTGTTATGATTCTCTTAACTCAAGGATTTTGTGATCCAGAAAAACCAATTTTCTTGTTAGCCCAGCCACATTATAAGCCATTGAAGAGTCCTTGTGATGATGCATGCTTGTGAATGTTTTTGATTGTGGTAAAATGAAAGGCAAAGTTGATTCATGTGACATTGTCATAGTGGAGTGAATGAGTGAAACACTTTACCTCTTATACACTTGTGTGTTGAGTGAAACACTTTACCTAGTGAGGAAATATTCCATAAGCACATGAACATCCATGCTTAATTGATTGATCATTCATGAAAAATAGCATTTGTTGGAATTTAAATGACTTTGTGAACACTAAAGTATGTGCACATCTTGGTTGAACTCTTGGTCATAAGTTTGAGTGAAGTTATTACTTATCTTGAAAAAGAGAATTTTTGAATGAGTGAACCATCATATGAATTGGTTGGAGATTGAGTTACATTTTGTTTGCTTGAGGACAAGCAAAGTTCTAAGTTTGGGGCTGTGATAACAGTTGAAAAACTGTTATTTTCATGCTTAAAATTGACACTAAAAGCAACCTTTAGACTTAAAAACTAGCTTGAAATCATGCTTTTATCCATATTTTCAGAAATAAGAGAGCTGGACAGGTTTATGCTTGATTTAAGTGTTTTTGTGCAGGTTTTAAGGTGAATTTAGTGAAAGAAGTGAAGAAGGAGAGAGATGGAATCAGAAAAGGAATCAAAGAGTGCAAAATGAGAAGCCGAAGGCACCGCTCAGCGGCATTTTACCACTGAGCAGCACTCAGGAGGTCACGGGAGGTCCGCTGAGGGGCAAACTGGCCGCTGAGGGGAAGAAAAGGGACGCGCAGTCACCGCTGAGCGGTATTTACCGCTGAGCGGCACTTTTATGGGCTTGGGCTTTTGTAATTTTAGAATAGTATATAAGCTTTAGGACGTCCTAGGGTTTGTATCTTTGGCAGAAACGAGGCAAACACTCTTTCTTCCACCCCTTTGAAGGAGGATCTTGGATGCTCAGGCTACCTCTTCACCTTTATTGGGTTTATTCTTTCATTCTTTCATTGTTCATCTAGGTTCACCATGAATATGGTGAACTAAACCTTGTATGTTTGTTGGGGAATCAATGTAATCTCTTGAAGCTCTCATATATGGAATCTATTCTTGCATCTTTTAATTAAGATTTATGCTTTCTTTCATCATTAGTTAGGGTTTTTCCTCTTTGCTTAATGCTTGCATGGTTTAACTCATTCGATGCATGATTATTGGTTTTGTCGATACGGGCACGTACGGGGAAGTCTAGATCCGGGGAATTTCTCCCAATATTATATTGGTTGTCGTTAAGCTCCTGCACTTATGAACTGATCATTAGGAATGCTAGGAATTGTATGAACTCGTGATTAGGGTGAAGCCATCTAGAATGGTACTTTAGAGAGTGGCATTAACAATGATGATTTGAATGTTGAATTCCTAAAATATATGAGAGTGGATGAGATGAAATTGACCCCCAACAACATATTCATTCATATATTTTATTGAAAGTGTTTATCTTTTGCTTTTGCCATTGATCAAAAACTCATGCATACAAGTTTATTTTCGTCTCTTGCATATAAAATCTCAATTATTTCGTTTGTAAGTCTTAGCTAATCAACAAATCATATAACTAAACTAGGCCGAGAGTCCTTTGGGAGAACGATACTTGGTCTTACCAAGTTTATTACTTGAACGATTCGGTCATACTTGCCGATTGAAAAACAAGTTTGTGACATCATATTTTGGTGCTCATAAATTTGTCCATCAACATTAAAATGCTTATACAGGTGATTCACAAGCTTTGTGAACAAATGCATGATATCATGATTGTGATTGTGAAATTAAGCAGGATGTGTATGTCAAATGTGAATGAGCTGATAAGTGAGATTTTGAGCTCCAGAGTTGTTATTGTTGAGTGCTATTACTTTGAAAGCATGAATGACTTTGCCCAGGTTTTCTATGATTGAATCAATTGCTTGTTTTGCATCATGTGATCAAGGCCGTTTGTTGGAACCCTTTTTATTGGCCAAATTCAGAAAGTTAGCCCACTAAAAGAGAACACGTTGTGTTCTTTCCTTTGAACCCTTAGCCTTGAACATACACTGAAACCTTTGATTAAAAAATCTTTACCTTGAGTTAAGTAGAAGATCTTGTGTGATATTGGTAAATGTTTAAGTTTGGGGTTGTTGGGAAAACATGAAAAGCATTGAGCTAAGAGGTAAAAAGTAAGAATATGCAAAGAAAAAGAAAAGAAAAGAAAAAGAAGTAAAGCTCAATGCAAATGCAAAGGCAAAAGAAAGTTGGGAATGAATAAGATGATTGTGTTATTATGATTCTCTTAACTCAAGGATTTTGTGATCCAGAAAAACCAATTTTCTTGTTAGCCCAGCCACATTATAAGCCATTGAAAAGTGCTTGTGATGATGCATGCTTGTGAATGTTTTTGATTGTGGTAAAATGAAAGGCAAAGTTGATTCATGTGACATTGTGATAGTAGAGTGAATGAGTGATTACCTCTTATACACTTGTGAGTGAGTGAAACACTTTACCTAGTGAGGAAATATTCCATAAGCACATGAACATCCATGCTTAATTGATTGATCATTCATGAAAAATAGCATTTGTTGGAATTTAAATGACTTTGTAAACACTAAAGCATGTGCACATCTTGATTGAACTCTTGGTCATAAGTTTAATTGAAGTTTTTACTTATCTTGAAAAGAGGATTTTTGAAGGAGTGAACCATCATATGAATTGGTTGAAGATTGAGTTACATCTTGTTTGCTTGAGGACAAGCAAAGTTTTAAGTTTGGGGTTGTGATAACATTTGAAAAACTGTTATTTTCATGCTTAAAATTGATACTAAAAGCAACCTTTATACTTAGAAACTAGCTTGAAATCATGCTTTTATCCATATTTTCATAAATAAGAGAGCTGGACAGGTTTATGCTTGATTTCAGTGTTTTTGTGCAGGTTTTAAGGTGAATTTAGTGAAAGAAGTGAAGAAGGAGAGAGATGGAATCAGAAAAGAAATCAAAGAGTGCAAAAGGAGAAGCCGAAGTCACCGCTCAGCGGCACTTTACCGCTGAGCGGCACTCAGTAAGTCACGGGAGGTTCGCTGAGGGGCAAAATGGCCGCTGAGGGGAAGAAAAGAGACGCGCACTCACCGCTGAGCGGTACTTTACCGCTGAGCGGCACACTTATGGGCTTGGGCCTAGATTTTTTGTAATTTTAGAATGGTATATAAGCTTTAGCACGTCCTAGGGTTTGTATCTTTTTCAGAAACGAGGCAAACACTCTCTCTTCCACCCCTTTGAAGGAGGATCTTGGATGCTCAGGCTACCTCTTCACCTTTTTAGGGTTTATTCTTTCATTCTTTCATTGCAATTCATCTAGGTTCACCATGAATATGGTGAACTAAACTCTGTATGTTTGTTGGGGAATCAATGTAATCTTTTGAAGCTCTCATATATGGAATCTGTTTTTACATCTTTTAATTAAGACTTATGCTTTCTTTCATCATTAGTTAGGGTTTTTCCTCTTTGCTTAATGCTTGTATTGTTTAACTCATTCGATGCATGATTATTGGTTTTGTCGATACGGGAACGTACGGGGAAGTCTAGATCCGGGGAATTTCTCCCAATATTATGTTGGTTGTCGTTAAGCTCCTGCACTTATGAACTGATCATTAGGAATGCTAGGAATTGTATGAACTCGTGATTAGGGAGAAGCCTTCTAGAAAGGTACTTTAGAGAGTGGCATTAACAATGATGATTTGAATGTTGAATTCCTAAAATATATGAGAGTGGATAAGATGAAATTGAACCCCCAACAACATATTCATACATAAATTTCATTGAAAGTGTTTATCTTTTGCTTTTTGCCATTGATCAAAACTTCATGCATACATGTTTATTTTCTGTCTTGCATATAAAATCTCAATTATTTCGTTTGTAAGTCTTAGCTAATCAACAAATCACATAACTAAACTAGGCCGTGAGTCCTTTGGGAAGAACGATACTTGGTCCCACCAAGTTTATTACTTGAACGATTCGGTCATACTTGCCGATTGAAAAACAAGTTTGTGACATCATATTTTGGTGCTCATAAATTTGTCCATCATTGCACAATAGACTTACGCCAATAAACTTAGGCCAAGTTAGCCTCACAAAACAATAAAAATTTGATCTCCAACTGAACACAACTTTACATTGAACAAAACATTAGTAGGACAAACAATTGATAAAACTACAACTCTATATATAGCTTATCTCAAACAAAAAAAATAAATGACAAAAATGATGAGAGTGCATGATAAAAATGACAGAGTAGTACCATAGATATACAATAATCTACCTTGGGAGTTGTAAAACTCGAGTTTCTACTTGAGTAAATCCAAACTGCTAGACATCCAGAGCACCGGTTCGAATCCGCATTTGCTTTGACCCAATGTCTGTAATAACATAAGTTACATCAACAAAATCATCAAACCTTTGCAATAGACAATTGCACAAAAAACATACCGTAGAGACTAACAATTAACACCTTTTCCATCCTCCCTCGCGGCTTCTAATTGGATTTCTCGACAGATGAGGTCTTTTGTCATGCGATTAAACCTCTTTTGTAGGGACACCAAAGAACAAAGCTAGGCACAAAATAAGCGAAATTAAAAAATGTTGTTACTAAACGATGATCAATTTCATATCTAGGGCCAACAAAAGCCAAAAAAGTTCAACACATGAATACTGCAAAAAACTCCCACATGTAGGGTAACTACTTCCAAGCGAGCAACAAAAATAAGATGAAAAAAATACAGAAACAGAAGGCAAGGGAAATGAAAATAAAATTTACCTCCATGCTCATAATTCATTATGCTGCATTGGCACCCTGCAAACCAGTATATATGAATTAAGCTCACAAGAACAAAATGCTAGAAAATAAAAATATTATCATATCATATGCAAAAAAAACAAAATATCAAAACATATAAACAAGGATCCAATATGCAAACTTATGTACAAAAGAGGAATCTGTCAGATGCTCAGCACTTCAACTCATGAAACCAAGTTTTTGAATCAACTAAGAATTACCTAAGGAAAAAAAGATTAATATATTAACTGTATTGTTCAACTGAATATTTAGTCACAATTGGTGTAGATTTCTTCTCGCAATAACCCATGCCAAATTCTTCATCAATTACCCAAGAAGGCTGCCAAAGGAGTTAGAATTAATATGTTGAAACAAAATAAAGGTAAACTTTGTGGACAAAATAAAGGAAAACAAAAATCACGTGAATTCTCCCTTTCTCGGTCTTGCACAATTGACATGGAAAATGGATCCTAGTTGCACTCAATTTGCAATCTTGTGCACTAACCTTCCTATTCTCATCAATCCAAAGCTGCACAGATATTTAAACTTCAATCAGTACGGTATCCATTCAATATTATCACTTAAGAGCTAAAGCCGTAGCAATAATTCAAAATAAGGGTATGTTAGACAACTTCCCTATTTGGATGGTTGTTTCTAGCCTGCTCCAAGCTCTACACTGAGGTGTTGTTGCTGCTGTCTACTTAGAAATACTTGACTCCAATTAGACTCTAATTGAGATGGAACTAAATGACAATAAAAAATATACCAAAAATCAAACTGGACAAACTAACATCTGCACATAAATCAACAAACAAATTTAAAAAATTGGAAGTGAAGGTCGTAGTAGTAAACAAAGAGAGGTGTTGTGAAAAATGAATGCATAAATCATTCACGAATGCATAACATAAATAATACAAGTTCTGAAATGTAAATAAACAGGAATGCATCACACAGTGAAAGAAAGTAAGGCAAGGCTGAAATCTCTCAAAGATAAAATCTGTCAAAACTAGTTCGAAACTCACATTTCATGTAAAAATTATTCAATTCTATTGAAAGAAATTGTAAAATCTAGCTAGAAACTATGAACTCAAATTAGAAACTCAATAAATCATTCACAATCAAGAACTAAAAATAGTAGACAAGTAATCACGCAAAACCTGGAAAAGTCAACTAAGAACCTCAATGTATCGACCTAAACCAGTTTGAAACTATAAAAGAAAGTTAAGAGAAGTAGATAGAAACTCACTATCTAAAAACAACAAATAACTAAGAATCTCACTATCAAATCTGAAACAGAATACTAAAACAGGATAGAAACTAAAACTACTACTCTTAAAACAGCAAAGATATTTTATAAAAGCAAAATAAAAATGAAATCTCTTAAAACAGTAAAAGAAACTAGCTATGAAATAGAAAAAGAAACCTCATAAGCTTCTTTCACAGTCTTTCCATCCTTTTTCTTTCTCCAATTATATCCATACTTTCTAAAGTACCTCAAAGCCTTTCTATGAAATAGAAAAAGTGTACCACCTGAAATTATGAAGTAAAATTCAAAGCTTTTATGCCTTCGTAAAGTCAAATTAATGATAGAAATATGATTAGAAGGTAAAAGATAGGGTGAAAATAACAAGTTATAAGAAAACAACAAAATACTAATAATAACATCCTAAATCCTAATGAATTGTGATGATTATGCAATAAGTACACAAGGTGCTTTTTTTGCTACCAAGTGTCACGTCTCATTTATTACTGTGCTGAGTCACCACTGTGCTTCCATAAATGCACCCACGCCCCACGTGCAGTGCCATTAAAACGCACTCACACTCACTCTGCATGCAACTGCCAAGTGTCACTTTGGAACATTCGAAAACGTTAGTGGAATCCAAGTGGCAGCAGGTGAATGGACGTTCGTCCTACGTGGGGAGAGAAATTAATTTTCTGAAAATCACTCTTCCCGCTCTTCTGCATGCTTCGTCTTCTTCCCCAAACACTTGATATCCAAATTCTCTACCTTCTCTCTAGAACCTCCATCTTCTCTCTACCATAACTCACTTTCTTCTTCTCCAATCAAATTTCAGAGACCGTAGAAGAGATCCAGACGTCCTAAGCTTTCCATCAAACCGAACAAGTTCAAGTTTTGAATCTGGTAAGTTCGTCCCTTAGTTGTCCATTATTAGGTTTCATGCAAAACCAAACCTGGTTACTTGCATTCACCTTGTCTAAATCAAACTTTGATTCTGTAAATGGTTTTAGTTTGCAAGAGTTGAGTGATCTGAGGATAAAAGTGGTAGTTGGGTGATAATAGTTAAAAAACTGTTATTTTCATGCTTAAAATTGATACTAAAAGCAACCTTTAGACTTAGAAACTAGCTTGAAATCATACTTTTATCCATATTTTCAGAAATAAGAGAGCTGGACAGGTTTATGCTTGATCTCAGTGTTTTTGTGCAGGTTTTAAGGTGAATTTAGTGAAAGAAGTGAAGAAGGAGAGAGATGGAATCAGAAAAGAAATCAAAGAGTGCAAAAGGAGAAGCCGAAGTCACTTCTCAGCGGCACTCAGGAAGCCACGGGAGGTCCGCTGAGGGGCAGAATGGCCGCTGAGGGGCAGAATGGCCGCTGAGGGGAAGAAACGAGACGCGCACTCACCGCTGAGCGGTACTTTACCGCTGAGCGGCACACTTATGGGCTTGGGCCTAGATTCTTTGTAATTTTAGAATAGTATATAAGCTTTAGGACGTCCTAGGGTTTGTATCTTTGGCAGAAACGAGGCAAACACTCTCTCTTCCACCCCTTTGAAGGAGGATCTTGGATGCTCAGGCTACCTCTTCACCTTTTTAGGGTTTATTCTTTCATTCTTTCATTGTTCATCTAGGTTCACCATGAATATGGTGAACTAAACTTTGTATGTTTGTTGGGGAATCAATGTAATCTTTTGAAGCTCTCATATATGGAATTAATGCTTGCATCTTAATCTAAGATTTATGCTTTCTTTCATCATTAGTTAGGGTTTTTCCTCTTTGCTTAATGCTTGCATTGTTTAACTCATTTGATGCATGATTATTGGTTTTGTCGATACGGGAACGTACGGGGAAGTCTAGATCCGGGGAATTTCTCCCAATATTATGTTGGTTGTCGTTAAGCTCTTGAACTTATGAACTGATCATTAGGAATTCTAGGAATTGTATGAACTCGTGATTAGGGAGAAGCCTTCTAGAAAGGTACTTTAGAGAGTGGCATTAACAATGATGATTTGAATGTTGAATTCCTAAAATATATGAGAGTGGATAAGATGAAATTGAACCCCCAACAACATATTCATACATAAATTTCATTGAAAGTGTTTATCTTTTGCTTTTTTCCATTGATCAAAACTTCATGCATACATGTTTATTTTCTGTCTTGCATATAAAATCTCAATTATTTCGTTTGTAAGTCTTAGCTAATCAACAAATCACATTACTAAACTAGGCCGTGAGTCCTTTGGGAAGAACGATACTTGGTCCCACCAAGTTTATTACTTGAACGATTCGGTCATACTTGCCGATTGAAAAACAAGTTTGTGACATCATATTTTGGTGCTCATAAATTTGTCCATCATTGCACAATAGACTTACGCCAATAGAGAGTGGCATTAACAATGATGATTTGAATGTTGAATTCCTAAAATATATGAGAGTGGATAAGATGAAATTGACCCCCAACAACATATTCATTCATATATTTCATTGAAAGTGTTTATCTTTTGCTTTTGCCATTGATCAAAAACTCATGCATACATGTTTATTTTCTGTCTTGCATATTAAACTCCAAATATTTCGTTCTTAAGTCTTAGCTAATCAACAAACCACACAACTAAACTAGGTCGTGAGTCCTTTGGGAGAACGATACTTGGTCTTACCAAGTTTATTACTTGAACGATTCGGTCATACTTGCCGATTGAAAAACAAGTTTGTGACATCATATTTTGGTGCTCATAAATTTGTCCATCAAGTTTTTGGTGCCGTTGCCGGGGACTTGTGGTTTAACTGGTTAATTTGTGAGATTATTGATTATCTTTGACTTTAATTTTGAATTTCGGTTTTTATTTTTCTGTTTTTATTTTATTTTATTTTATCTTATTTGATTTGATTAGATTAGATTTGATTTGATTAGATTAGATTTTATTTTATTTTATTTTATTTTATTAGATTAGATTAGATTAGATTTTATTTTATTTTATTCTATCTTATTTTATTCTATCTTCTGAATCTTTTATCTTCTGAATACTTATCTTCTCCTATATCTTCTTGTGCTAACAAATCTTTTCTAGGGTTTTGTTTTCTTGTGTATGCAGGAAGCAATTAGAACAAGGAGTAAGAAAACAACAGAACCTCTTCTTGAAGGATTAGAAGACAGTAGACGGAGGAGAAGAATCAGAACGTCTAGAGAACTTTTCCCTTCTCCAGAAACTCTCTTACAATCATCACCACAAGGTTCTGTTCATAGCACAGGAAATATGGAGAACAATAATGTTAGAAGAACTCTTGCAGATTACACCAATATTGCTGGACCTCAGCACTTTAACAGCATAGCTAGACCTAGAGTCAATGCAGCCAATATGGAGGTCAAACCAGCACTGATTCAACTGGTGAAAAGTAATCAATTTAATGGGTTATCTCATGAAAGCCCATATGAGCACCTTACTACCTTTAATGGGATTTGCAACACAGTCAAGATTAATGGGGTGTGATGGACAAATTTGTAAACACCAAATTATGATGTCACAAACTTGTTTCACAATCGGCAAGTATGACCGAATCGTTCAAGTAATAAACTTGGTAAGACCAAGTATCGTTCTTCCCAAAGGACTCACGGCCTAGTTTAGTTATGTGATTTGTTGATTAGCTAAGACTTAAGAACAAAATATTTAAAGTTTAATATGCAAAGACGAAAATAAACATGTATGCATGAAGTTTGATCAATGACAAAGCAAAAGATAAACACTTTCAATGAATTATATGAATGAATATGTTGTTGGGGGTCAATTTCATCTCATCCACTCTCATATATTTTAGGAATTCAACATTCAAATCATCATTGTTAATGCCACTCTCTAATGTACCATTCTAGATGGCTTCTCCCTAATCACGAGTTCATACAATTCCTAGCATTCCTAATGATTAGTTCATGAGTGCAGGAGCTTAACGACAACCAATATAATATTGTCAGTATAATATTGGGAGAAATTCCCCGGATCTAGACTTCCCCGTACGTGCCCGTATCGACAAAACCAATAATCATGCATGGAATGAGTTAAACTATGCAAGCATTGAGCAAAGAGGAAAAACCCTAACTAATGATGAAAGAAAGCATAAGTCTTAATTAAAAGATGTAAGCAACAGATTCCATATATGAGAGCTTCAAGAGATTACATTGATTCCCCAACAAACATACAAGGTTTAGTTCACCATATTCATGGTGAACCTAGATGAATAACAATGAAAGAATGAAAGAATAAACCCAATAAAGGTGAAGAGGTAGCCTGAGCATCCAAGATCCTCCTTCAAAGGGGTGGAAGAGAGAGTGTTTGCCTCGTTTCTGCAAAAGATACTTAATTCTAGGACGTGCAAGCCCTTATATACTAGTCTAGAGTTACAAAAGATTACAAAAGCCCAAGCCCAAAAAGTGCCGCTCAGCGGTAAATACCGCTCAACGGTGACTGCGCGTCACTTTCTTCCCCTCAGCGGCCAGTTTGCCCCTCAGCGTGACTCCCGCAACCTCCTGAGTGCCGCTCAGCGGTAAAATGCCGCTGAGCGGTGCCTTTGTCTTCTCTTTTTGCACTCTTTCTTGTCTTTTCTAATGTCACCTCTCTCCTTCACTCTTTTCACTAAATTCACCTTAAAACCTGCACAAAAACACTTAAATCAAGCATAAACCTGTCCAGCTCTCTTATTTATGAAAATATAGATAAAAGCATGATTTCAAGCTAGTTTTTAAGTCTAAAGGTTGCTTTTAGTATCAATTTCAAGCATGAAAATAACAGTTTTTCAACTGTTATCACAACCCCAAACTTAGAACTTTGCTTGTCCTCAAGCAAACAAAATGTAACTCAATCTCCAACCAATTCATATGATGGTTCACTCATTCAAAAATTCTCTTTTTCAAGATAAGTAACAACTTCACTCAAACTTATGACCAAGAGTTCATTCAAGATGTGCACATGCTTTAGTGTTCACAAAATCATTTAAGTTCCAACAAATGCTATTTTTCATGAATGATCAATCAATTAAGCATGGATGTTCATGTGCTTATGGAATATTTCCTCACTAGGTCAAGTGTTTCACTCAACACACAAGTGTATAAGAGGTAAAGTGTTTCACTCATTCACTCCACTATCACAATGTCACATGAATCAACTTTGCCTTTCATTTTACCATAATCAAAAACAGTCACAAGCATGCATCATCACAAGGACTTTTCAATGGCTTATAATGTGGCTGGGCTAACAAGAAAATTGGTTTTTCTGGATCACAAAATCCTTGAGTTAAGAGAATCATAACAACACAATTATCTTATTCATTCCCAACTTTCTTTTGCCTTTGCATTTGGATTTGCATTGAGCTTTACTTCTTTTTCTTTTCTTTTCTTTTTCTTTGCATATTCTTACTTTTTAGCTCTTAGCTCAATGCTTTTCCTTTTTCATGTTTTCCCAACAACCCCAAACTTGAACATTTAACAATACCACACAAGATCTTCTACTTAACTCAAGGTAAAGATTTTCAATCAAGGGTTTTCAGTGTATGTTCAAGGCTAAGGGTTCAAAGGATAGAACACAAAGTGTTCTCTTTTAGTAGGCTAACTTTATGAATTTGGCCAATAAAAAAGGGTTTCAACAAAAACGGCCTTGATCACATGATGCACAACAAGCAATTGATTCAATCATAGAAAACCTGGGCAAAGTCATTCATGTTTTCAAAGTAATAGCATTCAACAATAACAACTCCGGAGCTCAAAACCTCACATATAAGCTCATTCACATTTGACATACACATCCTGCTTAATTTCACAATCACAATCATGATATCATGCATTTGTTCACAAAGCTTGTGAATCACCTGTATAAGCATTTTAATGTGCACATCATCTCAACATCAATCAGTCAATAAGCATCATTCAATCATTACTTATCAAACAATCACAGTTAATAGCAAACCATCATAATAAACCAGGTGTTCAATAGAGTACATCAAACCCTAATCTAAAAACAAAAACAAATAAGTTCAGAAAACTTAAACCACAAAAGCATAATCATACGATAGCATTCATCAGTAAATGCTATCTCACCTCCTCATCAGTCTGAGCTGTCCTCTGTATCTTCCTCTTCTTCCTCATCATCATCATCATCAAATGCATCCTCCTCCTCAGCTTCATCTTCTTCCATGTCTCGAGCTGAAGCTTCAGCTGCTTCAGCTCCTCCTCCATGCAATGGTTCTTCTGGCCAAGCTACCACATTATGGAATTCATCCATAGTCCACCTGTGTTCTGGAGGGGTATCATACATCCCCACAATCATCTCAGCCGTGGCTACCTGCCCTCTGTGAATGGACTGCAACTGAGCACCTATAAGAGACATATACATGTCCCTCATCTGGAATGGTTCTGCTTCATGTGTATCAGCAGATGTCCGGCTCTGTGCTGGCCCTCTCTCTCTACGAGCCTGGCGTGGTGGAACTGGCTGAGCTGCCTCTTCACCTCCACAGTACTGTCTGTAATAGGCCTCATCTATAGCTTTTCTTGGCCTCTCAAATGGTGGAACAGAAGTGTCCACCCCAGCTAGCTTGCAAAGGTGAGTGATCAAAGAAGGATGTCCTAGTGGTGCTTTGTTGTTTGAGGTGTTAGCGCACACACTAATCTCATCAGCTATCACCTGCCCAATATTAACATTCAAGTTTCTGATAGCACAGTAGATGAATAGTGCCCTGCTGAGAGTAATATCTGACACATGTGAACATGGCTGAATGTTGGCATGAGAAAATGCCATCCAATACTTTGCAAGAGGAGTCAAATTTGTCCTCCTAATGTTAACCACTGAGCCAGATCTATTCCTTTGAAAGTGTCCTCCAGGTATGCACAATACTCTCTCAACATCCTCAAAGTCAGCACCTTCCTCCAGGCTAAGAGCAAACTGGCATTGCTCACCAGCCCCCACAGTATCCAGGAAGTTGTTGATGGAATCAGGATCATACCTGATAGCATGGCCTCTGACATAGCCCAAATAATTCTCAGCTGGATAATCACCAATCTTCTTTGCATTGGTGTAGAATTCCTTCACCACAACTATGTTAGCCGGTGCTGGATAGGTGGCTAGCTTTCCCCAATCATTCCCTAACACTTGCTCTCCAAATTGAGGAGCAAAGTTAGGTATCATTCCAACCTTTCTCTCCATTAGAAGTCTCCTGTCCTGAACCACCCTAAAGTGCTTCTCATGTTTCCTAGAGAGGAACCTACTAGAGTGGGGTTGCTCTGGTTCCTTTTCCTTCCTCTTGGTTGCCATGGTTTTCAATCTCTTTCCTGAAGAGGATGCCATTCCTACATTCAAACACAATTACAAAACCACAGAACATGATGTTAATCATTAGTAAACACAGAACACAACTCCTTTCGAAGCTAAACCACCGCTGAGGGCCAGAATTTCCCCTCAGCGCCACCAGTGCCACATTCCAACACGCAAAAACCAGAAAAAACCAAGTCTGGCAGAGTGCCGCTCAGCGGTAATTGCCGCTCAGCGGTGATCTGCAGATTTTTGCAAATCTCGTTTTAAAACTGTCCTAACTCCACCCAAATGCAATTTTCAGTTTTCCAGTTCATAATCAAGCAGTTTAATCGGTTCAAACATCAAATATATCATCAAATCATGCATAGAAATCAAAACCCCTAAATATTCATGCTTTGACAATCACATTCAAACTCAAGAACCCTAGAATGAACAAAATGCATTTTACTTACTTGGGTGGAGATGCTAGATGATATGAGAATGCTTCCAAACTAGAATGCTCTCTTCCAACCCCAAACTTTGATGGCACACTAGTGAAAAAGTGAGTGGAAGAGAAATTTTTCTAAGAGGGAAGAGTGAAAAGATGTGGAAAACCTAAGAGAAGGTATGTGGGAGTGCTTGTGCAGAGAAGAGCTTGAAAGAATGAAAAATCGCGTAGCTTAGGGTTTAAAAATACCCCAATGGGCTCAGGTTCCGCTAAGGGGAACTTAAGCCCATCTGCGATAGTACCGCTCAGCGAGAATTGCCGCTCAGCGGCACTTTCGTGAAGTGCTCCTCTCCTTTTTTTCTTGACCTACGTGCCTCCTAGACATATCCCTCACTGGTTCCCTGCAATTCAATGTTAAAAATGCTTATGCAAACCCTAACTAAAATAAACAAACAGAAAACAATCAATCAACTGGGTTGCCTCCCAGGTAGCGCTTGTTTAACGTCACGAGCCTGACCCAAAATCCACCAACACCCATCAGTAGGTGTTTCAAACTTACCAGCACCCATCAGTAGGTGCAAAATCTTCTCACCAACACCCATCAGTAGGTGTTAAAAACCTAGTATCCTTCAGTAGATACTTAACCACCTAGCATCCTTCAGTAGATGCTAGATCCAACAAAATATTAACAAAATAATGTCCACAAATAAAAAGTTACAAAACCAAATCAAAAGTCAAAAGTTTGTAAATCACTGGGTTGCCTCCCAGCAAGCGCTCTTTTAACGTCATTAGCTTGACCCAGTAAAGCTCAAGTTCCTTCTTCTTTCTCTTCTTTCTACTGAACTTCTTCAGAAATTTGATCAAACCAGGAACCTGTTGCAGTGTCTCAATCATAGGAACTTTAATCTCCAATTTCTTGAAGATTTCCATAAAGCACTTAAATTTCTTTTCCTTCCTACGATTCTTCTTTAGATGAGGATGGGATTTTTCATATGATTCCTTCTTCTTTCCTCTCATCTTCTTTTTCTTATGCTTCCTCTCCCCAAATTTTCTCTTTTTCTTTTCTCTTAATTTTTTCTTCCCTTCTCTTTTTCTTCTCAACTTCTTTATTTTCACACAAATTTTCTTCCTCTCTTCTCTCTCAACCACTTCTTTTTCTTTTTCATCATCTTTAACTTTCTCACTCAACTCTTCTTTCTCTTTTCTCTCTACCCTTTCCTCATCTCCCTCTAATTTTTCCTCATCAAGAATCTTGTCACTTTCAGCGATAATGACTTGCCCTTCCTCCTTAAGGTTAACTTCAGTATTAACATCATCATTCAATCTCTGATTGATGTAACGAAGTTGCATCTCCATTCTTTTACATGATTCTTCAATGCTTTTCTGAGTAGAGTCGGAATTTTTCAAAAATTGTTGAAGGGTGTCCTCCAACCTATCCAAACTTCCTGATAGAAAGGGTTGTTGCTGCCATTGTTGTTGTGGTTGGTTCTCAAATTGTCCAGCAGCTTGCCAAAATTGGCTTTGATCCATGCTTGAGTGAGGTTCCCACCAGTGGTTGAGATTACTTTGGTAGAATTGAGTGCCCATATAGTTAAATTCTTGACCAAATTGCATCCTGCAAACATTAGGCACAAAACTCTAGAAAATATTTATTAGCACAGAAAGATATAGGAGAAGATATATATATTCAGAAGATAAAAGATTCAGAAGATAAAAAGATAAAAGATTTAAAAGATAAAAAGATAAAATAAAATAAAATCTAATCTAAAAGATAAAAATAAAATCTAATCTAAAAATAAAATAAAATCAAATCTAATCTAATCTAAAAAGATAAAATCAAATCTAATCTAACCTAAAAAGATAAAATAAAATCTAACCTAATCTAAAAAGATAAAAAGATAAAATAAAATAAAAACAGAAAAAAAATAAAAACAGAAATTCAAAATTAAAGTCAAAGATAATCAATAATCACACAAATTAACCAGTTAAACCACGAGTCCCCGGCAACGGCGCCAAAAACTTGATGGACAAATTTGTAAACACCAAATTATGATGTCACAAACTTGTTTCACAATCGGCAAGTATGACCGAATCGTTCAAGTAATAAACTTGGTAAGACCAAGTATCGTTCTTCCCAAAGGACTCACGGCCTAGTTTAGTTATGTGATTTGTTGATTAGCTAAGACTTAAGAACAAAATATTTAAAGTTTAATATGCAAAGACGAAAATAAACATGTATGCATGAAGTTTGATCAATGGCAAAGCAAAAGATAAACACTTTCAATGAATTATATGAATGAATATGTTGTTGGGGGTCAATTTCATCTCATCCACTCTCATATATTTTAGGAATTCAACATTCAAATCATCATTGTTAATGCCACTCTCTAATGTACCATTCTAGATGGCTTCTCCCTAATCACGAGTTCATACAATTCCTAGCATTCCTAATGATTAGTTCATGAGTGCAAGAGCTTAACGACAACCAATATAATATTGTCAGTATAATATTGGGAGAAATTCCCCAGATCTAGACTTCCCCGTACGTGCCCGTATCGAAAAAACCAATAATCATGCATGGAATGAGTTAAACTATGCAAGCATTGAGCAAAGAGGAAAAATCCTAACTAATGATGAAAGAAAGCATAAGTCTTAATTAAAAGATGTAAGCAACAGATTCTATATTTAGAGCTTCAAGAGATTACATTGATTCCCCAACAAACATACAAGGTTTAGTTCACCATATTCATGGTGAACCTAGATGAATAACAATGAAAGAATGAAAGAATAAACCCAATAAAGGTGAAGAGGTAGCCTGAGCATCCAAGATCCTCCTTCAAAGGGGTGGAAGAGAGAGTGTTTGCCTCGTTTCTGCCAAAGATACTTAATTCTAGGACGTGCAAGCCCTTATATACTAGTCTAGAGTTACAAAAGATTACAAAAGCCCAAGCCCAAAAAGTGCCGCTCAGCGGTAAATACCGCTCAACGGTGACTGCGCGTCACTTTCTTCCCCTCAGCGGCCAGTTTGCCCCTCAGCGTGACTCCCGCAACCTCCTGAGTGCCGCTGATGAACGGGTCGCACCGCTCACAAAAGTTGATTGCACGAAATTAATGCAGTATAACTAGGAAGTGACTCCTAGGTCGTCTCTCAAGGACCAATTTATGTGCCGGTTCAGTCTCAGATTTTAACACGAAGTGGGGGGGGTTTTGTGATTGTTTTTCGTTGAGGAAAAATAAATTAAAACTAGAATTTAAACACAACTGAATTTACGAAAACACTGAAATAAATTTTAAACACGGTAAAACTTGAACGGTAAAAATGGAAAACGTAAAATGGAAAATTCAACAGTGTTTGAAATTAAAATACTGTAACAATAAACATGTAGAAAACATAAAGCAGTGTAAATAAAATTTACCCAAAGCAACAGTGAAAATGACAGTAAAAACGACGTTGAAAATAAACTGAACGGTAAAAAGTAATGACTGAATTTAACGATATGGAAAACAGAACCAGTAAAATAAAAATAGAAAACATTTAACTGGAAATGAAATTCATCAAAGCTTTCAACACTTAAATTAAAATTCTTGAACAATACAATTGAAAATGAACGAGCAAAGGTGACACAGCTTCAGAAATTAAAACTACATTTTGGCACTGTTTGAAATGGAAATTCAGAATCTCTGGAAGAGAGGAACCGAGAGTTGCTTCCTAACTATCCTAAATCCTACTCCTAAAATCTGATGAATTCTCTGCTTTGCTGCTGCCAATTTATAGCAAAACTCAGGAATCTAGCCTCCCGTGACTTCTCCATTTGTTCTCTGTCTGTTTGTGTAGCTGGAAGACTTTCTTCACCTCCTCCTAGCCATGCCATGCCAAAGAAATAGGATGGGGCCCTCCATTTGTTGTCTTCTTCTTCAATCCGTTGCACACCATTTCAATATTCCAAGACTCAGTTCTTTCCCCTCTTCACGCGTCCAACCATTCTCCACGCTGTTGGATGCTTCTCAATTTTCATCACGTTGCACAACCTTCTAGCCCCCTTGCTCACGGTTGCTTGTTTCTTCACTCAACTCAACTGGACGTGAGCTTCACTTCTTCCTTCTTCACGTGAGCTGCAGCCAAACAAATAGACACAACCATGAGCTCCCTTCCTTGCTGCTGGATATCTTTCTCTCCAACCGTGATCTTCCATAAGGTCCCCTCCTTCCATTTAAGGTGAGGCTTGCTGCAAAAATAGATGTCCATGGCCGTGGGTTTCAAAAACATGTAAAGTGGAAGAGCATGAGAAACAATTCTGCACTTGTCTTCAAAACTAAACCAAATGCATTTCTTTTGCTGTGTGTGGCCGAGGACTCCTCCTTCAAGGATGTGGCTTCCCTTTAAAAATAAAAACTATGTGCAGCTCCCTTTCTTCAATCACCACATCTATGCCTTGCTTTCTCTTCTCCAAAGCCAAGGTCGTGAACCTCCATACTTCTTCTCCTTTGGACGTATAAGTGCTGCCATGCCTCTTGCAGTTTAACAATACCGTTAGCTTTCTCTAGTGTTGGACGGACATCAACTCCTAAAGAGGAAAGAGGTTCCTCCGAGAAAAACAAGTGCCACACTATTTTTCTCCCATAAATGCAAAACAATATTCAAAACAAAGAGGAAGAAAAGGAGTGTGCCCCTCTCTTTGTACGTGCTGCCTCTTGCCAAACTCCTCTTTTAGGTGGCTAGACTTTTCCATGACCTTGCTGGACATTACCCACAACTATCAACTAAAGAATAAAAGTTTATGATATGTGGAGTGGAAAAAGACATGAGCTTTCAATTAATGGACCTCTCCATTAATTTCAATTGACCTTGTATTTTGTCCTTTTGTGTTGGCTATCTACACAGTGGCTTAAGTCCATTTGTTTTTTTTTTCAAATGAAAACCACGTTCCAGCCAACAAAAAATATAGTGGCCCCAATTTTTTTAATGTGTTTGGTGCTACATCTTGGCGGTAACCGTGCACTTCTTTCCCAATTTATAATTGATTTCTCTTTTGTAAATAAAAGAATTTGATTGCTAGGTGCCAAATGTTCCATCCTCTAGGCTCTGTTTTAAAGAGAAACACGGTACTCTTTTTCCCTTCCAGCAAAGAAGCAACAAAAGGCTTTGTTCAAAAACTTAAATGGTAAGCTTGTGCATTTTATTTCCAGCCGTGAAAAGCATCCAATGAACCATGTGCACATCCATCTAATAAAAATGAATTGCTTCTTCTGCACACAAAAATCACAGATTAAAATCACTCTAAAATCCATTGATCTCTCTTTCTTGTGCACACTCTGTGGAGAGTCTTATCACTATCCAATGATTAATTCCAGCCACCACAAGTATCAAACAGCAAACAAACAATGCAAACAGATTAGAAGCCACTTAAACAGTAATCACTGGACTGACAAAGGAGAGTAAAAACAATACTGGGAACAGCACAAAACGAATTTTAACAAACGAAAAGCTATACGTGAAAATAGACATCTAGACGAAACTATGAAAAAAAATTGCATGGAAAACGGATAAGAATTGAACTCAAACGAAGACAAACAAGTTGACACAAAATTCACGCAACAACCAGCGAAAATTGAAGTGGCTGAAATGCATTGGACTCAATTGTCATTTCTCATTTAGCCTTCAAATGTCCCAAAAAGATATCCAAAATTTTCCCATAATTAATAATGCAAAATAATAAGCTCAGATAATTCAAATTAGTTAAAATAAGAATTTCTGATCGAATTAAGCACAATTAGGAAAAATAGGAAAATAACGGACGATTAAGCAGAATTCTCTTATTAATTCTAGTACAATAAACTAAGTGAAGTGAAGAAAATATTGACTCATCAGCCGCTCAGCGGTAAAATGTCGCTGAGCGGTGCCTTTGTCTTCTCTTTTTGCACTCTTTCTTGTCTTTTCTAATGTCACCTCTCTCCTTCTTCACTCTTTTCACTAAATTCACCTTAAAACCTGCACAAAAACACTTAAATCAAGCATAAACCTGTCCAGCTCTCTTATTTATGAAAATATAGATAAAAGCATGATTTCAAGCTAGTTTTTAAGTCTAAAGGTTGCTTTTAGTATCAATTTCAAGCATGAAAATAACAGTTTTTCAACTGTTATCAGGGTGCCAGACGAAGCTATCAAACTTAGCTTGTTTCCTTTCTCATTGGGAGGCAATGCTAAGCTTTGGTTGAATTCTTTTCCAGAAGAAAGTTTCACAGAGTGGGAAGCAGTGGTCACAAAATTTTTAAACAAGTACTTTCCACAATCTAAGGTGACTAAAGGCAAGCAAGAGATTTCTTCATTTAAGCAGGGCATGGAAGAATCACTGGGGCATGCATGGGACAGGTATAAAAGCTTGTTACGTAAAACTCCCACGGATGGTTTTGAAGATCAAGAAGTAGTCTTAACTTTCCTTGGAGGGCTTGGTTCACAAACCAAGATGATGCTGGACGCCTCAGCAGGAGGCAATATTAAATGGAAAACTCCAGAGGAAGTAACTGAAATTATAGAAAACATGGCTACTAGTGATAATGAGCTGCACAGTGAGAGAGGAGCTCCTATGCAACAAAAAGGGGTTCTTCAATTACAAACACATGATGCCTTGGTAGCTCAGAATAAAATTCTAACTCAACAGCTGGAGACTCTGACTAAAACTCTTGCACAATTACCCAAAGAGTTGAAAATTGCTGCACAGGTACAAACCAGTTGTGCGAATTATGTGGAGGCGACCATATCAATGGTCAATGTGCCTTTCCAGTTGAAGCCGTAGAAGATGTAAACTACATGACCAATCAGTACCGTCAAGGGAGCTACAATCAGGGGTGGAAACCACACCCAAGTATTGGTCAAGGGCAAACTGGGCAAGCTGGTCAATATAATAAGCAACAGCAGCAACCCACCTTATGGCAACAGTTATCTATGCTTAATGAAAGATCCATGAGGATGGAGGAAACTCTCAGCAATTGCATACAGAAAATTGAGTCTACCCAAAAGAGCACTGAAGTTGCTATCAAAAATTTGGAGACTTAGATGGGACAGATCACCAAACAGGTGGAAGAAAGGCCAAATAGAAACTTTGGGGCTAATACTGAGGTTAACCCCAGAGAAGAGTGCAAGGTGGTAGAGAGTGTTGATGATGAGAAAGTTGAGTTAGATACAGAAGAGAGAGGTGAAATAGAGAGCAAAAGCACGTTTCCTTTTCCAATCCATCAAGGGAAACAACTGGACTTCACAGAGTTATTTAAAATGGTGGATAATGAAGCACCTTGGGAGCAAATTCTGCAACAGATTACGGTTTACACCAAATCTAATGAAGAAATCTCTACAAAGAAGAGACGTAGAGATTATATGGAAAAAAAGTGTATAACTGTTAAGAAAGAGTCATTCCCACCTAAAGCATCAGATCCAGGTAGTTTTTCTATCCCTTGTACTATAGGGAAGAAAAAGGTAAAGAAAGCTCTCCTTGATTTAGGTTCAAGTGTTAACTTGATACCTTATTCTTTATTGGAGCAAATTGGCAATGTTAAAATGAAACCTGTAAAGGTTAATCTAGTAATGGCCGATGGATCTTCAAAGGAGCCATGTGGGATTGCAGAGGACATTGTAGTTTGTGTTGGCAAGCTTCAGTTTTTGGCAGACTTTGTGGTGATGAAGATGGAGACCGAGAAGATACCTATCATACTTGGAAGACCGTTTATGAAAACGGCCAGGGCTATCATAGATGTAAATGAAGGTATAGTGGTGCTCCAGGACAGAGAGGAGAGAGTGGTGGTGGATGTCTTCAAAGATGTGACGCAAGCAAAGGAGGAAGAAGCTAGTTATAAAGCTGCATTTCGAGATGCACCCATGACTAGACATAAAGATGAAAATCTTGAGGTTTCAGGTAACCATTGTTTGTTGTTTCAGGTACCCAAAGAAGAAGAGATTGGAAGAGGAGAAGAAATTCCTAGAGACTGGAAGAAAAGAAGACTCCAACTTGGCACACCTGTAAGAATCAAGAACAAGTTGTGGGTTGTGAAGGGCTTTAAAGAGAAGGAGATGATAGAGATAGAGTCTCCATATTCTAGAAGAACCAAAACAGTTCAAAGGAAGCAGTTGAGAAGTTGGTGGAATGACAACATCAACTATAAAGAAGATGGAACTTGAACTTTATTGGGTCAAGCTAATGACGTTAAAAGAGCGCTTGCTAGGAGGCAACCCAGTGATTGACAAACTTTTGATTTTGATTTTGGTTTTGTAACTTTTAATCTGTGGACATTATTTTGTAAATATTTTTGTTGGATCCAGCATCTACTGAAGGATGCTAGGTGGTTAAGTATCTACTGAAGGATACTGAGTTTGTAACACCTACTGATGGGTGTTGGTAAGTTTGAAACATCTACTGATGGGTGTTGGTGGATTTTGGGTCAGGCTCGTGACGTTAAACAAGCGCTACCTGGGAGGCAACCCAGTTGATTGATTGTTTTCTGTTTGTTTATTTTAGTTAGGGTTTACATAAGCATTTTTAACATTGAATTGCAGGGAACCAGTGAGGGGTATGTCTAGGAGGCACGTAGGTCAAGAAAAGAAGGAGAGGAGCACATCACGAAAGTGCCGCTGAGCGGCAACTTACCGCTGAGCGGTACTCTCGCAGAATGGGCTTTAGTTCCCCTTAGCGGAACCAGAGCCCATTAGGGTATTTTTAAACCCTAAGCTGCGCAATTTCTCATACTTTCAGGCTCTTCTCTGCACAAACACTCCCACATACCTTCTCCTAGGTTTTCCACATCTTTTTACTCTTCCCTCTTAAGAAAATATCTCTTCCACTCACTTTTTCACTAGTGTGCCATCAAAGTTTGGGGTTGGAAGAGAGCATTCTAGCTTGGAAGCATTCTCATTGTATCTAGTATCTCCACCCAAGTAAGTAAAAAGCATTTTGTTCATTCTAGGGTTCTTGAATTTGAATGTGATTGTCAAAGCATGAAAATTTAGGGGTTTTGATTTCTATGCATGATTTGATGATATATTTGATGTTTGAACCGATTAAACTGCATGATTATGAACTGGAAAACTGAAAATTGCATTTGGGTGGAGTTAGGAAAGCTTTAAAACAAGATTTTCAAAAATCTGCAGAGTTACTGCTGAGGGGTAAACTGCCGCTAAGCGGCACTCTGCCAGATTTGGTTTTTCAGAATTTTTGCGTGTTGGAATGTGGTACTGGTGGCGCTGAGGGGAAATTCTGGCCCTCAGCGGTGGTTCAGCTTCGAAAGGAGTTGTGTTCTATGTTTTACTAATGATTAACATCATGTTCTGTGGTTTTTTTTGTGTTTTGAATGTAGGAATGGCATCCTCTTCAGGAAAAAGATTGAAAACCATGGCAACCAAGAGAAAGGAAAAGGAACCAGAGCAACCCCAATCTAGCAGGTTCCTCTCTAGGAAACATGAGAAGCACTTTAGGGTGGTTCAGGACAGGAGACTTCTGATGGAGAGAAAGGTTGGAATGATACCTAACTTTGCTCCTCAATTTGGAGAGCAAGTGTTAGGGAATGATTGGGGAAAGCTAGCCACTTATCCTGCACCTGCCAACATAGCTGTGGTAAAGGAATTTTACACCAATGCAAAGAAGATTGGTGATTATCCAGCTGAGAATTATTTGGGCTATGTCAGAGGCCATGCTATCAGGTATGATCCTGATTCTATCAACAACTTCCTGGATACTGTGTGGGCTGGTGAGCAGTGCCAGTTTGCTCTTTGCATGGAGGAAGGTGCTGATTTTGAGGATGTGGATATAGTTCTGTGTATACCTGGAGGACACTTCCAAAGGAATAGATCTGGCTCAGTGGTTAACATTAGGAGGACAGATTTGACTCCTCTTGCAAAGTATTGGATGGCGTTTTCTCATGCCAACATTCAGCCATGTTCACATGGGTCAGATATTACTCTCAACAGGGCACTATTCATCTACTGTGCTATCAGAAACTTGAATGTTAATATTGGGCAGGTGATAGCTGATGAGATTAGTGTGTGTGCTAACACCTCAAACAACAAAGCACCACTAGGACATCCTTCTTTGATCACTCACCTTTGCAAGCTAGCTGGGGTGGACACTTCTGTTCCACCATTTGAGAGGCCAAGAAAAGCTATTGATGAGGCTTATTACAGACAGTACTGTGGAGGTGAGGATGTAGCACAACCAGTTCCACCACGCCGGGCTCGTAGAGAGAGAGGGCCAGCACAGAGCCAGACATCTCCTGATACACATGAAGCAGAACCATTCCAGATGAGGGACATGTATATGTCTCTTATAGGTGCTCAGTTGCAGTCCATTCACAGAGCGCAGGTGGCCGCTGCTGAGATGATAGTGGGGATGTATGATACACCTCCAGCCCACAGGTGGACTATGGATGAATTCCATAATGTAGTAGCTTGGCCAGAAGAACCAGTACATGGAGGAGGAGCTGGAGCAGCTGAAGCTTCAGCTAGAGATATGGAAGGAGATGAAGCTGATGAGGAGGATGCATTTGAAGATGATGAAGATGAGGAGGAAGAGGAAGATACAGAGGACAGCTCAGACTGATGAGGAGTTGAGATAGCATTTACTGATGAATGCTATCATATGATTATGCTTTTGTGGTTTAAGTTTTCTGAACTTATTTGTTTTTATTTTTAGATTAGGGTTTGATGTACTCTATTGAACACCTGGTTTGCATGATGGTTTGCTATTAACTGTGATTGTGTGATAAGTAATGCTTGATGATGGTTATTGATTGATTGATGTTGAGATAGATGTGCACATAAAATGCTTATACAGGTGATTCACAAGCTTTGTGAACAAATGCATGATATCATGATTGTGATTGTGAAATTAAGCAGGATGTGTATGTCAAATGTGAATGAGCTTATATGTGAGGTTTTAAGCTCCAGAGTTTTTGGTATGATTGAATGCTATTACTTTGAAAGCATGAATGATTTTGCCCAGGTTTTCTATGATTGAATCAATTGCTTGTTTTGCATCATATGATCAAGGCCGTTTGTTGGAACCCTTTTTATTGGCCAAATTCATAAAGTTAGCCGACTAAAAGAGAACACTGTGTGTTCTATCCTTTGAACCCTTAGCCTTGAACATACACTGAAAACCCTTATTGAAAAGCTTTACCTTGAGTTAAGTAGAAGATCTTGTGTGGTATTGTTAAATGTTCAAGTTTGGGGTTGTTTGGAAAACATGAAAAAGGAAAAGCATTGAGCTAAGAGCTAAAAAGTAAGAATATGCAAAGAAAAAGAAAAAGAATAGAAAAGAAAAAGAAGCAAAGCTCAATGCAAATGCAAAGGCAAGTTGGGAAGAATAAGAATAATTGTGTTGTTATGATTCTCTTAACTCAAGGATTTTGTGATCCAGAAAAACCAATTTTCTTGTTAGCCCAGCCACATTATAAGCCATTGAAAAGTCCTTGTGATGATGCATGCTTGTGAATGTTTTTGATTGTGGTAAAATGAAAGGCAAAGTTGATTCATGTAACATTGTGATAGTGGAGTGAATGAGTGAAACACTTTACCTCTTATACACTTGTGTGTTGAGTGAAACACTTTACCTAGTGAGGAAATATTCCATAAGCACATGAACATCCATGCTTAATTGATTGATCATTCATGAAAAATAGCATTTGTTGGAATTTAAATGACTTTGTGAACACTAAAGCATGTGCACATCTTGAATGAACTCTTGGTCATAAGTTTGAGTGAAGTTGTTACTTATCTTGAAAAAGAGGATTTTTGAATGAGTGAACCATCATATGAATTGGTTGGAGATTGAGTTACATTTTGTTTGCTTGAGGACAAGCAAAGTTCTAAGTTTGGGGTTGTGATAACAGTTAAAAAACTGTTATTTTCATGCTTAAAATTGATACTAAAAGCAACCTTTAGACTTAGAAACTAGCTTGAAATCATACTTTTATCCATATTTTCAGAAATAAGAGAGCTGGACAGGTTTATGCTTGATTTCAGTGTTTTTGTGCAGGTTTTAAGGTGAATTTAGTGAAAGAAGTGAAGAAGGAGAGAGATGGAATCAGAAAAGAAATCAAAGAGTGCAAAAGGAGAAGCCGAAGTCACCGCTCAGCGGCATTTTACCGCTGAGCGGCACTCAGGAAGTCACGGGAGGTCCGCTGAGGGGCAGAATGGCCGTTGAGGGGAAGAAACGAGACGCGCACTCACCGCTGAGCGGTACTTTACCGTTGAGCGGTACACTTATGGGCTTGGGCCTAGATTCTTTGTAATTTTAGAATAGTATATAAGCTTTAGGACGTCCTAGGGTTTGTATCTTTGGCAGAAACGAGGCAAACACTCTCTCTTCCACCCCTTTGAAGGAGGATCTTGGATGCTCAGGCTACCTCTTCACCTTTTTAGGGTTTATTCTTTCATTCTTTCATTGTTCATCTAGGTTCACCATGAATATGGTGAACTAAACTTTGTATGTTTGTTGGGGAATCAATGTAATCTTTTGAAGCTCTCATATATGGAATTTATGCTTGCATCTTAATCTAAGATTTATGCTTTCTTTCATCATTAGTTAGGGTTTTTCCTCTTTGCTTAATGCTTGCATTGTTTAACTCATTTGATGCATGATTATTGGTTTTGTCGATACGGGAACGTACGGGGAAGTCTAGATCCGGGGAATTTCTCCCAATATTATGTTGGTTGTCGTTAAGCTCTTGAACTTATGAACTGATCATTAGGAATGCTAGGAATTGTATGAAATCGTGATTAGGGAGAAGCCTTCTAGAAAGGTACTTTAGAGAGTGGCATTAACAATGATGATTTGAATGTTGAATTCCTAAAATATATGAGAGTGGATAAGATGAAATTGACCCCCAACAACATATTTACTCATATATTTCATTGAAAGTGTTTATCTTTTGCTTTTGCCATTGATCAAAAACTCATGCATACATGTTTATTTTCTGTCTTGCATATTAAACTCCAAATATTTCGTTCTTAAGTCTTAGCTAATCAACAAACCACACAACTAAACTAGGCCGTGAGTCCTTTGGGAGAACGATACTTGGTCTTACCAAGTTTATTACTTGAACGATTCGGTCATACTTGCCGATTGAAAAACAAGTTTGTGACATCATATTTTGGTGCTCATAAATTTGTCCATCATTGGGCGAATCCAGAATTTGCACGTTAGGACGTTCGTTCACGAATCCAGGTAAGGGAAGCTTATTAGATTTAATTCATATGATTTTGCTGTACTGCATGTGCGTTTACTTATTGCTTGAAGTATGATTTATGATATTGTATTTTTGGTATACGAATATGATCCTGAAATGATGTATGTAAATGATGAAATGTTCTATGGTTGGATTAAATTGAAAAATGAGCTGTATGATGAGATGATGTATGAAAAAGTATGGATTTGTGCTATGATATGAGAAATTTAATGTATGAGAAATTATACTGAAAAAATGAGTTTACTGTAAGTGAGATTCTGAATAAGAGGTTCATAAGATATTGAACGTTCGTCACCAAAACGGTCTTTGACCGTTCGATGTTGTTGTCAAATTTAATTGAGCCAGGATTCTTTCATTTGGAAAGAATTCTATTTGAGGACGAACACCCTCTTATATATAGCTTTACGTTTGAGCGTTCAGCCAAATGTAAATATCTTGAGAGTCGTGTGAGAAATTTGAGAAGCCTGAGAATATATTCAAACACTTATGAAAAATCCTATTTCAAATATATTGAATCAGCGATGGGTCTCGACCCAAAGCGTACGTCCTAAGTGGCACTCGGTCTTATACCGAACGCTCGTCCCAAAGCGTAAGTGATAAGTAGCGCTCGGTCTTATACCGAACGCTCGTCCAAATGCGTATGTTATAAAGGACGCTCGGTCCTATATCGAACGTTCGTTCTTTCCGTAATTACCAACGAGCAGAAAAAGCGTTCGTCCTGAATTCTCCTAGCGTTCGTCCATAAATCTAAATAGCGTTCGTCCTAAACTTCAGTAAGTTAGCGAAACGCGTTCGGTCATTTACTGGCAGTCGTTTCTTCATAAACGAATGGATCTTAGTCCAGTTTTTAATTCTTCTCTTGATGGTTATATTCTTGTGGGTTTGACCTAGAGTTCTCATACTTAATTTTTCTAGTATTTTCCAGATCGTATTAGACTCAGTTCATCTAACTGATTCCAGTTGTAATGAAGTTCGTCTAATAACCTGTGTTGGTTTTATTCCACTCATGAACGAGCCTTTCTTGGTATTGGGTTAACGTTCGTCCTCTATTACAAAGAGGGTCGGACGTTCGTCTTTTTATGCAAGTGAAACAAAGAATGAAAATGTATTTAAGAGGAAGAATTAAGATGTGCGAACACTATAAGAACTGAAATTCTGATTGTGGTTTTTGAACGAGCGTTCCATGGAGGAACGACTCTTGAATGGAAATTGAGATTTGTAAAGTATGAACGTGGTAAGCTTAGATGGTGGTTCATCCTGATATTCCGTGAGTGCTCGTTCTCAAGTAGAGAGGAGTATGTCATGCGTGGGAATGGCAGGAGGTCTAGTCCATAACTGTAACTTGGACAGAACAGACTAACCTCAGGTGGCGACTGATGAGTATTCCAGTTATCCCACCTGGGTGCACGGACGCCTTAGCTACACAGGATTCATACAGTCCGGACGCTCGGTCTAGTATCAGGATTTGGATTGAATTAATGAATGAATTGAAGTATGTATTGTGACTTGGTGTGTATTTGATATGTTATGAAATGTATGTTACTCAGATTAAATGTAATAAGCTTACCCTTTTTGTTTTCCTTGTGTTGTCCACTTGTCTATGTACGTTCGTCCTGTCTTGCAATGATCATCCGTGTGGATGTGAGCAGAGGGAGATACATCCTTGGAGGAAACATTTGAAGATGGAATCATTGCTGAAGAAAATCTAGTTGAGGTTGAAGTGAAGGCCGAACCTTAGCGTGTTCAGTTATAATGTTAGCTTAGTTAGGATAGCGGGCCGTTTTAGAACGAGCGCCCTTTTTCTTTATGTAAATACTTGGACGTTCGGTATTTATTTTGTAACCCGTTCGTCCTCATTGTTTTTGAACGCTCATACGCTTATGTATATATGTAGAATGTTCGGCCATTTGCGAATCTTTTCCCTTTTAATTTTTATTGTAAGACTGTTCTGTCATATTAATACATGTTAATATTCTATTATATAGTTTGCTGACTGTATAATTTTGGGATGTTACATTATTGGTATCAGAGCAGTTTTGTTCTTCTAAGGACGCTGTAGGTTATGAGTGCATTGTGTTTTTGCTGTGTGCTTGATGCGTGTTTAATGAGTTATTTTTTCTCGTTGAACATGACTAACGTTCGTTTTCTCTGTGTCCCAGAGAACAAATGGTGCCTAGACTCCCTCCTCGCCCACAGCCTAACGAACCTGACGCACCCAACAATGCTAGATTGTTGGAAACAGTGATTGAAAGGCTACAACAACAAAACACCACCCTTATGGAGCAAAACGCAGCTGCCCTCCGAAGTTTAGAGGCCGCTCGCGAAAACTCAGAAGCTACTCAGAGGCAACTAATGGAGCTTATTGCTGCTTCTAGAGGCACGCCTGGAGCGTCCTTTTCCAACGCTGCCCAACCACATGCTGAATGGAGCTTAGAAAGTTTTCTCCAACATCGCCCAGCCAAGTTCAGTGGAACGTGCCTTCCTGATGAGGCAGATCAATGGCTGCGTGACATGGAGAGAATTTACGATGCAAAGAGGTGTCCAGATGAAAATCGTTTGGCGTTCTCAGAATATCTTCTAACTGGAGAAGCGAGCCACTGGTGGGCGAGCATGAAGGCCATACTGACGGACGCTCACCGTCCTATCACTTGGGAAGTTTTTAGAGGTAAATTTTATGAGGAGTACTTCCCGGATAGCGTCCGTTTTGCTAAGGAAGTGGAATTTTTGCAACTGGTGCAAGGCGGAATGTCGGTTTCGGAATACATAAATAAGTTCAAGCACTTGGTGAGGTTCAACACTATGGCGACAAGTGAGGAGTGGCAGTGTAGAAAGTTTGAAAATGGGCTGAGAAGTGATCTTAAGGTGTTGATCTCCAGTTTGTGTATTCGGTCGTTCCCAGCCATGGTTGAGAGAGCCAAAGTGTTAGAGAAAAATATGGCTGAGGCGGAACAACAGAAGAAACAACAGGCGTCAAGAGGACCAATTCTGTCGAGACCCAATTTGAATCGGAACAGGACCCCCTACGCTCGTCCAGCTCAGTCAAGCGGGTCTCAAGCTATGGTGGTTGCTGGACAATCAAGCCAACAGGGGTCAGTCAAATGTTTTCAGTGTGGAGGACCACATTTCAGGACTGTATGCCCTCAGTTACTTGGAGGGAAATATTGCACTCGGTGTAGGAGGAACGGCCATCTGGAGAACGAATGTAATATGGGCGGGCGCACTGTTATGAGGCCGCCGAACGCTGGAAGGAACCAGCAAGGGAGAGGTGGACGAGCCCAAGCTGTTGGGCGTGTGTATGCGATAACTGGAGCGGAGGCAGCAAGCTCAGGTACGCTCATCACTGGTACCTGCTTAGTTCATGGAATACCTTGCTGCGTGTTGTATGATTCGGGGGCAACACACTCCTTCATCTCGAAGGCGTGCGTTGAAAAACTGGGGTTAGCAGAGAGTGAAATGCAGTTCGACTTGGTGGTGTCAACCCCAGCGGCTGGTGAGGTGAGAACGTCTACAGTATGTGTTAGATGTCCTCTTGAGGTAGAAGGGCGTAGATACAAGGTGAACCTGATATGTTTGCCTCTCAAAGACTTAGAAGTAATTTTGGGCATGGATTGGCTGAATACAAATCGCATTCTCATAGATTGTGGAGCTAAGGAGTTAATTTTTCCTGAAGAAGATGAAGAAGAGTTGGGTGTGACACTCGGCCAGTTGAAGGAAGATATTATGGAGGGCGCGAGTTGTTTTCTGATTATGACGCACGAAGACAGTGAGGCTGGAGCTTTGAATTTTGAGCGATCGTCCAAAAAGCACATTGGAGGACGATCGGTTGTAAACGAATTCCCGGACGTCTGATAACAGTTGAAAAACTGTTATTTTCATGCTTGAAATTGATACTAAAAGCAACCTTTAGACTTAAAAACTAGCTTGAAATCATGCTTTTATCTATATTTTCATAAATAAGAGAGCTGGACAGGTTTATGCTTGATTTAAGTGTTTTTGTGCAGGTTTTAAGGTGAATTTAGTGAAAAGAGTGAAGAAGGAGAGAAGTGACATTAGAAAAGACAAGAAAGAGTGCAAAAAGAGAAGACAAAGGCACCGCTCAGCGGCATTTTACCGCTGAGCGGCACTCAGGAGGTTGCGGGAGTCACGCTGAGGGGCAAAATGGCCGCTGAGGGGAAGAAAAGGACGCGCAATCACCGCTGAGCGGTATTTACCGCTGAGCGGCACTTTTTGGGCTTGGCCTTTTGTAATCTTTTGTAACTCTAGATTAGTATATAAGGGCTTGCACGTCCTAGAATTAGGTATCTTTGGCAGAAACGAGGCAAACACTCTCTCTTCCACCCCTTTGAAGGAGGATCTTGGATGCTCAGGCTACCTCTTCACCTTTATTGGGTTTATTCTTTCATTCTTTCATTGTTATTCATCTAGGTTCACCATGAATATGGTGAACTAAACGTTGTATGTTTGTTGGGGAATCAATGTAATCTCTTGAAGCTCTCATATATGGAATTTGTTGATTACATCTTTTAATTAAGACATATGCTTTCTTTCATCATTAGTTAGGGTTTTTCCTCTTTGCTCAATGCTTGCATAGTTTAACTCATTCCATGCATGATTATTGATTTTGTCGATACGGACACGTACGGGGAAGTCTAGATCCGGGGAATTTCTCCCAATATTATACTGACAATATTCTATTGGTTGCCTTTAAGCTCCTGCACTCATGAACTAATCATTAGGAATGCTAGGAATTGTATGAACTCGTGATTAGGGAGAAGCCATCTAGAATGGTACATTAGAGAGTGGCATTAACAATGATGATTTGAATGTTGAATTCCTAAAATATATGAGAGTGGATGAGATGAAATTGACCCCCAACAACATATTCATTCATATAATTCATTGAAAGTGTTTATCTTTTGTCTTTGCCATTGATCAAACTTCATGCATACATGTTTATTTTCTGTCTTGCATATTAAACTTTGAATATTTCGTTTGTAAGTCCTAGCTAATCAACAAATCACATAACTAAACTAGGCCGTGAGTCCTTTGGGAAGAACGATACTTGGTCTTACCAAGTTTATTACTTGAACGATTCGGTCATACTTGCCGATTGTGAAACAAGTTTGTGACATCATAATTTGGTGCTTACAAATTTGTCCATCAAGTTTTTGGCGCCGTTGCCGGGGACTCGTGGTTTAACTGGTTAATTTGTGTGATTATTGATTATCTTTGACTTTAATTTTGAATTTCTGTTTTTATTTTTCTGTTTTTATTTTATTTTATTTTATCTTTTTATCTTTTTAGATTAGGTTAGATTTTATTTTATCTTTTTCTTTTTAGGTTAGATTAGATTCTGTTTTATCTTTTTAGATTAGATTAGATTAGATTTGATTTTATTTTGTTAGGTTAGATTTTATTTTATCTTTTTAGAATAGATTTTATTTTATTTTATTTTCTATCTTCTAAATCTTTTATCTTCTTATCTTCTAAATCTTTTATCTTTTTATCTTTTGAATATATATCTTCTCTTATATCTTTTTGTGCTAACAATTATTTTCTAGGGTTTTGTTTTCTTGTGCATGCAGGAAGCAATTCGAACTAGGAGTAAGAAAACAACAGAACCACTTCTTGAAGGTCTAGAAGAGAGTAGAAGGAGGAGAAGAATCAGAACGTCTAGAGAACTTTTCCCTTCTCCAGAAACTCTCTTGCAATCATCACCACAAGGTTCTGTTCATAGCACAGGAAGTATGGAGGGCAATAATGTTAGAAGAACTCTTGCAGATTACACTAATCTTGCTGGACCTCAGCACTTCAATAGCATAGCTAGACCTAGAGTCAATGCAGCCAACATGGAGGTCAAACCAGCACTGATTCAACTGGTGAAGAGTAATCAATTTAATGGGTTATCTCACGAAAGCCCATATGAGCACCTGACTACCTTTAATGAGATTTGCAATACAGTCAAGATTAATGGGGTGCCAGACGAAGCTATCAAACTTAGCTTGTTTCCTTTCTCATTGGGAGGCAATGCTAAGCTTTGGTTGAACTCTTTTCCAGAAGAAAGTTTCACAGAGTGGGAAGCAGTGGTCACAAAATTCTTAAACAAATACTTCCCACAATCTAAGGTGACTAAAGGAAAGCAAGAGATATCTTCATTCAAGCAGGGCATGGAAGAATCACTGGGACATGCATGGGACAGGTATAAAAGTTTGTTACGTAAGACTCCCACGCATGGCTTTGAAGATCAAGAAGTAGTCCTAACTTTCCTTGGAGGGCTTGGTTCACAAACCAAGATGATGCTGGATGCCTCAGCAGGAGGCAATATCAAATGGAAGACTCCAGAGGAAGCAACTGAAATTATTGAAAACATGGCTACAAGTGATAATGAGCTGCACAGTGAAAGAGGAGCTCCTATGCAACAGAAAGGGGTTCTTCAATTACAAACCCATGATGCCTTGCTAGCCCATAATAAAATTCTAACTCAACAGCTGGAAACTCTGACCAAAACTCTTGCTTCATTACCCAAAGAGTTAAATTCTGCTGCACAGGTACAAACCCAGTTGTGCGAATTATGTGGGGGTGATCACATCAATGGCCAATGTGCTTTTCCTGTGGAAGCCGTGGAGGATGTTAATTTCATGGCTAATCAATTTCCATACCGTCAAGGGAATTATAATCAGGGTTGGAAACCACATCCAAGCATTGGTCAAGGACAAACTGGGCAAGCTAATCAATATAATAAGCAGCAGCAGCAACCTACCTTATGGCAACAGTTTTCTATGCTTAATGAAAGGTCCATGAGGCTGGAGGAAATTCTCAACAATTTCATACAGAAAACTGAATCTTCTCAAAAGAGCACTGAAGCTGCTATAAAGAATTTGGAGATTCAGATGGGTCAGATTACCAAGCAATTGGAAGAAAGACCACACAGAAACTTTGGGGCTAATACTGAGGTTAACCCTAGAGAAGAGTGCAAAGTGGTCAAGAGTGTGAAGGAAGAGATTATTGAGTTAGAAGAAGATGAAACAGAAGAGAGAAGAGAAGAAGAAAGAAAGGACACTTTTCCTTTTCTAACAAATCAGGAGAAACCAATGGATTTCACAGACTTATTTAGAATGGTTGATAATGAAGCTCCTTGGGAACAAATTCTACAGAAAATAGCAGTTTACACAAAATGTGATGAAGGAACCTCTACAAAAAGAAGACGTAGAGATGATGTGGAAGAAAAGTGTATAACTGTTAAGAAAGAGTCATTCCCACCAAAAGCAGCAGATCCAGGTAGTTTTTCTATCCCTTGCACTATAGGGAAGAAAAAGGTAAAGAAAGCTCTCCTTGATTTAGGCTCAAGTGTTAACTTGATGCCTTATTCTCTATTGGAGCAAATTGGCCATGTTCAAATAAAACCTGTAAAGGTTAATCTTGTAATGGCTGATGCATCTTCAAAGGAGCCATATGGGATTGCAGAAGACATTGTAGTTTGTGTTGGCAAACTTCAATTTTTGGCAGACTTTGTGGTGATGAAGATGGAGACCGAAAAAATACCTTTCATACTGGGAAGACCGTTTATGGAAACGGCCCGGGCAATCATAGATGTTAATGAAGGTATAGTGGTGCTCCAGGACAGAGAGGAGAGCGTGGTGGTGGATGTTTTCAAAGATGAGATACAAGCAAAGGAGGAAGAAGCCAGTTATAAAGCTGCATTTCAAGATGCACCCATAACTAGAGGTAAAAATGAAAATCTTGAAGTTTCAGATAACCATTGTTTGTTTTCTCAGGTACCCAAGGTAGAAGAGATTGGAAAAGGAGAAGAAGTGCCTAGAGACTGGAAGAAAAGAAGACCCCAACTTGGCACACCAGTAAGACTCAAGAACAAGTTGTGGGTTATAAAAGGCTTTAAAGAGAAGGAGATGATAGAGATAGAGTCTCCATATTCTAGAGAATCAAAAACAGTCCAAAGGAAGCAGTTGAAAGGTTGGTGGAAGGACAACATCAACCATAAAGAAGATGGAACATGAGCTTTAACAGGGTCAAGCTAGTGACGTTAAAGAAGCGCTTGCTGGGAGGCAACCCAGTAGATTTACAAACTTTTGATTTGGTTTTGTAACTTTTAATTTGTGAACATTATTCTGGACATTATTTTGTTGGATCTAGTATCTACTGAAGGATGCTAGGTGGTTAAGTATCTACTGAAGGATACTAAGTTTGTAACACCTACTGATGGGTGTTGATGAGAAGATTTTGCACCTACTGATGGGTGCTGGTAAGTTTGAAACACCTACTGATGGGTGTTGGTGGATTTTGGGTCAGGCTCGTGACGTTAAACAAGCGCTACCTGGGAGGCAACCCAGTTGATTGATTGATTGTTTGTTTTATTTTAATTAGGGTTTGCATAAGCATTTTTAACATTGAATTGCAGGGAACCCATGAGGGGTATGCTAGGAAGGCACGTAGGTCAAGAAAAGAAGGAGAAGGGCACATCACGAAAGTGCCGCTGAGCGGCAATTACCGCTGAGCGGTACTATCGCAAATGGGCTTAAGTTCCCCTTAGCGGAACCCGAGCCCATTGGGGTATTTTTAAACCCTAAGCTGCGCGTTTTTACATTCTTTCAAGCCCTTCTCTGCACAAAGACTCCCACATACCCTCTCTTAGGTTTTCCACATCTTTCTACTCTTCCCTCTTTAGAAAATTTCTCTTCCACTCACTTTTACACTAGTGTGCCATCAAAGTTTGGGGTTGGAAGAGAGTATTCTAGTTTGGAAGCATTCTCATATCATCTAGCATCTCCACCCAAGTAAGTAAAATGCATTTTGTTCATTCTAGGGTTCTTGAGTTTGAATGTGATTGTCAAAGCATGAATATTTAGGGGTTTTGATTTCTATGCATGATTTGATGATATATTTGATGTTTGAACCGATTAAACTGCTTGATTATGTACTGGAAAACTGAAAATTGCATTTGGGTGGAGTTAGGACAGTTTTAAAAAGAGATTTGCAAAAATCTGCAGATCACCGCTGAGCGGCAATTACCGCTGAGCGGCACTCTGCCAGATTTGCTTTTTCTAGCTTTTTGCGTGTTGGATTGTGGTACTGGTGGCGCTGAGGGGAAATTCTGGCCCTCAGCGGTGGTTTAGCTTCGAAAGGAGTTGTGTTCTGTGTTTACTAATGATTAACATCATGTTCTGTGGTTTTGTAATTGTGTTTGAATGCAGGAATGGCATCCTCTTCAGGAAAGAGATTGAAAACCATGGCAACCAAGAGGAAGGAAAAGGAACCAGAGCAGCCCCATAATGGCAGGTTCCTCTCTAGGAAACATGAGAAGCACTTTAGGGTGGTTCAGGACAGAAGACTTCTAATGGAGAGAAAGGTTGGAATGATACCTAACTTTGCTCCTCAATTTGGAGAGCAAGTGTTAGGGAATGATTGGGGAAAGCTAGCCACTTATCCAGCACCTGCCAACATAGCTGTGGTGAATGAATTCTACACCAATGCAAAGAAGATTGGTGATTATCCAGCTGAGAATTATTTGGGCTATGTCAGAGGCCATGCTATCAGGTATGATCCTGATTCTATCAACAACTTCCTGGATACTGTGTGGGCTGGTGAGTAATGCCAGTTTGCTCTTAGCATGGAGGAAGGTGCTGACTTTGAGGATGTTGAGAGAGTGTTGTGCATACCTGGAGGACACTTCCAAAGGAATAGATCTGGCTCAGTGGTTAACATTAGGAGGACAGATTTGACTCCTCTTGCAAAGTATTGGATGGCATTTTCTCATGCCAACATTCAGCCATGTTCACATGTGTCAGATATTACTCTCAGCAGGGCACTATTCATCTACTGTGCTATCAGAAACTTGAATGTTAATATTGGGCAGGTGATAGCTGATGAAATTAGTGTATGTGCTAACTCCTCAAACAACAAAGCACCACTAGGACATCCTTCTTTGATCACTCACCTTTGCAAGCTAGCTGGGGTGGACACTTCTGTTCCACCATTTGAGAGGCCAAGAAAAGCTATAGATGAGGCCTATTACAGACAGTACTGTGGAGGTGAGGAGGCAGCTCAGCCAATTCCACCACGCCAGGCTCGTAGAGAGAGAAGGCCAGCACAGAGCAGGACATCTGCTGAAGCACATGAAGCAGAACCATTCCAGATGAGGGACATGTATATGTCTCTTATAGGTGCTCAGTTGCAGTCCATTCACAGAGGGCAGGTGGCCACGGCTGAGATGATAGTGGGGATGTATGATACCCCTCCAGCACACAGGTGGACTATGGATGAATTCCATAATGTGGTAGCTTGGCCAGAAGAACCATTGCATGGAGGAGGAGCTGAAGCAGCTGAAGCTTCAGCTAGAGACATGGAAGAAGATGAAGCTGAGGAGGAGGATGCATTTGATAATGATGATGATGAAGAGGAAGAGGAAGATACAGATGACAGCTCAGATTGATGAGGAGCTGAGATAGCATTTACTGATGAATGCTATCATATGATTATGCTTTTGTGGTTTAAGTTTTCTGAACTTATTTGTTTTTGTTTTTAGATTAGGGTTTGATGTACTCTATTGAACACTTGGTTTATTATGATGGTTTGCTAGTAACTGTGATTGTTTGATAAGTAATGCTTGATGATGCTTATTGATTGATTGATGTTGAGATGATGTGCACATTAAAATGCTTATACAGGTGATTCATAAGCTTTGTGAACAAATGCATGATATCATGATTGTGATTGTGAAATTAAGCAGGATGTGTATGTCAAATGTGAATGAGCTTATATGTGAGGTTTTGAGCTCCAGAGTTGTTATTGTTGAATGCTATTACTTTGAAAGCATGAATGATTTTGCCCAGGTTTTCTATGATTGAATCAATTGATTGTTTTGCATCATATGATCAAGGCCGTTTGTTGGAACCCTTTTTATTGGCCAAATTCATAAAGTTAGCCTACTAAAAGAGAACACTTTGTGTTCTAACCTTTGAACCCTTAGCCTTGAATAGACACTGAAAACCCTTGATTGAAAATCTTTACCTTGAGTTAAGTAGAAGATCTTGCGTGGTATTGACAAATGTTCAAGTTTGGGGTTGTTGGGAAAACATGAAAAAGGAAAAGCATTGAGCTAAGAGCTAAAAAGCAAGAATATGCAAAGAAAAAGTAAAGAAAAGAAAAAGAAGCAAAGCTCAATGCAAATGCAAAGGCAAAAGAAAGTTGGGAATGAATAAGAAGATTGTGTTGTTATGATTCTCTTAACTCAAGGATTTTGTGATCCAGAAAAAAACCAATTTTCTTGTTAGCCCAGCCACATTATAAGCCATTGAAAAGTCCTTGTGATGATGCATGCTTGTGAATGTTTTTGATTGTGGTAAAATGAAAGGCAAAGTTGATTCATGTGACATTGTGATAGTGTAGTGAATGAGTGAAACACTTTACCTCTTATACACTTGTGTGTTGAGTGAAACACTTTACCTGGTGAGGAAATATTCCATAAGCACATGAACATCCATGTTTAATTGATTGATTATTCATGAAAAAATAGCATTTGTTGGAATTTAAATGACTTTGTGAACACTAAAGCATGTGCACATCTTGGTTGAACTCTTGGTCATAAGTTTGAGTGAAGTTATTACTTATCTTGAAAAAGAGAATTTTTGAATGAGTGAACCATCATATAAATTGGTTGGAGATTGAGTTACATTTTGTTTGCTTGAGGACAAGAAAAGTTCTAAGTTTGGGGTTGTGATAACAGTTGAAAAACTATTATTTTCATGCTTAAAAGTGATACTAAAAGTAACCTTTAGACTTAAAAACTAGCTTGAAATCATGCTTTTATCTATATTTTCATAAATAAGAGAGCTAGACAGGTTTATGCTTGATTTAAGTGTTTTTGTGCAGGTTTTAAGGTGAATTTGGTGAAAGAAGTGAAGAAGGAGAGAGATGACATTAGAAAAGACAAGAAAGAGTGCAAAAAGAGAAGTCAAAGGCACCGCTCAGCGGTATTTTACCGCTGAGCGGCACTCAGGAGGTTGCGGGAGTCACGCTGAGGGGCAAAATGGCCGCTGAGGTGAAGAAAGTGACGCGCAGTCACCGCTGAGCGGTATTTACCGCTGAGCGGTGATGGACAAATTTGTAAGCACCAAATTATGATGTCACAAACTTGTTTCACAATCGGCAAGTATGACCGAATCGTTCAAGTAATAAACTTGGTAAGACCAAGTATCGTTCTTCCCAAAGGACTCACGGCCTAGTTTAGTTATGTGATTTGTTGATTAGCTAGGACTTACAAACGAAATATTTAGAGTTTAAAATGCAAGACAGAAAATAAACATGTATGCATGAAGTTTGATCAATGGCAAAGACAAAAGATAAACACTTTCAATGAATTATATGAATGAATATGTTGTTGGGGGTCAATTTCATCTCATCCACTCTCATATATTTTAGGAATTCAACATTCAAATCATCATTGTTAATGCCACTCTCTAATGTACCATTCTAGATGGCTTCTCCCTAATCACGAGTTCATACAATTCCTAGCATTCCTAATGATTAGTTCATGAGTGCAGGAGCTTAAAGGCAACCAATATAATATTGTCAGTATAATATTGGGAGAAATTCCCCGGATCTAGACTTCCCCGTACGTGTCCGTATCAACAAAATCAATAATCATGCATGGAATGAGTTAAACTATGCAAGCATTGAGCAAAGAGGAAAAACCCTAACTAATGATGAAAGAAAGCATATGTCTTAATTAAAAGATGTAATCAACAGATTCCATATATGAGAGCTTCAAAAGATTACATTGATTCCCCAACAAACATACAAGGTTTAGTTCACCATATTCATGGTGAACCTAGATGAATAACAATGAAAGAATGAAAGAATAAACCCAATAAAGGTGAAGAGGTAGCCTGAGCATCCAAGATCCTCCTTCAAAGGGGTGAGAAGAGAGAGTGTTTGCCTCGTTTCTGCCAAAGATACTAATCCCAAGGACGTGCAAGCCCTTATATACTATTCTAGAGTTACAAAAGATTACAAAAGCCCAAGCCCAAAAAGTGCCGCTCAGCGGTAAATACCGCTCAGCGGTGATTGCGCGTGCTTTTCTTCCCCTCAGCGGCCATTTTGCCCCTCAGCGTGACTCCCGCAACCTCCTGAGTGCCGCTCAGCGGTAAAATACCGCTGAGCGGTGCCTTTGTCTTCTCTTTTTGCACTCTTTCTTGTCTTTTCTAATGTCACCTCTCTCCTTCTTCACTCTTTTCACTAAATTCACCTTAAAACCTGCACAAAAACACTTAAATCAAGCGTAAACCTGTCCAGCTCTCTTATTTCTGAAAATATAGATAAAAGCATGATTTCAAGCTAGTTTTTAAGTCTAAAGGTTGCTTTTAGTATCAATATTAAGCATGAAAATAACAGTTTTTCAACTGTTATCACAACCCCAAACTTAGAACTTTGCTTGTCCTCAAGCAAACAAGATGTAACTCAATCTCCAACCAATTCATATGATGGTTCACTTATTCAAAAATTCTCTTTTCAAGATAAGTAAAAACTTTAATCAACCTTATGACCAAGAGTTCATTCAAGATGTGCACATGCTTTAGTGTTCACAAAGTCATTTAAGTTCCAACAAATGCTATTTTTCATGAATGATCAATCAATTAAGCATGGATGTTCATGTGCTTATGGAATATTTCCTCACTAGGTAAAGTGTTTCACTCAACACACAAGTGTATAAGAGGTAAAGTGTTTCACTCATTCACTCCACTATCACAATGTCACATGAATCAACTTTGCCTTTCATTTTACCACAATCAAAAACATTCACAAGCATGCATCATCACAAGGACTTTTCAATGGCTTATAATGTGGCTGGGCTAACAAGAAAATTGGTTTTTCTGGATCACAAAATCCTTGAGTTAAGAGAATCATAACAACACAATTTTTCTTATTCTTCCCAACTTGCCTTTGCATTTGCATTTGCATTGAGCTTTACTTCTTTTTCTTTTCTTTTCTTTTTCTTTGCATATTCTTACTTTTTAGCTCTTAGCTCAATGCTTTTCCTTTTTCATGTCAACCCCAAACTTGAACATTTGTCAATACCACACAAGATATTCTACTTAACTCAAGGTAAAGATTTTCAATCAAGGGTTTTCAGTGTATGTTCAAGGCTAAGGGTTCAAAGGATAGAACACAAAGTGTTCTCTTTTAGTAGGCTAACTTTATGAATTTGGCCAATAAAAAAGGGTTTCAACAAAAACGGCCTTGATCACATGATGCAAAACAAGCAATTGATTCAATCATAGAAAACCTGGGCAAAATCATTCATGCTTTCAAAGTAATAACATTCAACAATAACAACTCTGGAGCTCAAAACCTCACATATAAGCTCATTCACATTTGACATACACATCCTGCTTAATTTCACAATCACAATCATGATATCATGCATTTGTTCACAAAGCTTGTGAATCACCTGTATAAGCATTTTATGTGCACATCATCTCAACATCAATCAATCAATAAGCATCATCGAGCATTACTTATCAAACAATCACAGTTAATAGCAAACCATCATAAAAAACCAGGTGTTCAATAGAGTACATCAAACCCTAATCTAAAAACAAAAACAAATAAGTCCAGAAAACTTAAACCACAAAAGCATAATCATATGATAGCATTCATCAGTAAATGCTATCTCAGCTCCTCATCAATCTGAGCTGTCCTCTGTATCCTCCTCCTCCTCTTCATCATCATCATCATCATCAAACGCATCCTCCTCCTCAGCTTCATCTTCTTCCATATCTCTAGCTGAAGCTTCATCTGCTTCAGCTCCTTCATGCAATGGTTCTTCTGGCCAAGCTACCACGTTATGGAATTCATCCATAGTCCACCTGTGTGCTGGAGGGGTATCATACATCCCCACTATCATCTCAGCCGTGGCCACCTGCCCTCTGTGAATGGACTGCAACTGAGCTCCTATAAGAGACATATACATGTCCCTCATCTGGAATGGTTCTGCCTCATGAGTATCAGCAGATGTCCTGCTCTATGCTGGCCCTCTCTCTCTACGAGCCTGGCGTGGTGGAACTGGCTGAGCTGCCTCCTCACCTCCACCGTACTGTCTGTAATAGGCCTCATGATAACAGTTGAAAAACTGTTATTTTCATGCTTAAATTTGATACTAAAAGCAACCTTTAGACTTAGAAACTAGCTTGAAATCATGCAGTTTATCTATATTTTCATAAATAAGAGAGCTGGACAGGTTTATGCTTGATTTTAGTGTTTTTGTGCAGGTTTTAAGGTGAATTTGGTGAAAAGAGTGAAGAAAGAGAGAGATGACATTAGAAAAGACAAGAAAGAGTGCAAAAAGAGAAGACGAAGGCACCGCTCAGCGGCAAACTACCGCTGAGCGGCACTCAAGAGGTGGCGTTGGAACCGCTGAGGGGCAAAATGGCCGCTGAGGGGAAGAAAGAAGACGCGCAACCACCGCTGAGCGGTAAATACCGCTGAGCGGCACTTTTTGGGCTTGGGCTTTTGTAATCTTTTGTAACTCTAGATTAGTATATAAGGGCTTGCACGTCCTTGGGATTAGTATCTTTGGCAGAAACGAGGGAAACACTCTCTCTTCCACCCCTTTGAAGGAGGATCTTGGATGCTCAGGCTACCTCTTCACCTTTATTGGGTTTATTCTTTCATTCTTTCATTGTTATTCATCTAGGTTCACCATGAATATGGTGAACTAAACCTTGTATGTTTGTTGGGGAATCAATGTAATCTCTTGAAGCTCTCATATATGGATTTGTTGAGTACATCTTTTAATTAAGACATATGCTTTCTTTAATCATTAGTTAGGGTTTTTCCTCTTTGCTCAATGCTTGCATTGTTTAACTCATTCTAATGCATGATTATTGGTTTTGTCGATACGGACACGTACGGGGAAGTCTAGATCCGGAGAATTTCTCCCAATATTATACTGACAATATTATATTGGTTGCCTTTAAGCTCCTGCGCTCATGAACTAATCATTAGGAATGCTAGGAATTGTATGAACTATTTGATTAGGGAGAAGCCATCTAGAATGGTACATTAGAGAGTGGCATTAACAATGATGATTTGAATGTTGAATTCCTAAAATATATGAGAGTGGATGAGATGAAATTGACCCCCAACAACATATTCATTCATATTTCCATTGAAAGTGTTTATCTTTAGTCTTTGCCATTGATCAAATTCATGCATACATGTTTATTTTCGTCTTTGCATATTAAACTTTAAATATTTCGTTTGTAAGTCCTAGCTAATCAACAAATCACATAACTAAACTAGGCCGTGAGTCCTTTGGGAAGAACGATACTTGGTCTTACCAAGTTTTATTACTTGAACGATTCGGTCATACTTGCCGATTGTGAAACAAGTTTGTGACATCATATTTTGGTGCTTACAAAATTGTCCATCAGGTTTTTGGCACCGTTGCCGGGGACTCGTGGTTTAACTGGTTAATTTGTGTGATTATTGATTATCTTTGACTTTAATTTTGAATTTCTGTTTTTATTTTTCTGTTTTTATTTTATTTTATCTTTTTATCTTTTTAGATTAGATGTTATTTTTAAATTTTATTTTATCTTTTATCTTTTTATCTTTTGAATCTTTTATCTTCTTATCTTCTGAATCTTTTATCTTGTTATCTTTTGAATATATATCTTCTCTTATATCTTTTTGTGCTAACAAATCTTTTCTAGGTTTTGTTTTCTTGTGCATGCAGGAAGCAATTCGAACTAGAAGTAAGAAAACAACAGAACCACTTCTTGAAGGCCTATAAGAGAGTAGAAGGAGGAGAAGAATCAGAACGTCTAGAGAACTTTTCCCTTCTCCAGAAACTCTCTTGCAATCATCACCACAAGGTTCTGTTCATAGCACAGGAAGTATGGAGGGCAATAATGTTAGAAGAACTCTTGCAGATTACACTAATCTTGCTGGACCTCAGCACTTCAATAGCATAGCTAGACCTAGAGTCAATGCTGCCAACATGGAGGTCAAACCAGCACTGATTCAACTGGTGAAGAGTAATCAATTTAATGGCTTATCTCACGAAAGCCCATATGAGCACCTGACTACCTTTAATGAGATTTGCAATACAGTCAAAATTAATGGGGTGCCAGACGAAGCAATCAAACTTAGCTTGTTCCCTTTCTCATTGGGAGGCAATGCTAAGCTTTGGTTGAACTGTTTTCCTGAAGAAAGTTTCACAGAGTGGGAAGCAGTGGTTACAAAATTCTTAAATAAATACTTCCCACAATCTAAGGTGACTAAAGGAAAGCAAGAGATTTCTTCATTCAAGCAGGGCATGGAAGAATCACTGGGGCATGCATGGGACAAATATAAAAGCTTGTTACGTAAAACTCCCATGCATGGCTTTAAAGAACATGAAGTAGTCTTAATTTTCCTTGGAGGGCTTGGTTCACAAACCAAGATGATACTGAATGCCTCAGCAGGAGGTAATATCAAATGGAAGACTCCAGAGGAAGCAACTGAAATTATTGAAAATATGGCTACTAGTGACAACGAACTCAATATTGACACAGGAGATCCTAATCAGAAGGAGTTGTCAAAATTAAATGAGGCTCTGCTTGTCCAAAATAGAACTCTTTCTCAACAGCTTGAGGAAGTAACCATGAAACTTTCTCAAATACCACAGGAAATACAACAGGTCTCAATGGTTCAAGAGCAACAAAAATGGCAGATGCACTTTACTTCAGTTGAGAAAACAACAAAGCTTGAAGAGACTTTCCAGAGATTCTTGAAGACAAATGCGTCCTATTGTCATAATGTGGATGCTGCATTTAAAAAAATGGAGAGTCATGTTGAGAGAATAGTTGACGTGATTAAACATGATAACCTTCTAAAGGATTGTAAAACTGTTGTGACCAGAAGTGGTAGAGTGTTAGAGGAGAGACAAAAAGAGAGAGAGAAAGAAAAAAATGAGAGTGAGAGTGATGAACGGGTCGCACCGCTCACAAAATTTGATGTGCAGAAATTAATGCAGTATAACTAGGAAGTGACTCCTAGGTCGTCTCTCAAGGACCAATTTTGTGGTTTAGTCTCAGACTTAACACGAAGGGGGGGAGTTTTATGTTTTTGTTTTGATGCGGGAAAATTAAATTAAAATTAAAACTGTGCAGAAAACGTAAAACGTAAAAGTAAAAACATCAATAAAATCATAAAAACAACGTTTGGAAATACGATGAACAGTAAAATTATGGAATATAGCGATGCAGAAAATACTGAACGGTAAAATACAACAGATAAAAATAAAACACTGGAAATGGAATTCATCAAACATTCAACACTTTAATTAAAATTCAACACTTGAAATAAAATGAAATGATTAAACTATGAAATGAACTACACGCTCAGAAATGAAATTACATGCACTGTTTGAAAATGGAACTGGAAAAGGAAGAGGCAGAAGCCTCCTCCAAGCCGTGACTTCTCCTAAACTACTGCTAATCTAACACTAAAATCTATTCTCTTGCTTCTCTGATGCTGCTGCCATTTATAGCCACTCTATGGAAATCCTCCTTCAATTCAGCAATTTGGGTTTTGTCAGCCCGTGATCTTTCAGTTTTGTTTTTGTTTAGCTTCCTGACTTTTCCAAAATGAGCAAAACGGTGGGACCTTCACTTGTCTTATTCTTCAATTTGTTGCCACACACTTCTTCATTTCTTCACGGAAATAGTTTGTTGCCGTGGTCTCCTCTCTCTGTTGGATGGTGGTGATGAAGCTTTGCAGGATGATGATGGACTGAGAGTGAAGATGGTGGGCGTGTGGTGGCAGCACTGCTGGACCGTGAAGCTCTCCAAGCTGCTGTTGTGGAGTGAACGTGGACGTGAAGAGCTGCTGGATTGATTGGTGAAGGTTGTTGCACTGCGTGTGGCTGCTGCTTCTGCTGGTGGAGATTGAGTTGGTGGAGGGCGCGGACGGAAGTTGCTTACTGCTGTTTCTTTCTCCTGTGGTGGCTGGATTGGAGTCTCCAAGCTGCTCTCGGTGAAGTGTTGGCTTCTTTTTCCAGCTCCTTGCTCTCATGTGCTCACCAAAGCTACTCCTTCATTGATTTTCCATGCTCATAGTGCAGCCATGGGCTTCAAAACTGCTGCTTCCGTGAACTGTGTTGATGTCTGCATGCAGCCATCCATTGTGTTTCTCTTCAAAATGAAGATCACTTGCTGTTATGGGCCGTGGCATGCTTCTCTGCTGCTACCTTCTTTCTCCTGGACCAATCCTTCACTCCCGTGAACATGCTTTCCTTCCCAGCTGCTGCCACCGTTCCAGCCAAGACCTTGTGTTGGCTTCTTTTTGCTGCACCGTGAAAAGTGTTGGTGCAACAGCCGTGAACTTTGCTTCCAATCGTGACAACATTTCCATTTTGGATGTGAGATGCTTAGCAATTTGGAATCCCGTGAGCTTTCAACCAAGTGGTCCCCTTCTCTTATTCCATGTGCTTTGGTGGTACTTTAGAAAATGAATTTTTAATGAGGGCCGTGTGTATCCAAAACCGTGAGCTGCTTAACTTGTGACACCACTCTTATCTTCTTTCCCTTTGAATGAAACATCAGTAAAAATGGTGGCTCCATTCACGTGTGGCCCTCCATTCAATGTGTCATGCTTTTCAATTTGATTTGGACCGTGCACATACAATCATGTGTTTTGCCAAGCCATCAACTAAATGCTCTGAACAAAAACAGTGGTGGCCCCATGATTTCCTTTGTCATCTTATAAAAAGATTTCCCATTCTATGTATTTTGGTGCTTGCCCAAGAAAACCGAGAGTTGCCTTCCAATGTGGTCCCCTCCATTATCCTTCATCATTTGGCAAAGAATGAATAGGCATCATGAATTGGCCGTGAGTTTTTATTTTGTTGTAGCAATCTCACTACAAAAATTAACACCACATTACAAAATATAAACTTAAAATAAAACTTTGCAAAATAGAATTTCTAATGGGTCCTAGGCCGTGTGGTGTATGTTGCCAAGCCATTTTTGCTTCTACAAATTCAAGAAAAAATATTTCATCACAGATTAACACAATATTAAATCACTCCAATGCAGCTTCTTCCAAACACAGTGTGTGAATGAATTTTCTTCCAAATGTCCTAACATATTTACAGAATTTTCCCTACACTCAATAATGTAAATAATTAGTCTCAGATAATTCAAATTAACTAAAATAAGAATTTCTGATTGGATTAAGCTCAATTCAGTAAAATGGGAAAATACTGGACAATTATGCACAATTCCCTGATTAATTACAGCACATTAAACTAAGTGAAGTGAACAAAATATTGACTCATCAGAGAGTGAAAAAGAATCATGTGAGTGGAAAGAAAGAGTTGAGAGAGAGAAAAAGAGAAAAGAAGAAGAGGAGAGGAGAGAAAAAAATGAGAGAGAAGAGAGAGAGAGAGAAAAAGAGTATGAAAAGCCACTTCCTTATCCAAAGGGTTATTCAAGGAAGGAGAAAGAAAAGCAGTTGGAAAGATTCATGGAACTGTTTAAGAAGCTGGAGATTACTATACCATTCTCTGAAGCATTGCAACAGATGCCAGCATATGCAAAATTCTTGAAGGAACTTCTCACAAAGAAACACAAGTACATTGAGAAGGAAACTATCAATATACAGGGCAATTGCAGTGCAATCATACAGAAACTACCTCCTAAACTTAAAGACCCAGGAAGCTTCACTATTCCATGCACCATAGGAGATGTGAAAGTTGGAAGAGCATTGATTGATTTGGGAGCTAGCATTAATCTAATGTCGCTAGCCATGTGCAGAACAATTCAGGGGCTGGAAATTAAACCAACCAGAATGGCTCTTCAATTGGCAGACAGGTCTCTTAAATATCCATATGGAGTGGTTGAAGATGTTCTAGTGAAGGTCGACAAATTTGTATTCCCAGTGGATTTTATTGTGATGGAGATGGAAGGAACTAGTGATGTTCCTCTTATTCTGGGGAGACCTTTTATGAAGACTGCTAGAGTTCTGATTGATGTAGAGAATGGTAAGCTTAAACTGAGAGTTGATGATGAAGAGGTCACTTTTGATGTATCCAAGGCCATGACATATCCAAATGATGACAAAGCATGTTTTCAATTTGATGAACTTGATGAAGTTTGTATGGTTCAAGAAAGAATGGTGCGTAATATTTCTCCATTGGAAAAAAATCTCATTGATGCATGTGAAGATTTGGATGAGGAAGAGGAAAAATTGATTGATGAATGTCCGATGGACTTGGAAACATTGAAAAAGAGTCCAGAAGAAGATCCAATATTTGAAACAATTGATAAGGAAGAAACAATCAAAGCACAGTCACCAGAATTAAAAAGATTGCCACCACATCTGAAATATGTGTTTTTAGAAGAGGGTGAAACAAAGCCAGTCATCATCAATAACTCTTTATCTTTACAAGAAGAAGAGCAGTTGATAGAAATTCTGAAAGCCAACAAAGAAGCAATTGGGTGGTCAATATCAGATCTCAAAGGTATAAGCCCAACTTATTGCATGCACAGGAGTTTTATGGAAGAGGACTATAAACCAAGTGCTCAACCGCAGAGAAGGTTAAATCCTGTCATGAAGGAGGTGGTCAGAAAAGAAGTGTTGAAACTGCTAGAAGCTGGTATCATCTATCCAATCTCTGACAGTGAATGGGTGAGTCCAGTACAGGTGGTTCCAAAGAAAGGTGGGATGACAGTAATTTATAATGATAAGAATGAGCTTATTCCTACTCGGACAGTTACTGGCTGGCGTATGTGCATTGATTATAGGAAACTGAATAAAGCTACTAGGAAAGATCATTTTCCTCTTCCCTTCATGGATCAGATGCTAGAAAGGTTATCAGGGCAGGCTTTCTATTGTTTTCTAGATGGATATTCTGGATATAATCAAATTGTGGTAGATCCGAAAGACCAGGAGAAGACGGCTTTTACTTGTCCTTTTGGTATCTTTGCATATAGAAAGATGCCTTTTGGATTATGTAATGCTCCAGCTACGTTTCAGAGGTGTATGCAGGCAATCTTTTCTGATCTTTTAGAAAAATGCATTGAAGTATTCATGGATGACTTCTCAGTTTTTGGAAATTCTTTCCAAAGATGTTTAGCTAATTTGAACATTGTCCTCAAAAGATGTGTTCAGACAAATCTGGTTTTGAATTGGGAGAAATGTCATTTCATGGTAACTGAAGGGATTGTACTGGGGCATAAAATTTCTACTAAAGGAATTGAGGTGGATAAAGCCAAAGTAGAAGTTATTGAGAAACTGCCCCCACCAACAAATGTAAGGGGGATTAGGAGTTTTCTTGGTCATGCTGGGTTCTATAGAAGATTCATCAAAGATTTCTCGAAAATTGCTAAACCATTGAGTAATCTTTTGATGAAGGATGCTCCTTTTGTGATGAATGAAGACTGTCTGAAAGCCTTTGATATATTGAAGCAGAAGTTAGTGTCAGCTCCAGTAATTGTAGCACCAGATTGGAATCAAAATTTTGAATTGATGTGTGATGCAAGTGATTATGCAATAGGAGTTGTCCTTGGCCAAAGGAAAGAACAAAAGTTTCATCCAATTTATTATGCTAGCAAGGTGATGAATGATGCTCAATTGAATTATGCTACCACAGAGAAAGAGTTTCTTGCCATTGTATATGCTCTAGAGAAATTTAGACCTTATCTTATTGGGTCTAAGGTGATTGTCTATACAGATCATGCAACTATCAAATATTTGTTGACAAAACCAGATTCTAAGCCACGTCTGATTAGATGGGTACTATTGTTGCAAGAATTTGATGTAGAAATCCGTGATAAGAAAGGAAGTGAGAACTTAATTGTTGATCATTTGTCACGGTTAGTCAACAATGAGGTCACTAGCAAGGAGTCTGAAATCTGGGAATCTTTTTCAGATGAATCACTCATGTATATTCAGCAGAGGCCCTGGTTTGCTGATATGGCAAATTTCAAAGCTGCAAGAGTCATGCCGGAAGACTTAACTTGGCAACAGAGAAAGAAATTTCTGCATGATGCCAAGCAGTTTGTGTGGGATGATCCATATTTGTTCAAAATTGGAGCAGATAATCTTCTCAGGAGATGTGTTACAAATGAAGAAGCAGAAGGAATTCTCTGGCATTGTCATGATTCACCTTATGGAGGACATTTTAATGGGGAAAGAACAGCAGCAAAAGTCCTTCAATCAGGGTTTTATTGGCCAACTTTATTTAAAGATGCCCATAATCATGCTAGGAATTGTGATAAATGTCAAAGAGCAGGGACAATCACTAAACGTCATGAGATGCCTTTACAAGGTATTTTAGAGGTTGAGGTTTTTGATTGTTGGGTGATGGACAAATTTGTAAGCACCAAATTATGATGTCACAAACTTGTTTCACAATCGGAAAGTATGACCGAATCGTTCAAGTAATAAAACTTGGTAAGACCAAGTATCGTTCTTCCCAAAGGACTCACGGCCTAGTTTAGTTATGTGATTTGTTGATTAGCTAGGACTTACAAACGAAATATTCAAAGTTTAATATGCAAAGACGAAAATAAACATGTATGCATGAATTGATCAATGGCAAAGACAAAAGATAAACACTTTCAATGAATTATATAAATGAATATGTTGTTGGGGGTCAATTTCATCTCATCCACTCTCATATATTTTAGGAATTCAACATTCAAATCATCATTGTTAATGCCACTCTCTAATGTACCATTCTAGATGGCTTCTCCCTAATCAAATAGTTCATACAATTCCTAGCATTCCTAATGATTAGTTCATTACTGCAGGAGCTTAAAGGCAACCAATATAATGTTGTCAGTAAAATATTGGGAGAAATTCCCCGGATCTAGACTTCCCCGTACGTGTCCGTATCAACAAAACCAATAATCATGCATTAGAATGAGTTAAACAATGCAAGCATTGAGCAAAGAGGAAAAACCCTAACTAATGATGAAAGAAAGCATATGTCTTAATTCAAAGATGTACTCAACAAATCCATATATGAGAGCTTCAAGAGATTACATTGATTCCCCAACAAACATACAAGGTTTAGTTCACCATCGTCATGGTGAACCTAGATGAATAACAATGAAAGAATGAAAGAATAAACCCAATAAAGGTGAAGAGGTAGCCTGAGCATCCAAGATCCTCCTTCAAAGGGGTGGAAGAGAGAGTGTTTGCCTCGTTTCTGCCAAAGATACTAATCCTAGGGACGTACAACCCTTTATATACTAATTTAGAGTTACAAAAGATTACAAAAGCCCAAGCCCAAAGAGTACCGCTCAGCGGTATTTACCGCTCAGCGGTAGTTGCGCGTCCTTTTCTTCCCCTCAGCGGCCATTTTGCCCCTCAGCGTGACTCCCGCAACCTCCTGAGTGCCGCTCAGCGGTAGTTTGCCGCTGAGCGGTGCCTTCGTCTTCTCTTTTTGCACTCTTTCTTGTCTTTTCTAATGTCACTTCTCTCCTTCTTCACTCTTTTCACCAAATTCACCTTAAAACCTGCACAAAAACACTGAAATCAAGCATAAACCTGTCCAGCTCTCTTATTTATGAAAATATAGATAAACTGCATGATTTCAAGCTAGTTTCTAAGTCTAAAGGTTGCTTTTAGTATCAAATTTAAGCATGAAAATAACAGTTTTTCAACTGTTATCATTGGGGTATTGATTTTGTTGGACCCTTCCCTCCATCTTTCAACAATGAATATATTCTGGTAGCAGTGGATTATGTGAGTAAATGGGTGGAAGCATTAGCTTGTCCTAAAAATGATGCTAGCACGGTAATTAAATTCCTGAAGAGGCAGATATTCTCACGTTTTGGCACTCCAAGAGTGTTGATCAGTGACGGAGGATCTCATTTTTGCAATTATCAGCTAGAGAAAGTACTCAAACACTATGGAGTAAAGCATAAGGTAGCTGCACCTTATCATCCACAAACCAATGGACAAGCTGAGGTATCTAACAGGGAGATAAAATGAATCCTGGAAAAAACTGTGACTTCATCAAGAAAGGATTGGTCTCTCAAATTGGATGATGCTCTTTGGGCTTATAGAACAGCGATGAAGACATCCATGGGATTATCACCATTTCAATTAGTCTATGGGAAAGCATGCCATTTGCCAGTTGAATTGGAGCATAGAGCATTATGGGCTTTGAAATTCTTGAATTTTGATCCTTATGACACTCAATGCACACGCAGAAGGCAGATTTTGGAGCTTGAAGAAATGCGGTTACATGCATATGATTCATCCAGGGCTTACAAAGATAAAATTAAATTTTATCATGACAGGAAGTTGGTGAATAGAGTTTTCAATCCAGGACAACAGGTACTATTGTTCAATTCAAGATTGAAGATATTTCCTGGGAAGCTGAAGTCAAAATGGACAAGACCATTTGTGATAAAAGAAGTGCATCCGCATGGGGCAATTGAAATATTTAATCCATCTGATAATCCACAGAGAAGTTGGGTAGTAAATGGTCAACGTCTCAAGCCCTATCTAGGGGGAGAGGTGCAACAATTTTCCACAACGATGTTGTTGGTTGATCCTTGAAAGTTTGGGTCAGGCTCGGGACGTTAAACAAGCGCTTACTGGGAGGCAACCCAGTATTTTGTGAGTATTTTATGTTTTTAGATTAGGGTGATGTACTCTATTGAACACCTGGTTTGTTATGATGGTTGCTATTCACTGTGATTGTGTGATAAGTAATGCTTGATGATGCTTATTGATTGATTGATGTTGAGATAGATGTGCACATTAAAATGCTTATACAGGTGAGTCACAAGCTTTGTGAACAAATGCATGATATCATGATTGTGATTGTGAACTTAAGCAGGATGTGTATGTCAAATGTGAATGAGCTTATATGTGAGGTTTTGAGCTCCAGAGTTGTTATTGTTGAATGCTATTACTTTGAAAGCATGAATGATTTTGCCCAGGTTTTCTATGATTCAATCAATTGCTTGTTGTGCATCATATGATCAAGGCCGTTTTTGTTGAAACCCTTTTTATTGGCCAAATTCATAAAGTTAGCCTATTAAAAGAGAACACTTTGTGTTCCATCCTTTGAACCCTTAGCCTTGAATATACACTGAAACCCTTGATTAAAAATCTTTACCTTGAGTTAAGTAGAAGATCTTGTGTGGTATTGATAAATGTTCAAGTTTGGGGTTATTGGGGAAACATGAAAAAGGAAAAGCATTGAGCCAAGAGCTAAAAAGTAAGAATATGCAAAGAAAAAGAAAAGAAAAGAAAAAGAAGTAAAGCTCAATGCAAATGCAAAGGCAAAAGAAAGTTGGGAATGAACAAGATGATTGTGTTGATATGATTCTCTTAACTCAAGGATTTTGTGATCCAGAAAAACCAATTTTCTTGTTAGCCCAGCCACATTATAAGCCATTGAAAAGTCCTTGTGATGATGCATGCTTGTTTCAGTTTTTGATTATGGTAAAATGAAAGGCAAAGTTGATTCATGTGACATTGTGATAGTGGAGTGAACGAGTGAAACACTTTACCTCTTACACACTTGTGTGTTGAGTGAAACACTTTACCTAGTGAGGAAATATTCCATAAGCACATGAACATCCATGCTTAATTGATTGATCATTCATGAAAAATAGCATTTGTTGGAACTTAAATGACTTTGTGAACACTAAAGCATGTGCACATCTTGAATGAACTCTTGGTCATAAGGTTGATTAAAGTTTTTACTTATCTTGAAAAGAGAATTTTTGAATGAGTGAACCATCATATGAATTGGTTGGAGATTGAGTTACATTTTGTTTGCTTGAGGACAAGCAAAGTTCTAAGTTTGGGGTTGTGATAACAGTTGAAAAACTGTTATTTTCATGCTTAAATTTGATACTAAAAGCAACCTTTAGACTTAGAAACTAGCTTGAAATCATGCAGTTTATCTATATTTTCATAAATAAGAGAGCTGGACAGGTTTATGCTTGATTTTAGTGTTTTTGTGCAGGTTTTAAGGTGAATTTGGTGAAAAGAGTGAAGAAGGAGAGAGATGACATTAGAAAAGACAAGAAAGAGTGCAAAAAGAGAAGACGAAGGCACCGCTCAGCGGCAAACTACCGCTGAGCGGCACTCAAGAGGTGGCGTTGGAACCGCTGAGGGGCAAAATGGCCGCTGAGGGGAAGAAAGAAGACGCGCAACCACCGCTGAGCGGTAAATACCGCTGAGCGGCACTTTTTGAGCTTGGGCTTTTGTAATCTTTTGTAACTCTAGATTAGTATATAAGGGCTTGCACGTCCTTGGGATTAGTATCTTTGGCAAAAACGAGGTAAACACTCTCTCTTCCACCCCTTTGAAGGAGGATCTTGGATGCTCAGGCTACCTCTTCACCTTTATTGGGTTTATTCTTTCATTCTTTCATTGTTATTCATCTAGGTTCACCATGAATATGGTGAACTAAACCTTGTATGTTTGTTGGGGAATCAATGTAATCTCTTGAAGCTCTCATATATGGATTTGTTGAGTACATCTTTTAATTAAGACATATGCTTTCTTTAATCATTAGTTAGCGTTTTTCCTCTTTGCTCAATGCTTGCATTGTTTAACTCATTCTAATGCATGATTATTGGTTTTGTCGATACGGACACGTACGGGGAAGTCTAGATCCGGGGAATTTCTCCCAATATTATACTGACAATATTATATTGGTTGCCTTTAAGCTCCTGCGCTCATGAACTAATCATTAGGAATGCTAGGAATTGTATGAACTATTTGATTAGGGAGAAGCCATCTAGAATGGTACATTAGAGAGTGGCATTAACAATGATGATTTGAATGTTGAATTCCTAAAATATATGAGAGTGGATGAGATGAAATTGACCCCCAACAACATATTCATTCATATTTCCATTGAAAGTGTTTATCTTTAGTCTTTGACATTGATCAAATTCATGCATACATGTTTATTTTCGTCTTTGCATATTAAACTTTAAATATTTCGTTTGTAAGTCCTAGCTAATCAACAAATCACATAACTAAACTAGGCCGTGAGTCCTTTGGGAAGAACGATACTTGGTCTTACCAAGTTTTATTACTTGAACGATTCGGTCATACTTGCCGATTGTGAAACAAGTTTGTGACATCATATTTTGGTGCTTACAAAATTGTCCATCACCTCATCTATAGCTTTTCTTGGCCTCTCAAATGGTGGAACAGAAGTATCCACCCCAGCTTGCTTGCAAAGGTGAGTGATCAAAGAAGGATGTCCTAGTGGTGCTTTGTTGTTCGAGGTGTTAGCACACACACTAATCTCATCAGCTATCACCTGCCCAATATTAACATTCAAATTTCTGATAGCACAATAGATGAATAGTGCCCTGCTGAGAGTGATATCTGACACATGTGAGCATGGCTGAATGTTGGCATGAGAAAATGCCATCCAATACTTTGCAAGAGGAGTCAAATCTGTCCTCCTAATGTTAACCACTGCTCCAGATCTATTCCTTTGGAAGTGTCCTCCAGGTATGCACAATACTCTCTCAACATCCTCAAAGTCAGCACCTTCCTCCATGCTAAGAGCAAACTGGCATTGCTCACCAGCCCACACAGTATCCAGGAAGTTGTTGATGGAATCAGGATCATACCTGATAGCATGGCCTCTGACATAGCCCAAATAGTTCTCAGCTGGATACTCACCAATCTTCTTTGCATTGGTGTAGAATTCCTTCACCACAGCTATGTTGGCAGGTGCTGGATAAGTGACTAGCTTCCCCCAATCATTCCCTAACACTTGCTCTCCAAATTGAGGAGCAAAGTTAGGTATCATTCCAACCTTTCTCTCCATTAGAAGTCTCCTGTCCTGAACCACCCTAAAGTGCTTCTCATGTTTCCTAGAGAGGAACCTGCCATTATGGGGTTGCTCTGGTTCCTTTTCCTTCCTCTTGGTTGCCATGGTTTTCAATCTATTTCCTGAAGAGGATGCCATTCCTGCATTCAGACACAATTACAAAACCACAGAACATGATGTTAATCATTAGTAAACACAGAACACAACTCCTTTCGAAGCTAAACCACCGCTGAGGGCCAGAATTTCCCCTCAGCGCCACCAGTGCCACATTCAAACACGCAAAAACCAGAAAAAACCAAGTCTGGCAGAGTGCCGCTCAGCGGTAAATGCCGCTCAGCGGTGACCTGCAGATTTTTGCAAATCTCGTTTTAAAGCTTTCCTAACTCCACCCAAATGCAATTTTCAGTTTTCCAGTACATAATCAAGCAGTTTAATCGGTTCAAACATCAAATATATCATCAAATCATGCATAGAAATCAAAACCCCTAAATATTCATGCTTTGACAATCACATTCATCAAATCTCGGGTTCCGCTAAGGGGAACTTAAGCCCATCTGCGATAGTACCGCTCAGCGGCACTTTCGTGATGTGCCCTTCTCCTTCTTTTCTTGACCTACGTGCCTTCCTAGCATACCCCTCATAGGTTCCCTGCAATTCAATGTTAAAAATGCTTATGCAAACCCTAACTAAAATAAAACAAACAAAAACAATCAATCAACTGGGTTGCCTCCTAGGTAGCGCTTGTTTAACGTCACAAGCCTGACCCAAAATCCACCAACACCCATCAGTAGGTGTTTCAAACTTACCAGCACCCATCAGTAGGTGCAAAAAACCTAGTATCCTTCAGTAGATACTTAACCACCTAGCATCCTTCAGTAAATGCTAGATCCAACAAAATAATGTCCAGAATAATGTTCACAAATTACAAATTACAAAACCAAATCAAAAGTATGTAAATCTACTGGGTTGCCTCCCAGCAAGCGCTTCTTTAACGTCACTAGCTTGACCCTGTTAAAGCTCATGTTCCATCTTCTTTATGGTTGATGTTGTCCTTCCACCAACCTTTCAACTGCTTCCTTTGGACTGTTTTGGATTCTCTAGAATATGGAGACTCTATCTCTATCATCTCCTTCTCTTTAAAGCCTTTTATAACCCACAACTTGTTCTTGAGTCTTACAGGTGTGCCAAGTTGGGGTCTTCTTTTCTTCCAGTCTCTAGGAACTTCTTCTCCTTTTCCAATCTCTTCTACCTTGGGTACCTGAGAAAACAAACAATGGTTATCAGAAACCTCAAAATTTTCATTTTTACCTCTAGTTATGGGTGCATCTCGAAATGCAGCTTTATAACTGGCTTCTTCCTCCTTTGCTTGTATCTCATCTTTGAACACATCCACCACCACTCTCTCCTCTCTGTCCTGGAGCACCACTATACCTTCATTAACATCTATGATTGCCCGGGCCGTTTTCATAAACGGTCTTCCCAGTATGAAAGGTATTTTTTCGGTCTCCATCTTCATCACCACAAAGTCTGCCAAAAACTGAAGTTTGCCAACACAAACTACAATGTCTTCTGCAATCCCACATGGCTCCTTTGAAGATCCATCAGCCATTACAAGATTAACCTTTACAGGTTTTATTTTAACATGGCCAATTTGCTCCAATAGAGAATAAGGCATCAAGTTAACACTTGAGCCTAAATCAAGGAGAGCTTTCTTTACCTTTTTCTTCCCTATAGTGCAAGGGATAGAAAAACTACCTGGATCTGCTGCTTTTGGTGGGAATGACTCTTTCTTAACAGTTATACACTTTTCATCCTCATCATCTCTACGTCTTCTTTTTGTAGAGGTTCCTTCTTCAGATTTTGTGTAAACTGCTATTTTCTGTAGAATTTGTTCCCAAGGAGCTTCATTATCAACCATTCTGAATAAATCTGTGAAATCCATTGGTTTCTCCTGATTTGTTAGAAAAGGAAAAGTGTCCTTTCTTTCTTCTTCTCTTCTCTCTCTTGTTTCATCTTCTTCTAACTCAATAATCTCTTCATTCACACTCTTGACCACTTTGCACTCTTCTCTAGGGTTAACCTCAGTATTAGCCCCAAAGTTTCTGTGTGGTCTTTCTTCCAATTGCTTGGTAATCTGACCCATATGAATCTCCAAATTCTTTATAGCAGCTTCAGTGCTCTTTTGAGAAGATTCAGTTTTCTGTATGAATTGCTGAAGAGTTTCTTCCAACCTTGTTGATCTTTCATTAAGCATAGATAATTGTTGCCACACGGTTGGTTGCTGCTGCTGCTTATTATATTGATTAGCCTGCCCAGTTTGTCCTTGGCCAATGCTTGGATGTGGTTTCCAACCCTGATTATAATTCCCTTGACGGTATGGAAACTGATTAGCCATGAAATTAACATCCTCCACGGCTTCCACAGGAAAAGCACATTGGCCATTGATGTGATCTCCCCCACATAATTCGCACAACTGGGTTTGTACCTGTGCAGCAGATTTTAACTCTTTGGGTAATGAAGCAAGAGTTTTGGTCAGAGTTTCCAGCTGTTGAGTTAGAATTTTATTCTGTGCTAGCAAGGCATCATGGGTTTGTAATTGAAGAACCCCTTTCTGTTGCAAAGGAGCTCCTCTTTCACTGTGCAGCTCATTATCACTTGTAGCCATGTTTTCAATAATTTCAGTTGCTTCCTCTGGAGTCTTCCATTTGATATTGCCTCCAGCTGAGGCATCCAGCATCATCTTGGTTTGTGAACCAAGCCCTCCAAGGAAAGTTAGGACTACTTCTTGATCTTCAAAGCCATGCGTGGGAGTTTTACGTAACAAGCTTTTATACCTGTCCCATGCATGTCCCAGTGATTCTTCCATGCCCTGCTTGAATGAAGATATCTCTTGCTTTCCTTTAGTCACCTTAGATTGTGGGAAGTATTTGTTTAAGAATTTTGTGACCACTGCTTCCCACTCTGTGAAACTTTCTTCTGGAAAAGAGTTCAACCAAAGCTTAGCATTGTCTCCCAATGAGAAAGGAAACAAGCTAAGTTTGATTGCTTCGTCTGGCACCCCATTAATTTTGACTGTATTGCAAATCTCATTAAAGGTAGTCAGGTGCTCATATGGGCTTTCGTGAGATAACCCATTAAATTGATTACTCTTCACCAGTTGAACCAGTGCTGGTTTGACCTCCATGTTGGCTGCATTGACTCTAGGTCTAGCTATGCTATTGAAGTGCTGAGGTCCAGCAAGATTAGTGTAATCTGCAAGAGTTCTTCTAACATTATTGCCCTCCATACTTCCTGTGCTATGAACAGAACCTTGTGGTGATGATTGCAAGAGAGTTTCTGGAGAAGGGAAAAGTTCTCTAGACGTTCTGATTCTTCTCCTCCTTCAACTCTCTTCTAGACCTTCAAGAAGTGGTTCTGTTGTTTTCTTACTCCTAGTTCGAATTGCTTCCTGCATGCACAAGAAAACAAAACCCTAGAAAAAAATTTGTTAGCACAAAAAGATATAAAAGAAGATATATATTCAAAGATAAAAAGATAAAAGATTCAGAAGATAAGAAGATAAAAGATTTAGAAGATAGAAAAAAAAATAAAATAAAATCTATTCTAAAAAGATAAAATAAAATCTAACCTAATCTAAAAAAGATAAAAAGATAAAATAAAATCTAATAAAATCTAACCTAACAAAATAAAATAAAATCTAATCTAAAAAGATAAAACAGAATCTAATCTAACCTAAAAAGATAAAAAATAAAAATAAAATCTAACCTAATCTAAAAAAGATAAAAAGATAAAATAAAATAAAAAACAGAAAAATAAAAACAGAAATTCAAAATTAAAGTCAAAGATAATCAATAATCACACAAATTAACCAGTTAAACCACGAGTCCCCGGCAACGGCGCCAAAAACTTGATGGACAAATTTGTAAGCACCAAATTATGATGTCACAAACTTGTTTCACAATCGGCAAGTATGACCGAATCGTTCAAGTAATAAACTTGGTAAGACCAAGTATCGTTCTTCCCAAAGGACTCACGGCCTAGTTTAGTTATGTGATTTGTTGATTAGCTAGGACTTACAAACGAAATATTTAGAGTTTAAAATGCAAGACAGAAAATAAACATGTATGCATGAAGTTTGATCAATGGCAAAGACAAAAGATAAACACTTTCAATGAATTATATGAATGAATATGTTGTTGGGGGTCAATTTCATCTCATCCACTCTCATATATTTTAGGAATTCAACATTCAAATCATCATTGTTAATGCCACTCTCTAATGTACCATTCTAGATGGCTTCTCCCTAATCACGAGTTCATACAATTCCTAGCATTCCTAATGATTAGTTCATGAGTGCAGGAGCTTAAAGGCAACCAATATAATATTGTCAGTATAATATTGGGAGAAATTCCCCGGATCTAGACTTCCCCGTACGTGTCCGTATAAACAAAATCAATAATCATGCATGGAATGAGTTAAACTATGCAAGCATTGAGCAAAGAGGAAAAACCCTAACTAATGATGAAAGAAAGCATATGTCTTAATTAAAAGATGTAATCAACAGATTCCATATATGAGAGCTTCAAAAGATTACATTGATTCCCCAACAAACATACAAGGTTTAGTTCACCATATTCATGGTGAACCTAGATGAATAACAATGAAAGAATGAAAGAATAAACCCAATAAAGGTGAAGAGGTAGCCTGAGCATCCAAGATCCTCCTTCAAAGGGGTGAGAAGAGAGAGTGTTTGCCTCGTTTCTGCCAAAGATACTAATCCCAAGGACGTGCAAGCCCTTATATACTATTCTAGAGTTACAAAAGATTACAAAAGCCCAAGCCCAAAAGATTTGGAGATTATCCAACGCACGACCTGAAGCTGGCAGCGGTCGTCTTTGCTTTGAAGATTTGGAGGCACTACTTGTATGGATCAACTTTCCAAGTCTTCAGCGATCACAAGAGTCTCAAGTACCTCTTTGATCAGAAGGAGTTGAATATGAGACAGAGGAGGTGGCTTGAATTCTTAAAAGATTACGAGTTTGAGTTACTCTACCATCCAGGAAAAGCGAACGTGGTAGCGGACGCTTTGAGTAGAAAAGTGGTGCATGTGTCGTCCATGATGGTGCGAGAGTTAAGCTTGGTAGAGAGCTTTAGAGACCTACGGTTGCAGTTCAATTTAGAACCCGACAGCATCAAATGCTGCAACCTTAGGATATCCAGTAACGTGTTTGAACAGATCAGAATGAAGCAGCTTGAAGATGAGGAATTGGTGAAGATAAGAGGCGCGCTCGGCACAGATCAAGCAAAGGAATTCAATGCTGGGACGGACGGCCTATTACGTTATATGGGTAGGACGTGCGTTCCAAATGATGGAGATCTGAAGCGAATTATATTAGAAGAAGGGCATCACAGCCGTCACAGCATGCATCCTGGCATGACTAAGATGTATCAAGATCTCAAACAGTCGTTCTGGTGGCCAGGGATGAAGAATGATGTCGCATGTTTTGTGGCATCATGTCTAACTTGTCAACGTGCTAAAGCTGAGTATCAAAGACCGGGCGGCCTACTGCAACCTCTAGAGATTCCCGAATGGAAGTGGGACAGCATTTCAATGGACTTCGTAACTCATTTGCCTCGCACGGTCAAGAATCACGATTCCATTTGGGTGATAGTGGATCGTCTAACGAAGAGTGCTCACTTCCTCGCGGTCAACCTGAAGATGTCAATGACTAACTTGGCAAAGCTCTACATCAAAGAGATCGTTCGTCTGCATGGAGTGTCGTCCAGCATCATCTCTGACCGAGACACAAGGTTCACCTCTCGGTTTTGGCAGTCGTTGCAAAGTGAACTGGGCAGTAAACTCCAAATGAGTTCAGCGTACCATCCTCAGACGGACGGTCAATCCGAGAGAACAATCCAGACGCTCGAAGACTTGTTAAGAACGTGCGTGCTAGATCACTTGGGCGTTTGGGATGAAGTCTTGCCATTAGTGGAGTTCACCTACAACAACAGCTTCCAGTCCAGCATTGGAATGGCCCCCTTCGAAGCTCTTTACGGACGCAAGTGCCGCACACCACTTTGCTGGTTTCAAGAAGGAGAAAACGTATTGACTGGACCAGAGCTCGTTCAACAAACGACTTAAAAGGTGAAGCTAATTCAAGAGAGGTTGAAGACTTCTAGAAGCAGGCAGAAGTCATATGCAGATAAGAGGAGACGGCCCTTAGAGTTCAAATCTGGCGATCATGTTTTTCTTAGATTAAATCCAACTACTGGAGTAGGCAGAGCTATGCGTTCAAAGAAGTTGTCTCCCAAGTTCGTGGGGCCGTATCAGATCATGAGGAAGATTGGACCAGTCGCATACGAGTTAGCCTTGCCTCCCCAATTGTCCAACCTTCATCCGGTGTTTCACGTTTCTCAACTCAGGAAATACATAGCGGATCCCTCGCACATATTGGAGCTAGAGGACGTTCGTCTTCGTCAAGACCGAACGCTGGAGATGAAGTCGGTTCCTGTTGAAGACGTCCGCACCAAGTACTATAAAGGAAAAGACGTTCGGTTAGTGAAAGTGGTGTGGGACGAAAAGACGGGCGACTCTACATGGGAAGTGGAGGATGCCATGAGAGACTTATACCCTCATCTATTTCCTGGTAAGACTAAATTTTCGAGGACGAAAATTTTTGTAGTTAGGGGGATTGTCACGTCTCATTTATTACTGTGCTGAGTCACCACTGTGCTTCCATAAATGCACCCACGTCCCACGTGCAGTCCCATTAAAACGCACTCACACTCACTCTGCATGCAACTGCCAAGTGTCACTTTGGAACATTCGAAAACGTTAGTGGAATCCAAGTGGCAGCAGGTGAATGGACGTTCGTCCTACGTGGGGAGAGAAATTAATTTTCTGAAAAACACTCTTCCCCAAACTCTTGATTTCCAAATTCTCTACCTTCTCTCTAGAACCTCCATCTTCTCTCTACCATAACTCACTTTCTTCTTCTCCGATCAAATTTCAGAGACCGTAGAAGAGATCCAGACGTCCTAAGCTTTCCATCAAACCGAACAAGTTCAAGTTTTGAATCTGGTAAGTTCGTCCCTTAGTTGTCCATTATTAGGTTTCATGCAAAACCAAACCTGGTTACTTGCATTCTCCTTGTCTGAATCAAACTTTGATTCTGTAAATGGTTTTAGTTTGCAAGAGTTGAGTGATCTGAGGATAGAAGTGGTAGTTAGGCGAATCCAGAATTTGCACGTTAGGACGTTCGTTCACGAATCCAGGTAAGGGAAGCTTATTAGATTTAATTCATATGATTTTGCTGTACTGCATGTGCGTTTACGTATTCCTTGAAGTATGATTTATGATATTGTATTTTTGGTATACGAATATGATCCTGAAATGATGTATGTAAATGATGAAATGTTCTATGGTTGGATTAAATTGAAAAATGAGCTGTATGATGAGATGATGTATGAAAAAGTATGGATTTGTGCTATGATATGAGCAATTTAATGTATGAGAAATTATACTGAAAAAATGAGTTTACTGTAAGTGAGATTCTGAATAAGAGGTTCATAAGATATTGAACGTTCGTCACCAAAACGGTCTTTGACCGTTCGGTGTTGTTGTCAAATTTAATTGAGCCAGGATTCTTTCATTTGGAAAGAATTCTATTTGAGGACGAACGCCCTCTTATATATAGCTTTACGTTTGAGCGTTCGGCCAAACGTAAATATCTTGAGAGTCGTGTGAGAAATTTGAGAAGCCTGAGAATATATTCAAACACTTAGTCATATTGTTCAAAAAGTAACTTCAACATTATAACTTATGAAAAATCCTATTTCAAATATATTGAATCAGCGATGGGTCTCGACCCAAAGCGTACGTCCTAAGTGGCACTCGGTCTTATTACGAACGCTTGTCCCAAAGCGTAAGTGATAAGTAGCGCTCGGTCTTATACCGAACGCTCGTCCAAATGCGTATGTTATAAAGGACGCTCGGTCCTATATCGAACGTTCGTTCTTTCCGTAATTACCAACGAGCAGAAAAAGCATTCGTCCTGAATTCTCCTAGCGTTCGTCCATAAATGTAAATAGCGTTCATCCTAAACTTCAGTAAGTTAGCGAAACGCGTTCGGTCATTTACTGGCAGTCGTTTCTTCATAAACGAATGGATCTTGGTCTAGTTTTTAATTCTTCTCTTGATGGTTATATTCTTGTGGGTTCGACCTAGAGTTCTCATACTTAATTTTTCTAAGTATTTTCCAGATCGTATTAGACTCAGTTCATCTAACTGATTCCAGTTGTAATGAAGTTCGTCTAATAACCTGTGTTGGTTTTATTCCACTCGTGAACGAGCCTTTCTTGGTATTGGGTTAACGTTCGTCCTCTATTACAAAGAGGGCTGGACGTTCGTCTTTTTATGCAAGTGAAACAAAGAATGAAAATGTATTTAAGAGGAAGAATTAAGATGTGCGAACACTATAAGAACTGAAATTGTGATTGTGGTTTTTGAACGAGCGTTCCAAGGAGGAACGATTCTTGAATGGAAATTGAGATTTGTAAAGTATGAACGTGGTAAGCTTAGATGGTGGTTCATCCTGATATTCCGTGAGTGCTCGTTCTCAAGTAGAGAGGAGTATGTCATGCGTGGGAATGACAGGAGGTCTAGTCCATAACTGTAACTTGGACAGAACAGACTAACCTCAGGTGGCGACGAATGAGTATTCTAGTTATCCCACCTGGGTGCACGGACGCCTTAGCTACACAGGATTCATACAGTCCGGACGGTCGGTCTAGTATCAGGATTTGGATTGAATTAATGAATGAATTGAAGTATGTATTGTGACTTACTTGGTGTGTATTTGATATGTTATGAAATGTATGTTACTCAGATTAAATGTAATAAGCTTACCCTTTCGTTTTCCTTGTGTTGTCCACTTGTCTATGTACGTTCGTCCTGTCTTGCAATGATCATCCGTGTGGATGTGAGCAGAGGGAGCTACATCCTTGCAGGAAACACTTGAAGATGGAATCATTGCTGAAGAAAATCTAGTTGAGGTTGAAGTGAAGGCCGAACCTTAGCGCGTTCGGTTATAATGTTAGCTTAGTTAGGATAGCGGGCCGTTTTAGAACGAGCGCCCTTTTTCTTTATGTAAATACTTGGACGTTCGGTATTTATTTTGTAACCCGTTCGTCCTCATTGTTTTTGAACGCTCGTACGCTTATGTATATATGTAGAACGTTCGGCCATTTGCAAATCTTTTCCCTTTTAATTTTTATTGTAAGACTGTTTTGTCATATTAATACATGTTAATATTCTATTATATAGTTTGTTGACTGTATAATTTTGGGATGTTACACCAAGCTTCACGAATTTTTTTGAATAATGTGCCTTTATTCCTTAAACTGAAATAAAAGACCTATTGGAACATGAATACATTATGTTCAGATAAAGAAAAATTAAAAAACTTCATACAGTTTTAAAAATGATTAAATTCAGTTAAATGAACTCAAGAAGGAGAATACTTCATTTTTGAAACACATTGTTCAGCACCAGAAAGATATGATATGATTAATTCAGGCCAAAATATACACGCAGTGATGGAAAATATTTTAAAGTGATATTTATGAATGAATAATACAAGATAAAAACAATGAATGTATGCATGCAAAAACCCATTGAAACATAGAAATGTAAAGTCTAGGAACACAATTTTCATTTATTCTAGAAAAGGCATAGGATTTACGGGGTTCATTAATTTTAGCAAAGCGTGAATGTATTTCATTAATTTTCTTTTCTCAAGCTAAATAGGTTAATGCACTTATATCTCTACCAAAGAATGGAAGTTCCCTATTAACTTGATTATATATATCAAACTCAATCCTATCATTTTCTCAAAAGGTACAATTTTTCCTAGATTTTTCAAGTGTTTCAATCATATTTTTGAAAGTATTTTGATGGTCAAAACTGAGATTACTACTCCTAGAAGACCTATAACTTGACATCTTTGTTCTTAAAAGTTTTTCTAATCTAAAGGGTTTATGGGTTTCGACAAATCCCAGGTAAGAGGTGAGCCAAAAAGGCTACTTAAGTACCAAATCTTGCCTTGCCAGAATTATCTTATGCTACTCCCTTAATACCCCTAAAAGTAAAATTACCTTTAAAAACAACATACATGACTATCACACGCAAACAATTAAAGACAAACAAAAAAGACTAGACCCCTAATTGCGGACAATAATTCATACCATCATCAATATCTCGCTCATTGCAATCCATTACAAACCATAAAGATAATCAGTTCAACCAAAACACAAGCAGTGTAAGATAGAGGACTCCCTTCAATTTCAAACTCCCTAATGGGTTGCTGCTGCTGCTGCTTTTCTCATGGATTCAGCTCAAAATTCACCTTGCAATCACTAAACTGCGGCTTAACTTAGTGATTCAAACAAATCAGTTCTGCACATCTAAGTCACACCACAATCCAACAAATACACATGAAAATGAACAGTTAACCAGCTTCAAATTTATATGATTCAAAACAAGAACTGAATTGGTTAAACATCAATCCAAGCTAGTCAAAATTGATGGTCTAAACTGGTCTATTTAATGTGATACAACGCAAACCATAGTCATCTAATTCATTCAATCATGCAATCAAAATTGGAAATGCAAGGCTTTATTTACTTACTTTGTAAAACTGAATGAGATATGACAGTCTAATTGGGATGGAACTAAATGGCAATCAAGAATATACAAAAATCAAACTGGACAAACTGACCTCTGCACATAAATCAGCAAACAAATTTAAAAATTGGAAGTGAATGCCGTGGCAGTAAACAATTTTAAAAATTGAAGTAAATGCAGTAGCAATTTTCTCTTTTGTTATCTTGATTGCACTCCAGTTTAAGCAATCTGCACAAGAAACAATTAGCAAGCTAGTTAGCCTAAACTCTCTCAATTTGCCAATGGACTTAGGCTAAGTTAGCCTCAGAAAGCTCACTACGCTCCAGTTTCTCTCTAGAAGCTTGACACACTCATATATATGCATAACAAAATAGTCTTTACACAAATAATTCAATATTTCATCACCAAGTCCTAAACCAAGTAAAAAACTAAACAACGACTAAAAGATAGCAAGAACATAAGACCTAATAAAAAAATATAAAGAAAGACTCCAAAAACAAAAGGAGTCCAAAAAGAATATCGGTTGTTCAGAAAAAGCAAATATAAGAAGGAAAAAAAATAACAAGATAAAGCAAACAAGAAAACAGAGAACACAAATAACACATAACATTTCACAAAATGCAAATAAAACAATTACAGAGACAAGAGAACTAGGTATAACTGAAATAGAAAAACCTTTAAGCCAATAATGTTCAATGATCCACATTCAAACAAACAAAAAGTTCTTGAAAAAAAACAGAAACAAAAGAGAAGATAAATAATACAAAAGACAGCAGAAATGAAATCCTGTCCTGCTTTATCCAGTCTCAGATGTTTCCACCACACCACAATTGAAAAGGTTAATAATTTGGAAAACATCCGAAACCAAACTATATGATCCTAAATCATTTTTCCAGGAAAAAAAATGAAAGATAAAGAGAAATATGATTTTCCCGCCCACTCTCTCTGCACTCACCCATTCAATTCACTGATTTCCTTTTATACACTTTCAACCTTTTATAAAGAAAACCTTATATAAGAACGACAAAGTCAACCAAACAGACATCTGAAATTAAAACAAGAACGGTAAAGAAAAGAGAAAAGATAAGAGATAAGCGAGAAAAAACCTGCAAGGCGTTGACGAAACCATGGAGGCCTCGTCGTAGGTCATGGCGGAGTTGAGCGGTGCGGCGGTCGGGCGCTCATACTCCATTGCTGCAACGGAACCGAAAACGCACGGTGAGAAGATACGCGACGAATGAAATTGCAAAAAGGAAAAAGAGAAAATGCAGCCGAAATGCCATTGGTGAAGTCAATCAAACAAACACAAACCTCACATTAAAGCAAGAACGACAAAGAAGAAAAAATAAGAGATAAGAGAGAGGAAACTTGCAAGGCGTTGACTAAGCTCTTCTTGCGCTCCATGGAGGCCTCATCGTAGTCACGGCGGAGTTGAGCAGTGCGGCGGTTGGGCGCTCAAACTCCATTGCTGCAACGGAACCGCATGCTGAGAAGAACGATGCTCTGATGAGTGCATAATGAATGCGAATTGAGAACTGAAGAGAGAGAAAAGAAAACTCGAAGAGAAAAAGGAAAAGAGTTACCGTGAGACGGCAAGTGATATGAGTGGGAGCTTATTTAATGCACTGCCACGTGACATTATGTTGGCGCCACCTCTATTTACCTTTCACGGTGAAAAGACACCACTACCCTCTCGGTTGCCTTTTAGATTCTATTAACTTTTCACGGTGAAAAGACACCACTATCCTCTCGGTTGCCTTTTAGATTCGCTAGCCTCATTGATTGACCGTCCAATGAATTTTTTTTTCTTATACCTTATATTCATTTTAATTTTAAATATTTTACAAACTAAAACAGATTTTATATTGAAACATAAATTTAATAATTCAATTATTTTCTAAATGTGACAGACTATTTTGTGTAAAAAAAATATTTATTATTAAAATGTTAAATTTTATATTTGATCACTCGTTATTTAAGTTAAAAATGATTTCATTTATTATTTAATTGTGTATAAAAATTTTAAATGGTTGTCTTTATTTTTATTTCTCTAAATTTTATTCTTTGTTTTGAAAACTTTAATGAAATTTAGTTAATATAGTTAGTCTTATGTGTCATTTGTCATATATTAATCTCGTAATTTTTTTATTTTTTTTAATAAAAAATACAAATTTGTATTAAAAATTTTGTAAAAATTTATACACTTTGAATTTGGAAAAGAACAAATTTGTTTAATTTTTTAAATCAATAGGACTAAATGGCTATGTCTTTGTCTACAACTTCAAGCTTAATTTAGGCACAACAAAATGAGGATGGTGAAAAATAAAAAAGAAAAGATATATCAAAAGACCATTGTAATAAAAAATATAAATGTGCATGGAGAAGTTTATCATATACAATCACGCCAAATTAACAGAAAAATAATTCAAAAAAGGAAGCATAAGTTATTACTATGTTGAATTCAGATTACTTAATGGGCACAAAACAAACAAAAAAATCAATACATGTTGTTTCATATTTATCAATCTTAAAGGTCACATGTCATTTGAAAAACGATGCATGGCTTTTACTTTCTAGACCATACTATTCACTTAAGATCTAAGGGTAAAGATCTGACCTTCTGACTCTTACATTAAATAACTCCTCTGACTAGTCATTGTCTCTATACCTTTAGGCAGAACTCAAAGAATGCAGCAGCTTATATCCATGCCTTGTGAAATTTCTAACATACAAACCCCTATTTATAGTAGAACTCAAAGTATACACCAAATTATAGCCTTTACACCAATGACCGGCAAAATTTCTTGCATATTACTCATTTATACCCAAACTCAAAGAATGAACCAGCTTATATCAATGCATAGCAATAAAGTGGCACTCACCTTTAATCTTGAGTCAGAACACAATTTATTAAACATACAGCAAAAGTAAATCAGTCATCAAAACATGTAATGTACAGTTGTGCATGTAGTTCTTAGTTCTCACCATATAAAACAGTTCAGAGAGCTCAACACCAACACAAATCCAAAAGAGAGGTGTCCCTCAAAAAATATAGTAATAGATAAATTATAGTGTGATTTACATGCAAAAGATGCCAGCAAATTTAAATCAATAAAATATCCATCAACCATGTCAGTAGGTGCCCATCATAAAAACATGAGACAACAATTTTAGAGAAAAGTAATGTGAAAAGGAAAACAGAGTAAATGATTACATAGTTGAGGATGGAGGTGGTGACAATTGTGATTAACTTTAATTGATGTCGTTTCTTGATTATTTGAAGAAGAAATACTTGCAAAACTTTTTTCTATCAGCTTCTCCTGCATTGTTTCACTGCCATGCATTGCTTATAAGTTTTAAGAGAAAATATTGATAGAGATATTCGACTTGCATATCAAGCACCCATTAATCACAAGAGAATATAAGTCAATAGACAAGATAAATATACATTATTTAAATGGATTCAAAATACACATGCATGAGATGATTTTTTTAACCATGGATTCAAATTCAAAATGCTATCAAGTAACCTTGAGAAAAACTCCAAGTAACCTAGAGAAAACTCCAAAATCCAAAATCTGGTGTCTACGAACACTATAATCAAAGTGCAGAACTAATACTCATAAAAATAGAGTGGTGCCCTATTATATATAGAATGCTATTGTGATTCATCATTGACCAAAGAACAACCTACCAATTATCTTTCATTGACTGAAGAAATAGTTGTACTTGGAGTACAGACCAGAGCAAGACCCCATCCGGCTGGATCACAATTTCTTGCCGCACCAGCTCGTGAATCTAAAGCCATAATATCCATGTGTATGCACAAAACAGTTGTACATATTATCTACCACACACCTCACTAAATTGTAGAATTTTGAAATTTGATAAACAAAAGCTCACCAATTTCGGTAGGGACTATGGCTAGGGTATGAGCGTTTCTTTCTTCTATCAAGGATGCTTCAAATGTACTGTCATTCTACCCCTGCAACCATGAAAAAGAATGAAGATAGTTGAATAAAGACATAATCTAAAACAACTGAACCTTCCTTTAAAGTTTCACCAATAAGTCTCCAAATACAACAGTTTAGATGATGATGATAAGAAAAGCATAAAAAAACACCTTTTCCTTTGCAATCTTTGAGAGCTCTTCAAGTATATAACTTTTTGCTCTAGAATCTTCACAGAGAGAATTGAAGTCCTTGGATATAGCATTTTCTTATGCCCATTATTCAGGTACTTCCTTTCTGGGATTAACAACAGCAAGGAAGGCCTCAAAACTGTTTCCATAAACCCATATCTCAAATAGATGTCAACATACAAGGTCAACATATAACATTCAGTGCACACTAATATATATCAACATGCACCAATACCAGGTCAACATACAAGGACACTTGCTGATGTGAAAATTTATAGTGTTTAAGAAAAATATTTCTAACAGGAAGCTACAATTTGATTGTGTGTGGCGATGAAAGAAAAATATCAAAGCCTGTTTAGTTTATACGTCATGATAAAAAATATCAACCTAAGACAGAGGGTTAGTAGGACCACTGAGGTAATCACCTGTAGTAGCATATGAGTAACATTTTCTAATCTTCTACATATTTTTCCAACTAGATATAACCAATAAATTTGTTACAAATTAGGACAAAAAACCATTGGAAGGAATAGGGTTCTCAGGACTTACAGATTCAATACATGATTCCTACATCTGCATTGTCTTCTCAATTGTTAGAATATTTACCCTATATACATGTTTATGGCCTTCTTCTTCAAGCTTCCAATTTTGGACCTTCTTCTCTCCTTTTCCCAATTCTCAGCTTCAACACCACCCCCTTCTTCCACCCCTTTCAACAACAACAACCCACATAAAAAAAATCGTAAATGTTGGCAGGTTCTTGCATATATAGGAGCAATATTTCGACCCTAACATTATTCGAGTTCAAGAACCAGCAAGAATACAAAAAAACACATCAAATAACCCAATTTCAGGAATACAATACACTTCAGATGTTATACAATCACAAGAAAGGTGAGCTCCCATACCTTTTTCCGATTTCTTTCCTTACTCCAAAATTCTACTTTCGTTTTTTATCTTTGTCTCCCAATTCCAGCATTTATACCACCACTCCCTCTCTCGGTGTTTCTCACTCCTTCATCCCAAACGACCATGGAATGCTCTTTTCTCTCATTCACCTTACAACCCTCCTTTTCGTCACTCTAGGGTTTTAAAAACAAAACAAAACGGAGCATTACTGTCAATGCTTGAGGCAATGCCGCCGTAAGTACGTGCACACAGGTGGTGATGAAAACGGTATCGAACGAATTGGAAGGAGCAAAGAGAAGCACGAAGGAGCGAAACGAAAAAGATGCACCAAGAAGAACAACAAAGAAATGGAAAACAAACAATAAATTGAACTTTAAGCGGGCAAGAACATAAAAGAAATTGAAACCGGAAGATACAAAAGTACCTTCCCACAATGGCTACTTTGTCCTCGGTGGACCAAGAACACTCATAATGTATGAAACTCTCCGCAACCCTCCAACTCACAAAAGAAGAAAACAGAAGAACTCGTAGTACTCTCTAAGTAGTCTGTTACTACGTAGAATTGAAATAGAAAAAATATGTATAACAGAAGGATTAAATAATAAAAAAATAACCTGTAAATCTTGATAGACCGTGTGAAAGGATTGAACGATGGTGTTACAAATTTTAGCTACCCCGTATCAATTCTGTTTAAATATAAATTTTCTTGGTTTTTTATAATTTTAATAAAATAAAGTTAATTGATTATGCAATTAATGCAGTTGATTCATAATTAATGTTTGGTTAAACATATTTAAAAATATAGTCGTTAGCACTTTAAACAAGCATTAACAGAATTTCAAAACATAACAAACTTAGTCGAATGGCTTGCACACATGGTCAACTTTGTAACAGTTAAAAACATAGTTTTGAAAAACTTTCTCTTCAAAAATTCTCACAGCACACTTTGAAAAAGTTTGTGCAAAGCCACGAGTTTTAATCGACTTACTTCATAATGAAGTCGACTTAAAACTGTTGTTTTGCTACACAATTTAAGTTCAACTAAAGTGCATGTGGTTTTTCTTTTCCAAAACAATTTTCATGCAATCAAAGATTAAATCTCACATATATAACATAGTGAATTGCAATGATCAACACAACACAAACATGTTCTCATATAATCATAATCATGAAAATAATGAACATGTAACACATAAACACATGTGTTATTAATTATGTGTTGTCATCATCAAAAATCAGAAGCTCTAAGGTCATATAATCATAATCATGAAAGTAATGAACATGTAACACATAAACACATGTGTTATTAATTATGTGTTATCATTATCAAAAACCATAAGCTCTGAGATTGTAGGTTCAGCTAAACTAGTGCTCCCCCTATCAACAATCTCAACAAAAAATATAGTCGTTGTGATAGTTATATCAAGCCTTAAGAATTATTCAAAACATAACAAACTCAGTTGAATGCAACATGCATGTAATCAACTTTATAACAGAGTAAAACAATTTTGAAAACTTTTCTCTTTGAAAAACTCTCACAACACACTTGAAAAAGTTTGTGCAAAGACACGAGTTTTAACCGACTCATCCCATACTGAAATCGACTTAAAACTATTATTATTCCACACAATTTAAGTTCAACAAAAGTGCTTGTGGTTTTTCTTTTCCAAAAACATGTGTCATGCATTCATGTATAAATCACGTATAGTGTAATGTAATGAACAACACAAACAACACAATCATGTTCTCAAAACCACATATAACATGTAAGCATAGAACATGTAACACCAAACACATGTGTGTTATTAATTATGTGTTATCATCATCAAAAACTCATATATCACTTAGATTGTGGGTTCAGCTAAACTAGTGTTCCCCCTTTCAACAATCTCAACAATAACAAACTTAATTGAATACACAAAGCATATAATCAATTAAGCTTCAACACTGGGATCATCTTGATCAAGGACAAGAGCATGAAAGTCGACATCAGTAAAGGTAATAGGTGGCCAGGATTGAGGCTTTCTCTCCACCATGTGAACTGTTTTCAAATTCCTTAGGTGCTTTTTGCGGACCGAGGATGACGCCCATCCTCCAGCAAAACCTCCAGAAATGGTATCGATACGCCCACGGATGTTCATGACTACACTAGGACTACGACTACGGTAGTGCCTCCGACTTCGATAGTGCCCGACTTCGGTCGTCTCTGTGATATGACTGTTCGGGACTTCTACATAGAGATTTTCCTCTATGGGACTTCTTATTTGGGCCCCTTCTTCCTTTACGTACTTATGGAGATGGCCCGCTCGGATAAGCGTTTCTATTTCAACTTTCAGTACCATACATTCTTCCATAGTATGGCCGCAGTTTTGATGGAAATGACAATTTTTTCTCTCGTCTGCATTATGGGGAGTTGCCTTCCTTCAGAGTGTGAGAAGTTCAGCATTGAGAGCCTCCTCGAGAACCTTAGCCCTTGGTGCACTAAGGCTTGTATAGTGATTGAACTTAGGTATCCGGGGGAGATCCCTCAAATGTTGACCTTCGTTTTTGTTGTCGTTGTTAGACGATCGCTTCCCTTCTTTCTTGTTCCCCCTGCAGAAGCTTCTTGATGTTGTTTCCTCCTTGAGTTTCTCATGTCTTCAATACGAATGAACTTTACAACCCTTTCCTAAAGTTCCTCCATAGTTTTTGGTGATCGCGCATATAATTTTTCAGCAAAATATCCTGGTCTCAGGCACGAAGGGAAATTGCTAATGATAAACGTCTGATTAACATCTTTAATCCGTCATGCGGTTTCATTATACATTTTCATAAAGGCCTTCAAAGTTTCATCCTTCTCTTGTTTGGTGTTCACCAATTCCGCCGGTGTCATCTTCTATCTCCGATTGGAGGCGTATTGCCTTCTAAAGAGGGTTTCCACGGTAGCGAAACAATCTACTGCGTTTGGGGGGAAGAGTATCGTACCATTCCAACGCCTCCTCCTTGAGTGATAATGAGAAGGCTCTACATATGATCGAGTCGCTATTCGTGTAGAATGCCATAGCGTTAAAAAACGTCCTGAGGTGATCATCTGGATCAGTTGATCCATCGTACTTATCTAATGCAGGAGGGTTTTCTTCTGGCATTGGAGTTTGGGTGATGGTCGCCGTAAAAGGGAGTAAACTGGTAGGTCGAACGGTTTACAGGGGCGTTGATTCCCTTCTTCCTCGGGCGTTCGGGTTGGTGTGATTATGGCTTGCTTCATTGTCATTTTCTCGGTTTGAGGCCGACCGCTCGGGAGAGACTCGTTTCGCCCTTAACTCTACAATCTCTTCTGTGTGCTTTCACTGCATCTCTTGTTGTGCTTGTGCCTACGCCTGTATGGTCTGCGCATGTGCCTACATCTATGCTTGCATATCTCTAATCAGTTCTCTGGTGCTCTGCTCCTCCTCTTGGTTTCTCGTGGTCACCATTGGGTTTCTTCTGCTTGCTCTCGGCCCCACGGTGGGCGCCAAAATGTTTCGGTAGATATTTGTGTAGGACCAAGATACTAACCTTTCTGACGTGACTTTCCTGCTTTCCAATGCTTGAGTCGTCTGCTCCGCTCGGTTGTCACCTGCTCGGTTATCTCTTGCTCTGATCGATTGTACTCTTGACCCGAGGGGAGGTACCTGCAAAAGGCACTCCGACACTCAAGTTAGGAGCGATTTAGTGAACTATTTATCACAGTTGAGTATTTGAGTTCTAATCGAACCTACCTAGGTTTTGGCCTTGTCATCCTATTTATAAGTGTTTTATGGATCTTAAATTAACACAGATCCAATAAAATAAAAACAGACTTACGTTTACATTCGGTTAGTTACTAATAAACAGCTTATCAATATATTTAATCAGATATCTTTGATTATTTTATCGTCTGCTGGACTATTGGCCTAATAATAACTTAAACATTGGCCCAATAATGGTCTAACATTGTTGATGTTGCGGATGGATTGATCGGTCGTAGCGGATTAACCATTCGGTCTATATATATACCTGATAACAGTTGAAAAACTGTTATTTTCATGCTTAAAATTGATACTAAAAGCAACCTTTAGACTTAGAAACTAGCTTGAAATCATGCATTTTATCTATATTTTCATAAATAAGAGAGCTGGACAGGTTTACGCTTGATTTAAGTGTTTTTGTGCAGGTTTTAAGGTGAATTTAGTGAAAAGAGTGAAGAAGGAGAGAAGTGACATTAGAAAAGACAAGAAAGAGTGCAAAAAGAGAAGACGAAGGCACCGCTCAGCGGCAAACTACCGCTCAGCGGCACTCAAGAGGTGGCGTTGGAACCGCTGAGGGGCAAAATGGCCGCTGAGGGGAAGAAAGAAGACGCGCAACCACCGCTGAGCGGTAAATACCGCTGAGCGGCACTTTTTGGGCTTGGGCTTTTGTAATCTTTTGTAACTCTAGATTAGTATATAAGGGCTTGCACGTCCTTGGGATTGACATCTTTGGCAGAAACGAGGCAAACACTCTCTCTTCCACCCCTTTGAAGGAGGATCTTGGATGCTCAGGCTACCTCTTCACCTTTATTGGGTTTATTCTTTCATTCTTTCATTGTTATTCATCTAGGTTCACCATGACGATGGTGAACTAAACCTTGTATGTTTGTTGGGGAATCAATGTAATCTCTTGAAGCTCTCATATATGGATTTGTTGAGTACATCTTTGAATTAAGACATATGCTTTCTTTCATCATTAGTTAGGGATTTTCCTCTTTGCTCAATGCTTGCATTGTTTAACTCATTCTAATGCATGATTATTGGTTTTGTCGATACGGACACGTACGGGGAAGTCTAGATCCGGGGAATTTCTCCCAATATTTTACTGACAACATTATATTGGTTGCCTTTAAGCTCTTGCAGTCATGAACTAATCATTAGGAATGCTAGGAATTGTATGAACTATTTGATTAGAGAGAAGCCATCTAGAATGGTACATTAGAGAGTGGCATTAACAATGATGATTTGAATGTTGAATTCCTAAAATATATGAGAGTGGATGAGATGAAATTGACCCCCAACAACATATTCATTTATATAATTCATTGAAAGTGTTTATCTTTTGTCTTTGCCATTGATCAATTCATGCATACATGTTTATTTTTGTCTTTGCATATTAAACTTTGAATATTTCGTTTGTAAGTCCTAGCTAATCAACAAATCACATAACTAAACTAGGCCGTGAGTCCTTTGGGAAGAACGATACTTGGTCTTACCAAGTTTTATTACTTGAACGATTCGGTCATACTTGCCGATTGTGAAACAAGTTTGTGACATCATATTTTGGTGCTTACAAATTTGTCCATCAAGTTTTTGGCGCCGTTGCCGGGGACTCGTGGTTTAACTGGTTAATTTGTGTAATTATTGATTATCTTTGACTTATTTTTTTATTTTTAATTTAAATTTCGAATTTTTTATATTTTTTATATTTTTTTTGTTTATATTTTACAGTTTGTATCTTATTTGATTTTATTTTATTTTATTTTGTTTGATTAGATTTTATTTTATTTGATTTGATTAGATTAGATTAGATTAGATTTGATTTTATTGTTAGATTAGATTTTATTTTATCTTATTAGATTAGATTAGATTTGATTTTATTTGGTTAGGTTAGATTTTATTAGATTTTATTTTATCTTTATCTTTTAGATTAGGTTAGATTTTATTTTATCTTTTTAGATTAGATTTTATTTTATTTTATCTTCTATCTTTTAAATCTTTTTTCTTCTTATCTTCTAAATCTTTTATCTTCTTATCTTCTGAATCTTTTATTTTTTTCAATATATATCTTCTCTTATATCTTTTTGTGCTAACAAATATTTTCTAGAGTTTTGTGCCTAATGTTTGCAGGATGCAATTCGGTCAAGAACTTAACTATATGGGCACTCAATTCTTCCAAGATCAACAAAGGAAAGCAAGAGATCTCATCTTTCAGGCAAGGCATGGAGGAATCACTAGGTCATGCATGGGATAGATATAAAAGCCTATTAAGAAAGATTCCCACGCATGGATTTGACGAAGTGGAAGTAGTCCTAATCTTCCTTGGAGGGCTTGGTTCACAAACCAAGATGATGCTGGATGCCTTAGCAGGAGGCAATATTAAATGGAAAACTCCAGAGGAAGCAACTGAAATTATAGAAAACATGGCTACTAATGATAATGAGCTACACAGTGAGAGAGGAGCTCCTATGCAACAAAAAGGAGTTCTGCAGATGCAATCCAATGATGCCTTGCTAGCTCAGAACAAGATACTAACTCAACAGTTGGAGAATCTCACAAAGATACTTGCACAACTACCCAAAGAATTGAAGACTGCTGCACAGGTACAATCCCAGTTGTGCGAATTATGTGGAGGCGACCATATCAATGGTCAATGTGCCTTTTCAGTAGAAGCAATAGAGGATGTAAACTACATGACTAATCAATATAATAAGCAGCAGCAGCAACCAACCTTTTGGCAACAGTTATCTATGCTTAATGAAAGATCAATAAGGTTGGAAGAAACTCTTCAGCAATTTATACAGATAACTGAATCTTCTCAAAAGAGCACTGAAGCTGCTATTAAGAACTTGGAGATTCAAATGGGGCAGATTACCAAGCAGTTGGAAGAAAGGCCTGACACGGATTTTGGGGCTAATACTGAGGTTAACCCCAGGGGAGAGTGTCAAGAGCTAGTGAGTGTAAATGTTGAAAAAGTTGAGTTGGAAAAAGAAGAGAGAAAAGAGAGAGAAGAGAAAGAAGAAGAGAAAATTTGTGTGAAGATTGCGAAGGTGAGTAGAAAAAGAAAAGAAAAAAAGAAAGTGAGAGAAAAGAGAAAGAGGACGAGAGAAAAAAATAAAGAATCATATGAAAAATCTCGTCCCCATCCAAAGAAGTATCATAGGAAGAAGGAATTTGAGTGCTTTATGGAAATCTTCAAGAAATTGGAGATTAAAGTTCCTATGATTGAGACACTGCAACAAGTTCCTGGTTTGATCAAATTTCTGAAGAAGTTCAGTAGAAAGAAGAAAAAGAAGAAGGAACTTGGGCTTTACTGGGTCAAGCTAATGACGTTAAAAGAGCGCTTGCTGGGAGGCAACCCAGTGATTTACAAACTTTTGATTTGTTTTGTAACTTTTAATCTGTGAACATTATTCTGGACATTATTTTGTTGGATCTAGCATCTACTGAAGGATGCTAGGTGGTTAAGTATCTACTGAAGGATACTAAGTTTGTAACACCTACTGATGGGTGTTGGTGAGAAGATTTTGCACCTACTGATGGGTGCTGGTAAGTTTGAAACACCTACTGATGGGTGTTGGTGGATTTTTGGGTCAGGCTCGTGACGTTAAACAAGCACTACCTGGGAGGCAAACCAGTTGATTGAATATTTTTGTTTGTTTATTTTAGTTAGGGTTTGCATAAGCATTTTTAAACATTGAATTGCAGGGAACCAATGAGGGGCATGTCTAGGAGGCACGTAGGTTAAGAAAAGAAGGAGAAGAGCACATCACGAAAGTGCCGCTGAGCGGCAACTTACCGCTGAGCGGTACTCTCGCAGAATGAGCTTTAGTTCCCCTTAGTGGAACCCGAGCCCATTAGGGTATTTTTATACCCTAAGCTGTGCAAATGCTTTTATTTTCAGACTCTTCTCTGCACAGACACTCCTACATATCTTTTCAAAGGTTCTCTACAACTTTTCCCTCATCCCTCTTTAGAAAATTTCCCTTCCACTCACTTGCTCACTAGTTTTCCATCTAAGTTTGGGGTTGGGAGAGAGCATCATTGAAGGGGTTGATTTCTTCATTATGGTTTACTAATGCTTAACAATGTATCTTTTGGTTTTGTGAATTATGTTTGATGCAGGGATGGCCTCCTCATCGGGCAAAAAGAATCAAGACTATAAGATCCAAGAAGAAGGAGGATACAGAGGACAGCTCAGATTGATGAGGAGCTGAGATAGCATTTACTGATGAATGCTATCATATGATTATGCTTTTGTGGTTTAAGTTTTCTGAACTTATTTACTTTTGTTTTAGATTAGGGTTTGATGTACTCTATTGAACACCTGGTTTATTATGATGGTTTGTTATTAACTGTGATTGTGTGATAAGTAATGCTTGATGATGCTTATTGATTGATTGATGTTGAGATGATGTGCACATTAAAATGCTTATACAGGTGATTCACAAGCTTTGTGAACAAATGCATGATATCATGATTGTGATTGTGAAATTAAGCAGGATGTGTATGTCAAATGTGAATGAGCTTATATGTGAGGTTTTGAGCTCCAGAGTTGTTATTGTTGAATGCTATTACTTTGGAAGCTTGAATGACTTTGCCCAGGTTTTCTATGATTGAATCAATTGCTTGTTTTGCATCATATGATCAAGGCCGTGTTTGTTGAAACCCTTTTTATTGGCCAAATTCATAAAAGTTAGCCTACTAAAAGAGAACACTTTGTGTTCTATCCTTTGAACCCATAGCCTTGAATATACACTAAAAACCCTTGATTGAAAATCTTTACCTTGAGTTAAGTAGAATATCTTGTGGGGTATTGATAAATGTTCAAGTTTGGGGTTATTGGGAAAACATGAAAAAAGGAAAAGCATTGAGCTAAGAGCTAAAAAGTAAGAATATGCAAAAGAAAAGAAAAGAAAAAGAAGTAAAGCTCAATGTGAATGCAGAGGCAAAAGAAAGTTGGGAATGAATAAGATAATTGTGTTGTTATGACTCTCTTAACTCAAGGATTTTGTGATCCAGAAAAACCAATTTTCTTGTTAGCCCAGCCACATTATAAGCCATTGAAAAGTCCTTGTGATGATGCATGCTTGTGAATGTTTTTGATTGTGGTAAAATGAAAGGCAAAGTTGATTCATGTGACATTGTGATAGTAGAGTGAATGAGTGAAACACTTTACCTCTTATACACTTGTGTGTTGAGTGAAACACTTTACCTGGTGAGGAAATATTCCATGAGCACATGAACATCCATGCTTAATTGATTGATCATTCATGAAAAATAGCATTTGTTGGAACTTAAATGACTTTGTGAACACTAAAGCATGTGCACATCTTGATTGAACTCTTGGTCATAAGTTTGAGTGAAGTTGTTACTTATCTTGAAAAGAGGATTTTGAATGAGTGAACCATCATGTGAATTGGTTGAAGATGGAGTTACATTTTGTTTGCTTGAGGACAAGCAAAGTTCTAAGTTTGGGGTTGTGATAACAGTTGAAAAACTGTTATTTTCATGCTTAAAATTGATACTAAAAGCAACCTTTAGACTTAGAAACTAGCTTGAAATCATGCATTTTATCTATATTTTCATAAATAAGAGAGCTGGACAGGTTTACGCTTGATTTAAGTGTTTTTGTGCAGGTTTTAAGGTGAATTTAGTGAAAAGAGTGAAGAAGGAGAGAAGTGACATTAGAAAAGACAAGAAAGAGTGCAAAAAGAGAAGACGAAGGCACCGCTCAGCGGCAAACTACCGCTCAGCGGCACTCAAGAGGTGGCGTTGGAACCGCTGAGGGGCAAAATGGCCGCTGAGGGGAAGAAAGAAGACGCGCAACCACCGCTGAGCGGTAAATACCGCTGAGCGGCACTTTTTGGGCTTGGGCTTTTGTAATCTTTTGTAACTCTAGATTAGTATATAAGGGCTTGCACGTCCTTGGGATTGACATCTTTGGCAGAAACGAGGCAAACACTCTCTCTTCCACCCCTTTGAAGGAGGATCTTGGATGCTCAGGCTACCTCTTCACCTTTATTGGGTTTATTCTTTCATTCTTTCATTGTTATTCATCTAGGTTCACCATGACGATGGTGAACTAAACCTTGTATGTTTGTTGGGGAATCAATGTAATCTCTTGAAGCTCTCATATATGGATTTGTTGAGTACATCTTTGAATTAAGACATATGCTTTCTTTCATCATTAGTTAGGGATTTTCCTCTTTGCTCAATGCTTGCATTGTTTAACTCATTCTAATGCATGATTATTGGTTTTGTCGATACGGACACGTACGGGGAAGTCTAGATCCGGGGAATTTCTCCCAATATTTTACTGACAACATTATATTGGTTGCCTTTAAGCTCCTGCAGTCATGAACTAATCATTAGGAATGCTAGGAATTGTATGAACTATTTGATTAGGGAGAAGCCATCTAGAATGGTACATTAGAGAGTGGCATTAACAATGATGATTTGAATGTTGAATTCCTAAAATATATGAGAGTGGATGAGATGAAATTGACCCCCAACAACATATTCATTTATATAATTCATTGAAAGTGTTTATCTTTTGTCTTTGCCATTGATCAATTCATGCATACATGTTTATTTTTGTCTTTGCATATTAAACTTTGAATATTTCGTTTGTAAGTCCTAGCTAATCAACAAATCACATAACTAAACTAGGCCGTGAGTCCTTTGGGAAGAACGATACTTGGTCTTACCAAGTTTTATTACTTGAACGATTCGGTCATACTTGCCGATTGTGAAACAAGTTTGTGACATCATATTTTGGTGCTTACAAATTTGTCCATCAATACCATACATTATTTAGTTATTATATTTAAAAAGTATATTCTTAGCCTAATTAGAAACATGATTAATGATTGTATTTAGGTTAAAAATTACTTTCAATATATATGTTCTTTGGGTGCAATCTTAACTTCAATTTAATTGGACCCATCAAACTTAAAAAAAAAAGTAAGGAGGTGTAATAAAAGGAATATTTAACAACCTTTCAATCTATTTAATGATTTAAGCAAAGATAAGAAAAATCCAAAAAATAAAAAGTGAGCTTAACATTAAGTGTGTGACAAACATGGAGAATGACAGTATGACACAATAAGAGAAAAAGTATGACACATTAAATTAATTTTAACTTTTCGTATCGATTTAGGTTTTGAATCCGATAAATAGTTATGTCTTGAGGTTTGCATATTATTTTAGAGATATAAAATTGTGACAAAAATCTCAATATTTAGTGTGTGAAACTTTTTTAGAGTCTTATCTTGATGATAACATCTCATTATTTTTATTTGCATTTACATTACATATATTTTTGTTTATTTTAAATAACAAAATATTAGGAAAGCCTGTATTTGATATAATTTCAAAGATTAAATTCTTCATTTTTTGCAGTTTCTTTTTTTTTTAATTTTTTTTAGATGTCATTTCTTCCACTTGTCTTTCCTTAATTAAATAAATAATTTTTTTCCCTCAAGATAACCAGAAACAACTTGCTCTTCAACTTCTTTTTTTTCTTAGTGAAACTCTTCAACGCAAGAAAAGAACATAATTATCCCAATTCACAAAAAAATAAAACAAAAATACACAACCATGAATAGAAAATGACTTACATTTCATTCAACATCTCCATAACTATGAGAAGTCGACAAACTTCTTTTTTCACATGGTAGATGACTAATGAAAAATATACATCTTTATTTTATATATATTTATCAAACATTTTTTTTTATATATTTCTTTCTTGTTATCACATTATATATTCTATAAATTTCTCACTTTCATTTCCTCTTGTGTTGAGAATTTTTTTTTATGTACATGAATAATTTTTCTTTTTACAAAATGTTTCAAGAGTTCCACCTATTAGCCATGGAACCTTCACTAATCATTATTTTATTATTTTTTTCTTGTATAATCCTGGTTTTTAAATTTAATATAAAATAAATAAATAATATTAATATTATTAACAACATTATTGTTATTATTATTATAACAAAAATTATTAAATACTAGCAATAAAATAATGGTAACTATTTAAACTATATTTTTTCTTTTATTATATATACACTTATTCCCTCTTCTTTCATTTTTTTTTCACTTTATGAAATATACCATTATAATTTTTATTTCTTAGTGAATTTTTGGTATTATCCTAATTATTTTTTGTTGTCTTTAATCACTGGTAAAAGTGAGTTTATCATCATGTTGTTGTTATGTGTCACGTCCCAAGTAATACACTGCTGAGTCACCTGTCAGCTTCCATAAATGCACCACGCCACACGTTCAGTGCAATTAAAACGCACTCACATTCTCTGACTCACGTCTGCCATGTGTCAAATTGGAATGTTCTGAAATCAGTAGTGGAAGCCAGGTGTCAGCGTGTGAGAGAACGTCCGTTTGACTTTGGGAAGGGAATTGATTTTTTTGAAACACTCCTTCCCATTCTCTGCGTGCACCTTCTTCTTCCTCAGAAATCAAACTTCCATTTTCCCCTCCTTCTCTCTAGAACTCTCTCCCTTCTTTCTACTAAAACTCATCCTTTCCTTTCTCCTTTCTCCGTTCAGACACCATAGAAGTGCTCCCGGCACCGTAAGCTGCAGTTTGGACCGAACAGTTTCAGAGTCTGAAGCTGGTAAGTCCCCAACTCAAATCGTTCGTTTCCTGGTTTCATGCAAAGCGTAATTCTGGTGTTGCATGTAGTGGTGCCATCTAAAATCTTCTCTGATCTTATGGTTAGATTAAATCGTGGAGGGTAGAAAGCTGTAGTTGGGCTAAGCAGAAACCATTCCTTAAGGACGTTCACCCTGATCCGGGTAAGGGAAGCTTATTAAATTTAATTCTTGCGTTGTACTGTGTTGTATGAATGTTCTGTGAATTTTATTAAGTATGATCTATGTTATTTGATTTTGGTGTATGATATGATGCTGAGATAATGCATGAGAAGTATGGAAAATACTATGATATGAGTAATTAAATGTATGGAAGGTTATACTGAAAAATGAGGTTACTGTAAGTGAGATTTTGAATATGAAATTTATATGATAATGAACGTTCGTTATAGAACGGTCATAAACCGTTCGGTATTCTTCGTAACTTCTTTGAACAAGCTGAAATCCTTTCATTTGGAAAGAATTTTATTTGAGGACGAACGCCCTCTTATATTAGTCCTACGTTTGAGCGTTCGGCCAAACGTAGACGTCCTGAGTGTTAAGTGAGAAGTTGAGAAGCTTGAAAATACATATTCGGGCAATTAGTCATTCTTAAAAACATAACTGTAAACATCTTATCTTATATAAATTCCAATTTACTGTTTTCATTCACTTTAATGTTGCCTATTCTTTTCGGCTTCTTTATCTTCCCGTATTTTCAATTTCCTCACTTCCTTTAGTGACCGTTCGGTCTCAATGTAGAACCGTTCGGTCATTTGTACTTCATGCTTTCTGCATTTATTTCAATGTTTTCAATTATATTCGGTCGTGTTTTATTTAATTTCCAGTTAATTTAATTTTACCGCAACCAAAAAAATCACAAAACCCCCTTTTTCCGTGTGTGTTCTGAGACTGAACCGCAATATTGGTCCTTGAGAGACGACCTAGGAGTCACTTTCTAGTACTATACTGCATTCTTTTATGCACAACTTTTGTGTGAGGTGCGACCCTTTCATCAAAATGGACCACACTTAGTCTTTTGCACTCCTGGGCAAAATCAAGACGCAAATCAGGGAATAGTTCAAAGGGCTTTTAAGAAGGTGACACAACGTCGACACACAGAAAATAAAGACTCACAAGGAAACAAACAGAATTTACATCGTCCTCAAGAAATCTGGACAGAGAAAAGAAGTAGACAATTCCAACACAGAATGAATCAGAGAAAGCAGATACTCATGAAATCATCCAAGCAATTCAGTACAAGGAAAATATTCAATCAGTTCAAGAGATGAATCAAAAGCAACAGAGCCTCACAGATGCACACAATCAGTGTTTCTCTCAAGTGTTTAAGGTAAAACAATGTCACTCAATGCACTCAAGAAAGCAATCACAAATAGACTTGGCAAGCCTCTAATATCAACACTCAAGCACATACGCATGTTCAAATCAAAAGGTCTTTTCATGGTTGTAATGGGGCCAAGGACATGGGAGGATAACATATGGATGAGAAGCTATAAACCAAAAGAAATAGAGGAGCAATGGGGAACAAGTGTAAACAAAGTCAAATCACACCCAAAACCTCTAATTCAATCCTCTTCTTGACTCCATTATTCACAAATTTATTATTTTTTTTCCATTTTTCTCATCATTTTTTTTCATCCTGTCTCTTTTTTTTTTTTTCTCTTTTCACTCTTTAGGACACAACTGGAAGAGACAAGATACACAACATATTTACAAAGACAAAACAAAAAAAATTAACCAACCTGCCAATTCATCACAAACCCCCAGGAGACCACACTTGTTCCCAAAACACTTCCAAAGCTCCAAAATTCCCTAAGGTTAAGGTAATCATGGTTTGTTTCACTTAGGGCTAGTGTATGAGCTTCAAAACAAAGAAATGGGGAAAGTGTAGGCTCAAAAAGTGTTTATCAAAGGATTAGAACAAGGTGAGCTTATTTGGCTAAAGAGGCTCAAGAACAAAATTGCCTTCATCACTTCCAAACATGCATATCAATCAAGAATTATCAACAAGAGTCAAGCCAAGGCATATGTGCAAGCAATCAAGAGACATATCACACACAAGAAAGAACATAAAGTGGCTCAAATTCTCACACAGGGCATTTGTGTCACAATCAATTCAACCTCTCAAACATCATAATCATCTTCCCAAGCAAAGAAAAGCAAGGGATTTCAAACCAATAAGTATCAATCAAGTGAAGTGAAAGACGAGTCTACAACTTTAACACAGTCCAGAAATGAAGAGAAACATGTAAAACTGTACACAAGACACGACAAAAATAACCTAGAAAAGAAAAAATTTAACCATGAAAACAAAAACTAACGAAGAAAAAAATAAAAATCTCCCCCAATACATTTTGATGAAAGGGTCGCACCTCACACAAAAGTTGTGCATAAAAGAATGCAGTATAGTACTAGAAAGTGACTCCTAGGTCGTCTCTCAAGGACCAATATTGCGGTTCAGTCTCAGATCACACACGGAAAAAGGGGGGTTTTGTGATTTTTTTGGTTGCGGTAAAATTAAATTAACTGGAAATTAAATAAAACACGACCGAATATAATTGAAAACATTGAAATAAATGCAGAAAGCATGAAGTACAAATGACCGAACGGTTCTACATTGAGACCGAACGGTCACTAAAGGAAGTGAGGAAATTGAAAATACGGGAAGATAAAGAAGCCGAAAAGAATAGGCAACATTAAAGTGAATGAAAACAGTAAACTGAAACACTTAAAACCCCTTGGAATAAAGCGAAATACAAAAGTGCATGAATCCATCTCAATGCAACGAGTAAGCTAAATATCAAAAGCAGTTCATCAGGGACATGACACCAAGAAATGCGTTAGCAGTAAACTAAATTATAATTGCTGAACAAGTGAAAATAAGTTTAAAACATTAGATGCACTTAACGCTAAATGTATTCCACATGTAAAATATAAAAGTCAATGAAATAAAGTGAAACGAAAGTAAGTAAATCTTTAGCAAACCGTGAACACCTTAACCCGCTGCACCTCCATCAATTAAACAATACTTAAAAGAAAAATAAATGCTTGAACAATAGAATAAAAATGCAACTAGTCAGCGCTTCCTACTTTGCTTCACCATGCTACTTTTCTAAATTGAAAAATAAAAATTGAAAGATGTTCCAAAGTTCTTTACCAAGACCGTGAGCTCTCCTTTTACTAAGGATCCTAGAATGTGAAAAGAGATTGTGCATTGTGAGTGGCGGTTGCCCTTTTTCTCATTCCAGCACCGCTTCTTCCTTCTCCCAAAAAAAACAAGCCAAATGAGAACATTAAATCTCCTACGCAGACGTGACAGCAACTCCCTTTCTTCATCTCTGCGCTTCCTTATTTTCAACCAAAAAAAAAAAAAACTCTTTTACTTAGGTGGCGGCTGGAACCTCCTCCCCTACACCTCCTCGACCTACATATTTTTTAAACCCAAAAACCCTCCATGTGCGTAAAGTTTGTGTGTGCCAACAAAAAGAAAAATCCCCTACTTCCCGTGGCGGCTGGACCTAGTTCTGTGTGTTTTCTTCTCTTCTTTCCAAGCACACACCTCCTAAGATGTTGTTCCTTCCCTTGGGCCGTGAGCGTGAGTGTTGCTGCTGGATGCACCCCTTTTTCCAACTCTCCAAACTTGCTGGACCATGAGTTGGACGTCAAAGTTGATTCCATATGCAGCAATTTCTTTTTTTCTTTTCATAATCCCTTCACATGCTACTCCAAAGTGCTTCTTTTTTTCCATGTGGATGTGAGCTTTCAACGTGGCAGCTACTCCCTCATGTGTGCCAACTCCTCTTTCATTCAAACAATTGCTTCTTTCCATTTTCACGTAAGCTTCAAAGTGATGGCCCCTCTATTATGTGCTTCCTCCAAAACGTATTGCTTAAGGCCGTGAGTGCCTCCCAAGCTGTTGGCTTCCTTGTTTAAGAGTGTTGGGAGGTTTTAGCACTGTCCAATTATCAATTCCTAGCCACCACAAGTGCCCAACAGCAAGCAAATGCAAATAGATTAGAAATTACTCAAACAGTAAGCATTGGACTGACATAGGGGAGTAAAAAATAATACTGGGAACATCACAGAACGAATTTAAACAAAATAAAAACTATATGTTAAAATAGACATCCAGACGAAACTATGAAAAAAAATTGCATGGAAAACGGATAAGAATTGAACTCAAACGAAGACACACAAGTTGACACAACATTCACGCGGCAGCCAGCGAAAATAAAAATGGCTAAGATGCATTGGCTCAATTTCCATTTCTCATTTAGCTTTCTAATGTCCCAAAAAGTTATCCAAAATTTTCCCATAATTAATAATGCAAAACAATAAGCTTAGATAATTCAAATTAGTTAAAATAAGAATTTCCGATCAAATTAAGCACAATTAGGAAAAACAGGAAAATACCGGACGTTTAAGCATAATTCCCTGACTAATTCTAGCACATTAAACTAAGTGAAGTGAGGAAAATATTGGTTCATCATAGACGTCCTGAGTGTTAAGTGAGAAGTTGAGAAGCTTGAAAATACATATTCGGGCAATTAGTCATTCTTAAAAACATAACTGTAAACATCTTATCTTATATAAATTCCAATTTCTATGATTTTGAATCAGCCAAGGGTATCGACCCAAAATTGTACGTCCTAAGAGGCGTTCGGTCCTATACCGAACGCTCGTTCTTTCCGTAATTACCAACGAGTAGAAATAGCATTCGTCCTGAATTTCAGTGAATTCACGTACCGCGTTCGGTCATTGACTGGCAGTCGGTTTACTCTAACTAAATTGTCCTTGGTACATTTAATACTAGTCTTTTGTATTTCCATCCAGTGGGATTTGACCCTGAATCTTGGTACTTAATTTATTCTAAGTATAAATCGAATCGTTCTAGAGTCAGTTCATTCAACTGATTTAATTGTAATGACGCTCGTCATGTAAAATGTGTCAGCTTTATTCTTTCAGAAAAGAGGTCCTTCCGGTTTAGCTTTAGACGTTCGTCCTCGTTATGAAGAGGATTGAACGCTCGTCCTTTTATGAAAGTGGAACTAAGAATGAAAATGTTATTAAGAGGAAAAATTATAATGTGCGAACCGTATAAGAGAAGAAATTATGATTATGGATTTTGAACGAGCGTTCCAGGGAGGAACGACTCTTGGATGAAAATTGAGATTTGTAAAGCATGAATGTGGTAAGCTTAGCTGGCGATTCATCCTGATGTTCCGTGAGTGCTCGTCCTCACGTAGAGGGGAGTATGTCATGTGTGGGAACGGCAGGAGGTCCTAGTCCTTAGGGGTACTTTGGATGGAAGGGACTAACCTCGGGTGGCAGCTGATGATAAATGCCAGTTACTACACCACCTGGGTGCACGAATGTCGTAGCTACACAGAATTCATACAGTCCGGACAGTCAGTCTATTATCAGGAATTGATTGAGTGAATGAATTGATTGAATCATATGTTATGACTTATTTGATTTGTTTGATATGTTATGAAATGTATGTTTTACTTGAATTAAATTCAATAAGCTTACCCTTCGTTTTCCATTGTGTTGTCTGTATCTGTATGTCCGTCTTGTCCTTGCAATGATCATCCGTGTGGATGTGAGCAGAGGGAGATGCGTCTCTGGAAGAAACGCTTGAAGAAGGAATTTTGGCTGAAGAGAACTTAGTGGAGATTGAAGTGAAGGCTGAACAGTAGGACGTTCGGTTATATGTTAGTTTACTTAGGATAGCGGGCCGTTTCAGAACGAGCGCCCTTTTTGCTTTATGTTAAATACTTGAACGTTCGGTATTTATTTTTGTAAACCGTTCGTTCTTATTATTTTGTGAGCGCTCGTAAAATTATATGTAGCTATGTAAGGCCATTCGGCCACTTGCGAGATTTATCTCTTTAATTGTAAGACTGTTTGGTTATATTAATACATGTAAATATTCTATTATATAGTTGCTGACTGTATAATTCTGGGATGTTACATTATGATTGTGTTATTGTATTGTTATTTTTATGTTATTTTTTTATCTATTAAATAAAGATAATGAGTTTGTGATTTTTTTATATGGTGTTTAGTTTTATTATTTTTACTCGAAACTTAAACTTATAAATGGATTATTTTTTGTTTTTTTATTATATTTTCAAAAGTACACTGATAAACACTAATTTTAATATTTTAAATTATATTAAAAGAAATTACCACATAAACAACAATGTATTTATAAGTTCAGGCCAAAAAACACACAAAAAAAAAAGAAAAAGAAACCTAACATAAAATATGCTACTTATGAAAATAATACATACATTGGATTGCATGTGAATGATGGGAAACAAACAAGAAAAAAAATAAATAATTGAAGTCAGATGAACCTATAGAGTTGTTCCACTGGGTAGGGTTGAAAGAGCAAAATCAAACTTTAAAATTGGGTGTAGGATCCACATGTCACTTATGAAAAAGAATTAGCACCATTTAGGGTTCTTTCAAAACAAACTTCCTTGGTCATATTTGTTTTAAGGGTCAGAATATAAGTGAGTATATCACTATCCAATAAATAAGACATTTCAACAGAATATATGAAAAAAAGAGCATAACTTTGTTTTTTGGTTTCAATTTGTTTTTGTTGAATTGGTTGATGGTCGGTCGTCCTTCCTTACTTTGCTCTCTTTCGATCATTCAATCCTCTTCGAGAATGTAGTCCACTTCGATGGGTTGTTGACCTGCATAAAACACTCTAACGCTCAAGTCAAATATCTTTTTCAAAGAGGTCTTTATTTTATTAGGATAGATCAAGGTTAGAAAAGGATGTCTTTACTTGGACATCGATTGTATATTTAGAGGACTTGTGGTAGTCAAGCCCCTTGATTAACCATTAATGCAATATATTTTTAGGCAATCAAACCTAATAATCAATTACTAATACTGTTGTTGAGAGGGTCGCACCTCACACAAAAATTTATTGCAAAATGAATGCAGTATAAACTAGGAAGTGACTCCTAGGTCGTCTCTCAAGGATCAAATGTGGTTCGAGTCTCAGGTCAAACACATAGTGGGAGGGTTTGTAATGTTTTTGGTTGCGGAAAATTAAATCAAACTGAAATTAAATAAAACAGAATTTAAAACGTGGAAATAAATTTTTACGACAGTAAGACTAAATGGTAAATGACAACAAAATCAGAGAATGCAAAATTCATCAATGCTTGAAATTAAAATGCTGTAATAATAAATATGCAGAAAACAGTTGTAACATCCCAAAAATACAGTAATAACCATATAATAGAATTAATTACATTTCATAATCAAACAGTGCAGTCTTACACTAATACCAACGTTCAAAAACCGAACGGCGTTAAGTACAGAGTTAATTTACAATATTACAGAAATAAGAAAGAGTCAGGATCGAACGGTTTTACAAAACCAATTACCGAACGATCGCTTACAAAACAACTAACATCTAATACTACCGAACGACCTAAGGTTCGGCCTTAACTTCAACGTCCACCAGATTCTCCTCTTCAATCACATCTTCCAACAATGCTTCTCCTTCTGCTCACATCCACACGGATGATCATTGCAATTGACAAGACGGACGTACAAGGACGAGACAACACAAGGAAAAACACAGGGTAAGCTTATGTAATTTAATTCACACATCAACATATAAATTAAACATTCCAACAACACATGTATAGTTCAACATATATATAACGATACGAAAACTATCACTAGACGGACCGTCCGGACTGTATGAATATGTGTAGCTACAGGCATTCTTGCACCCGGGTGATGTAGTAACTGGGATACACTTAACAACTGCCACCCGAGGTTAGCCCTATCCAAAGTACCCCTAAGGACTAGGACCTCCTGCCGTTCCCACACATGACATACCCCCTCTACGTGAGGACGAGTACTCACGGAACATCAATCCTAATATTCAATACAGTTCCTCCTTGGAACGCTCGTTCAAAAACCACAACCGTTTATTCATCTCATATACTGTTCATCCTTTATAATCTTCCACTTTATTATCAATTTCATCATCAGTTACAAGGACATAAAATAACGAACGTTCAGCCCTCTTCAGAACGAGGACGAACGATAAGAAAGAGATCGACGATTCTCCCGTTCAGAACAGAACAAGACGAAGAGAGTTACTTTTGGATTTACGAAATGAACCGAGTAAAATAGTGCAATATGTGACGAACGGTATTTACCACGTGAGTCAGTTGAATGAACTGACTCTCTTGAGTTCAAACCAATACTTAAGAAATAAATCAAGTATGGAGGCCTTAGGCCGGATCCAATTCAAGAAGAATATTCAAGATGTTAAGGACCATATTTAGAATAGTTCACATACGGAAATCCAATGCCAGTAAATGACCGAACATGGTAAAAGAAAGTATTACTACAGTTGGACGAACGCTATTTTATCAAGATTGATTATACAATAGTACGGACGCTAGGTGTAAGACCGAGCGCTACTTATTACGAACGCTAGGTGTAAGACCGAGCGCTACTAATCTTAAAGTAAGAGGGTATATATATATATATGTATTACTTTATTTCAGATATCAGGGTACAACTATACTGAGCCGAACGCTCAAACATAGTATTTCCACATGAGGACGCTCGTTCTCGACTAGAATTCTCTCCAAATGAAAGAGTTCCATTTTAAAATAGTTTACTAGAACAAACCGAACGGTAGAGGACCGTTCGATAACGAACGTACATTATCATAATGAGAATTTCATATTCAGAATTTCATCTATTTTCAACTCAAGTTTTCAACATATCAGTTCATACCTTATAAATTCATATCAAATATCAATTTACATACTTTATAGAATTCCACATTAATAATTCATACTCCAAAATGATTACTCATATTCACATTCATACATATCAACCATCATCATACATATCAAGTAGCATGCATCATATTCATTCCTTCAAACAACGGACGTTCATACAGTAAGACAACATACAAATGTCAATTAAATTAAATAAGCTTCCCTTACCTGGATCAGTGAGTGAAACGTTCTAAACGTAAGATTTTGGGTTCGCCCGTCTACAGCTTTCTACCCTCAAAGATCACTTAATTCTTCCAACTAAATCTAACCATATAAAATCAAGAATAACTTAGACTATACCCCTTCATGCAACCAGAATTTGGCTTTGCATGTAACAAAAGAACGCTCGACGAAGAAGAGAAACTTACTAGTTTCAGAATCTGGAACTGTTCGGTCTAGAATGAAGCTCACGACGCCGGGAATCCTTCTACGGTGCCTGAACGGTGATCGGAGCAGAGAAGAGTGAGCTACAGTAGAGAGAGAAGGGGAATTTCTAGAGAGAAGGAGGAGGAAATGGAAAGTCAGAGTTGGGAAGGAGAAGTGCATGCAGAGGAGAGTGAACAGGGTTGTTCAAAAAATCATTTTTGTCTACCCCACGTCCAACGGACGTGCACTCTCCTATGGACACCTGTCCTCCACTTACTGATTTTCGAATCTTCCATTCTTGACACCTGGCGTCAGTGTGCAGAGTTTTGGGTGTGTTTTAAATGAATCTGAACAGGGTTTCGGGCGCATTAAATGAGATTAAACAGGTAGGGTTTGGGTTAAATTTCTGAGGTCTGACAACAGTGAACGGTAAAATAGAACGGATAATAAAAGTTAAAAAACTTTAACTGGAAATGGAATTCATTAAGGATTCAACACTTAAATTAAAATCACTGAACAATGAAGATAAAAATAAAATGAGAAAACTGCTCTAATCACTGTGACACACTGCTACTCAACTACATGCTTCTGAAAGAAAGAAACTCTACATTACACTTTTCTAGAATCTACACTACTTGAGCTCTACTAGAATGAAAAATGAAAGCTACTGGAAGAGAGGACCTCTCCTAGGCCGTGACTGCTCTCCTATATCAGCCCCCGAAGGTGGCGGCTGGACGTGTGTCCCTCCCCCCCTTTTTGTGATGCTGGACTCTTCTCCTTTTAATTGCCAAAATCCTCTTCTTCAATGTCCGTGCCCTAGGGTGGCAGCCGGACTTCCCCGTGGGCCCCGCTGGACATTACCAATCATATTGCTGGACGTGCAACCTGCTGCCAGCGTGTCCAGTAAAGGCTGGATGAAGAAATGAAGGCCTCTTTTCAAGGGCCGTGAGTGTGGAGTGCTGAAGCTGCTTTTGTTGGGTCGTGGCTGCTGCTAGAAAATGAAGCGTGGATGTGTGCTAGACCAGCTTTTGTTGGGCCGTGGCATGTGACGTGTCTGGACGCTCCCCTTCACTGGACGTGGCTTGGACGTGAATTGCTTTAAGGATCCCGATATTCTGACAACGCCAATTTGACAAAAATTTGACAAGACCACGTGTCAGGTTTTAATTGGTCAAATTTGAATATTTTTTTTTAATTTAAAATCTAGTTTGGAATGGGTTGAAGTTTGAATTTCGAAATTGTCCTCTTCATTTTCGAACTCTATCTTCTCTCCTTATCACTGTCTTCTCTCTCCATTTTAGGGATTTGAATTTCATTTCAACTTCTCTCTTCATAGCAGTGTTCTCCCTCCTCCATTTTTAGGGTTTCATTTTGTTTTGAACATCTATCTCTCCTGCTTCCCTGTCACCATCGTTTTCCTTTCAACCTCTCTGGACGTTGGGTTTGTCTCTTTGAGTTGGAGATTACGCTTGTCTCGTTCGGTGTCGATTTTATCGAAGTTGTTACCTTTTTTGTGCAATGGGTTCGTCCGGTGACAATGGTTCTTCGAACAAGGTATGAACTTTTTCATGTTTCTGTATTTGTATTTTGGGGTTGGGTTTTTGGTCTTGCATCTGTTCATCATTTTTATGATGTTTTTTGCTTTTGGGTTGTGACTTACGTTGGTTATTTGTACCAAAAAACAATTGTTTTTTGCAGTTGTTTGTGTATATGTGTTGCAGGTAAATTTGTTACATGGATTGTTTGTTGGTTGTCAATTTAGATGATTTGAAGAAACAAGAAAAATCAACAATCAATAGAAAACACATAAAAGTTATTAATGATGCTTTAGAGGAACAAGATGCTGTAATTGAAGAATTTGAAGAAGAGTTATCTGCATTGCAAGCTAAGCTGCTTGAACAGAAGAATAAAGATGAAGGTGGTTACAGTTGTAACCAACATGATTTTTACAATAACTTTGAATGTGAAGGAGGAGTTTACATGTTGTTTATAGGTTTACAAGTGAGGTCCTGCACCATTGACACAGGACAGATGCACTTGTAATCGATTATTGGGACCGTGTAATCGCTTACCAGGAAAAAACTCCCCTTTTGTGCTGAAAGTTGAGAAGAATTACCCAGGCCTGATGATGGACAAATTTATGATCACCAAAATATGATGTCACAAACTTGTTTCACAATCGGCAAGTATGACCGAATCGTTCAAGTAATAAACTTGGTAAGACCAAGTATCGTTCTTCCCAAAGGACTCACGGCCTAGTTTAGTTATGTGGTTTGTTGATTAGCTAAGACTTAAGAACGAAATATTTGAAGTTTAATATGCAAAGACGAAAATAAACATGTATGCATGAGTTTTGATCAATGGCAAAAGCAAAAGATAAACACTTTCAATGAAATATATGAATGAATATGTTGTTGGGGGTCAATTTCATCTCATCCTCTCTCATATATTTTAGGAATTCAACATTCAAATCATCATTGTTAATGCCACTCTCTAAAGTACCATTCTAGATGGCTTCTCCCTAATCACGAGTTCATACAATTCCTAGCATTCCTAATGATTAGTTCATAAGTGCAGGAGCTTAACGACAACCAATATAATATTGGGAGAAATTCCCCGGATCTAGACTTCCCCGTACGTGCCCGTATCGACAAAACCAATAATCATGCATCGAATGAGTTAAACCATGCAAGCATTAAGCAAAGAGGAAAAACCCTAACTAATGATGAAAGAAAGCATAAATCTTAATTAAAAGATGCAAGCATAGATTCCATATATGAGAGCTTCAAGAGATTACATTGATTCCCCAACAAACATACAAGGTTTAGTTCACCATATTCATGGTGAACCTAGATGAATAACAATGAAAGAATGAAAGAATAAACCCTAAAAAGGTGAAGAGGTAGCCTGAGCATCCAAGATCCTCCTTCAAAGGGGTGGAAGAGAGAGTGTTTGCCTCGTTTCTGCCAAAGATACTAATTCTAGGACGTGCAAGTCCTTATATACTATTTTAGAATTACAAAAGATCTAAGCCCAAGCCCATAAAAGTGCCAGAAAACGAGTCCAAGCCCATTATTAAGACTGGCGCTCAGCGGTAAATACCGCTCAGCGGTGCCTACGCTTCCCTTTTCTTCCCCTCTGCGGCCAGTTTGCCCCTCAGCGGACCTCCCGTGACCTCCTGAGTGCCGCTCAGCGGTAAAATGCCGCTGAGCGGTGCCTTCGGCTTCTCCTTTTGCACTCTTTGCTTCCTTTTCTGATTCCATCTCTCTCCTTCTTCACTTCTTTCACTAAATTCACCTTAAAACCTGCACAAAAACACTTAAATCAAGCATAAACCTGTCCAGCTCTCTTATTTATGAAAATATGGATAAAAGCATGATTTCAAGCTAGTTTCTAAGTCTAAAGGTTGTTTTTAGTATCAATTTTAAGCATGAAAATAACAGTTTTTCAACTGTTATCACAACCCCAAACTTAGAACTTTGCTTGTCCTCAAGCAAACAAAATGTAACTCAATCTCCAACCAATTCATATGATGGTTCACTCATTCAAAAATCCTCTTTTTCAAGATAAGTAACAACTTCACTCAGACTTAGGACCAAGAGTTCAATCAAGATGTGCACATGCTTTAATGTTCACAAAGTCATTTAAATTCCAACAAATGCTATTTTTCATGAATGATCAATCAATTAAGCATGGATGTTCATGTGCTCATGGAATATTTCCTCACTAGATAAAGTGTTTCACTCACACACAAGTGTATAAGAGGTAATCACTCATTCACTCTACTATCACAATGTCACATGAATCAACTTTGCCTTTCATTTTACCACAATCAAAAACATTCACAAGCATGCATCATCACAAGGACTTTTCAGTGGCTTATAATGTGGCTAGGCTAACAAGAAAATTGGTTTTACTGGATCACAAAATCCTTGAGTTAAGAGAATCATAACAACACAATTATTCTTATTCTTCCCAACTTGCCTTTGCATTTGCATTGAGCTTTGCTTCTTTTTCTTTTCTTTTCTTTTTCTTTGCATATTCTTACTTTTTAACTCTTAGCTCAATGCTTTTCCTTTTTCATGTTTTCCCAACAACCCCAAACTTGAACATTTAACAATACCACATAAGATCTTCTACTTAACTCAAGGTAAAGATTTTCAATCAAGGGTTTCAATGTATGTTCAAGGCTAAGGGTTCAAAGGATAGAACACAAAGTGTTCTCTTTTAGTAGGCTAACTTTATGAATTTGGCCAATAAAAAGGGTTCCAACAAATGGCCTTGATCACATGATGCAAAACAAGCAATTGATTCAATCATAGAAAACCTGGGCAAAGTCATTCAAGCTTCCAAAGTAATAGCTTTCAACAATAACAACTCTGGAGCTCAAAACCTCACATATAAGCTCATTCACATTTGACATACACATCCTGCTTAATTTCACAATCACAATCATGATATCATGCATTTGTTCACAAAGCTTGTGAATCACCTGTGTAAGCATTTTATGTGCACATCATCTCAACATCAATCAATCAATAAGCATCATCAAGCATTACTTATCACACAATCACAGTTAATAGCAAACCATCATAATAAACCAGGTGTTCAATAGAGTACATCAAACCCTAATCTAAAAACAAATCAAATAAGTTCAGAAAACTTAAACCAACAAAAGCATAAGCATATGATAGCATTCATCAGTAAATGCTATCTCAGCTCCTCATCAATCTGAGCTGTCCTCTGTATCTTCCTTCTTCTTGGATCTTATAGTCTTGATTCTTTTTGCCCGATGAGGAGGCCATTCCTGCATCAAACATAATTCACAAAACCAAAAGATACATTGTTAAGCATTAGTAAACTATAATGAAGAAATCAGCTCCTTCAATGATGCTCTCTCCCAACCCCAAACTTAGATGGAAAACTAGTGAGCAAGTGAGTGGAAGGGAGATTTTCTAAAGAGGGATGAGGGAAAAGTTGTAGAGAACCTTTGAAAAGGTATGTAGGAGTGTGTGTGCAGAGAAGAGTCTGAAAGTATGAGCATTTGCACAGCTTAGGGTATAAAAATACCCTAATGGGCTCGGGTTCCACTAAGGGGAACTAAAGCTCATTCTGCGAGAGTACCGCTCAGCGGTAAGTTGCCGCTCAGCGGCACTTTCGTGATGTGCTCTTCTCCTTCTTTTCTTAACCTACGTGCCTCCTAGACATGCCCCTCATTGGTTCCCTGCAATTCAATGTTTAAAAATGCTTATGCAAACCCTAACTAAAATAAACAAACAGAAAACAATCAATCAACTGGGTTGCCTCCCAGGTAGCGCTTGTTTAACGTCACGAGCCTGACCCAAAATCCACCAACACCCATCAGTAGGTGTTTCAAACTTACCAGCACCCATCAGTAGGTGCAAAATCTTCTTACCAACACCCATCAGTAGGTGTTACAAACTTAGTATCCTTCAGTAGATACTTAACCACCTAGCATCCTTCAGTAGATGCTGTATCCAACAAAATATTTACAAAATAATGTCCACAAATTAAAAGTTACAAAACCAAAATCAAAAGTTTGTTAATCCACTGGGTTGCCTCCCAGTAAGCGTGATGGACAAATTTGTAAGCACCAAAATATGATGTCACAAACTTGTTTCACAATCGGCAAGTATGACCGAATCGTTCAAGTAATAAAACTTGGTAAGACCAAGTATCGTTCTTCCCAAAGGACTCACGGCCTAGTTTAGTTATGTGATTTGTTGATTAGCTAGGACTTACAAACGAAATATTCAAAGTTTAATATGCAAAGACAAAAATAAACATGTATGCATGAATTGATCAATGGCAAAGACAAAAGATAAACACTTTCAATGAATTATATAAATGAATATGTTGTTGGGGTTCAATTTCATCTCATCCACTCTCATATATTTTAGGAATTCAACATTCAAATCATCATTGTTAATGCCACTCTCTAATGTACCATTCTAGATGGCTTCTCCCTAATCAAATAGTTCATACAATTCCTAGCATTCCTAATGATTAGTTCATGACTGCAGGAGCTTAAAGGCAACCAATATAATGTTGTCAGTAAAATATTGGGAGAAATTCCCCGGATCTAGACTTCCCCGTACGTGTCCGTATCGACAAAACCAATAATCATGCATTAGAATGAGTTAAACAATGCAAGCATTGAGCAAAGAGGAAAAACCCTAACTAATGATGAAAGAAAGCATATGTCTTAATTCAAAGATGTACTCAACAAATCCATATATGAGAGCTTCAAGAGATTACATTGATTCCCCAACAAACATACAAGGTTTAGTTCACCATCGTCATGGTGAACCTAGATGAATAACAATGAAAGAATGAAAGAATAAACCCAATAAAGGTGAAGAGGTAGCCTGAGCATCCAAGATCCTCCTTCAAAGGGGTGAGAAGAGATAGTGTTTGCCTCGTTTCTGCCAAAGATATCTAACTATAGGACATGCAAGCCCTTATATACTAATTTAGAGTTACAAAAGATTACAAAAGCCCAAGCCCAAAGAGTGCCGCTCAGCGGTATTTACCGCTCAGCGGTAGTTGCGCGTCCTTTTTTTCCCTCAGCGGCCAATTTGCCCCTCAGCGTGACTCCCGCAACCTCCTGAGTGCCGCTCAGCGGTAGTTTGCCGCTGAGCGGTGCCTTCGTCTTCTCTTTTTGCACTCTTTCTTGTCTTTTCTAATGTCACTTCTCTCCTTCTTCACTCTTTTCACCAAATTCACCTTAAAACCTGCACAAAAACACTGAAATCAAGCATAAACCTGTCCAGCTCTCTTATTTATGAAAATATAGATAAAATGCATGATTTCAAGCTAGTTTCTAAGTCTAAAGGTTGCTTTTAGTATCAAATTTAAGCATGAAAATAACAGTTTTTCAACTGTTATCAAAGCGCTCTTTTAACGTCATTAGCTTGACCCAATAAAGTTCAAGTTCCATCTTCTTTATAGTTGATGTTGTCAGTCCACCAACTTCTCAGCTGCTTCCTTTGAACTGTTTTGGTTCTTCTAGAATATGGAGACTCTATCTCTATCATCTCCTTTTCTTTAAAGCCCTTAACAACCCACAACTTGTTCTTGATTCTTACAGGTGTGCCAAGTTGGAGTCTTCTTTTCTTCCAGTTCCTAGGAATTTCTTCTCCTTTTCCAATTTCTTCTTCCTTGGGTACCTGAAACAACAAACAATGGTTACCAGAAACCTCAAGATTTTCATCTTTACCTCTAGTTATGGGTGCATCTCGAAATGCAGCTTTATAACTGGCTTCTTCCTCCTTTGCTTGTGTCTCATCTTTGAAGACATCCACCACCACTCTCTCCTCTCTATCCTGGAGCACCACTATACCTTCATTTACATCTATGATAGCCCTGGCCGTTTTCATAAACGGTCTTCCAAGTATGATAGGTATTTTCTCAGTTTCCATCTTCATCACCACAAAGTCTGCCAAAAACTGAAGTTTGCCAACACAAACTACAATGTCTTCTGCAATCCCACATGGCTCCTTTGAAGATCCATCGGCCATTACTAAATTAACCTTTACAGGTTTCATTTTAACATTGCCAATTTGCTCCAGTAAAGAATAAGGTATCAAGTTAACACTTGAACCTAAATCAAGGAGAGCTTTCTTTACCTTTTTCTTCCCTATAGTACAAGGGATAGAAAAACTACCTGGATCTGATGCTTTAGGTGGGAATGATTCTTCCTTAACAGTTATACACTTTTTTTCCTCATCATCTCTACGTCTCTTCTTTGTAGAGCTTTCTTCATTAGATTTAGTGTAAACCGTAATCTGTTGCAAAATTTGCTCCCATGGTGCATCATTATCCACCATTTTGAATAACTCTGTGAAGTCCATTGGTTTCCTTTGATGGATTGGAAAAGGAAACTTGCTTTTGCTCTCTATTTCACTTCTCTCTTCTGTATCTAACTCAACTTTCTCATCATCAACACTCTCTACCACCTTGCACTCTTCTCTGGGGTTAACCTCAGTATTAGCCCCAAAGTTCTTGTTTGGCCTTTCTTCCAATTGCTTGGTGATCTGACCCATTTGAATCTCCAAATTCTTTATAGCAGCTTCAGTGCTCTTTTGAGAAGATTCAGTTTTCTGAATAAATTGCTGAAGAGTTTCTTCCAACCTTGTTGATCTTTCATTAAGCATAGATAACTGTTGCCACAAGGTTGGTTGCTGCTGCTGCTTATTATATTGATTAGCTTGCCCAGTTTGTCCTTGACCAATGCTTGGATGTGGTTTCCAACCCTGATTATAATTCCCTTGACGGTATGGAAATTGATTAGCCATGAAGTTAACATCCTCCACAGCTTCCACAGGAAAAGCACATTGGCCATTGATGTGATCACCCCCACATAATTCGCACAACTGGGTTTGTACCTGTGCAGCTGATGGACAAATTTATGATCACCAAAATATGATGTCACAAACTTGTTTCACAATCGGCAAGTATGACCGAATCGTTCAAGTAATAAACTTGGTAAGACCAAGTATCGTTCTTCCCAAAGGACTCACGGCCTAGTTTAGTTATGTGGTTTGTTGATTAGCTAGGACTTAAGAACGAAATATTTGAAGTTTAATATGCAAAGACGAAAATAAACATGTATGCATGAAGTTTGATCAATGGCAAAGACAAAAGATAAACACTTTCAATGAAATATATGAATGAATATGTTGTTGGGGGTCAATTTCATCTCATCCACTCTCATATATTTTAGGAATTCAACATTCAAATCATCATTGTTAATGCCACTCTCTAATGTACCATTCTAGATGGCTTCTCCCTAATCACGAGTTCATACAATTCCTAGCATTCCTAATGATTAGTTCATGAGTGCAAGAGCTTAACGACAACCAATATAATATTGTCAGTATAATATTGGGAGATTTCCCCGGATCTAGACTTCCCCGTACGTGCCCGTATCGACAAAACCAATAATCATGCATGGAATGAGTTAAACTATGCAAGCATTGAGCAAAGAGGAAAAACCCTAACTAATGATGAAAGAAAGCATAAGTCTTAATTAAAAGATGTAAGCAAAGATTCCATATATGAGAGCTTCAAGAGATTACATTGATTCCCCAACAAACATACAAGGTTTAGTTCACCATATTCATGGTGAACCTAGATGAATATCAATGAAAGAATGAAAGAATAAACCCAATAAAGGTGAAGAGGTAGCCTGAGCATCCAAGATCCTCCTTCAAAGGGGTGAGAAGAGAGAATGTTTGCCTCGTTTCTGCCAAAGATACTAACCCCTAGGACGTGCAAGTCCTTATATACTAGTCTAGAGTTACAAAAGATTACAAAAGCCCAAGCCCAAAAAGTGCCGCTCAGCGGTAACTACGCTTCACTTTTCTTCCCCTCAGCGGCCAGTTTGCCCCTCAGCGTGACTTCCGCAACCTCCTGAGTGCCGCTCAGCGGTAAAATGCCGCTGAGCGGTGCCTTCGACTTCTCTTTTTGAACTCTTTCTTGTCTTTTCTAATGTCATCTCTCTCCTTCTTCACTTCTTTCACCAAATTCACCTTAAAACCTGCACAAAAACACTTAAATCAAGCATAAACCTGTCCAGCTCTCTTATTTATGAAAATATAGATAAAAGCATGATTTCAAGCTAGTTTTTAAGTCTAAAGGTTGCTTTTAGTATCGATTTTAAGCATGAAAATAACAGTTTTTCAACTGTTATCACAACCCCAAACTTAGAACTTTGCTTGTCCTCAAGCAAACAAAATGTAACTCAATCTCCAACCAATTCATATGATGGTTCACTCATTCAAAAATTCTCTTTCTCAAGATAAGTAACAACTTCTCTCAAACTTATGACCAAGAGTTCATTCAAGATGTGCACATGCTTTAGTGTTCACAAAGTCATTTAAGTTCCAACAAATGCTATTTTTCATGAATGATCAATCAATTAAGCATGGATGTTCATGTGCTTATGGAATATTTCCTCACTAGGTAAAGTGTTTCACTCAACACACAAGTGTATAAGAGGTAAAGTGTTTCACTCATTCACTCCACTATCACAATGTCACATGAATCAACTTTGCCTTTCATTTTACCACAATCAAAAACATTCACAAGCATGCATCATCACAAGGACTTTTCAATGGCTTATAATGTGGCTGGGCTAACAAGAAAATTGGTTTTTCTGGATCACAAAATCCTTGAGTTAAGAGAATCATAACAACACAATTATTCTTATTTATTCCCAACTTTCTTTTGCCTTTGCATTTGCATTGAGCTTTACTTCTTTTTCTTTGCTTTTCTTTTTCTTTGCATATTCTTACTTTTTTAGCTCTTAGCTCAATGCTTTTCCTTTTTCATGTTTCCCCAACAACCCCAAACTTGAACATTTAACAATACCACACAAGATCTTCTACTTAACTCAAGGTAAAAGATTTTCAATCAAGGGTTTTCAGTGTATGTTCAAGGCTAAGGGTTCAAAGGATAGAACACAACGTGTTCTCTTTTAGTGGGCTAACTTTATGAATTTGGCCAATAAAAAGGGTTCCAACAAACGGCCTTGATCACATGATGCAAAACAAGCAATTGATTCAATCATAGAAAACCTGGGCAAAATCATTCGTGCTTTCAAAGTAATAGCATTCAACAATAACAACTCTGGAGCTCAAAACCTCACATATAAGCTCATTCACATTTGACATACACACCCTGCTTAATTTCACAATCACAATCATGATATCATGCATTTGTTCACAAAGCTTGTGAATCACCTGTATAAGCATTTTAATGTGCACATCATCTCACCATCAATTAATCATAAGCATCATCAAGCATTACTTATCACACAATCACAGTTAATAGCAAACCATCATAATAAACCAGGTGTTCAATAGAGTACATCAACCCTAATCTAAAAACAAAAACAACTTACAAGATACTGGGTTGCCTCCCAGTAAGCGCTTGTTTAACGTCCCGAGCCTGACCCAAACTTTCAAGGATCAACCAACAACATCATTGTGGAAAATTGTTGCACCTCTCCCCCTAGATAGGGTTTGAGACGTTGACCATTTACCACCCAACTTCTCTGTGAATCATCAGCAGATGGATTAAATATTTCAATTGCCCCATGCGGATGCACTTCTTTTATCACAAATGGTCCTGTCCATTTTGACTTCAGCTTCCCAAGAAATATCTTCAATCTTGAATTGAACAATAATACCTGTTGTCCTGGATTGAAAACTCTATTCACCAACTTCCTGTCATGATAAAATTTCATTTTGTCTTTGTAAGCCTTGGATGAATCATATGGATGTAAGCGCATTTCTTCAAGCTCCAAAATCTACCGTCTGCATGTACATTGAGTGTCATAAGGATCAAAATTCAAGAATTTCAAAGCCCATAATGCTCTATGCTCCAATTCGACTGGCAAATGGCATGCTTTCCCATAGACTAATTGAAATGGTGATAATCCCATAGACGTCTTCATTGCTGTCCTATAAGCCCAAAGAGCATCATCCAATTTGAGAGACCAATCCTTTCTTGATGAAGTCACAGTCTTTTCCAGGATTCTTTTTATCTCCCTGTTAGATACCTCAGCTTGTCCATTGGTTTGTGGATGATAAGGTGCAGCTACCTTATGCTTTACTCCATAGTGTTTGAGTACTTTCTCTAGCTGATAATTGCAAAAATGAGATCCTCCGTCACTGATCAACACTCTTGGAGTGCCAAAACGTGAGAATATCTGCCTCTTTAGGAATTTAATTACCGTGCTAGCATCATTTTTAGGGCAAGCCAATGCTTCCACCCATTTACTCACATAATCCACTGCTACCAGAATATATTCATTGTTGAAAGATGGAGGGAAGGGTCCAACAAAGTCAATACCCCAACAATCAAAAACCTCAACCTCTAAAATACCTTGTAAAGGCATCTCATGACGTTTAGTGATTGTCCCTGCTCTTTGACATTTATCACAATTCCTAGCATGATTATGGGCATCTTTAAATAAAGTTGGCCAATAAAACCCTGATTGAAGGACTTTTGCTGCTGTTCTTTCTCCATTAAAATGTCCTCCATAAGGTGAATCATGACAATGCCAGAGAATTCCTTCTGCTTCTTCATTTGTAACACATCTCCTTAAAAGATTATCTGCTCCAATTTTGAACAAATACGGATCATCCCAAACAAACTGCTTGGCATCATGTAAAAATTTCTTTCTCTGTTGCCAAGTTAAGTCTTCCGGCATGACTCTTGCAGCTTTGAAATTTGCCATATCAGCAAACCAGGGCCTCTGCTGAATATACATGAGTGATTCATCTGAAAAAGATTCCCAGATTTCAGACTCCTTGTTAGTGACCTCATTGTTGACTAACTGTGACAAATGATCAGTGTCGCAACCGGGATCGCGACGGGACGACGATCCATGAAAAATAAAACGCAATTTTGAAAAAGAGATTTGGAGTCGCCACCATAGTTTATTCTGGAAAACTACGGAAAAACCATAAAATGATAAGGCATGGTCTGCGAAAATGAGATTCTACGTTCGGGAGTTGGTTACGTGTAGGGAAGGTATTAGCACCCTACAACGCCTGCCCTAAAACAGTACCTTTAATTAAATACGCGAATATGATGTGGTTTTCAAAATGTTTAACTTTCCCCTAAAGTAAAATTCTAAAGAAACAAAATGTATTTTTTAGTTTTTTGGGCCCGACAAGGATTGACCTTGCTCCTACGTATTCTCATTAAGAATGAGAAATCAGGGTTCCGTAGTTCTTTTAGAAAACTGCTTTAAAATTTGTTTGAGAAATTTGTTTAAGAAAATGACTTTGGATTTTTGGGAAAATGAACCTGACAAGGACTGGCCTTGCTCCTACGTATCTCCACTTTTGATGGAGAATAAAGGATCACGTAGTTCTAGCTGAGAAATTGTTTGTTGTTTGAAAATGTGGATGTTTTTAGTTTTTGAAGATTTTATATTTTTTTGGCGTTTTTATAAAAGACAATGTTTTCAGCACAAGGACGATGCGTGCGATCACACATGTGCTCAATATTTTTGGTATTTTTTATAATTTTATTTGAGAGAAAAAAAAAAGGTTTTTAGCACAAGGACGATGCGAGCGATCACACATGTGCTTAACCCTTTAAGACATATTTTTAGTTTTTGTTATTTTTTATGAAAGAAAGAAAAGGTTTCTAGCACAAGGACGATGCGTGCGATCACACATGTGCTTAACCCTTTAAAACATATTTTTGTAATTTTTTAATCTTGTATTTTTTCTTTTTATCTTTAATTTTTATATTTTTTATTTTATTTGTTTTTATTAAGAAGAGAGATGAGTTAAAATATCTATGACATAAAATTGTGAAAAAAGCATAGGATAAAATTGTGGTAGAAAATAGGATAAATTTATAAACTAAAAAAAAGATCAAAATGCATATAAATAGAATGAAAAGAAAATATGTACCTTGTTGGAGATTTGAATGATGAAAACCTTGCTTGTAATAAGTTGTGAGAAGAGATAGATTGATGGTGAAGAAGATGAATTTATAGTAGAAATGTGGTATGGGATTTTATATGTATAGAGAGATAGTAAAATGTGAGAGAAAAATGAAGTAGAGTTTTGGGATGAAGAGGTTTAGTGTGTGAGAGAAAGAAGATGGATATTATGTAAAAAATGTGTGTGTGAAGTGAAGGAAATGTAGGTATTTATAGAGTTAAGGATGAAGAAAGTTGATGAATAAAAATAATATAATAAGTTGGTGGAAAATTTAGAGGAAATAAAATATAATAAAAAAAAGATGAATAGAAAAAGTTAATGTGGAAAATAAGTGAAAGAAATAATATAAAAAGTGGATGAAGAAATTAGGTGTGGAAATTAAGTGGAAGAAATAATATAAAAAGTTGGTGGAGAAATTAGGTGTGGAAATTAAGTGGAAGAAATAATATAAAAAGTTGGTGGAGAAAGTAGGTGAAATAAAATATAGTGAATAGTAAAAGTTAATGTGGAAAATAAGTGAAACAAATAATATAAAAAGTTGGTGGAGAAATTATGTGAAATAAAATATAGTGAATAGTAAAAGTTAATGTGGAAAATAAGTGAAAGAAATAATATAAAAAGTTGGTGGAGAAATTAGGTGTGGAAATTAAGTGAAAGAAATAATATAAAAAGTTGGTGGAGAAAGTAGGTGAAATAAAATATAGTGAATAGTAAAAGTTAATGTGGAAAATAAGTGAAAGAAATAATATAAAAAGTGAGTGGAGAAATAAGGTGGAGAAAAATGGATAATAAAAAATGTTGATGGAGAAGATATAATTAAAAAAAGTAAGTGGAAAAATTAGAAAAGTTGATATATAAAATTAATATGGAAATGATGTGGAAAAAGTAAATGAAAAAGGTAGATGATGTGGAATGAGATGTAGAGGGTGAGGTGGATGGTGATGTGGAAAATGGGGTGTGATAAGAAAAGATGGGTGGTGAGGAAGTAAAAAAGTGAGATTATTTTGGGCCATTGGATTAAGTGTTTAAAAGAAAATTTGGGGGTGCAAAAAGTAAAATAAATAGTGTTTTTCATTTTGGTGCTTTTATGTTTTTTATTATTATTTTTTATTTTATTTTTTTTGTGTAATGAATTTTATTTACCCGGACGAAATTGGGTATTGACAGCTGCCCCTCTTTACTTAGATTTTACTAGATAATATGACAAACAATGTTTGTATATTATCAGAGTAAAAGATAAGTAAATATAGAAATACTAATTTCGTCTGGGTTTCAAAGAGAAAGGGGGAGAATAACAATCGATTCACGATGCAACAAAAAGGGTTCGACCATTGCCTAGCAGAGGATCGATATCCCAAAGAGAACCTAAGGTGCCATACAAAAATTGAACTTAAAGGCGAGGCGAAAATTGAACTTAAGGGCGAGGCGAAAATTGAACTTAAGGGCCAGTGTGAAAACTGGGCTTGGGGGCCAGTGTGAAAACTGGGCTTGGGGCCAGTGTGAAAACTGGGCTTGGGGCCAGTGTGAAAACTGGGCTTGGGGGCCAGTGAAAACTGGGCTTGGGGCCAACGTGGAAGCTGGGCTTGGGGCTAGTGTGAAAACTGGGCTTGGGGCCAGTGCGAAAACTGGGCTTGGGGCCAGCGTAAAAACTGGGCTTGGGGGCCAGTGTGAAAACTGGGCTTGGGGCCAGTGTGAAAACTGGGCTTGGGGGCCAGTGTGAAAACTGGGCTTGGGGGCCAGTGTGAAAACTGGGCTTGGGGCCAGCGTGGAAGCTAGGCTTGGGGCCAGTGTGAAAACTGGGCTTGGGGGCCAGTGTGAAAACTGGGCTTGGGGGCCAGCGTGGAAGCTGGGCTTGGGGCCAGTGTGAAAACTGGGCTTGGGGGCCAGTGTGAAAACTGGGCTTGGGGGCCAGCGTGGAAGCTGGGCTTGGGGCCAGCGTGGAAGCTGGGCTTGGGGGGCCAGTGTGTAAACTGGGCTTTGGGAGCCAATGTAAAAATTGGGCTTTGTGGGCCAGTATGGAAACTGGGCTTTCAAATTTTGAAATTCTTGAAACTTGTAATTTGAGAAATGTTGGCCAGTGTGGAAACTGGTCTTAGGGGCCAGTATGGAAACTGGGCTTGGGGCCAATGTGAAAATTGGGCTTTGTGGGCCAGTATGGAAACTGGGCTTTGGGGGCCAGTATGGAAACTGAGCTTTTGAAATTCTTGAAACTTGTAATTTGTGAAATGTTGGCCAGTGTGGAAACTGGGCTTAGGGGCCAGTATGGAAATTGGGCTTGGGGCCAATGTGAAAATCGGGCTTTGTGGGCCAGTATGGAAACTGGGCTTTGGGGGCCAGTATGGAAACTGGGCTTTCAAATTTTGAAATTCTTGAAAGTTGTAATTTGTGAAATGTTGGCCAGTGTGGAAACTGGGCTTAGGGGCCAGTATGGAAACTGGGCTTGGGGCCAATGTGAAAATCGGGCTTTGTGGGCCAGTATGGAAACTGGGCTTTGGGGGCCAGTGTGGAAACAAGGCTTTCAAATTTTGAAATTCTTGAAAGTTGTAATTTGTGAAATGTTGGCCAGTGTGGAAACTGGGCTTGGGGCCAGTGTGAAAACTGGGCTTTGTGGGCCAGTATGGAAACTAGGCTTTGGGGGCCAGTATGGAAACTGGGCTTTCAAATTTTGAAATTCTTGAAAGTTGTAATTTGTGAAATGTTGGCCAGTGTGGAAACTGGGCTTGGGGCCAATGTGAAAATTGGGCTTTGTGGGCCAGTATGGAAACTGGGCTTTCAAATTTTGAAATTCTTGAAACTTGTAATTTGTGAAATGTTTTGTAACTTTGACAGAAATTTGATTTTTGAAAAGACATCAAGGTGTTGAAACCTTTCATTTTGTGGGCCAGTGTAGAAACTGGGCTTTGGGCCAGCGTGGAAGCTGGGCTTTCGAATTTTGAAATTCTTGAGACCTGAAATGTTTTGTAATTTTGACACAAATTTGAAAGCTCGATCGACATGAAACAATATGACTTGATAGAGAAAATCTAAATGTTATTCTTTTTGTGTTTTCTTTGTTTTTTCTTTGTTTTTTTTTTTTTTGAAGAAGGAAATTGATAACCATTCATGTGAATGAAGAGGATTTCGATGAGAAATACTTTCTTTTTGATAGATACATGAAAACGTTTGCTTTGTTTTGTTTTTTTTTGTTTTTTTTTTATGAAATGAAGAACAAGGTTTTAGAACTTTTGCTCAAGGTTGAAAATATGATTAAACAAGGTGTTGCATCTTTGTACAAGGATTAGGATTTTGAAACCTCGATATGCAAGAGAAACATGACTGATGTAAATTTTGAAATTGGAGGAGAAAACTTTGATGCACGTTGATTTTTTTTTGTCTTTTCGAAAGAAGAAGATTTGGTGAAAATATGTAATTTTGAAATTGGAGGAGAAAACTTTGAGGCATTTTGATTTTTTTTTTCTTTTTGAAGGAAGAAGATTTGATAAACATTCATGAAAATATGTACATGATGTTGACTTTTGATTTTGATTTTTTTTTATATTTTTGTGGAAGGTTATGAAACTATGACACTTTTTTTTAGTCAATTTGTTTTCTTTGAAATCATCGAATTTATGAAGACCTTCATATTATTATTTTTTTTTGCAATGGATGTTCAATTCTAAAGTCAAATGTTCAAAATGAAGCTTTTGTGCTAGAAATTTCTTGACGAAATATTAGTGCGTACATGCTTGATATCAAGGGTTGGGACAAATATGTGGAAGGATTTGGAGAGTACCGGGTTGGCTACTTGGGCCTCTTACTCCTTAAAACAAATACAAATGCCAATGTGAAGTCGTAGATACTCAGAAGTTGCCCCAGTTTGGGGGCATGGTAAAAAGATAGGTATGGACAAATGTATCTGTGAATTGTGAGGGTGTGAAATTCATTAACTTTTGCAAAATTGCCCCTGGTTTTGGGTATAAGTCACTTAAGTGAGGTTCAAAAAGAGGTTGCCCCCATTTTGGATTTACAAATGATAAGATGGACTCAAAATCATACAAAGCCCCAAAGTGTCTGCCCCTGTTTTGAGGGTGGATTTATGAATTTCAGTGCGGACAAATCTGAGAGGCCCAACAAGGGATGCCCTGGTCTTGGTACGAACTTTGAATATACACATGAAACAAATGTGAGATTAACAAAGTTGCCCAATATTTTGAATGGGCCAAAACATATGAAACTCTCAAAGTGGCCCTAGTTTTGGAGAACGGGTGAAAAAGGTTATGTAAAACCTACAAAGTGCCCCCTAGTTTGGGAATCGGGGAATAGTTTGAATGAGATATGAATTTGTTCGGAGATTTGTGATGGATATGGAAATGATTGGCTTTGAAGGATTGTCCCAATTGGCCTGATTTTCCTTCATATAATCTTGATCAATAGGGAGTTCCCTTCTTCCGAGGACATTTTTTCATCATTTTTTCAATTTTTTTTTGCAACTGCATTGTTAGCATTTTGTCTTGTCTCAAAATTAAGCTTTACGAAAATTTAAGCAACCATTATTCAATCTGTGTGGTTTATTGAGCTTGTAATGTGGCTTGGGCTGAAGGGTATTGAAAAAAAAGATATAAAGGTCCAAATAAATGTTTGTGGTTTTTTTTTTTTTGAAACAAGAGTTACCATCTACACCTTGTATTTGTTTTGACTATTTTGCTATTTCTCAAAGTTCATTCTTTGTTTGTCATCACTTTGTGATTCTTTTTATTTTTGCTTTACTTTTGATGAATTCTCTTCATTTGATCACTAAGTGTGTTTGCAATTTGAGTTGACTTCTATTGTGATGGTAACCCTTATTTAGGTGAATTTTTGAAAAGAAATTTCTTATTGGCTCAAATTTGGTATCAATGGATATATCTTGTTTTTTTTTTTTGGATGGAGAAAGATGGCCACACATCATTTCAAATTTTGATTGTTTTATTTTCACAAGATTAATTAGGAGACAAGACTAAATGATCTCAACAAGAGTCATTTTTTTTATTTATTTATTATTTTTTTTTGTCCCAACGGATTCAAGGATCTTTCAAATGAACACGGAAAATCTGTCCTAGTGTCAAGCTTTGGGTTTATTAAGGCTCAAGAACATGATTGGGGTCAATCTTTGGTTTAGTGCAGGCTGAAGGATGATGTTTTCAAGCAATGTACACACAAATATTTCTTAAGAATATGTAATTTGATCATTTGACTATAAGAGATTATGACATCCATTACAATTTTTTTTTTGAAATCTCATAAAGTGGATGATTTGCATCGAAAATAATTGACTCAACTTTTGATACGATATGCATATTTTTTTTTTTTGGGTTTTATGAATGAAGAAATGTAATATGAAGTAAAATAATGATAATAACTGAAAAGTGAAAGTTTTTTTTATTTTTTTTCAGAGAAAATTGGGTTTGGTGACCCTTTTTTTTTGAAAATCGTACTCAAACAAAAGCATGCACGAACCCAAGAATTATTCTTGAAGCTTAAGAAAATATGGTTTCATTCATTATTTTATTTTTTTGAGTTAATTTTTATTTTTGACTTACGAAAAATAAATATATGTACATCTCAGAACAATTAAATTTTAATTGAAAGGAAAGATATTACACGCTTAAAATAAAATATTCTATCAAAAAGATTTTTTTTTTGTTTGAAGGATAACAATTCGCATTTTATTTGTATGAAAAATGAGGTCCAGAAATTCAAAATAATGATCTATATTGCCCCAAAATATGTACACTTTATTAATTTTTTTTATATTTTTCATGCCCTAAAAATATTTTAAGAAATTCTAATTTTTTTTTCTTTTTTGGATGATTCCGAGAACAAAATTAATTTTATTTTATTTTCATATTTTATTTTTTTATTTCTTTTAAAAGAAATATGATACATTTATTGTAAAATAGGAAATGACATGCAAACTGAAACAAAATAGTCTCCCTTTCGTGCCTTATCAGGGGTCAGATGACTAAAGTTCTAAGGCCAAATATATGCACTCACAAGGATAGCTCCCTAATGCTTAAATCAAGGCCACCAGAGCTATGGCTCTTTTCACTGTCTCTCCACAACAGTCAGAGTAATCAACTAGATGCGGAGACACAAATGAAGAGAACAGACTCTAGCTGGGGTTCTCACGATAGCCAAACAGGAAGTACATCCCAGAGTGACACCGCTACACAACCCCTCTAATTCTTAGTTGCGCTCAGACCCGGGTATAGGGCCCCACTCATGATATGCATAATGTGTAGAGGGAAATTATAATGGAAAACAACAATAAACACAGATAAGTATACATATCAAACATAAGTAAGGAACAATTATTTCAAATATAAAGTAAAAGAGACTCATATGCTATTATTCCAAATATCAAACATAGATAAGGAAAAAGGAAATAAAAACACAAAGAAAAACCACATCGAATTCGCTTATCTAATTAAATGGCCTGATTATCTAAAATCCCCAGTGGAGTCGCCATCTATCGCAACCGGGATCGCGACGGGACGACGATCCATGAAAAATAAAACGCAATTTTGAAAAAGAGATTTGGAGTCGCCACCATAGTTTATTCTGGAAAACTACGGAAAAACCATAAAATGATAAGGCATGGTCTGCGAAAATGAGATTCTACGTTCGGGAGTCGGTTACGTGTAGGGAAGGTATTAGCACCCTACAACGCCTGCCCTAAAACATTACCTTTAATTAAATACGCGAATATGATGTGGTTTTCAAAATGTTTAACTTTCCCCTAAAGTAAAATTCTAAAGAAACAAAATGTATTTTTTAGTTTTTTGGGCCCGACAAGGATTGACCTTGCTCCTACGTATTCTCATTAAGAATGAGAAATCAGGGTTCCGTAGTTCTTTTAGAAAACTGCTTTAAAATTTGTTTGAGAAATTTGTTTAAGAAAATGACTTTGGATTTTTGGGAAAATGAACCTGACAAGGACTGGCCTTGCTCCTACGTATCTCCACTTTTGATGGAGAATAAAGGATCACGTAGTTCTAGCTGAGAAATTGTTTGTTGTTTGAAAATGTAGATGTTTTTAGTTTTTGAAGATTTTATATTTTTTTGGCGTTTTTATAAAAGACAATGTTTTCAGCACAAGGACGATGCGTGCGATCACACATGTGCTCAATATTTTTGGTATTTTTTATAATTTTATTTGAGAGAAAAAAAAAAGGTTTTTAGCACAAGGACGATGCGAGCGATCACACATGTGCTTAACCCTTTAAGACATATTTTTAGTTTTTGTTATTTTTTATGAAAGAAAGAAAAGGTTTCTAGCACAAGGACGATGCGTGCGATCACACATGTGCTTAACCCTTTAAAACATATTTTTGTAATTTTTTAATCTTGTATTTTTTCTTTTTATCTTTAATTTTTATATTTTTTATTTTATTTGTTTTTATTAAGAAGAGAGATGAGTTAAAATATCTATGACATAAAATTGTGAAAAAAGCATAGGATAAAATTGTGGTAGAAAATAGGATAAATTTATAAACTAAAAAAAAGATCAAAATGCATATAAATAGAATGAAGAGAAAATATGTACCTTGTTGGAGATTTGAATGATGAAAACCTTGCTTGTAATAAGTTGTGAGAAGAGATAGATTGATGGTGAAGAAGATGAATTTATAGTAGAAATGTGGTATGGGATTTTATATGTATAGAGAGATAGTAAAATGTGAGAGAAAAATGAAGTAGAGTTTTGGGATGAAGAGGTTTAGTGTGTGAGAGAAAGAAGATGGATATTATGTAAAAAATGTGTGTGTGAAGTGAAGGAAATGTAGGTATTTATAGAGTTAAGGATGAAGAAAGTTGATGAATAAAAATAATATAATAAGTTGGTGGAAAATTTAGAGGAAATAAAATATAATAAAAAAAAGATGAATAGAAAAAGTTAATGTGGAAAATAAGTGAAAGAAATAATATAAAAAGTGGATGGAGAAATTAGGTGTGGAAATTAAGTGGAAGAAATAATATAAAAAGTTGGTGGAGAAATTAGGTGTGGAAATTAAGTGGAAGAAATAATATAAAAAGTTGGTGGAGAAAGTAGGTGAAATAAAATATAGTGAATAGTAAAAGTTAATGTGGAAAATAAGTGAAACAAATAATATAAAAAGTTGGTGGAGAAATTATGTGAAATAAAATATAGTGAATAGTAAAAGTTAATGTGGAAAATAAGTGAAAGAAATAATATAAAAAGTTGGTGGAGAAATTAGGTGTGGAAATTAAGTGAAAGAAATAATATAAAAAGTTGGTGGAGAAAGTAGGTGAAATAAAATATAGTGAATAGTAAAAGTTAATGTGGAAAATAAGTGAAAGAAATAATATAAAAAGTGAGTGGAGAAATAAGGTGGAGAAAAATGGATAATAAAAAATGTTGATGGAGAAGATATAATTAAAAAAAGTAAGTGGAAAAATTAGAAAAGTTGATATATAAAATTAATATGGAAATGATGTGGAAAAAGTAAATGAAAAAGGTAGATGATGTGGAATGAGATGTAGAGGGTGAGGTGGATGGTGATGTGGAAAATGGGGTGTGATAAGAAAAGATGGGTGGTGAGGAAGTAAAAAAGTGAGATTATTTTGGGCCATTGGATTAAGTGTTTAAAAGAAAATTTGGGGGTGCAAAAAGTAAAATAAATAGTGTTTTTCATTTTGGTGCTTTTATTTTTTTTATTATTTTTTTTTATTTTTTTTTTGTGTGATGAATTTTATTTACCCGGACGAAATTGGGTATTGACAATCAGCAATTAAGTTCTCACTTCCTTTCTTATCACAGATTTCTACATCAAATTCTTGCAACAGTAGTACCCATCTAATCAAACGTGGCTTAGAATCTGGTTTTGTCAACAAATATTTGATAGCTGCATGATCTGTATAGACAATCACCTTAAACCCAATAAGATAAGGTCTAAATTTCTCTAGAGCATATACAATGGCAAGAAACTCTTTCTCTGTGGTAGCATAATTCAATTGAGCATCATTCAGCACCTTGCTAGCATAATAAATTGGATGAAACTTTTGTTCTTTCTTTTGGCCAAGGACAACTCCTATTGCATAATCACTTGCATCACACATCAATTCAAAATTTTGATTCCAATCTGGTGCTACAATTACTGGAGCTGACACTAGCTTCTGCTTCAATATATCAAAAGCTTTCAGACAGTCTTCATTCATCACAAAAGGAGCATCCTTCATCAAAAGATTACTCAATGGTTTAGCAATTTTTGAGAAATCTTTGATGAATCTTCTATAGAACCCAGCATGACCAAGAAAACTCCTAATCCCCCTTACATTTGTTGGTGGAGGCAGTTTCTCAATGACTTCTACTTTGGCTTTATCCACCTCAATTACTTTAGCAGAAATTTTATGCCCCAGTACAATCCCTTCAGTTACCATGAAATGACATTTCTCCCAATTCAAAACCAGATTTGTCTGAACACATCTTTTGAGGACAGTGTTCAAATTAGCTAAACATCTTTGGAAAGAATTTCCAAAAACTGAGAAGTCATCCATGAATACTTCGATGCATTTTTCTAGAAGATCAGAAAAGATTGCCTGCATACACCTCTGAAACGTAGCTGGAGCATTACATAATCCAAAAGGCATCTTTCTATATGCAAAGATACCAAAAGGACAAGTAAAAGCCGTCTTCTCCTGGTCTTTTGGATCTACCACAATTTGATTATATCCAGAATATCCATCTAGAAAACAATAGAAAGCCTGCCCTGATAACCTTTCTAGCATCTGATCCATGAAAGGAAGAGGAAAATGATCTTTCCTAGTAGCTTTATTCAGTTTCCTATAATCAATGCACATACGCCAGCCAGTAACTGTCCGAGTAGGAATAAGCTCATTCTTATCATTATAAATTACTGTCATCCCACCTTTCTTTGGAACCACATGTACTGGACTCACCCATTCACTGTCAGAGATTGGATAGATGATACCAGCTTCTAGCAGTTTCAACACTTCTTTTCTGACCACCTCCTTCATGACAGGATTTAACCTTCTCTGCGGTTGAGCACTTGGTTTATACCTTTGAGATCTGATATTGACCACCCAATTGCTTCTTTGTTGGCTTTCAGAATTTCTATCAACTGCTCTTCTTCTTGTAAAGATAAAGAGTTATTGATGATGACTGGCTTTGTTTCACCCTCTTCTAAAAACACATATTTCAGATGAGATGGCAATCTTTTTAAGTCTGGCGACTGTGCTTTGATTGTTTCTTCCTTATCAATTGTTTCGAATATTGGATCTTCCTCTGGACTCTTTTTCAATGTTTCCAAGTCCATCAGACATTCATCAATCAATTTCTCTTCTTCTTCATCCAAATCTTCACATGCATCAATGAGAGTTTTTTCCACTGGAGAAATATTACGCACCATTCTTTCTTGAACCATACAAACTTCATCAAGTTCATCAAATTGAAAGCATGCTTTATCATCATTTGGATATGTCATGGCCTTGGATACATCAAAAGTGACCTCTTCATCATCAACTCTCAGTTTAAGCTTACCATTCTCTACATCAATCAGAACTCTAGCAGTCTTCATAAAAGGTCTCCCAAGAATAAGAGGAACATCACTAGTTCCTTCCATCTCCATCACAATAAAATCCACTGGAAATACAAATTTGTCGACCTTCACTAAAACACCTTCAACCACTCCATATGGATATTTAAGAGACCTGTCTGCCAATTGAAGAGCCATTCTGGTTGGTTTAATTTCCAACCCCTGAATTGTTCTGCACATGGATAGCGGCATTAGATTAATGCTAGCTCCCAAATCAATCAATGCTCTTCCAACTTTCACATCTCCTATGGTTCATGGAATGGTGAAGCTTCCTGGGTCTTTAAGTTTAGGAGGTAATTTCTGTATGATTGCACTGCAATTGCCCTGTATATTGATAGTTTCCTTCTCAATATACTTGTGTTTCTTTGTGAGAAGTTCCTTCAAGAATTTTGCATATGCTGGCATCTGTTGCAATGCTTCAGAGAATGGTATGGTAATCTCCAACTTCTTAAACAGTTCCATGAATCTTTCCAACTGCTTTTCTTTCTCCTTCCTTGAATAACCCTTTGGATAAGGAAGTGGCTTTTCATACTCTTTTTCTCTCTGTCTCTCTTCTCTCTCATTTTTTTCTCTTCTCTCCTCTTCTTCTTTTCTCTTTTTCTCTCTCTCAACTCTTTCTTTCCACTCACATGTTTCTTTTTCACTCTCACTCTCATTTTCTTTCTCCTTTCTCTCTTTTTGTCTCTCCTCTAACACTCTACCACTTCTGGTCACAACAGTTTTACATTCCTTTCCAAGATTATCATGTTTAATCTCGTCAACTATTCTCTCAACATGACCCTCCATTTTTTTAAATGCAGCATCCACATTATGACAATAGGACGCATTTGTCTTCAAGAATCTCTGGAAAGTCTCTTCAAGCTTTGTTGTTTTCTCAACTGAAGTAAGTTGCATCTGCCATTTTTGTTGCTCTTGAACCATTGAAACCTGTTGTATTTCCTGTGGTATTTGAGAAAGTTTCATAGTTACTTCCTCAAGCTGTTGAGAGAGAGTTCTATTTTGGACAAGCAGAGCCTCATTTAATTGTAACAACTCCTTCTGATTAAGATCTCCTGTGTCAATATTGAGTTCGTTGTCACTAGTAGCCATATTTTCAATGATTTCAGTTGCTTCCTCTGGAGTCTTCCATTTGATATTGCCTCCTGCTGAGGCATTCAGTATCATCTTGGTGTGTGAACCAAGCCCTCCAAGGAAAGTTAGGACTACTTCTTCTTCCTTGAAACCATGCATGGGAGTTTTACGTAACAAGCTTTTATACCTGTCCCATGCATGCCCCAGTGATTCTTCCATGCCCTGCTTGAATGAAGAAATCTCTTGCTTTCCTTTAGTTACCTTAGATTGTGGGAAGTATTTGTTTAAGAATTTTGTAACCACTGCTTCCCACTCTGTGAAACTTTCTTCTGGAAAAGAGTTCAACCAAAGCTTAGCATTGCCTCCCAATGAGAAAGGAAACAAGCTAAGTTTGATAGCTTCGTCTGGCACCCCATTAATTTTGACTGTATTGCAAATCTCATTAAAGGTAGTGAGGTGCTCATATGGGCTTTCATGAGACAACCCATTAAATTGATTACTCTTCACCAGTTGAATCAGTGCTGGTTTGACCTCCATGTTGGCTGCATTGACTCTAGGTCTAGCTATGCTATTGAAGTGCTGAGGTCCAGCAAGATTAGTGTAATCTGCAAGAGTTCTTCTAACATTATTGCCCTCCATACGTCCTGTGCTATGAACAGAACCTTGTGGTGATGATTGCAAGAGAGTTTCTGGAGAAGGGAAAAGTTCTCTAGACGTTCTGATTCTTCTCCTCCTTCTACTCTCTTCTAGACCTTCAAGAAGTGGTTCTGTTGTTTTCTTACTTCTAGTTCGAATTGCTTCCTGCATGCACAAGAAAACAAAACCCTAGAAAAGATTTGTTAGCACAAAAAGATATAAGAGAAGATATATATTCAAAAGATAAAAAGATAAAAGATTCAGAAGATAAGAAGATAAAAGATTTAAAAGATAAAAAGATAAAAGATAAAATAAAATAAAATCTAATCCTAAAAGATAAAAGATAAAATAAAATCTAATAAAATCTAACCTAACCAAATAAAATAAAATCTAATCTAATCTAATCTAAAAAGATAAAACAGAAAATAAAAATAGAAATTTAAAATTAAAGTCAAAGATAATCAATAATCACACAAATTAACCAGTTAAACCACGAGTCCCTGGCAACGGCGCCAAAAACTTGATGGACAAATTTATGATCACCAAAATATGATGTCACAAACTTGTTTCACAATCGGCAAGTATGACCGAATCGTTCAAGTAATAAGCTTGGTAAGACCAAGTATCGTTCTTCCCAAAGGACTTACGGCCTAGTTTAGTTATGTGGTTTGTTGATTAGCTAAGACTTAAGAACGAAATATTTGAAGTTTAATATGCAAAGAAGAAAATAAACATGTATGCATGAAGTTTGATCAATGGCAAAGACAAAAGATAAACACTTTCAATGAAATATATGAATGAATATGTTGTTGGGGGTCAATTTCATCTCATCCACTCTCATATATTTTAGGAATTCAACATTCAAATCATCATTGTTAATGCCACTCTCTAATGTACCATTCTAGATGGCTTCTCCCTAATCACGAGTTCATACAATTCCTAGCATTCCTAATGATTAGTTCATGAGTGCAGGAGCTTAACGACAACCAATATAATATTGTCAGTATAATATTGGGAGAAATTCCCCGGATCTAGACTTCCCCGTACGTGCCCGTATCGACAAAACCAATAATCATGCATGGAATGAGTTAAACTATGCAAGCATTTAGCAAAGAGGAAAAACCCTAACTAATGATGAAAGAAAGCATAAGTCTTAATTAAAAGATGTAAGCAAAGATTCCATATATGAGAGCTTCAAGAGATTACATTGATTCCCCAACAAACATACAAGGTTTAGTTCACCATATTCATGGTGAACCTAGATGAATATCAATGAAAGAATGAAAGAATAAACCCAATAAAGGTGAAGAGGTAGTGATGGACAAATTTATGATCACCAAAATATGATGTCACAAACTTGTTTCACAATCGGCAAGTATGACCGAATTGTTCAAGTAATAAAACTTGGTAAGACCAAGTATCGTTCTTCCCAAAGGACTCACGGCCTAGTTTAGTTATGTGATTTGTTGATTAGCTAGGACTTACAAACGAAATATTTAAAGTTTAATATGCAAAGACGAAAATAAACATGTATGCATGAATTTGATCAATGGCAAAGACTAAAGATAAACACTTTCAATGGAAATATGAATGAATATGTTGTTGGGGGTCAATTTCATCTCATCCACTCTCATATATTTTAGGAATTCAACATTCAAATCATCATTGTTAATGCCACTCTCTAATGTACCATTCTAGATGGCTTCTCCCTAATCAAATAGTTCATACAATTCCTAGCATTCCTAATGATTAGTTCATGAGCGCAGGAGCTTAAAGGCAACCAATATAATATTGTCAGTATAATATTGGGAGAAATTCCCCGGATCTAGACTTCCCCGTACGTGTCCGTATCGACAAAACCAATAATCATGCATTAGAATGAGTTAAACAATGCAAGCATTGAGCAAAGAGGAAAAACCCTAACTAATGATGAAAGAAAGCATATGTCTTAATTAAAAGATGTACTCAACAAATCCATATATGAGAGCTTCAAGAGATTACATTGATTCCCCAACAAACATACAAGGTTTAGTTCACCATATTCATGGTGAACCTAGATGAATAACAATGAAAGAATGAAAGAATAAACCCAATAAAGGTGAAGAGGTAGCCTGAGCATCCAAGATCCTCCTTCAAAGGGGTGGAAGAGAGAGTGTTTGCCTCGTTTCTGCCAAAGATACTAATCCCAAGGACGTGCAAGCCCTTATATACTAATCTAGAGTTACAAAAGATTACAAAAGCCCAAGCCCAAAAAGTGCCGCTCAGCGGTATTTACCGCTCAGCGGTGGTTGCGCGTCTTCTTTCTTCCCCTCAGCAGCCATTTTGCCCCTCAGCGGTTCCAACGCCACCTCTTGAGTGCCGCTCAGCGGTAGTTTGCCGCTGAGTGGTGCCTTCGTCTTCTCTTTTTGCACTCTTTCTTGTCTTTTCTAATGTCATCTCTCTCCTTCTTCACTCTTTTCACCAAATTCACCTTAAAACCTGCACAAAAACACTAAAATCAAGCATAAACCTGTCCAGCTCTCTTATTTATGAAAATATAGATAAACTGCATGATTTCAAGCTAGTTTCTAAGTCTAAAGGTTGCTTTTAGTATCAAATTTAAGCATGAAAATAACAGTTTTTCAACTGTTATTAGGTAGCCTGAGCATCCAAGATCCTCCTTCAAAGGGGTGAGAAGAGAGAGTGTTTGCCTCGTTTCTGCCAAAGATACTAACCCCTAGGACGTGCAAGTCCTTATATACTAGTCTAGAGTTACAAAAGATTACAAAAGCCCAAGCCCAAAAAGTGCCGCTCAGCGGTAACTACGCTTCAATTTTCTTCCCCTCAGCGGCCAGTTTGCCCCTCAGCGTGACTCCCGCAACCTCCTGAGTGCGGCTCAGCGGTAAAATGCCGTTGAGCGGTGCCTTCGACTTCTCTTTTTGCACTCTTTCTTGTCGTTTCTAATGTCATCTCTCTCCTTCTTCACTTCTTTCACCAAATTCACCTTAAAACCTGCACAAAAACACTTAAATCAAGCATAAACCTGTCCATCTCTCTTATTTATGAAAATATAGATAAAAGCATGATTTCAAGCTAGTTTTTAAGTCTAAAGGTTGCTTTTAGTATCAATTTTAAGCATGAAAATAACAGTTTTTCAACTGTTATCAGCAGCAGATTTCAACTCTTTGGGTAATTGAGCAAGAGTTTTGGTCAGACTCTCCAGCTGTTGAGTTAGTATTTTATTCTGAGCTAGCAAGGCATCATGTGTTTGTAATTGAAGAACCCCTTTTTGTTGCATAGGAACTCCTCTTTCACTGTGCAGCTCATTATCACTAGTAGCCATGTTTTCTATGATTTCAGTTGCTTCCTCTGGAGTTTTCCATTTAATATTGCCTCCTGCTGAGGCGTCCAGCATCATCTTGGTTTGTGAACCAAGCCCTCCAAGGAAAGTTAAGACTACTTCTTGATCTTCAAAGCCATGCGTGGGAGTTTTACGTAACAAGCTTTTATACCTGTCCCATGCATGCCCCAGTGATTCTTCCATGCCCTGCTTGAATGAAGAAATCTCTTGCTTACCTTTAGTCACCTTAGATTGTGGAAAGTACTTGTTTAGAAATTTTGTGACCACTGCTTCCCACTCGGTGAAACTTTCTTCTGGAAAAGAGTTCAACCAAAGCTTAGCATTGCCTCCCAATGAGAAAGGAAACAAGCTAAGTTTGATAGCTTCGTCTGGCACCCCATTAATCTTGACTGTGTTGCAAATCTCATTAAAGGTAGTGAGGTGCTCATATGGGCTTTCATGAGATAACCCATTAAATTGATTACTCTTCACCAGTTGAATCAGTGCTGGTTTGACCTCCATATTGGCTGCATTGACTCTAGGTCTAGCTATGCTGTTAAAGTGTTGAGGCCCAGCAATATTGGTGTAGTCTGCAAGAGTTCTTCTACCATTATTGTTCTCCATACTTCCTGTGCTATGAACAGAACCTTGTGGTGATGATTGTAAGAGAGTTTCTGGAGAAGGGAAAAGTTCTCTAGATGTTCTGATTCTTCTCCTCCTTCTACTCTCGTCTAGACCTTCAAGAAGAGGTTCTGTTGTTTTCTTACTCCTAGTTCGAATTGCCTCCTGCATACACAAGAAAACAAAACCCTAGAGAATATTTGTTAGCACAAAAAGATATAAGAGAAGATATATATTCAAAAGATAAAAGATTCAGAAGATAAAATAAAATAAGATAGAATAAAATAAATTGAAATCTAATCTAATCTAATAAGATAAAATCAAATCAAATCAAATCTAATCTAATCAAATCAAATCAAATAAAATCAAATCTAATCTAATCAAATAAGATAAAATAAAATAAAATCTAATCTAATCAAATCAAATCAAATAAAATAAAATCTAATCTAATCAAATAAGATAAAATAAAATAAAATAAAAACAGAAAAATAAAAACAGAAATTCAAAATTAAAGTCAAAGATAATCAATAATCACACAAATTAACCAGTTAAACCACGAGTCCCCGGCAACGGCGCCAAAAACTTGATGGACAAATTTATGATCACCAAAATATGATGTCACAAACTTGTTTCACAATCGGCAAGTATGACCGAATCGTTCAAGTAATAAACTTGGTAAGACCAAGTATCGTTCTTCCCAAAGGACTCACGGCCTATTTTAGTTATGTGGTTTGTTGATTAGCTAAGACTTAAGAACGAAATATTTGAAGTTTAATATGCAAAGACGAAAATAAACATGTATGCATGAGTTTTGATCAATGGCAAAAGCAAAAGATAAACACTTTCAATGAAATATATGAAGGAATATGTTGTTGGGGGTCAATTTCATCTCATCCTCTCTCATATATTTTAGGAATTCAACATTCAAATCATCATTGTTAATGCCACTCTCTAAAGTACCATTCTAGATGGCTTCTCCCTAATCACGAGTTCATACAATTCCTAGCATTCCTAATGATTAGTTCATGAGTGCAGGAGCTTAACGACAACCAATATAATATTGGGAGAAATTCCCCGGATCTAGACTTCCCCGTACGTGCCCGTATCGACAAAACCAATAATCATGCATCGAATGAGTTAAACCATGCAAGCATTAAGCAAAGAGGAAAAACCCTAACTAATGATGAAAGAAAGCATAAATCTTAATTAAAAGATGCAAGCATAGATTCCATATATGAGAGCTTCAAGAGATTACATTGATTCCCCAACAAACATACAAGGTTTAGTTCACCATATTCATGGTGAACCTAGATGAATAACAATGAAAGAATGAAAGAATAAACCCTAAAAAGGTGAAGAGGTAGCCTGAGCATCCAAGATCCTCCTTCAAAGGGGTGGAAGAGAGAGTGTTTGCCTCGTTTCTGCCAAAGATACTAATTCTAGGACGTGCAAGTCCTTATATACTATTTTAGAATTACAAAAGATCTAAGCCCAAGCCCATAAAAGTTCCAGAAAACGAGTCCAAGCCCATTATTAAGACTGGCGCTCAGCGGTGCCTACGCTTCCCTTTTCTTCCCCTTTGCGGCCAGTTTGCCCCTCAGCGGACCTCCCGTGACCTCCTGAGTGCCGCTCAGCGGTAAAATGCCGCTGAGCGGTGCCTTCGGCTTCTCCTTTTGCACTCTTTGCTTCCTTTTCTGATTCCATCTCTCTCCTTCTTCACTTCTTTCACTAAATTCACCTTAAAACCTGCACAAAAACACTTAAATCAAGCATAAACCTGTCCAGCTCTCTTATTTCTGAAAATATGGATAAAAGCATGATTTCAAGCTAGTTTCTAAGTCTAAAGGTTGTTTTTAGTATCAATTTTAAGCATGAAAATAACAGTTTTTCAACTGTTATCACCTGACTTAAGATCAATCTCTTAGGCTCGACACTAGAACACCAAACATTATTAAACCGAATACTATTAACTCAAAACTGTTTGGACGAATGCTCAAAGATAAACCCTCCTCGAGACCGAACGCTGCCTATGACAGAAACTATTAGGACGAACGTTTAGAGTCTGCGTCTAATACCTACATCACTTAACCGAACACATAGAGTACAGACCGAACGTCTAGAACCCTGGCCGAATGATCTCGACTTAACCAAACAATATTAAATCAAAATCTGACCGAACGGTACTAAATCCATTCTGACCGTTCGATACTAAATCAAATCCTGAGAGTACTAATTTTATCCGAGCGCTAAAATTTCTAATACACTAAAACCGAACGTTCATGATCCAACCTTAAGAATATCAATTTATAACCGAACGTTCATGATCTAAATTTACGAATATCAATTTAAGACCGAACGCACACTATTACATCAAAATCAAACGTTCAAGATTCAAACCTAAGAATATCATATTAATACCGAACGCTCATGATTGCAACCTAAGAATACCACGTGAAGACCGAACGCTCAGGATTGCTTCATGAGAATACTAAATTAAGGACGAATGCCTAAAATCACTAATTCACTGGATACTGTTTGGACGAATGTCTAATATATTACTAACTTTACCTAAGGACGAACGCGAACGCTCGTTACCTTAGAACACAAAACCGAACGCTCATGCTATTTTGGCCGACCACTAATTGGTCGAGCAAATTTGACGAACGTCCAATTTTGACTAACCAAAATTGGACGTACGCGCGTTCTGCAGAATTCTGCAGAATCACATCAGATTTTTCCAGAAACCAGAAACCCCATTTTCATCCCCTTCCATTTCTCAGTGCCAAGCCCACTTAAGGAGATGATGATGGAGGTTTCCTGGTGGTGGCTAGAGCACTTCCAGGTGGAGAGACCCACCACCAACTGCTGCTGCCCACTTTTGCTGAACGTAATTTGGGTTCCTTATCACCCCTCCGGTAAGCAACTTTGCAGCTAGCATAATATATTAGGATCCCCTGATTAATTGGGAGGTTACAGTAATGATGGACAAATTTGTAAGCACCAAAATATGATGTCACAAACTTGTTTCACAATCGGCAAGTATGACCGAATCGTTCAAGTAATAAAACTTGGTAAGACCAAGTATCGTTCTTCCCAAAGGACTCACGGCCTAGTTTAGTTATGTGATTTGTTGATTAGCTAGGACTTACAAACGAAATATTCAAAGTTTAATATGCAAAGACAAAAATAAACATGTATGCATGAATTGATCAATGGCAAAGACAAAAGATAAACACTTTCAATGGAATATATGAATGAATATGTTGTTGGGGGTCAATTTCATCTCATCCACTCTCATATATTTTAGGAATTCAACATTCAAATCATCATTGTTAATGCCACTCTCTAATGTACCATTCTAGATGGCTTCTCCCTAATCAAATAGTTCATACAATTCCTAGCATTCCTAATGATTAGTTCATTACTGCAGGAGCTTAAAGGCAACCAATATAATGTTGTCAGTAAAATATTGGGAGAAATTCCCCGGATCTAGACTTCCCCGTACGTGTCCGTATCGACAAAACCAATAATCATGCATTAGAATGAGTCAAACAATGCAAGCATTGAGCAAAGAGGAAAAACCCTAACTAATGATGAAAGAAAGCATATGTCTTAATTCAAAGATGTACTCAACAAATCCATATTTGAGAGCTTCAAGAGATTACATTGATTCCCCAACAAACATACAAGGTTTAGTTCACCATCGTCATGGTAAACCTAGATGAATAACAATGAAAGAATGAAAGAATAAACCCAATAAAGGTGAAGAGGTAGCCTGAGCATCCAAGATCCTCCTTCAAAGGGGTGAGAAGAGAGAGTGTTTGCCTCGTTTCTGCCAAAGATATCTAACTATAGGACATGCAAGCCCTTATATACTAATTTAGAGTTACAAAAGATTACAAAAGCCCAAGCCCAAAGAGTGCCGCTCAGCGGTATTTACCGCTCAGCGGTAGTTGCGCGTCCTTTTTTTCCCCTCAGCGGCCATTTTGCCCCTCAGCGTGACTCCCGCAACCTCCTGAGTGCCGCTCAGCGGTAGTTTGCCGCTGAGCGGTGCCTTCGTCTTCTCTTTTTGCACTCTTTCTTGTCTTTTCTAATGTCACTTCTCTCCTTCTTCACTCTTTTCACCAAATTCACCTTAAAACCTGCACAAAAACACTGAAATCAAGCATAAACCTGTCCAGCTCTCTTATTTATGAAAATATAGATAAAATGCATGATTTCAAGCTAGTTTCTAAGTCTAAAGGTTGCTTTTAGTATCAAATTTAAGCATGAAAATAACTGTTTTTCAACTGTTATCACAACCCCAAACTTAGAACTTTGCTTGTCCTCAAGCAAACAAAATGTAACTCCATCTCCAACCAATTTATATGATGGTTCACTCATTCAAAAATCCTCTTTTTCAAGATAAGTAACAACTTCATTCAAACTTATGACCAAGAGTTCAATCAAGATGTGCACATGCTTTAGTGTTCACAAAGTCATTTAAGTTCCAACAAATGCTATTTTTCATGAATGATCAATCAATTAAGCATGGATGTTCATGTGCTTATGGAATATTTCCTCACTAGGTAAAGTGTTTCACTCAACACACAAGTGTATAAGAGGTAAAGTGTTTCACTCATTCACTCCACTATCACAATGTCACATGAATCAACTTTGCCTTTCATTTTACCACAATCAAAAACATTCACAAGCATGCATCATCACAAGGACTTTTCAATGGCTTATAATGTGGCTGGGCTAACAAGAAAATTGGTTTTTCTGGATCACAAAATCCTTGAGTTAAGAGAATCATAACAACACAATTATTCTTATTCATTCCCAACTTTCTTTTGCCTTTGCATTTGCATTGAGCTTTACTTCTTTTTCTTTGCTTTTCTTTTTCTTTGTATATTCTTACTTTTTAGCTCTTAGCTCAATGCTTTTCCTTTTTCATGTTTTCCCAATAACCCCAAACTTGAACATTTATCAATACCACACAAGATATTCTACTTAACTCAAGGTAAAGATTTTCAATCAAGGGTTTTCAGTGTATATTCAAGGCTAAGGGTTCAAAGGATAGAACACAAAGTGTTCTCTTTTAGTAGGCTAACTTTATGAATTTGGCCAATAAAAAGGGTTCCAACAAACGGCCTTGATCACATAATGCAAAACAAGCAATTGATTCAATCATAGAAAACCTGGGCAAAATCATTCATGCTTTCAAAGTAATAGCATTCAACAATAACAACTCTGGAGCTCAAAACCTCACATATAAGCTCATTCACATTTGACATACACATCCTGCTTAATTTCACAATCACAACCATGATATCATGCATTTGTTCACAAAGCTTGTGAATCACCTGTATAAGCATTTTAATGTGCACATCATCTCAACATCAATCAGTCAATAAGCATCATCAAGCATTACTTATCACACAAACACAGTTAATAGCAAACCATCATAAGAAACCAGGTGTTCAATAGAGTACATCACACCCTAATCTAAAAACATAAAATACTCACAAAACACTGGGTTGCCTCCCAGTAAGCGCTTGTTTAACGTCCCGAGCCTGACCCAACTTTCACGGATCAACCAGCAACATCATTGTAGAACATTGTTGCACCTCTCCCCCTAGATAAGGCTTGAGACGTTGACCATTTACCACCCAACTTCTCTGTGGGTCATCAGATGGATTAAATATTTCAATTGCCCCATGCGGATGCACTTCTTTTATCACAAATGGTCCTGTCCATTTTGACTTCAGCTTCCCAGGAAATATCTTCAATCTTGAATTGAACAATAATACCTGTTGTCCTGGATTGAAAACTCTATTCACCAACTTCCTGTCATGATAAAATTTCATTTTGTCTTTGTAAGCCTTGGATGAATCATATGGATGTAAGCGCATTTCTTCAAGCTCCAAAATCTACCGTCTGCATGTACATTGAGTGTCATAAGGATCAAAATTCAAGAATTTCAAAGCCCATAATGCTCTATGCTCCAATTCGACTGGCAAATGGCATGCTTTCCCATAGACTAATTGAAATGGTGATAATCCCATAGACGTCTTCATTGCTGTCTTATAAGCCCAAAGAGCATCATCCAATTTGAGAGACCAATCCTTTCTTGATGAAGTCACAGTCTTTTCCAGGATTCTTTTTATCTCTCTGTTAGATACCTCAGCTTGTCCATTGGTTTGTGGATGATAAGGTGCAACTACCTTATGCTTTACTCCATAGTGCTTGAGTACTTTCTCTAGCTGATAATTGCAAAAATGAGATCCTCCATCACTAATCAACACTCTTGGAGTGCCAAAACGTGAGAATATCTGCCTCTTCAGGAATTTAATTACCGTGCTAGCATCATTTTTAGGACAAGCTAATGCTTCCACCCATTTGCTCACATAATCCACTGCTACCAGAATATATTCATTGTTGAAAGATGGAGGGAAGGGTCCAACAAAGTCAATACCCCAACAATCAAAAACCTCAACCTCTAAAATACCTTGTAAAGGCATCTCATGACGTTTAGTGATTGTCCCTGCTCTTTGACATTTATCACAATTCCTAGCATGATTATGGGCATCTTTAAATAAAGTTGGCCAATAAAACCCTGATTGAAGGACTTTTGCTGCTGTTCTTTCCCCATTAAAATGTCCTCCATAAGGTGAATCATGACAATGCCAGAGAATTCCTTCTGCTTCTTCATTTGTAACACATCTCCTGAGAAGATTATCTGCTCCAATTTTGAACAAATATGGATCGTCCCACACAAACTGCTTGGCATCATGCAGAAATTTCTTTCTCTGTTGCCAAGTTAAGTCTTCCGGCATGACTCTTGCAGCTTTGAAATTTGCCATATCAGCAAACCAGGGCCTCTGTTGAATATACATGAGTGATTCATCTGAAAAAGATTCCCAGATTTCAGATTCCCTGCTAGTAACCTCATTGTTGACTAACCGTGACAAATGATCAACAATTAAGTTCTCACTTCCTTTCTTATCACGGATTTCTACATCAAATTCTTGCAACAGTAATACCCATCTAATCAGACGTGGCTTAGAATCTGGTTTTGTCAACAAATATTTGATAGCTGCATGATCTGTGTAGACAATCACCTTAGACCCAATAAGATAAGGTCTAAATTTCTCTAGAGCATATACAATGGCAAGAAACTCTTTCTCTGTGGTAGCATAATTCAACTGAGCATCATTCAGCACCTTGCTAGCATAATAAATTGGATGAAACTTTTGTTCTTTCCTTTGGCCAAGGACAACTCCTATTGCATAATCACTTGCATCACACATCAATTCAAAATTTTGATTCCAATCTGGTGCTACAATTACTGGAGCTGACACTAGCTTCTGCTTCAATATATCAAAAGCTTTCAGACAGTCTTCATTCATCACAAAAGGAGTATCCTTCATCAAAAGATTACTCAATGGTTTAGCAATTTTTGAGAAATCTTTGATGAATCTTCTATAGAACCCAGCATGACCAAGAAAGCTCCTAATCCCCCTTACATTTGTTGGTGGAGGCAGTTTCTCAATGACTTCTACTTTGGCTTTATCCACCTCAATTCCTTTAGCAGAAATTTTATGCCCCAGTACAATCCCTTCAGTTACCATGAAATGACATTTCTCCCAATTCAAAACCAGATTTGTCTGAACACATCTTTTGAGGACCGTGTTCAAATTAGCTAAACATCTTTGGAAAGAATTTCCAAAAACTGAGAAGTCATCCATGAATACTTCGATGCATTTTTCTAGAAGATCAGAAAAGATTGCCTGCATACACCTCTGAAACGTAGCTGGAGCATTACATAATCCAAAAGGCATCTTTCTATATGCAAAGATACCAAAAGGACAAGTAAAAGCCGTCTTCTCCTGGTCTTTTGGATCTACCACAATTTGATTATATCCAGAATATCCATCTAGAAAACAATAGAAAGCCTGCCCTGATAACCTTTCTAGCATCTGATCCATGAAAGGAAGAGGAAAATGATCTTTCCTAGTAGCTTTATTCAGTTTCCTATAATCAATGCACATACGCCAGCCAGTAACTGTCCGAGTAGGAATAAGCTCATTCTTATCATTATAAATTACTGTCATCCCACCTTTCTTTGGAACCACCTGTACTGTACTCACCCATTCACTGTCAGAGATTGGATAGATGATACCAGCTTCTAGCAGTTTCAACACTTCTTTTCTGACCACCTCCTTCATGACAGGATTTAACCTTCTCTGTGGTTGAGCACTTGGTTTATAGTCCTCTTCCATAAAAATCCTGTGCATGCAATAAGTTGGGCTTATACCTTTGAGATCTGATATTGACCACCCAATTGCTTCTTTGTTGGCTTTCAGAATTTCTATCAACTGCTCTTCTTCTTGTAAAGATAAAGAGTTATTGATGATGACTGGCTTTGTTTCACCCTCTTCTAAAAACACATATTTCAGATGTGGTGGCAATCTTTTTAATTCTGGTGACTGTGCTTTGATTGTTTCTTCCTTATCAACTATTTCAATTATTGGATCTTCCTCTGGATTCTTTTTCAATGTTTCCAAATCCATCAGACATTCATCAATTAATTTCTCCTCTTCTTCATCTAAATCTTCACATGAATCAATGAGAGTTTTTTCCAATGGAGAAATATTTCGCACCATTCTCTCCTGAACCATACAAACTTCATCAAGTTCATCAAATTGAAAACATGCTTTGTCATCATTTGGATATGTCATGGCCTTGGATACATCAAAAGTGACCTCTTCATCATCAACTCTCAGTTTAAGCTTACCATTCTCTACATCAATCAGAACTCTAGCAGTCTTCATAAAAGGTCTCCCCAAAATAAGAGGAACATCACTAGTTCCTTCCATCTCCATTACAATAAAATCCACTGGGAATACAAATTTGTTGACCTTCACTAGAACATCTTCAACCACTCCATATGGATATTTAAGAGACCTGTCTGCCAATTGAAGAGCCATTCTGGTTGGTTTAATTTCCAGCCCCTGAATTGTTCTGCACATAGCTAGCGGCATTAGATTAATGCTAGCTCCCAAATCAATCAATGCTCTTCCAACTTTCACATCTCCTATGGTGCATGGAATAGTGAAGCTTCCTGGGTCTTTAAGTTTAGGAGGTAGTTTCTGTATGATTGCACTGCAGTTGCCCTGTATATTGATAGTTTCCTTCTCAATGTACTTGTGTTTCTTTGTGAGAAGTTCCTTCAAGAATTTTGCATATGCTGGCATCTGTTGCAATGCTTCAGAGAATGGTATAGTAATCTCCAGCTTCTTAAACAGTTCCATGAATCTTTCCAACTGCTTTTCTTTCTCCTTCCTTGAATAACCCTTTGGATAAGGAAGTGGCTTTTCATACTCTTTTTCTCTCTCTCTCTCTTCTCTCTCATTTTTTTCTCTCCTCTCCTCTTCTTCTTTTCTCTTTTTCTCTCTCTCAACTCTTTCTTTCCACTCACATGATTCTTTTTGACTCTCACTCTCATTTTTTTCTTTCTCTCTCTCTTTTTGTCTCTCCTCTAACACTCTACCACTTCTGGTCACAACAGTTTTACAATCCTTTCCAAGGTTATCATGTTTAATCACGTCAACTATTCTCTCAACATGACTCTCCATTTTTTTAAATGCAGCATCCACATTATGACAATAAGACGCATTTGTCTTCAAGAATCTCTGGAAAGTCTCTTCAAGCTTTGTTGTTTTCTCAACTGAAGTAAATTGCATCTGCCATTTTTGTTGCTCTTGAACCATTGAGACCTGTTGTATTTCCTGTGGTATTTGAGAAAGTTTCATGGTTACTTCCTCAAGCTGTTGAGAGAGAGTTCTATTTTGGACAAGCAGAGCCTCATTTAATTTTGACAACTCCTTCTGATTAGGATCTCCTGTGTCAATATTGAGTTCGTTGTCACTAGTAGCCATATTTTCAATAATTTCAGTTGCTTCCTCTGGAGTCTTCCATTTGATATTACCTCCTGCTGAGGCATTCAGCATCATCTTGGTTTGTGAACCAAGCCCTCCAAGGAAAATTAAGACTACTTCATGTTCTTTAAAGCCATGCATGGGAGTTTTACGTAACAAGCTTTTATATCTGTCCCATGCATGCCCCAGTGATTCTTCCATGCCCTGCTTGAATGAAGAAATCTCTTGCTTTCCTTTAGTCACCTTAGATTGTGGGAAGTATTTGTTTAAAAATTTTGTGACCACTGCTTCCCACTCTGTGAAACTTTCTTCTGGAAAAGAGTTCAACCAAAGCTTAGCATTGCCTCCCAATGAGAAAGGAAACAAGCTAAGTTTGATTGCTTCGTCTGGCACCCCATTAATTTTAACTGTATTGCAAATCTCATTAAAGGTAGTGAGGTGCTCATATGGGCTTTCATGAGACAACCCATTAAATTGATTACTCTTCACCAGTTGAATCAGTGCTGGTTTGACCTCCATGTTGGCTGCATTGACTCTAGGTCTAGCTATGCTGTTGAAGTGCTGAGGTCCAGCAAGATTAGTATAATCTGCAAGAGTTCTTCTAACATTATTGCCCTCCATACTTCCTGTGCTATGAACAGAACCTTGTGGTGATGATTGCAAGAGAGTTTCGGGAGAAGGGAAAAGTTCTCTAGACGTTCTGATTCTTCTCCTCCTTCTACTCTCGTCTAGACCTTCAAGAAGTGGTTCTGTTGTTTTCTTACTCCTAGTTCGAATTGCTTCCTGCATGCACAAGAAACAAAACCCTAGAACAGATTTGTTAGCACAAAAAGATATAAGAGAAGATATATATTCAAAAGATAAAAAGATAAAAGATTCAGAAGATAAGAAGATAAAAGATAAAATAAAATTTAAAAATAACATCTAATCTAAAAAGATAAAATCTAAAAATAAAATCTAACCTAATAAAATAAAATCTAATCCTAAAAGATAAAATAAAATAAAATCTAAACTAACCAAATAAAATAAAATCTAATCTAATCTAATCTAAAAAGATAAAACAGAAAAAGATAAAAAACAGAAAATAAAAACAGAAATTTAAAACTAAAGTCAAAGATAATCAATAATCACACAAATTAACCAGTTAAACCACGAATCCCCGGCAACGGCGCCAAAAACTTGATGGACAAATTTGTAAGCACCAAAATATGATGTCACAAACTTGTTTCACAATCGGCAAGTATGACCGAATCGTTCAAGTAATAAAACTTGGTAAGACCAAGTATCGTTCTTCCCAAAGGACTCACGGCCTAGTTTAGTTATGTGATTTGTTGATTAGCTAGGACTTACAAACGAAATATTCAAAGTTTAATATGCAAAGACAAAAATAAACATGTATGCATGAATTGATCAATGGCAAAGACAAAAGATAAACACTTTCAATGGAATATATGAATGAATATGTTGTTGGGGGTCAATTTCATCTCATCCACTCTCATATATTTTAGGAATTCAACATTCAAATCATCATTGTTAATGCCACTCTCTAATGTACCATTCTAGATGGCTTCTCCCTAATCAAATAGTTCATACAATTCCTAGCATTCCTAATGATTAGTTCATTACTGCAGGAGCTTAAAGGCAACCAATATAATGTTGTCAGTAAAATATTGGGAGAAATTCCCCGGATCTAGACTTCCCCGTACGTGTCCGTATCGACAAAACCAATAATCATGCATTAGAATGAGTTAAACAATGCAAGCATTGAGCAAAGAGGAAAAACCCTAACTAATGATGAAAGAAAGCATATGTCTTAATTCAAAGATGTACTCAACAAATCCATATATGAGAGCTTCAAGAGATTACATTGATTCCCCAACAAACATACAAGGTTTAGTTCACCATCGTCATGGTGAACCTAGATGAATAACAATGAAAGAATGAAAGAATAAACCCAATAAAGGTGAAGAGGTAGCCTGAGCATCCAAGATCCTCCTTCAAAGGGGTGAGAAGAGAGAGTGTTTGCCTCGTTTCTGCCAAAGATATCTAACTATAGGACATGCAAGCCCTTATATACTAATTTAGAGTTACAAAAGATTACAAAAGCCCAAGCCCAAAGAGTGCCGCTCAGCGGTATTTACCGCTCAGCGGTAGTTGCGCGTCCTTTTTTTCCCCTCAGCGGCCATTTTGCCCCTCAGCGTGACTCCCGCAACCTCCTGAGTGCCGCTCAGCGGTAGTTTGCCGCTGAGCGGTGCCTTCGTCTTCTCTTTTTGCACTCTTTCTTGTCTTTTCTAATGTCACTTCTCTCCTTCTTCACTCTTTTCACCAAATTCACCTTAAAACCTGCACAAAAACACTGAAATCAAGCATAAACCTGTCCAGCTCTCTTATTTATGAAAATATAGATAAAATGCATGATTTCAAGCTAGTTTCTAAGTCTAAAGGTTGCTTTTAGTATCAAATTTAAGCATGAAAATAACAGTTTTTCAACTGTTATCAAGTAACTTGGTGCATTTGATTCTTTCCGAGTCAGAGTGGGTGAGCCGTGGCTGACTTAGTGCAGATTTGGTAACAGGAAACCTAGGTTAATCTGGTTTGGAGAGGTATGGTAAGGGGAGAGAGGTTTTATGGTTCGGGAACGACAATTCCCTATTGTTTTACTGCAGAATCGCTAAAGGAAATAGGTGTACTGAGCTTGTGACAAAACCAGTAGGTAGATTAGTAGTCTTGCACGTAATAAGGGGGCATTATAAGCCAGATAGGAGATAGTTAGGTTACCTTGGATATTGGATCATTTAACTGGACAAGAGGCAATGGTTTATAGATGCTGCTGGACCTTACCAATGACTACTAATTTATAATTTTTGGACATCTGAGTAGGTGCAGTTAATTCCTTAAAGTTAACGTTTTATATATTTTTATCACCTCTGACCTCTGCTGGTTGTTTTGCTCATAACTTTGTCCACCGAACTTCAAATGAGTTGATTCTTGTTTTGTTGGAAAGCTCTTTGAGTCTAGATTCCAACAAAACAAGTATCAAGTCATTTGGAGTTCGGTGGAGAAAGTTAAGAACAAAACAAGTAGCAAAGGTCAGAAAAATAGAGTTGGGGAGCAGTGTTCATCTAGCTAGGGAGTACAGTTGAAGTTTTTGTATAAATTACCTTTTTTCCTATGGTAATCGATTACAAGACCCCTGTAATCGATTACCAGGGCAGAAATTGGCCAAAAATGCTTATGGAGCTCATCTAACTTACATGAAAGCACCTAAATGACATTTTTTCTCAACAATTCAATGACCTAACATGTTCCGACACCATACACACTAGACACATGTACTTGAAATCACTTACGGAGAAGTTGTAATTGATTACCAGGTTAAAATTGCAGTTTTGTACTGAAATTTGATATGCGCTACCCAAATGTGACAATTGCGCTCCCCATGATTGTTTATTTTTGTTGTGAGTGTCTTTTTAAGATATTGTTAATGGAGGATCCTTGTTGGTCATGGTTGATGGTTTTCACAACTTGTAGTGTGAAGTTTAGTAAGTCTTCTGTGTAGGGAAGACCCATCCTGGGTGGTCTTAGCAACGCAGGTTAAGTCCTGCACCATACACACTGGAGACATGCACTTGTAATCGCTTACAGAATGTTGTAATCGATTACCAGGTTAAATTTGCAGTTTTGTACTGAAAGTTGATCTGTGCTACCCAGGTGTGACAGTCGCGCTCCCCATGATTGTTTTTTTGTTTGTTATGAGTGTTTCTAAGATTTTATGAATGAAGGACCCTACTGGTCATGGTTGATGGTTTCTACAACTTCTAATGTGAAGTTTGGTAATGAATCAATGGTGTGTGCGAAAAAGCCCAAACCTTGGTGATACCAACCTAAACGGTGTGTGCGAAAAAACCCAAACCTTGGGAGAAATACCGCCAACCGCAATGGGAGACAAAAGCCAAAGACTTACACAACCACGAAAAAATGTCGCCAACGACAATGCACGCCAAAATCAACAAAATTCCAAAACGACAGATATATACCTTAAAACGAGCCCACAGTCACACCATCAAAAAATGGGGAAATGGATAAAAAGAGAGACAAAATCCTCAACAGTGACCAAATGACCCAAGAAACGAAGTAAGAAAAGTCGAACTCAAACTCAAAAGGGAGAGAGAAACAACATTTCAATGGTGGACAGAAAGTAAAGAAAAGCGAGGAACGAAGAGAACCAAAACGGTGGAGAGAGATGAATGCTTCAATGGTGGAGAGAGATGGAAGCTTCAATGGTGGAGAGAGAGAGAGTTGAGAAAACCAAACTGCAAAAAAGAGTGAATATGAAAAAATAAACTGCCAAAAGGAGTTTCTATCCAAATTCATTCCAAAGATGAATACTGGAAATGCATTGCAGACGTTGAGTTCAGAGATGGCAGCAGAGGTGAAGAATGAAAGTGCAGTGGCATAGTTGATGGTAGAAGAGCTTTTTGGAAAGTGGAAAACTAGCTCAGGAGGCCTTCCATTGGAAGGAAGCTAGATGGAGAGGGAAAGCTCATTTGGAGTGACTTTTGGGCAGAGTTTTAGGTGCTGGAAAATGCATCAGCAAAGTAAAATTCCATATATCAAAAGTGTCATTACAATGGTGGCTACCATGAATTTATAGGAGATTCATGGAGCTGCAACGAGAAAGCAAATGAACCATGTGTAAAATGTGAAACATTTATAAAAAATGTGCTTAAAATCAAAGCAGCATGTGAGCTAATGGTGTGGAGGAACGGATGTGCTGTTGTGGTGTGCGCAGTAAAGAGGGGTGGTGTAGCTAGCAATTTTGACCATCAACTGGACAGTTTTACCCTTCTCTTGTTGTCTCCAAATTCCACTTAAATTGAAGGAAAAGAACGTGTCCTGTTGTGTCCACATCTTCAATCTCTTCTTGAATTCTTCTAGCCATACTTCTAGTGATGGGTCCATGTCCTAAGTCATCAGTATTGCTCCTGGACGTGCGTTGGATGGACGCTGCTACCTTCTTTCTGCTGAACGTACGTATTGCTCCTGGACGTGCGTTGGATGGACGCTGCTGCCTTCTTTCTGCTGGACGTGTGTCATCTCTTTTTTTTGGATGAAGCTCGTTCATAGCTGCTGGAAAATGATGTCCGTGTGCTTCTTTGCTGGAAAATGAAGCCTCCTTCCTTCACGCTGAAATGAATGTGTGCAGGCCGGACGCTCCCTCCAAGCTGTTGGACGAACGCTGGAAGCGTGAATCCCCTCATCCGCGGGCTCCCTTTTCCATTTCCTGGACGTGCGGTCTTGTGTTGGACCGTGGCTTCACTCTGCTGGACGTGTGATGAGAGGGTCGCACCCCCCAACAAAAATTGTGCATAAAAGAATGCAGTATAGTACTAGGAAGTGACTCCTAGGTCGTCTCTCAAAGACCAATTTGTGGTTCAGTCTCAGATCAAACACATAGTGGGGGAATTTTGATAGATTTTTGTGAATGCAACTGAACTTAAATAAGACACTAATGCAAACAGAAATGTATAACGGTCTCAATTACAAAATTAAAGCAGTTGGTCACTAAAGCTAACATTACAACTAAATCAAAGAAAACTTGCGTGACTCACTTAAATTGAAATTGCTAAATTAGAAAACATAACATTGAAAGTGACAAGCATGTTAAATAAAATTAAATGTCCAAGGTGCGAATAAACGGCAGCAAGACTAAAACATTCAATGCAAAAATGTTAACCAATAAAAAAAAATGAAAAGTAACTTTCAGCATCGAAAGAAGCAATTGGTGAATTAGAAAAACATGACTTAAAAAGTAGCAAGCATTCAAGCATGTATTCAATATGAAAATTGTAACCAAACTTAACTATAAGATTAAGCATTAAAATAATAATAAAGTAGACCCTTGGAGCTCCTCTGGACGTGGTAGCAGCTTATTCTAATTGGATGAAAATTTGAATCCATGTGCTTCCAAAGTCTGGAGGTGAAATAAATCACCGCCTCTCCTTGCTCCAAAATGAAATCAGCCCGCTAATATTCTAAGAAAAGGATCAACAGCAGCTAGCGCATCCCAATGCCGGACGTGACAGCTCCCTGCCACCGTGACACCTCCTTTCTAACTCCATGTGTGCAATCTTCATTTCTCCAAATAATCACTTAATCCTCTATTCTCAATAAATGACCGTGCTTCTCTTTCACCAAAACGAATCAGCTTTTCTTTTCTCCACGTGACAGCCGTGTGCTCTTTACCTACCACCTCTACATTCTAATCTCTTTCATTCTTAAATCAATAAAGGAAAAAAAAAATATTAGCTAACATTCAGCCATCAATTGCCTTGACACGTCCCATCTCCTAGACTTTTTCTCCAAACATTAATCATGCTACCTCCTCCCTTCCAGCAAAGATAAAATTGGCCGTACGTATCCAAAACGTAACAGCGCACACCTCCAGCTTCATTCCAGCAGCATGCAACTCACTCCCGTAAAATGGCAAGTGGTGGCTTCCAAAACGTCACACCATTCTCCAATTACCTCTTCATTCAGCACCGCTCCATGCTTCCAGCCGTGCATCAAACTTCAACACGTTCCAGCACAACATGCGGACACCATTCCCCTTCTACAGTCAACCATTTGCCTCCATTTCATTCTAGCATCAGCGTGGACCGAAAGCTTCTAAAAGAGTTCACCTACTGCTCTACTGCTGGACCGTGCACACCTACTCTTCTCCAAAGATAAATCACATTTTTTCTTCTAGAAATCCTTGGCACCTCTCGGCTCACTCCAGCTCCGTGTGACCTTTAGGATGAAAGGAACCATGCACACACGCTACTCCAAGGTCATGACACCGTGCTCTCCATATGCGTAAACGTGTGGCTTCCGTCCAGCAAAAATAAGTCAACACCTCAAATTGCTGGACATGCTCATCTTCTTCTCTGTGACCGAGAGCTTCTCAAGGTGCACCCAACGTTCACCGTTTCTCTAATAAAAATATTGTTTGAACCAAAGAAAAAATGAAAATGCCAATGAGTAAATCAGCCTAATTAAAGTGAAGTTCTTTCATCCATTTCCTTCCCAGAGTGAATACACTCTCCAGTTCTTACATACCCAATAATGCTCAAAAGCAAAAGCCAAAGAAAAACAAAACCGAGAGAGCCCCCCGTAGAGAACCGAGACCGAGAGTGTGTGGGGCTGGCCTGTGTGGCGGCTGCACTCCCTTTCTTTAAGGCCGTGTGTCACTTTGTTTTAGGGTAGGGTCCACACAATAAAACCCTAAGGTGCCAAGTCATTAACTTTTAATTTTGGGTCTAATCTAATTTACCAAAAATTGACCCAAAATATAAAAGTTGATACAAAAATTCTAAACTACTGAATTACAATTTAATGAATTCAAAAATGTTTGTGTGGAGAGTCTTGAATTTATTTGGCATTCTTCCTGATGTCCCAAAATGTATTTCCGAAATTTCTCTGCACTTCAAAAATGCACTTAATCAGCTCAGAAAATCCAAATTAGCACAATTACAAATTTCCGACCAAATTAAGCAGAATTCGGAAAACGGGGAAATAACAAACAATTAAACACAATTCCCTGGTTTATTTAAGTGCAATAAACTAAATATAATTCAAGAAATAACGACTCATCAACGTGCGTTATTCTCCAAGCTACTGGGCCACTTCTCTCAAAAGTTGCTGCCCGCGTGCGCTTCTTTCTTGTGGGCCACTGCTGGACATGCTGCTGCTGGATGCGTGGGCGTGGAGTGTTAATGCATATGCTTCCAAAACAGCCGCTGCTGTGTGCACCCCCAAGCTTGTTGGACCAGCTCTTCTCTTTTTTTTCAAGCACATAACTTACCGCATGCACCTCCAAAAAGTAAATCCACACCTCTCTCTTTTTAGTTTAAACAAAATTGATGTCACATTTTCTTTTGACCTCCAAAATGTCCCAAATATTATCCAACAATTTTCCTACAATTAATAATGAAAATAATTAGCTCAAATAATTCAAATTAATTAAAATAAGAATTTTTGGTCAAATTAAGCACAATTAGCAAAAACGGAAAAATACCGGACATTTAAGCACAATTCCCTGATTAAATTCGGTACAATAAGCTAAGTGAAATTGAGAAAATATTGACTCATCAAAATAGACCACACTTAGTCTTTTGCACTCCTGGGCAAAATCAAGACGCAAATCAGGGAATAGTTCAAAGAACATCAAGGAAGTGACATAAACTCAGCACACAAAAAACAAGCACTAACTAGGACAGAAACAGAATTACACAGTTCTCCAGGAATTCAGACCAAGAAAGAAAGTAGACAATATCCGACACAAAATCAAAGAAAGCAGATACTCATGAAATTATCCAAGCACTTTCAAGCATGGCAAAATAATCAATCAGTTCAAGAGGTGAATCAAAAGCAACAGAAACTCACAGATGCACTATCAGTGTTTCTCTCAAGTGTCTACGGTAAAGAATTTCAACTCAATGCACTTAAGAAAGCAAGCAACAACAGACTTGGCAAGTCTCTAATATCAACACTCAAGCACATGCATGTTCAAATCAAAAGGTCTTTTATGGGTGAAATGGGGCCAAGGACAAGGGAGGATAAATGTGGATGAGAAGCTACAAACCAAAAGAAATAGAGGAACAATGGGGGAACAAGTGTAAACACAGTCAACTCACACCCAAAACCTCTAATTAAATCCTCTTCTTGACATCATTATTCACAATTTTTTTTTTTCATTTTTCACTTTTTTTTTATTTTTCTCTATATTTTTTCTCATCCTGTCTCTTTTGTTTTCTCTCTGTTTAGGACACAACTATAAGAGACAAGATACACAACATATTTACAAACACAAAACAAGAAGAGGAACCAACCAGCCAATTCATCAGAAACCCCCAGGAGACCACACTTGTTCCCAAAACACTTCCAAAGCTCCAAAATTCCCTAAGGTTAAGGTAATCATGGTTTTTCACTTAAGGCTAGTGTATGAGCTTCAAAACAAAGAAATGAGGAAAGTATAGGCTCAAAAGGGGTTATCAAAGGATCAGAACAAGGTAAGCTTATTTGGCTAGAGAGGCTCAAAAACAAAACTGCCTTTATCACTTCCAAACATGCATATCAATCAAGAATTATCAACAAGAGTCAAGCCAAGGCATATGTGCAAGAAATCAAGAGACATATCACACACAAGAAAGAACATCAAGTGGCTCAAATCTCACACAGGGTAATTTATGTCACAATCAAATCAACCTCTCAAACATCATAATCATCTTCCCAAGCAAAGAAAAGCAAAGATTTCAAGCCAAGTATCAATGAAGTGAAGGTCAAGTCTACAAACTAAATAAATTCCAGAAAGCAAGAGAAACATGCAAACTGTACACAAGACACGACAAAAATAACCTAGAAAAGAAAAAAAAATTTAACCAAGAAAACAAAAACTAACAAAGAAAAATAAAAATCTCCCCCAATAGACCACACTTAAACTACACATTGTTCTCAATGTGTCATAAGCATAAGATTAGAAATCAAAACAGTGAACAGATCATGGACAAGTGCAATAAAAGTAGGAAAAGGGGGAGAAGAGAGCAAGAAAACTCCCCTGGTCATGGTGGCAGTTGCCAATTTTGGACTATCAGGGAGATGTCGTCCACCACAGGATCCAACAAGGAAGTTTTGAGGAAGAACTGCTTCATCCTCCAAATTTGATCGAGCAGGGAAATGTCTTCCACAACTGGATCTAAGAAGTGATTATTGATGAGCGGGTTCAGCTGGTGCCTATTGATCTTCAAACTATTGTGTATGTAAGCACCCTTGTCTTCCACTGGGGGTGCATGTTGGTCAAATTCATATGTACCTCCTGTAGCATGGTTAGTACATTGTGGCTCCAAAGAATTGACACACAGGGGTATAACACCCAATCCCAGTGTAACAGGCTGAACAACAAATAAACTCTCAGAACATGAATCAATTTCAAATTCAGAAACAATATCAACCACAGACTCAGATTCATGTTCAGTGCATGGATTATAAACATACGAATTTGATATCAAAAATTGATTCTCATCATGCAGAGAGGAAGAATTAAAAACGGACTCATCAACAATACAATCACCAACATACCTATCAACAGCATAATCATTAAAAGCATAATCATCAACAGCATAGTCAAAATTAGGTATGTTTACCTCCACTTCTTGGAAGATTGGTAGAGTGTGGGAAAATGAAGGTGGTCTACTTGGTTCAGAATTACTGCTTATTTCTGCCTGCTCTTCAAAATATTCATCAGTCTCCTCAAGTGTAAGAGTAGGGACATCTGAAGGTGGGAAAGTATGTGGCGCAGTAGTAAGCTCATAACTCTGCTCCCCATCTTTTATGTGGATGACACTAACATCATCAGGAATTAGAACAGTCTGAAATGGTGATTCCTCTAAATCTTCAAACTGTTCCTGATTGAGTTGAGTGGTCATCTGCCCTATCTGATTGCTCAAACATTGAAGGTGTGTTGTTCTCTTGCTTAAACTGAAGGTTCTGCATGGTCATCTGCTCCAACAACTCCTGCAATGTAAGCTCAGAAGTAGAAGGTTGAGGAGCTATCTGGGCAGACTCATAAAGTTGCAGCTGTTGTTGTTGCTGGACTGGCGGAGACATACAAGCATTCTGAGATGGTGCTTCCTGATATTGCTGTGGAGCATCATACCATCCCAAACTAGGGTCATTCCATCCAGGATCGTTGCTGTAACCATACTGAGCAGGGAAGAATTCATCCAAGAACATATGCTTAAGATCTTCCCAAGAAGTGATAGATCCTGGAGGAAGACAATACAGCCAATCCCTTGCTGCTTCTTGTAATGAATGTGGGAATGCCCTTAAGAACATGTGATCAACCGGTACATGTGGAGGCTTCATTGAAGAGCAAATGCTGTGGAATTCCTCCAAATGTCTGTGTGGGCACTCACCTGCAAAACCATGAAACTTAGGCAGCAAATGTATCAGTCCAGTCTTGAGAACGCAATGAACATCATCCTCAGTAGGTGGAACCGGTTCCCAAAGAGAACTCTCAGAAGTCGAAGGATGAGCCATATTGCTCTCAACATACAAATCAGCAGAATATGAATCACAATCAAAGTAACATGCAGAAGGAGAATCATAATCAGAGGCACTGGCAGAATAAGCAGTATTCACAAAATCAAAATAGGTAGACATGGAAAGAGAAGGGGAAAGGTAGAAAGGGAATGCTAAAAATTACGAAACAAACAAAACACAACACAATTGAACATGCGACACGCACACACAAAACATAACATCACATCACAAGACAAGACAAAACACAACACACACTAACACAACAAAAGACCTAAGACCGAACCATTGGTCCCCAGCAACGGCGCCATTTTGTTGAGAGGGTCGCACCTCACACAAAAATTTATTGCAAAATTAATGCAGTATAAACTAGGAAGTGACTCCTAGGTCATCTCTCAAGGACCAAATGTAGTTCGAGTCTCAGGTCAAACACATAGTGGGGGGTTTGTAATGTTTTTGGTTGCGGAAAATTAAATCAAACTGAAATTAAATAAAACAGAATTTAAAACGTGGAAATAAATTTTTACGACAGTAAGACTAAATGGTAAATGACAACAAAATCAGAGAATGCAAAATTCATCAATGCTTGAAATTAAAATGTTGTAATAATAAATATGCAGAAAACAGTGAACGGTAAAATAGAACGGATAATAAAAGTTAAAACACTTTAACTGGAAATGGAATTCATCAAGGATTCAACACTTAAATTAAAATCACTGAACAATGAAGATAAAAATAAAATGAGAAAACTTCTCTAATCACTGTGACACACTGCTACTCAACTACATGCTTCTGAAAGAAAGAAACTCTACATTACACTTTTCTGGAATCTACACTACTTGAGCACTACTGGAATGAAAAATGAAAGCTACTGGAAGAGAGGACCTCTCCCAGGCCGTGACTGCTCTCCCGTATCAACCCCCCAAGGTGGCGGCTGGACGTGTGTCCCTCCCCCCTCTTTTGTGATGCTAGACTCTTCTCCTTTTAATTGCCAAAATCCTCTTCTTCAATGTCCGTGCCCTAGGGTGGCAGCCGGATTTCCCCGTGGGCCCCGCTGAACATTACCAATCATATTGCTGGACGTGCAACCTGCTGCCAGCGTGTCCAGTAAAGGCTGGATGAAGAAATGAAGGCCTCTTTTCAAGGGTCGTGAGTGTGGAGTGTTAAAGCTGCTTTTGTTGGGCCGTGGCTGCTGCTAGAAAATGAAGCGTGCACGTGTGCTAGACCAGCTTTTGTTGGGCCGTGGCATGTGACGTGCTTCTGGACGCTCCCCTCCACTGGACGTGGCTTGGACGTGAATTGCTTTAATTCTCCATGGTGTGCGTACGGCTGCCGTTCTGGACCGTGAAGGCTGCTGGACGCCTGTTGTTGCTGGGCTCCCTTCCGGATGTAGCAAGCTGGACGCTCGGTGGCCGCTTCTCTTCAAATGAGTGTGCTTGCTCTTGGACGTGCGTTGGATGGACGTTGCTGCCTTCTTTCTGCTGGACGTACGTATTGCTCCTGGACGTGCGTTGGATGAACGCTGCTGCCTTCTTTCTACTGGACGTACGTATTGCTCTTGGACGTGCATTGGATGGACGCTGCTGCCTTCTTTCTGCTGGACGTGCATCACCTCTTTTTTTTGGATGAAGCCCGTTCGTAGCTGCTGGAAAATGTTGTCCGTGTGCTTCTTTGCCGGAAAATGAAGCCTCCTTCCTTCACGCTGAAATGAATGTGTGCAGGCCGGACGCTCCCTCCAAGCTGTTGGACGAACGCTGGAAGCGTGAATCCCCTCATCTGTGGGCTCCCTTTTCCACTTCCTGGACGTGCGCTCTTGTGTTGGACCGTGGCTTCACTCTGCTGGACGTGCGTTATTCTCCAAGCTACTAGGCCACTTCTCTCAAAAGCTGCTGCCCGCGTGCGCTTCTTTCTTGTGGGCCACTGCTGAACATGCTGCTGCTGGATGCGTGGGCGTGGAGTGTTAATGCATATGCTTCCAAAACAGCCGCTGATGTGTGCACCCCCAAGCTTGTTGGACCAGCTCTTCTCTTTTTGTTCAAGCACATAAATTACCGCATGCACCTCCAAAAAGTAAATCCACACCTCTCTCTTTCTAGTTTAAACAAAATTGATGTCACATTTTCTTTTGACCTCCAAAATGTCCCAAATATTATCCAACAATTTTCCTACAATTAATAATGAAAATAATTAGCTCAAATAATTCAAATTAATTAAAATAAGAATTTTTGGTCAAATTAAGCACAATTAAGCGCATGGATTATTATGAGTTTAAGAGAGGTCGCTCACGTTGTGTTAGGAAGTCTATTTTCGATGCGCCAGTCTTCATTCCTTTATGTACCAAGCAACGGACTCTAGGAGTTCTCTATGGAATTGTTCCATAGACTGAGCAGAAAATGCTAGGAGTTATTTTTGGAACTTTTTCCTAAGTTGAGTAGTAAACACTAGGAGTTCTCTTTGGAACTTTTTCCTGTGCAAGAAATTTTCACTCCAAAAAATATGCGTTAAACAAAATAAAGTAAACAACATTTCAATATTTTATAATCTATTTTTATAATGAAAAAGCATTGGAACGTGAGACGACTGAACGTAGGTGGTCCGAGCATAAAGGGACTGAATCTGTTAAGTAGTTGACGCTAGGAGTTCTCTTTGGAACTTTTTCTCTAGGCCAAGCGACGAGTGATAGGAGTTTTTTTAAGAACTTTTTCCTATGTTGATCAGGGGCTCTAGAAGTTCTCTTTGGAACTTTTTCTCTAGGCCGAGCGACGAGCGATAGGAGTTCTTTGTAGAACTTTTTCCTACGTTGATCAACGAGCGGTAGGGATTCATTTTAGAGCTTAAGGGCTCCAGAACCTTTTCCTATGTTGAAAAACGAGCAATAGGGATTCTTTTTAGAGCTTAAGAGCTCCAAAACCTTTTCCTACGTTGAATGACAGGCGATAGGGATTCTTTTTAGAGGTTAAGAGTTCTAAAACCTTTTCCTACGTTGAACGACGAGCGGTAGAGATTCTTTTTAGAGCTTAAGAGCTCTAGAACATTTTCCTACGTTGAATGACAGGCGGTAGGGATTCTTTTCAGAGCTGAAGAGCTTCTGAACCTTTTCCTACATTGAACGACAAGCGGTAGGGATTCTTTTTAGAGCTTAAGAGCTTCAGAACCTTTTCCTACGTTGAATGACAAGCGGTAGGGATTCTTTTTAGAGCTTAAGAGCTTCAGAACCTTTTCCTACGTTGAACCACGAGCGATAGGGATTCTTTTTCGAGCTTAAGAGCTCCAGAACCTTTTCCTACATTGAATGACAAGCAGTAGGGATTCTTTTTAGAGCTTAAGAGCTCCACAATTGCTTTTCACACCCCGCTCAAACTTTTAAATAACTATTTTATCCTCCGAAAAAATGACTATCGAATTTCATACGAAGTTTTCTGGAACAAGTTTTCCATTGTTTTCAGAATAACATTTCTGAAACAATTTCCAAAATAAAATTTCTGGAATTAAATTTTCAAAATGTTATTTCTGAAACATAATTTTTGAAAACATATGAAATATGTTTTGGAATAAAATTTTCAAAATGAGATTTTCGTAAAAATTTCTGAAACTCAATATATTTTGGAATGAATCTTCCCAAATATCCTACATCAAAAATGTATTCCCAAAAGGTTTTTCCAGAATACATGAAATATGTTTAGAAAAAAAAACTTTTCAAAACAAGTTTATTTTTTGCATTTTTTTTTGCATTATGAAATAACTCTGTATATAACGATTTAAAATTGAACTAAAAATAACTAAAATGATGCTCGGACAAAGAGGTTTTAGCATCTAACCGTGAATCTCTCTCGACCAAAACTCCTTAATTCTCCTTTCCATTTTTATTAATCACACTAACATCCAGAATTTTGTGTTGTAGCATCACGAGACCAAATTCATTTGTTGTCAAAGGAAAGTATTGTTGTTTAGGATCACCCAAGAACTTCTAAGCATAGAGATGTGAAATACTGGATGTATCTTTGTAAAATCTGACAATTGCAATTTATAAACAACATTCCCAATCTTCTTAATTATCTCAGATGACCCAAAATACCAAAGGCTCAATTTTTGTTCTTTCTTAAAACAATGAAATGTTGTCTATATGACTATAATTTCACCAATGCTAGGTCCCCTACCTCTAACTGTACATCCCTCCTCTTTTTATCCACTTGCAATTTCATGTAGTTCTATGAATGATGTAGTTTTTTTTTAAGTTTTGTTAACATCGCATCACGAGCTTTTAGACAGTCTTGGAGATCTGTTGGATCATGCTCACTATGTTCATATATGATGATAGAAGGTGGTGATTTTCCATACACGGCCGGATAAGGAGACATGCCAATGTTGTGATGGAATGAAGAGTTATACCAACTGATAAGCCCATAGCAACATATTCATCCAATCTTTAGTATGATCAAAGACAAAACACCTTAAGTACATTTCTAAGGTCTTGTTTAAATTCTCAGTTTGACCATCTGTATGGAGATCATGGTGCCTTGAGATTGAAACAATTATTTCCAAAAATTGCTGATAAACACCTTATCCTGATCCGATCACTAGTGTAGAAAAGACATTTAACGTCTGTTATTTTGGCCCTTTAACGTTAGCTCCAAAACTGACGTCTTTGTGGGTGACGTTAATCAAACGTCGGACTCAAACAGGTCCGACGTCTTTATAGACGTCGGTTACTGCATGACCCCAACGTCTAAAGGGCTCTATAGACGTCGGACATTGCATTAACTGACGTCTACTGCAGCTCGTGTCTTTGGGTAGCGTAGTAGTACGTTCTTCCTTTGCTAGCTTCGTCATAGAAAAGGTTGCGTCTTTTGGATCTCTTATGGAATTTCAACCGAAAACCGAATCTGAGTCCTTGCCTAGTTCCATTAAAACCGCCAATGAAAACGAACGGTGACAATAGAACTCGGTGATGGACAAATTTATGAGTACCAAAATATGATGTCACAAACTTGTTTCACAATCGGCAAGTATGACCGAATCGTTCAAGTAATAAACTTGGTAAGACCAAGTATCGTTCTCCCAAAGGACTCACGGCCTAGTTTAGTTATATGATTTGTTGATTAGCTAAGACTTACAAGCGAAATAATTGAGATTTTATATGCAAGAGACGAAAATAAACATGTATGCATGAGTTTTTGATCAATGGCAAAAGCAAAAGATAAACACTTTCAATGAAATATATGAATGAATATGTTGTTGGGGGTCAATTTCATCTCATCCACTCTCATATATTTTAGGAATTCAACATTCAAATCATCATTGTTAATGCCACTCTCTAAAGTACCATTCTAGATGGCTTCTCCCTAATCACGAGTTCATACAATTCCTAGCATTCCTAATGATCAGTTCATAAGTGCAGGAGCTTAACGACAACCAATATAATATTGGGAGAAATTCCCCGGATCTAGACTTCCCCGTACGTGCCCGTATCGACAACACCAATAATCATGCATCGAATGAGTTAAACCATGCAAGCATTAAGCAAAGAGGAAAAACCCTAACTAATGATGAAAGAAAGCATAAGTCTTAATTAAAAGATGCAAGCATAGATTCCATATATGAGAGCTTCAAGAGATTACATTGATTCCCCAACAAACATACAAGGTTTAGTTCACCATATTCATGGTGAACCTAGATGAACAATGAAAGAATGAAAGAATAAACCCTATAAAGGTGAAGAGGTAGCCTGAGCATCCAAGATCCTCCTTCAAAGGGGTGGAAGAGAGAGTGTTTTTCTTCGTTTATGCCAAAGATACAAACCCTAGGACGTCCTAAAGCTTATATACTATTCTAAAATTACAAAAAATCTAGGCCCAAGCCCATAAAAGTGCCAGAAAACCGGTCCAAGCCCATTTAGAATGGCGCTCAGCGGTATTTTACCGCTGAGCGGTACTAGCGGTTGATCCATTTTGCCCCCCAGCTGCTGTTTTGCCCCTCAGCGGTGATTTCGGCACCCGAAAAGTGCCGCTCAGCGGTATTTTTCCGCTCAGCGCCACTCGGTCACACGGTTTCTGCGTTCTGGTTGGTTTTTCAGCATTCTGGTTGACTGGTTGACTTTTCTGGTTGACTGGTTGACTTTTCTGGTTGACTGGTTGACTTTTCTGGTTTCTGGTTGACTTTTCAGCACTCCAATCATTCGGTATTTCAATTCTTCTTTCAAATCATTCAATTAGCCTACAAAATCAAGGGAATCTTGCACAAAACCATAAAATTCACTTTCAACTTTCTTATTCTCAAAACTAAAGAAAAAATATGAATTCAAGCTAGTTTCTAAGTCTTAAAGGTTGCTTTTGGTATCAAATTTAAGCATAAAAATAACAGTTTTTCAACTGTTATCACAACCCCAAACTTGGAACTTTGCTTGTCCTCAAGCAAACAAGATGTAACTCAATCTCCAACCAATTCATATGATGGTTCAAAAATCCTCTTTTTCAAGATAAGTAACAACTTCACTCAGACTTATGACCAAGAGTTCAATCAAGATGTGCACATGCTTTAATGTTCACAAAGTCATTTAAATTCCAACAAATGCTATTTTTCATGAATGATCAATCAATTAAGCATGGATGTTCATGTGCTCATGGAATATTTCCTCACTAGATAAAGTGTTTCACTCACACACAAGTGTATAAGAGGTAATCACTCATTCACTCTACTATCACAATGTCACATGAATCAACTTTGCCTTTCATTTTACCACAATCAAAAACATTCACAAGCATGCATCATCACAAGGACTTTTCAATGGCTTATAATGTGGCTGGGCTAACAAGAAAATTGGTTTTTCTGGATCACAAAATCCTTGAGTTAAGAGAATCATAACAACACAATTTTTCTTATTCTTCCCAACTTGCCTTTGCATTTGCATTGAGCTTTGCTTCTTTTTCTTTTCTTTTCTTTTTCTTTGCATATTCTTACTTTTTAGCTCTTAGCTCAATGCTTTTCATGTTTTCCCAACAACCCCAAACTTGAACATTTAACAATATCACACAAGATCTTCTACTTAACTCAAGGTAAAGATTTTCAATCAAGGGTTTCAGTGTATGTTCAAGGCTAAGGGTTCAAAGGATAGAACACTAAGTGTTCTCTTTTAGTAGGCTAACTTTATGAATTTGGCCAATAAAAAGGATTCCAACAAACGGCCTTGATCACATGATGCAAAACAAGTAATTGATTCAATCATAGAAAACCTGGGCAAAATCATTCATGCTTTCAAAGTAATAGCATTCAACATGGAAAAATGTGTGCTTCCTTCCAGCTCATCAAGCAAGGTCCATGCCTCTTTCCAGCTCATCAAGCAAGGTGTGTGCTTCCTTCCACATCAGCCCATTTCACGTGGAAAATGTTGGTGCATGCCGTAAGCACCTCTTTTTGGCTCTTTTGCTTGATCTATTGATTTATCTTCTTGGATGGCTCAATCATAGTCTCCAAGATTTATTAATTCGTACAAAACAAAGTATAAATGCTTTAGTTAAGAGAAGAAGGATTTTTATAAGTAACCTTCCATAGAAGCAAAATAGTATGTGGTCCTTCTTCCTCTTGAATCCTCTTTGCCATGGCTCTAGTAAGAGGTCCAATGTGCATCTTAGATGGTCTTCCATCAGTTTGCCTCGTTTCTGCCAAAGATACAAACCCTAGGACGTGCAAGTCCTTAAATAGGGCATAAAAATAACATAAAACAAGTCCAAGCCCATAAAAACAAAAGAAAACCGGTCCAAGCCCACTTAGAATGCCGCTCAGCGGTATTTTACCGCTGAGCGGTACTAGCGCATGATCCATTTTGCCCCCCAGCTGCTGTTTTGCCCCTCAGCGGTGATTTCGGCACCCGAAAAGTGCCACTCAGCGGTATTTTCCGCTCAGCGCCACTCGGTCACACGTTTTCTGCATTCTGGTTGGTTTTTCAGCATTCTGGTTGACTGGTTGACTTTTCTGGTTGACTGGTTGACTGGTTGACTTTTTTGGTTTCTGGTTGACTTTTCAGCACTCCAATCATTCGGTATTTCAATTCTTCTTTCAAATCATTCAATTAGCCTACAAAATCAAGGGAATCTTGCACAAAACCATTAAATTCACTTTCAACTCTCTTATTCTCAAAACTAAAGAAAAAATATGAATTCAAGCTAGTTTCTAAGTCTTAAAGGTTGCTTTTGGTATCAAATTTAAGCATAAAAATAACAGTTTTTCAACTGTTATCACTCGGCAAGGACCGAAGTTCGGTTTTGGGTTGAAACGCTATAAGATATCCAAAAGACGCAAGCTTTTCTTACAAGGAAACTTGCAATGGGAGAATGCGGTACAACGCTACCCAAAGACACGAGAAAAACTGCACCAAAACATAACAAAAACTCATTTTAATCGGTTAAATGAAAGATAATCAACAAAATATTAATATAATAAGAAAAAAAGTACGTTTGGACGGTTCAAAAAAGACAAAAACGCACCTGGAAAAGCAATGCCGCAGAGAGAAAATGCGAGAAGGAAGACGATGAAGTGCTCGTAACAATGGGTTTGATGTATTATTTAACAGCAAACTAGACGTCGGGGCCCTCACTAATCGTCCACTTTGTCCACTTCGTACATTTCGTCCACTTCCTCAACTTCGTCCACTTCGTCAACTTCGTCCACTTCGTCAACTTCGTCCACTTCGTCAACTTCGTCAACTTCGTCCACTTCGTCCACTTAGTCCACTTCGTCCACGTCCTCAACTTCGTCACCTTCTTAAACTTCGTCCACTTCGTCTAGTTCCTCCACTTCGTCCACTTCCTCTCCACTTCTTCCACTTCGTCCACTTCCTCCACTTCCTCCACTTCGTCCACTTCGTCCACTTGGTCCACTTCCTCAACTTCGTCCACTTCGTCTACTTCGTCCACTTCGTCCACTTCGTCCACTTCGTCCACTTCGTCCACTTCGTCAACTTCCTCAACTTCGTCAACTGCGTCAACTTCGTCAACTGCGTCAACTTCGTCCCCTTCGTCCACTTCGTCCACTTCGACAACTTCTTAAACTTCGTCCACTTCCTCAACTTCGCACCTTTGTAAACTTCGTAAACTTCGTCAATTTCGTCCACTTCCTCCACTTCCTTCACTTCCTCCACTTCCTCCACTTCTTCCACTTCGTCAACTTCGCCCACTTCGTCCAATTCATCCCCTTCGTCAACTTCGTCCACTTCGTCAACTTTGTCAACTTCGTCCACTTCGTCCGTTTGGCCAACTTCGTCCACTTAGTCCACTTTGTCATCTTCGACCACTTCCTCAACTTCGTCACCTTCGTAAACTTCGTCAACTTTGTCCACTTCGTCCACTTCCTCTACTTCCTCCACTTCGTCCATTTCGTTCATTTCGTCCACTTCGTCCACTTTGTCCCCTTCGTCCACTTCCTCCACTTCCTCTACTTCCTCCTCTTCCTCCACTTCCTCCACTTCGTCCATGTCGTCCACTTCGTCAACTTCGTCCACTTCGTCAACTTCGTCCACTTTGTCCACTTCGTCAACTTCGTCCACTTCGTCCACTTCGTCCACTTAGTCCACTTCGTCCACGTCCTCAACTTTGTCACCTTCGTAAACTTCGTCCACTTCGTCCAGTTCCTCCACTTCCTCCACTTCCTCTCCACTTCTTCCACTTCCTCCACTACGTCCACTTCGTCCACTTCCTCGACTTCCTCTACTTCCTCCACTTCCTCCACTTCCTCCACTTCCTCCAATTCGTCCACTTCCTCCACTTCGTCCACTTCCTCAACTTCGTCCACTTCGTCAACTTGGTCCACTTCGTCCACTTCGTCCACTTCCTCAACTTCCTCAACTTCCTCAACTTCGTCAACTTCGTCAACTTCGTCCCCTTCGTCTACTTTGTCCACTTCGTCAACTTCTTAAACATCGTCCACTTCCTCAACTTCGTCAGCTTTTAGTTTTGTTAATTGGCTTTAACTCCCAATTTTAATTTAATTTAATTTTCTACACAAAACCTTACAAAACACCCCCCACTTCGTGTTAAATCTGAGACTGAACCCACAATATTGGTCCTTGAGAGAAGACCTAGGAGTCACTTCCTAGTAACTATAATGCATTAATTTTGCAATCAATTTTTGTGTGAGGTGCGACCCTCTCATCAAAATGGGGGAGATTTTCATTTTTCTTTGTTAGTTTTTGTTTTGTGTGTTAAAATTTTTTCTGTTTTAAGTTGTTTTTGTCGTGTCTTGTGTGCAAATTTTACATGTTTCTCTTGATTCTTGGACTTTGTTTAGATTGTGGATGTGTCTTTCACTTCACTTGACTAATACTTATGGCTTGAAATCTTTGCTTTTCTTTGCGTGGGAAGATGATTATGATATTTGAGAGGTTGAATTGATTGTGACAATTACCCTGTGTGAGATTTGAGCCACTTTATGTTCTTTCTTGTGTGTGATATGTCTCTTGATTTCTTGCACATATGCCTTGGCTTGACTCTTGTTGATAATTCTTGATTGATATGCATGTTTGGAAGTGATAAAGGCATTTTTGTTCTTGAGCCTCTCTAGCCAAATAAGCTTAACCTGTTATAATCTTTTGATAACCCCTTTTGAGCCTATACTTTCCTCATTTCTTTGTTTTGAAGCTCATACACTAGCCCTAAGTGAAAAACCATGATCACCTTAACCTTAGGGAATTTTGGAGCTTTGGAAGTGTTTTGGGAATAAGTGTGGTCTCCCTGGGGATTCTAATGAATTAGCTAGTTGGTTCCTCTTCGTGTTTCATTTTTGTAAATATGTTGTGTATCTCGTCTCTTACAGTTGAGTCCTAAATAGAGAAAAGAAAAGAAAGGAGACAAGACAAAAAAGAAAAAAAAAATTGTTTGTGAATAATGGAGTCCAGAAGAGGATTGAATTAGAGGTTTTGGGTGTGATTTGACTGTATTTACACTTGATCCCATTTGCTCCTCTATTTCTTCTGGGTTGTAGTTACTTATTCATATTTTATCCTCCCTTCTCCTTGCTTGGCCCTTTACAACCATAAAAGACCTCTGGATCTAAACATGCATATGTCTTAAGTATTGATGATTAGAGGCTTGCCAAGTCTACATGTGTTTTCCTTCTTGAGTGCATCGAGTTGAAATTATTTACCTTAGAAACTTGAGAGAAACACTGTTAGTGCATCGGTGAGGTTTTGTTACTTTGGATTCACCTCTTGAGCTGATTGATCATTTTACTATGTTTGAATTGCTTGGATTAATTTCATAAGTATTTGATTTCCTTGATTATGTGTTGGATATTGTCTACATCTTTTCTTTGTCTAGATTTCTTGAGGATTTTACAATTTTGTTATTTTCTCGTGAGTCTTTGTTTTCTATGTACTAAGTTTGTGTCGTACAGCTGATGTTCTCTTTGTGCTGCGTTTGTGTCATCTCCCTAAAAGTCCTTTGAATTATTCCATGATCTGTGTCTTGATTTTGCCCAGGAGTGCAAAGGACTAAGTGTGGTCTATTTTGATGAGTCACCATTTTTCATTATACACTTAGCTTCCAGACCATATTTTGGGTAGAACAATCACCATTTTTCATTATACACTTAGCTTCCAGACCATATTTTATCAGTGAATTGTGCTTAATTATCAATTATTCTTGAATTTTCATTATTTGGGCTATATTTCAATACTATTTCTTATTTTATTTAATTTTTATTATTTGGTCTTAATTATTTCAATCACATTTTGGGCAGAACAATCACGGTTGAAAGGTTTAGAAAGATCTGCTGAAGATGACCGAACGGACTGCTAAATCCTTGACCGAACGGTCTACCAAAAACAGTAACGAACGGTCTTCTAAAGGATTGAGCATTAACCGAACGGTCTACTGAGGACATGACCGAACATTATGTTGAGAATGTAAAGACCGAGCGTCCATTTGAAAAAAAAAAGAAGAGAGGAAGTGGGGGTGGGCTGCATGTTTCTAAGTGGTAGGGAAGGGAGCGGCTGCACGTTTATGGAAGTGGAGAAGTGGGCAGCACCTATGAGTGGTGGGTCTCTCCACCTGGAAGTGCTCCAACCACCAGGAATCTTCATCATCAGCTCTTCATAGTGTGCTTGGCACTGAGGAGTGGAATGGAACGGCTGAGGTTCGTCCGACAGTGGAGTGCCCAGGTCATCCTTCCTCTTAAGGGGAAGACTTCATGGATTCAAGGGAGCGGGGTTCTCATTTTCTGGAAGAGTGAAAAGCTTGCTGCGAGATCTGGGAGAGGAGAAGTGGAGAGCTTTTGGATTTGAAAAGAGATCAAGATACTGCATTTCTAGATTCAAGATTCACTAAGGAAGTCTTCAAGAGGTAAGGGGTTTAACTTGGGATATAACATAGTGTATGATGGGTAGAAGGTAAGGGGAGTTAGATCTTTTGTTTGATTGTTGAATCATACTGTATTAATGCAAATCTGGGAATTTGGGGATGAAAATTGGGAGTTTCTGGGTTTCTGAAAATCTGGTGTGATTCTGCAGAATTCTGCAGAACGCGCGTTCGTCCAAATTGCTCGATCAAATTAGTGGTCAGCCAAAATTCCTGAGCGTTCGGTTTTATTTTCTGATGTACCCAGCATTAGCGTTCGTCCATGGGTGAAAGTTAGTATCATCTTAGCCGTTCGTCCCAATAGTGCTCGACTAGTGGTCGGCCAAATAACCGTTCGGTCTTGTGTCCTCCAGTAACGACCATGAGTGTTCGTTCTGGGCTTGTTTTGGTGAGCGTTCGACGATCGGTCTTCGTGTATGGGTGACAGTAGTATTCGGCTGAATTTAGTATGATTAGGCTTAAATCTTGAGCGTTAGATTTTGATGTTTTAGTGATTTCAGCGTTCGATCTAAATTTGATATTCTTAGGTTTGAATCTGGAAGGTTCGTTTTTGGGTGTATTAGTAAGCGTTCAGTCTTTAATTTGATATTCTTAGTTTAAGATCTTGAACGTTCGTTTTGGTGAATTAGTTATCATCGCGTTCGGTCTTAAATATGATGTTCTTATGTTTAAATAATGAACGTTCGATTTTGGTGAATTGTGGATTTTAGCGTTCGGTGTTGGGGAATTGTTGATTTTGAGCGTTCGGTCTTAAATTGGATTCTTAGGTGTGAATCCCGAGCGTTCGGTTTTGGGATAATAGTGATTATAAGCGTTCGTCCTAAATTATTATTTTCAAGAAGTGATCTTGAGCGTTCGTTTTGATGAATTAGTGATTGTAGGCGTTCATCCTAAAGTTGGTATTCTTAGGTTTGGATCTTGAACGTTCGGTCTTGGTTTAATTCTGATTGTGAGCGTTCGGCCTTAAGTAAGTATTCTTAGGTAGTTTGTAGCGTTTGGTCTTAGGGTATTAATGATGGATAGCGTTCGATCTTGATCATCTTTTTCTCAGGCTTCAATCTTAACGTTCGTCCTAGCAGTATCCAATTTGAGTGAGGTGGTCGGATTTAGGGTTCGGCTGAATAGTGTTCAATTTTAATATGGTGTTCGATGGTTTAGTGTTCGGCCTAAGTACTCGATCATAGCGTTCGGCCCTATAGTGTTTAATTGAATATGGTGTTCGGTTTTCGTGTTCGGCCTAATGGTGTTCAATATTCGGTTTTGTGCGTTCGACCTGTGATTTGATGATGTCCGTCCAAATAGTGTTCGGCCTGGTGTTTGGAAAATGGCGTTCGTCCAGTAGTGTTCGTTCCGCAGTGTCCGGTGAATAGTGGTCGTCCAAATAGTATTCTACAAATAATGTTGTCTAGGTTTATTTGCTCTTGAATTGAATTATGTGTACAAATAGTATTTTAAAACAATTATTGAGAATTGTCGGTTATTTTCTTGATCTAATATTAGTTTATTTATACATGTTATTGAGAATATGTATGAATCCGTGATTGAGCACGTTTATTTTTGTTTGATGTTGGTACATAAACTATGTTATTTACTTGTAACTTTGTCTGTCTTATGAGCATTTTAATATTATAATAAATGCGAGTCTCGCGTGAGACTGAGATTCGAGTGTCACCTTCTTTTGCGCGAGGAGGTGAATGTCTTGCCCAATGACTTCGGCTCGTGTTGAGTATAGTGCATCGTTACGCGTAGTATCGATATTTTTACTCGTTAGTCCTTGAAGAGTCGGGGAGATAGGTCTGAAGTCGCGATGGAGGACGACTCGAGTCGCCTGTTATTGAGAACAGGTTATGACGACGAATTACAAGAAAACAACGTTAGTTTATGAAAGACTAGTCTGCAATGTCATGTGTGTCGATTTATATTAAATCATGGAAATTATTATAGTTTATATGTAATGGGTTTATGATGTGATATTTCTGGTTACTCACCCTGAAATGTTGTGGTTGTGGTTTCCACCTACGATGATCGTACTTGTACGGGAGTAGATGGTATTCAGATAAAGCTGGATTGGAATAGCTCTTCGAGAGAGATGGGAAATAAAACTTGTTGGGATCTTTATAATGTTTTCTTATTTATGCTCGTTTGATTTTGTTATTTTAAGAAACAATTAAGATTTCGTTGTTGTAATGTATGAACTTATGATGTGCGCATGGTTTGTTTATGTGATGTATTGTTTAAAAAAAAAAATACTTTCATAAGATTTATGCTTCAAGATTATTATTATTATTAGTATTAATATATCTTATAAGGGGTGTTACAATTTTGGTATCAGAGCAATGGTATGTTGAGAACGTGCACGATCGGTTTACTGAAGGATTGAACGAACGGTCTGTGAAAGATTACATTAGATGGCCGAACAATCCTCAACGAACGGCAGTTCATTTGTTCATTTAACCGAACGACATGAACCTTTCATTGAACCGAACGGTCAGCTACCAATAATGCGCGAGCACGGGAATGGAATTTTAGTGACCGAACGGTGAGCTAGAGCACAAACCGACAGGACGAGCACCATGAAACGAACGGTCTGAACAATTGCTGTTGACCGAACGCTCTTGTAAAAACTGAAACTGCACACCATCTCCTGAGCCTCTATAGACCGAACGGTGGGATCCATTAATGACCGAACGGTCAGATGAGATGACCAGATATTGCAAACACATTTTTGGGAATTCAAGCGGGTGGCCACGTCAGTGTTAGAAGGGCAGTTTTGTCTTTTGGGGTCTATATACCCCAAAATTCACCTTCACTTGACCTAAGTCTTCCAGCCGCCACTTACGTTTTCTTCTGCGAGCATCTTTTTTTCTCCTCCCCTTGGGAGGTTTGGGGTTTGTTTTCATTTTCCATCTTCATCTTCATGTATTGAATCTTATCTAATGTAAATTCTAACTTCCACTTTGCGTTCTTTATTTGATGTTGTTGAATCTTTATTTTCATCTATGCATTACCTTTCGCTTCCAATCCCGTTTTCACGTTTAGATTTTGGATCCAATTACTTTCATTTTCCAATTTATTGTGAGTATCGTCTCTGCTTAATTCGTTTCATCTAGTTTCATTGTTTATTTCCAATTGTGCATTTTAATTCTGTCAGATTTGTGTTTCCATTTTACGTCGTTCGGCTTTTTCTGCTCAGTTTTCAATATCTGCTGAGTTTTCAATATCTGCTGCTTTCTTAACGTTCGGCCTAGGTGCACAACTGATAACAGTTGAAAAGCTGTTATTTTCATGCTTAAAATTGACACAAAAAGCAACCTTTACATTTAGAAACTAGCTTGAAATCATGCTTTTATCCATATTTTCAGAAATAAGAGAGCTGGATAGGTTTATGCTTGATTTCAGTGTTTTTGTGCAGGTTTTAAGGTGAATTTAGTGAAAGAAGTGAAGAAGGAGAGAGTTGAAAGTGAATTTAACGGTTTTGTGCAAGATTCCCTTGATTTTGTAGGCTAATTGAATTATTTGAAAGAAGAATTGAAGTATCGAATGATTGGAATGCTAAAAAGTCAACCAAAAACCAGAAAAGTCAACCCGTCAACCAGAAAAGTCAACCAGTCAACCAAAAAGTCAACTAGTCAACCAGAATACGAAAAAAGTCAACCAGACGAGTTTTGGGCCAGTTTTATGCGATTTTATGATCTGTTTGGGCCTGGACCCGTTTTCTATTATTTTTATGTCCTATTTAAAGACCTAGATGTCTTAAGGTTGGTATCTTTGGCAGAAACAAGGCAAACACTCTCTCTTCCACCCCTTTGAAGGAGAATCTTGGATGCTCAGGCTACCTCTTCACCTTTTTAGGGTTTATTCTTTCATTCTTTCATTGTTATTCATCTAGGTTCACCATGAATATGGTGAACTAAACCTTGTATGTTTGTTGGGGAATCAATGTAATCTTTTGAAGCTCTCATATATGGAACTTATGCTTGCATCTTTTAATTAAGACTTATGCTTTCTTTCATCATTAGTTAGGGTTTTTCCTCTTTGCTTAAATGCTTGCATGGTTTAACTCATTCGATGCATGATTATTGGTTTTGTCGATACGGGCACGTACGGGGAAGTCTAGATCCGGGGAATTTCTCCCAATATTATATTGGTTGTCGTTAAGCTCCTGCACTTATGAACTAATCATTAGGAATGCTAGGAATTGTATGAACTCGTGATTAGGGAGAAGCCATCTAGAATGGTACTTTAGAGAGTGGCATTAACAATGATGATTTGAATGTTGAATTCCTAAAATATATGAGAGTGGATGAGATGAAATTGACCCCCAACAACATATTCATTCATATATTTCATTGAAAGTGTTTATCTTTTGCTTTTGCCATTGATCAAAACTCATGCATACATGTTTATTTTCGTCTTTGCATAGTAAACTTCAAATATTTCGTTCTTAAGTCTTAACTAATCAACAAACCATACAACTAAACTAGGCCGTGAGTCCTTTGGGAGAACGATACTTGGTCTTACCAAGTTTATTACTTGAACGATTCGGTCATACTTGCCGATTGTGAAACAAGTTTGTGACATCATATTTTGTCCATCAAGTTTTTGGCGCCGTTGCCGGGGACTCGTGGTTTAACTGGTTAATTTGTGTGATTATTGATTATCTTTGACTTTAATTTTAAATTTCTGTTTTTATTTTCTGTTTTTATTTTATTTTATCTCTCTTTAGATTAGATTTTATTTTATCTTTTTGATTAGATTAGATTTTATTTTATTTTATTTGATTTGATTAGATTAGATTTTATTTTATTTTATCTTATTTGATTAGATTTGATTTGATTTGAATTGATTTGATTTGATTAGATTAGATTTTATTTTATTTTATTTTATCTTATTAGATTAGATTAGATTTCATTTTATTTTATTCTATCTTATTTTATTTTATCTTCTGAATCTTTTATCTTCTGAATATATATCTTCTCCTATATCTTTTTGTGCTAACAAATATTTTGTAGAGTTTTGTGCCTAATGTTTGCAGGATGCAATTCGAACAAGAATTTAATGGGCACTCAATTCTACCAAAGTAATCTCAACCACTGGTGGGAACATGACTCAAGCATGGATCAAAGCCAATTTTGGCAAGCTGCCGGACAATTTGAGAACCAACCACAACAACAATGGCAGCAACAAAGCTTTAAAATCAACAAAGGGAAGCAAGAGATCTCTTCATTTAGACAAGGCATGGAAGAATCACTGGGGCATGCATGGGACAAGTACAAAAGCCTATTAAGAAAGACTCCCACGCATGGATTTAACGAAGGAGAAGTAGTCCTAATCTTCCTTGGAGGTCTTGGTTCACAAACCATGATGATGCTTAATGCCTCAGCTGGAGGCAATATCAAATGGAAGACTCCAGAGGAAGCCACAGAAATAATTGAAAACATGACTACTGATAGCAATAAGTGGAACAGTGAAAGAGGAGCTCCTATTCAACAAAAAGGAGTTCTACAGTTGCAATCCAATGATGCCTTGATAGCTCAGAACAAGTTAATAACTCAACAATTGGAGAATCTCTCAAAGATACTTGAACAATTGTCACAAAAGTTAAAGACTGTTGCACAGGTACAATCCCAGTTGTGCGAATTGTGTGGAGGTGACCATATCAATGGTCAATGTGCCTTTCCAGTTGAAGCCGTAGAGGATCTAAATTACATGACCAATCAGTACCGTCAAGGGAGCTACAATCAAGGGTGGAAACCACACCCAAGTATTGGTCAGGAACAAAGTGGGCAAGCTGGACAAACTGGGCAATTTAACAAGCAACAGCAACAAACCTTTCTATCAGGAAGTTTGGATGACACCCTTCAACAATTTTTGAAAAATTCTAACGCTACTCAGAAAAGCATTGAAGAATCATGTAAAAGGATGGAGATGCAGCTTCATTCCATTAGTCAGAGATTGAATGATGAGGTTAATACTGAAGTTAACCCTAAGGAGGAAGGGCAAGCCATTATCATTGAAAGTGACAAGATTCTTAATGAGAAAAAAATAGAGAGAGATGAGGAAAAGATAGAGAGAGAAGAAAAAGAAGAGTTGAGTGAGAAAGATAAAGATGATGAAAAAGAAAAAGAAGTGGTTGAGAGAGAAGAGAGGAAGAAAATTTGTGTGAAAATAAAGAAGTTAAGAAGAAAAAGAGAAGGGATGAAAAAAATAAGAGAAAAGAAAAAGAGAAAATTTGAGGAGAGGAAGCATAAGAAAAAGAAGATGAGAGGAAAGAAGAAGGAATCATATGAAAAATCCCATCCTCATCTAAAGAAGAATCATAGGAAGGAAAAGAAATTTAAGTGCTTTATGGAAATCTTCAAGAAATTGGAGATTAAAGTTCCTATGATTGAGACACTGCAACAGGTGCCTGGTTTGATCAAATTTCTGAAGAAGTTCAGTAGAAAGCAGAAAAGGAAGAAGGAACTTGAGCTTTACTGGGTCAAGCTAATGACGTTAAAAGATCGCTTGCTGGGAGGCAACCCAGTGGATTTAAAAACTTTTGATTTGGTTTTGTAATTTTTTTTATTTGTGGACATTATTTTGTAAATATTTTGTTGGATATAGCATCTACTGAAGGATGCTAGGTGGTTAAGTATCTACTGAAGGATACTAAGTTTGTAACACCTACTGATGGGTGTTGGTAAGAAAATTTTGCACCTACTGATGGGTGTTGGTAAGTTTTTAACACCTACTGATGGGTGTTGGTGAGATTTTAAACACTTACAGATGGGTGTTGGTGGATTTTGGGTCAGGCTCGTGACGTTAAACAAGCACTACCTGGGAGGCAACCCAGTTGATTGAATATTTTTGTTTGTTTATTTTAGTTAGGGTTTGCATAAGCATTTTTAAACATTGAATTGCAGGGAACCAGTGAGGGGCATCTCTAGGAGGCACGTAGGATAAGAAAAGAAGGAGAAGAGCACATCACGAAAGTGCCGCTGAGCGGCAACTTACCGCTGAGCGGTACTCTCGCAGATGGGCTTTAGTTTCCCCTTAGCGGGATCCGAGCCCATTAGGGTATTTTTATACCCTAAGCTGCATTTTGGTTTTTATTTTCAGGCTCTTCTCTGCACACACACTCCTACATACCTTTTCAAAGGTTCTCTACAATTTTTCCCTCATCCCTCTTTAGAAAATCTCCCTTCCACTCACTTGCTCACTAGTTTTCCATCTAAGTTTGGGGTTGGGAGAGAGCATCATTGAAGGGGCTGATTTCTTCATTGTGGTTTACTAATGCTTAACAATGTATCTTTTGGTTTTGTGAATTATGTTTGATGCAGGGATGGCCTCCTCATCAGGCAAAAAGAATCAAGACTATAAGATCCAAGAAGAGGAAGATACAGAGGATAGATCAGACTGATGAGGAGCTGAGATAGCATTTACTGATGAATGCTATCATATGATTATGCTTTTGTGGTTTAAGTTTTCTGAACTCATTTGTTTTTAGATTAGGGTTGATGTACTCTATTGAACACCTGGTTTCTTATGATGGTTTGCTATTAACTGTGATTGTTTGATAAGTAATGCTTGAATGATGCTTATGATTAATTGATGTTGAGATGATGTGCACATTAAAATGCTTATACAGGTGATTCACAAGCTTTGTGAACAAATGCATGTATCATGATTGTGATTGTGAAATTAAGCAGGATGTGTATGTCAAATGTGAATGAGCTTATATGTGAGGTTTTGAGCTCCAGAGTTGTTATTGATTGAATGCTATTACTTTGAAAGCATGAATGATTTTGCCCAGGTTTTCTATGGTTGAATCAATTGTTTGTTTTGCATCATGTGATCAAGGCCGTTTGTTGGAACCCTTTTTATTGGCCAAATTCATAAAGTTAGCCCACTAAAAGAGAACACTTTGTGTTCTATCCTTTGAACCCTTAGCCTTGAACATACACTGAAACCCTTGATTGAAAATCTTTACCTTGAGTTAAGTAGAAGATCTTGTGTGGTATTGTTAAATGTTCAAGTTTAGGGTTGTTGGGTGATGGACAAATTTGTAAGCACCAAATTATGATGTCACAAACTTGTTTCACAATCGGCAAGTATGACCGAATCGTTCAAGTAATAAACTTGGTAAGACCAAGTATCGTTCTTCCCAAAGGACTCACGGCCTAGTTTAGTTATGTGATTTGTTGATTAGCTAGGACTTACAAACGAAATATTCAAAGTTTAATATGCAAGACAGAAAATAAACATGTATGCATGAAGTTTGATCAATGGCAAAGACAAAAGATAAACACTTTCAATGAATTATATGAATGAATATGTTGTTGGGGGTCAATTTCATCTCATCCACTCTCATATATTTTAGGAATTCAACATTCAAATCATCATTGTTAATGCCACTCTCTAATGTACCATTCTAGATGGCTTCTCCCTAATCACGAGTTCATACAATTCCTAGCATTCCTAATGATTAGTTCATGAGTGCAGGAGCTTAAAGGCAACCAATAGAATATTGTCAGTATAATATTGGGAGAAATTCCCCGGATCTAGACTTCCCCGTACGTGTCCGTATCGACAAAACCAATAATCATGCATGGAATGAGTTAAACTATGCAAGCATTGAGCAAAGAGGAAAAACCCTAACTAATGATGAAAGAAAGCATATGTCTTAATTAAAAGATGTACTCAACAGATTCCATATATGAGAGCTTCAAGAGATTACATTGATTCCCCAACAAACATACAAGGTTTAGTTCACCATATTCATGGTGAACCTAGATGAATAACAATGAAAGAATAAACCCAATAAAGGTGAAGAGGTAGCCTGAGCATCCAAGATCCTCCTTCAAATGGGTGGAAGAGAGAGTGTTTGCCTCGTTTCTGCCAAAGATACTAATCCCAAGGACGTGCAAGCCCTTATATACTAATCTAGAGTTACAAAAGATTACAAAAGCCCAAGCCCAAAAAGTGCCGCTCAGCGGTATTTACCGCTCAGCGGTGGTTGCGCGTCTTCTTTCTTCCCCTCAGCGGCCATTTTGCCCCTCAGCGGTTCCAACGCCACCTCTTGAGTGCCGCTCAGCGGTAGTTTGCCGCTGAGCGGTGCCTTCGTCTTCTCTTTTTGCACTCTTTCTTGTCTTTTCTAATGTCATCTCTCTCCTTCTTCACTCTTTTCACCAAATTCACCTTAAAACCTGCACAAAAACACTAAAATCAAGCATAAACCTGTCCAGCTCTCTTATTTATGAAAATATAGATAAACTGCATGATTTCAAGCTAGTTTTTCAACTAGGTTACTTTTAGTATCAAATTTAGTATATTACTTGTCCAGCTCTCTTATTTATGAAAATAAAGTCTAAAGGTTACTTTTAGTATCAAATTTAAGCATGAAAATAACAGTTTTTCAACTGTTATCACAACCCCAAACTTAGAACTTTGCTTGTCCTCAAGCAAACAAAATGTAACTCAATCTCCAACCAATTCATATGATGGTTCACTCATTCAAAAATTCTCTTTTCAAGATAAGTAAAAACTTTAATCAACCTTATGACCAAGAGTTCATTCAAGATGTGCACATGCTTTAGTGTTCACAAAGTCATTTAAGTTCCAACAAATGCTATTTTTCATGAATGATCAATCAATTAAGCATGGATGTTCATGTGCTTATGGAATATTTCCTCACTAGGTAAAGTGTTTCACTCAACACACAAGTGTATAAGAGGTAAAGTGTTTCACTCATTCACTTCACTATCACAATGTCACATGAATCAACTTTGCCTTTCATTTTACCACAATCAAAAACATTCACAAGCATGCATCATCACAAGGACTTTTCAATGGCTTATAATGTGGCTGGGCTAACAAGAAAATTGGTTTTTCTGGATCACAAAATCCTTGAGTTAAGAGAATCATATCAACACAATCATCTTGTTCATTCCCAACTTTCTTTTGCCTTTGCATTTGCATTGAGCTTTACTTCTTTTTCTTTTCTTTTCTTTTTCTTTGCATATTCTTACTTTTTAGCTCTTGGCTCAATGCTTTTCATGTTTTCCCAACAACCCCAAACTTGAACATTTAACAATACCACACAAGATCTTCTACTTAACTCAAGGTAAAGATTTTCAATCAAGGGTTTTCAGTGTATGTTCAAGGCTAAGGGTTCAAAGGATAGAACACAACGTGTTCTCTTTTAGTGGGCTAACTTTATGAATTTGGCCAATAAAAAGGGTTTCAACAAACGGCCTTGATCACATGATGCAAAACAAGCAATTGATTCAATCATAGAAAACCTGGGCAAAGTCATTCATGCTTACAAAGTAATAGCATTCAACAATAACAACTCTGGAGCTCAAAACCTCACATATAAGCTCATTCACATTTAACATACACATCTTGCTTAATTTCACAATCACAATCATGATATCATGCATTTGTTCACAAAGCTTGTGAATCACCTGTATAAGCATTTTATGTGCACATCATCTCAACATCAATCAATCAATAAGCATCATCAAGTATTACTTATCACACAATCACAGTTAATAACAAACCATCATAATAAACCAGGTGTTCAATAGAGTACATCAAACCCTAATCTAAAAACAAAAACAAATAAGTTCAGAAAACTTAAACCACACAAGCATAATCATATGATAACATTCATCAGTAAATGCTATCTCAGCTCCTCATCAGTCTGAGCTGTCCTCTGTATCTTCCTCCTCCTCTTCGTCATCATTATTATCAAATGCATCTTCCTCCTCAACTTCATCTTCTTCCATATCTTGAGCTGAAGATTCAGCTCCTCCAGCTCCTCCATGTAACGGTTCTTCTGGCCAAGCTACCACATTATGGAATTCATCCATAGTCCACCTGTGTGCTGGAGGGGTATCATACATCCCCACTATCATCTCAGCCGTGGCCACCTGCCCTCTGTGGATGGACTGCAACTGAGCACCTATAAGAGACATATACATGTCCCTCATCTGGAATGGTTCTGCCTCATGTGTATCAGCAGATGTCCGGCTCTGTGGTGGCCCTCTCTCTCTACGAGCCGGGCGTGGTGGAACTGGCTGAGCTGCCTCCTCACCTCCACAGTACTGTCTGTAATAGGCCTCATCTATAGCTTTTCTTGGCCTCTCAAATGGTGGAACAGAAGTGTCCACCCCAGCTAGCTTGCAAAGGTGAGTGATCAAAGAAGGATGTCCCAGTGGTGCTTTGTTGTTTGAGGTGTTAGCACACACACTAATCTCATCAGCTATCACCTGCCCAATATTAACATTCAAATTTCTGATAGCACAGTAGATGAATAGTGCCCTGCTGAGAGTGATATCTGACACATGTGAGCATGGCTGAATGTTGGCATGAGAAAATGCCATCCAATACTTTGCAAGAGGAGTCAAATCTGTCCTCCTAATGTTAACCACTGCTCCAGATCTATTCCTTTGAAAGTGTCCTCCAGGTATGCACAACACTCTCTCAACATCCTCAAAGTCAGCACCTTCCTCCATGCTAAGAGCAAACTGGCATTGCTCACCAGCCCACACAGTATCCAAAAAGTTGTTGATGGAGTCAGGATCATACCTGATAGCATGGCCTCTAACATAACCCAAATAATTCTCAGCTGGATAGTCACCAATCTTCTTTGCATTGGTATAGAATTCCTTGACTACAGCTATGTTGGCAGGTGCAGGATAAGTGGCTAGCTTCCCCCAATCATTCCCTAACACTTGCTCTCCAAATTGAGGAGCAAAGTTAGGTATCATTCCAACCTTCCTCTCCATCAGAAGTCTTCTGTCCTGAACCACCCTAAAGTGCTTCTCATGTTTCCTGGAGAGGAACCTGCCATTATGGGGCTGCTCTGGTTCCTTTTCCTTCCTCTTGGTTGCCATGGTTTTCAATCTTTTCCCTGATGAGGATGTCATTCCTGCATTCAAAACATAAATCCAAAACCACAAAACATGATGTTAATCATTAGTAAACACAGAACATAACTCCTTTCGAAGCTAAACCACCGTTGAGGGCCAGAATTTCCCCTCAGCGCCACCAGTGCCAAATTCAAACACGCAAAAACCAGAAAAAACCAAATCTGGCAGAGTGCCGCTCAGCGGTAAATGCCGCTCAGCGATGACCTGCAGATTTTTGCAAATCTCGTTTTTAAACTGTCCTAACTCCACCCAAATGCAATTTTCAGTTTTCCAGTACATAATCAAGCAGTTTAATCGGTTCAAACATCAAATATATCATCAAATCATGCATAGAAATCAAAACCCCTAAATATTCATGCTTTGACAATCACATTCAAATTCAAGAACCCTAGAATGAACAAAATGCATTTTACTTACTTGGGTGGAGATGCTAGATGATATGAGAATGCTTCCAAACTAGAATGCTCTCTTCGAACCCCAAACTTTGATAGCACACTAGTGAAAAAGTGAGTGGAAGAGAAATTTTTCTAAGAGGGAAGAGTAAAAAGATGTGGGAAACCTAAGAGAAGATATGTGGAAGTGTTTGTGCAGAGAAGGGCTTGAAAGAATATGAAAACGCGCAGCTTAGGGTTTAAAAATACCCCAATGGGCTCGGGTTCCGCTAAGGGGAACTTAAGCCCATCTGCGATAGTACCGCTCAGCGGTAATTGCCGCTCAGCGGCACTTTCGTGATGTGCCCTTCTCCTTCTTTTCTTGACCTACGTGCCTCCTAGACATACCCCTCACTGGTTCCCTGCAATTCAATGTTAAAAATGCTTATGCAAACCCTAACTAAAATAAACAAACAAAAACAATCAATCAACTGGGTTGCCTCCCAGGTAGCGCTTGTTTAACGTCACGAGCCTGACCCAAAATCCACCAACACCCCTCAGTAGGTGTTTCAAACTTACCAGCACCCATCAGTAGGTGCAAAATTTTCTCACCAACACCCATCAGTAGGTGTTACAAACCTAGTATCCTTCAGTAGATACTTAACCACCTAGCATCCTTCAGTAGATGCTAGATCCAACAAAATATTTACAAAATAATGTCCACAGATATAAAACCAAAATCAAAATTAAAAGTTTGTCAATCACTGGGTTGCCTCCCAACAAGCGCTCTTTTAACGTCATTAGCTTGACCCAATAAAGCCCCAGTTCCTTCTTCTTTTTCTTCTTTCTACTGAACTTCTTCAGAAATTTGATCAAACCAGGAACTTGTTGCAGTGTCTCAATCATAGGAACTTTAATCTCCAATTTCTTGAAGATTTTCATAAAGCACTCAAATTCCTTCTTCCTATGATACTTCTTTGGATGGGGACGAGATTTTTCATATGATTCTTTATTTTTTTCTCTCGTCCTCTTTCTCTTTTCTCTCACTTTCTTTTTTTCTTTTCTTTTTCTACTCACCTTCTCAATCTTCACACAAATTTTCTCTTCTTCTTTCTCTTCTCTCTCTTTTCTCTCTTCTTTTTCCAACTCAACTTTTTCAACATTTACACTCACTAGCTCTTGACACTCTTCCCTGGGGTTAACCTCAGTATTAGCCCCACAATTTCTACTTGGCCTTTCTTCCATCTGTTTGATGATCTGCCCCATTTGAATCTCCAAATTTTTGATAGCAGCTTCAGTGCTCTTTTGGGAAGACTCAGTTTTCTGTATGAAATTGTTGAGAATTTCCTCCAGCCTCATGGACCTTTCATTAAGCATAGAAAACTGTTGCCATAAGGTGGGTTGCTGCTGCCGCTTATTAAATTGACCAGCTTGCCCAGTTTGCCCTTGACCAATGCTTGGGTGTGGTTTCCACCCTTGATTATAATTCCCTTGACGGTATGGAAATTGATTAGCCATGAAATTAACATCCTCCACGGCTTCCACAGGAAAAACACATTGGCCATTGATGTGATCACCCCCACATAATTCGCACAACTGGGTTTGTACCTGTGCAGCAGATTTTAACTCTTTGGGTAGTTGAGCAAGAGTTTTGGTCAGAGTTTCCAGCTGTTGAGTTAGAATTTTATTCTGAGCTAGCAAGGCATCATGGGTTTGTAATTGAAGAACCCCTTTTTTGTTGCATAGGAGCTCCTCTTTCACTATGCAGCTCATTATCACTAGTAGCCATATTTTCAATAATTTCAGTTGCTTCCTCTGGAGTCTTCCATTTGATATTGCCTCCAGCTGAGGCGTCAAGCATCATCATGGTTTGTGAACCAAGACCTCCAAGGAAGATTAGGACTACTTCTCCTTCGTTAAATCCATGCGTGGGAGTCTTTCTTAATAGGCTTTTATATCTGTCCCATGCATGACCTAGTGATTCCTCCATGCCTTGCCTGAAAGATGAGATCTCTTGCTTTCCTTTGTTGTCCTTGGAAGAATTGAGTCCCCATATAGTTAAATTCTTGACCGAATTGCATTCTGCAAACATTAGGCACAAAACTCTAGAAAATATTTGTTAGCACAAAAAGATATAAGAGAAGATATATATTCAAAAGATAAAAAGATAAAAGATTCAGAAGATAGAAGATAAAAGATTTAGAAGATAGAAAGATAAAAGATTCAGAAGATAGAATAAAATAAACTAAAATCTAATCTAATCTAATAAGATAAAATAAAATCTAATCTAAAAATAAAATCAATTCTAATCTAATCTAATAAGATAAAATAAAATCTAATCTAAAAATAAAATCAAATCAAATCTAATCTAATAAAATAAGATAAAATAAAATAAAAACAGAAAAATAAAAACAGAAAACAGAAAAATAAAATAAAATCAAATAAAATACAAACTGTAAAATATAAACAGAAAAAAAAATAAAAAAAATAAAAAAAATTCGAAATTTAAATTAAAAATAAAAAAAAATAAGTCAAAGATAATCAATAATCACACAAATTAACCAGTTAAACCAGAGTCCCCGGCAACGGCGCCAAAAACTTGATGGACAAATTTGTAAGCACCAAATTATGATGTCACAAACTTGTTTCACAATCGGCAAGTATGACCGAATCGTTCAAGTAATAAACTTGGTAAGACCAAGTATCGTTCTTCCCAAAGGACTCACGGCATAGTTTAGTTATGTGATTTGTTGATTAGCTAGGACTTACAAACGAAATATTCAAAGTTTAATATGCAAGACAGAAAATAAACATGTATGCATGAAGTTTGATCAATGGCAAAGACAAAAGATAAACACTTTCAATGAATTATATGAATGAATATGTTGTTGGGGGTCAATTTCATCTCATCCACTCTCATATATTTTAGGAATTCAACATTCAAATCATCATTGTTAATGCCACTCTCTAATGTACCATTCTAGATGGCTTCTCCCTAATCACGAGTTCATACAATTCCTAGCATTCCTAATGATTAGTTCATGAGTGCAGGAGCTTAAAGGCAACCAATAGAATATTGTCAGTATAATATTGGGAGAAATTCCCCGGATCTAGACTTCCCCGTACGTGTCCGTATCGACAAAACCAATAATCATGCATGGAATGAGTTAAACTATGCAAGCATTGAGCAAAGAGGAAAAACCCTAACTAATGATGAAAGAAAGCATATGTCTTAATTAAAAGATGTACTCAACAGATTCCATATATGAGAGCTTCAAGAGATTACATTGATTCCCCAACAAACATACAAGGTTTAGTTCACCATATTCATGGTGAACCTAGATGAATAACAATGAAAGAATGAAAGAATAAACCCAATAAATGTGAAGAGGTAGCCTGAGCATCCAAGATCCTCCTTCAAAGGGGTGGAAGAGAGAGTGTTTGCCTCGTTTCTGCCAAAGATACTAATCCCAAGGACGTGCAAGCCCTTATATACTAATCTAGAGTTACAAAAGATTACAAAAGCCCAAGCCCAAAAAGTACCGCTCAGCGGTATTTACCGCTCAGCGGTGGTTGCGCGTCTTCTTTCTTCCCCTCAGCGGCCATTTTGCCCCTCAGCGGTTCCAACGCCACCTCTTGAGTGCCGCTCAGCGGTAGTTTGCCGCTGAGCGGTGCCTTCGTCATCTCTTTTTGCACTCTTTCTTGTCTTTTCTAATGTCATCTCTCTCCTTCTTCACTCTTTTCACCAAATTCACCTTAAAACCTGCACAAAAACACTAAAATCAAGCATAAACCTGTCCAGCTCTCTTATTTATGAAAATATAGATAAACTGCATGATTTCAAGCTAGTTTCTAAGTCTAAAGGTTACTTTTAGTATCAAATTTAAGCATGAAAATAACAGTTTTTCAACTGTTATCATTGGGAAAACATGAAAAGCATTGAGCTAAGAGCTAAAAAGTAAGAATATGCAAAGAAGAAGAAAAAGAAAAGAAAAGAAAAAGAAGTAAAGCTCAATGCAAATGCAAAGGCAAGTTAGGAAGAATAAGAATAATTGTGTTGTTATGATTCTCTTAACTCAAGGATTTTGTGATCCGGAAAAACCAATTTTCTTGTTAGCCCAGCCACATTATAAGCCATTGAAAAGTCCTTGTGATGATGCATGTTTGTGAATGTTTTTGATTGTGGTAAAATGAAAGGCAAAGTTGATTCATGTGACATTGTGATAGTAGAGTGAATGAGTGATTACCTTTTATACACTTGTGTGTGAGTGAAACACTTTATCTAGTGAGGAAATATTCCATGAGCACATGAACATCCATGCTTAATTGAGTGATCATTCATGAAAAAAAGCATTTGTTGGAATTTAAATGACTTTGTGAACATTAAAGCATGTGCACATCTTGATTGAAATCTTGGTCATAAGTCTGAGTGAAGTTGTTACTTATCTGGAAAAAGAGGATTTTTGAACCATCATATGAATTGGTTGGAGATTGAGTTACATCTTGTTTGCTTGAGGACAAGCAAAGTTCTAAGTTTGGGGTTGTGATAACAGTTGAAAAGCTGTTATTTTCATGCTTAAAATTGACACAAAAAGCAACCTTTACATTTAGAAACTAGCTTGAAATCATGCTTTTATCCATATTTTCAGAAATAAGAGAGCTGGACAGGTTTATGCTTGATTTCAGTGTTTTTGTGCAGGTTTTAAGGTGAATTTAGTGAAAGAAGTGAAGAAGGAGAGAGTTGAAAGTGAATTTAACGGTTTTGTGCAAGATTCCCTTGATTTTGTAGGCTAATTGAATTATTTGAAAGAAGAATTGAAGTATCGAATGATTGGAATGCTAAAAAGTCAACCAGAAACCAGAAAAGTCAACCAGTCAACCAGAAAAGTCAACCAGTCAACCAAAAAGTCAACTAGTCAACCAGAATACGAAAAAAGTCAACCAGACGAGTTTTGGGCCAGTTTTATGCGATTTTATGATCTGTTTGGGCCTAGACCCGTTTTCTATTATTTTTATGTCCTATTTAAAGACCTAGATGTCTTAGGGTTGGTATCTTTGGCAGAAACAAGGCAAACACTCTCTCTTCCACCCCTTTGAAGGAGAATCTTGGATGCTCAGGCTACCTCTTCACCTTTATTGGGTTTATTCTTTAATTAAGACTTATGCTTTCTTTCATCATTAGTTAGGGTTTTTCCTCTTTGCTTAATGCTTGCATGGTTTAACTCATTCGATGCATGATTATTGGTTTTGTCGATACGGGCACGTACGGGGAAGTCTAGATCCGGGGAATTTCTCCCAATATTATATTGGTTGTCGTTAAGCTCCTGCACTTATGAACTAATCATTAGGAATGCTAGGAATTGTATGAACTCGTGATTAGGGAGAAGCCATCTAGAATGGTACTTTAGAGAGTGGCATTAACAATGATGATTTGAATGTTGAATTCCTAAAATATGAGAGTGGATGAGATGAAATTGACCCCCAACAACATATTCATTCATATATTTCATTGAAAGTGTTTATCTTTTGCTTTTGCCATTGATCAAAACTCATGCATACATGTTTATTTTCGTCTTTGCATAGTAAACTTCAAATATTTCGTTCTTAAGTCTTAGCTAATCAACAAACCATACAACTAAACTAGGTCGTGAGTCCTTTGGGAGAACGATACTTGGTCTTACCAAGTTTATTACTTGAACGATTCGGTCATACTTGCCGATTGTGAAACAAGTTTGTGACATCATATTTTGGTGCTCATAAATTTGTCCATCAACAACCGTTCGGTTTCTAACGTCACTGTTAGAGATCGTTTGTCCATTTCTTTGTTCTGCTTGTTATTATCGTTGCTCTGGGACGTTCGGTGTGTCTTGTTCCTTTTTAGGACGCTCGGTATTTAGCGACCGTTCGCTCATTTCCTTTTCCGGAGACCATTCGGTCTCAATGTTATTACCGCTCGGTTTTTACTTGTGTGCGTGCACCGTTCGGTCAGTGCTTTAGACCGTTCGGTCTTTTGTTTATATCACCGTTCGGTTTTAACACTTATGGTTAGAACCGTTCGGTTTTCTGCTTTCAGCTTTTAGTTTTGTTAATTGTCTTTAACTCCCAATTTTAATTTAATTTATTTTTCTACACAAAACCTTACAAAACACCCCCCACTTCGTGTTAAATCTGAGACTGAACCCACAATAGTGGTCCTTGAGAGAAGACCTAGGAGTCACTTCCTAGTAACTATACTGCATTAATTTTGCAATCAATTTTTGTGTGAGGTGCGACCCTCTCATCAAAATGGGGGAGATTCTCATTTTTCTTTGTTAGTTTTTGTTTTGTGTGTTAAAATTTTTTCTGTTTTAAGTTGTTTTTGTCGTGTCTTGTGTGCAAATTTTACACGTTTCTCTTGATTCTTGGACTTTGTTTAGATTGTAGATGTGTCTTTCACTTCACTTGACTAATACTTATGGCTTGAAATCTTTGCTTTTCTTTGCGTGGGAAGATGATTATGATATTTGAGAGGTTGAATTGATTGTGACAATTACCCTGTGTGAGATTTGAGCCACTTTATGTTCTTTCTTGTGTGTGATATGTCTCTTGATTTCTTGCACATATGCCTTGGCTTGACTCTTGTTGATAATTCTTGATTGATATGCATGTTTGGAAGTGATAAAGGCATTTTTGTTCTTGAGCCTCTCTAGCCAAATAAGCTTAACCTGTTATAATCTTTTGATAACCCCTTTTGAGCCTATACTTTCCTCATTTCTTTGTTTTGAAGCTCATACACTAGCCCTAAGTGAAAAACCATGATCACCTTAACCTTAGGGAATTTTGGAGCTTTGGAAGTGTTTTGGGAATAAGTGTTGTCTCCCTGGGGATTCTAATGAATTGGCTAGTTGGTTCCTCTTCGTGTTTCATTTTTGTAAATATGTTGTGTATCTCGTCTCTTACAGTTGAGTCCTAAATAGAGAAAAGAAAAGAAAAGAGACAAGACGAAAAAGAAAAAAAAAATTGTTTGTGAATAATGGAGTCCAGAAGAGGATTGAATTAGAGGTTTTGGGTGTGATTTGACTGTATTTACACTTGATCCCATTTGCTCCTCTATTTCTTCTGGGTTGTAGTTACTTATTCATATTTTATCCTCCCTTGTCCTTGCTTGGCCCTTTACAATCATAAAAGACCTCTGGATCTAAACATGCATATGTCTTAAGTATTGATGATTAGAGGCTTGCCAAGTCTACATGTGTTTGCCTTCTTGAGTGCATCGAGTTGAAATTATTTACCTTAGAAACTTGAGAGAAACACTGTTAGTGCATCGGTGAGGTTTTGTTACTTTGGATTCACCTCTTGAGCTGATTGATCATTTTACTATGTTTGAATTGCTTGGATTAATTTCATAAGTATCTGATTTCCTTGATTATGTGTTGGATATTGTCTACATCTTTTCTTTGTCTAGATTTCTTGAGGATTTTACAATTTTGTTATTTTCTCGTGAGTCTTTGTTTTCTATGTACTAAGTTTGTGTCGTACAGCTGATGTTCTCTTTGTGCTGCGTTTGTGTCATCTCCCTAAAAGTCCTTTGAATTATTCCATGATATGTGTCTTGATTTTGCCCAGGAGTGCAAAGGACTAAGTGTGGTCTATTTTGATGAGTCACCATTTTTCATTATACACTTAGCTTCCAGACCATATTTTGTCAGTGAATTGTGCTTAATTATCAATTATTCTTGAATTTTCATTATTTGGGCTCAATTTCAATACTAATTCTTATTTTATTTAATTTGTATTATTTGGTCTTAATTATTTCAATCACATTTTGGGCAGAACAATCACGGTTGAAAGGTTGAGAAAGATCTGCTGAAGATGACCGAACGGACTGCTAAAGCCTTGACCGAACGGTCTGCCAAAAACAGTAACGAACGGTCTTCTAAAGGATTGAGCATTAACTGAACGGTCTACTGAAGGCATGACCGAACGGTATGTTGAGAACGTGAACGATCGGTTTACTGAAGGATTGAACGAACGGTCTGTGAAAGATTACATTAAATGGCCGAACAATCCTCAACGAACGGCAGTTCATTTGTTCATTTAACCGAACGACATGAACCTTTCATTGAACCGAACGGTCAGCTACCAATAAATGGCGAGCACGGGAATGGAATTGTAGTGACCGAACGGTGAGCTAGAGCACAAACCGACAGGACGAGCACCATAAAACGAACGGTCTTAGCAATTGCTGTTGACCGAACGCTCTTGTAAAGACTGAAACTGCACACCATCTCCTGAGCCTCTATAGACCGAACGGTGGGATCTATTAATGACCGAACGGTCAGATGAGATGGCCAGATATTGCAAACACATTTTTGGGAATTCAAGCGGGTGGCCACGTCAGTGTTAGAAGGGCAGTTTTGTCTTTTTGGGTCTAGATACCCCAAAATTCACCTTCACTTGACCTAAGTCTTCCAGCCGCCACTTACGTTTTCTTCTGCGAGCATCTTTTTCCTCCTCCCCTTGGGAGGTTTGGGGTTTGTTTTCATTTTCCATCTTCATCTTCATGTATTGAATCTTATCTAATGTAAATTCTAACTTCCACTTTGCGTTCTTTATTTGATGTTGTTGAATCTTTATTTTTATCTACGCATTACCTTTCGCTTCCAATCCCGTTTTCACGTTTAGATTTTGGATCCAATTACTTTCATTTTCCAATTTATTGTGAGTATCGTCTCTGCTTAATTCGTTTCATCCAGTTTCATGGTTTATTTCCAATTGTGCATTTTAATTCTGTCAAATTTTTGTTTCCATTTTACGTTTTCAACTTTGTTCATTTATGTTTTTCAGTTTATTTTCACTACATCCTCTGTTTGTGGTTTGATTTTCGTTTTCTAGTTGTGTTTAAAAGTTCGTTTTTCTTCATTCCAGCTCCGTATGTTAATTCCAGTTCCACTAGTTCAATTTACTATTCACCGCGTTCTCTGGTTCATTTCTGCAACGTTTTGTGCTTCTCCATTTAGACAGTCCGGTTTTTTAACTTTGTACCGTTCGGTCTCTAACATGTTAAGAGACCGTTCGACTTTTTCTGCTCAGTTTTCAATATCTGTTGTTTTCTTAACGTTCGGCCTAGGTGCACAACCGTTCGGTCTCTAACGTCACTGTTAGAGATCGTTCGTCCATTTCTTTGTTCTGCTTTTTATTATCGTTGCTCTGTGATGTTCGGTTTGTCTTGTTCCTTGTTAGGACGCTCAGTATTTAGCGACCGTTCGCTCATGTCTTTTTCGAAGACCATTCGGTCTCAATGTTATTACCGCTCGGTTTTTACTTCTGTGCGTGCACCGTTCGGTCAGTGCTTTAGACCGTTCGGTCTTTTATACCGTTCGGTCTTTTATATCACCGTTCGGTTTTAACACTTATGGTTAGAACCGTTTGGTTTTCTGCTTTCAGCTTTTAATTTTGTTAATTGTCTTTAACTCCCAATATTAATTTAATTTAATTTTCTAGACAAAACCTTACAAAACACCCCCCACTTCGTTTTAAATTTGAGACTGAACCTACAGTATTGGTCCTTGAGAGACGACCTAGGAGTCACTTCCTAGTAACTATACTGCATTAATTTTGCAATCAACTTTTGTGTGAGGTGCGACCCTCTCATCAATGATGCACACAAGCAAATTCTTCAATCATAGAAAACCTGGGAAAAGTCATTCATGCTTTCAGAGTAATAGCATTCAACAACAACTCTGGAGCTCAAAATCTCACATATAAGCTCATTCACATTCCACATACAATCCTGCTTAGCATCATAATCACAATCACAACATCATGCATTTGTTCACAAAGCTTGTGAACCACCTGTATAAGCATATAATGTGCACATTCTCAACGTCAATCACGATCAAAACATCATCAAGCATTACTTATTACACAATAGTCACAAGCAAACCATCATAACAGACAAGTTTCAAATTGAATACATCAACCCTATTCTAAAAACAGAAGCAAATAAGTTCAATATTACAAAACCAAAGATAGAAAAGATCTTGCTCTAGTGCTGATAGCATCCATCAGTAAATGTTATCTCAGCTCCTCCTCAGCCTGTGCTGTCATATTTGTATCTTCCTCCTCTTCATTATCTTTAGCATCCTCAAATGTGTCATCATCATCATCATCTTCATCCATAACTGAAGCTTCAGTTGCTCCATCTCTTCTAGCCTGTGCCTGATCCTCTTGTGATAGCTGACGGTTTGAGCTGAATCCGGAGACGTCGTGAAATCTGGACTTGATCGAGCTGAAGAATCGGGAAGCAGCGGAATAAGCAGATTTACTCGAGAACCCTAGGTTTTGGGGGATTAATCGGTGAAAACTCTATGGTTGAAGGTAAGTAAGGATTTAATCGGTGGAGAAGAAGGATTCAACGATTAAATCAAGGAAATGGAAAGAAATCATGATTTGACTCAGTGAATGGGTGAAGAACGATGGTGGAAGCAATGATAGAGCACCAAACAAAGGTTGAATCGGTGCGAAGGTGTGAAAAAGCAAGGACAAGGCAAATCTGAGATATGGATCGGTGGAGATGACTTACGTGAGGGTTTGTGATGGTAGATCTGTGAGGAAAATGGTTGCTGGATGAGATGCACTGGAAGAAAGACGAACGCGAGAGTGATGGTTTATTCTCTCAAATGATTGAGAGAAAATTGATGAGTAGCGTTGGAGTCACAGGCACGCGTGGCAGCGACGTAGGCGTGACGGATGACACAAGCCGCGAGGACACTAGTAATTAGTGAGAGTGGCGTGAGATGGATGCTACGGAGGAGAGAGAATCTGATAATGGAAAATGAGAGAATGATAACGTGAGATGGAAGGTGGCTAGAGGAGATCCTTTGGGATTCTCTAACTTGACTTTCAAGGGAATTAAATTCTGGAGTTCTCTCAACAGAAAGTTTAATTCAATATTCTCAAAAGTACCTTACAAGAGGTGGTGGCATGTCTATATATAGGACTAAAAGTCCCCCCTATCCAGCACATGCCTAACATCTTTTACACATGCTTTTAATAAAAGTAAAAGAAATACTACACTAAACTAATTGGGCTTGGGCCCGCGTATCATCCCCTCCCCCTTGGAAAGGATTTGTCCTCAAATCTGATGGTGCTTTTGAAGACTTATTTTTGTTAGCTTCATAAGGGTTCCTCCTGGGTCAAATATCCATCTGCAATAAGCATCAAACATATCTCTAATTAGTTTTCTTTGACCCAATAAGATATATAAAAGAATATGTGTAGAAGAAGGTTTCCAAATTTTGAAATTTTTAATTTTAATATAACAAAGAAACCTTTCTTCATTTGAAATTTTATTTGTATCTTGAGTTATTGGTAACCATAAAGGTAACCATAACCCAAGTTGGAACTTTGCATGTGTTGAAAGTGATGACATTTTTAAAGATGGAGTGGCCAATTCTTTGAAAGAAAAGTGAAATTTGGAAAATTCAAATATAAATGGATAAAAGTGAGAGGATAGAAAACCTCCCCTTAAGAGTTTAACTTCTAATGTAGGAGGAGATGTTGCCCTTAGTTGCTTTGGTTTCTTTTCTTCCATTTCTATCCTTTCAACTTCTTCCTTTTCTCTTCTAAGTGTTTCTTTTCTCTCTTTCTCTCTTCTTTTCTCTTCTTCTCTTTCTTCCTCATCTCTTCTCTCTCTTTCTTCCTCTTTTCTTCTCTCGTTTTCTTCCTCTTCTCTTCTCTCTTGCTCTCTTCTTTTCTCTTCTTCTCTTCTCTTTCTCTCTTCCTCTTTTCTTTTATTTTGTTCTTCCTCTTCTCTTCTCTCTTTTTCTCTTCTCTCTATTTCTCTTTTCTCTCTTACTTCTTGCTTTTGTTTTTCTCTTTTTAATCTCTCAATTCTATGTTTGCTTGTCTCTTCCCATAGCCTCCTAAGTTTTTCTAGAAACTCACTTTCCCTCGGGAGAACCCACTTAAATTTTGAATGAATGACTCACCTTCTCTAATAAGCTCTCTCATAAGTTCTAAGTTTCTTTCAATTTCTCGAGGCACAAACTTTCTTCTCATACAAGCTTTCAATTCATTCCAATCATGAATGGGATATTTTCTACCCATCGTAACATGGTATTGCCTATCATCCCACCACTCTCTTGCATGCTTTTTAAAACTAGAAGTGTAAAGATTAAGAATATAAGATTCATTATCTCTAGAATAGAAGGATTCATATTTACTTTTTCTCACCATGAATGAATGCATGTCATTAATTTCCTTTTCCCAAGCTAGGTATGTTAATGCACCAATATCATCACCAAAGAATGGAATATTTTCACTAGCTTGTTTATACAAATCATCTTCAATCCTATCAAATTCATAAGATGAACAAGACTTCCTTCTAGCTTTATCATGTTCTCTTTTGATGCCTTTGTAACTAAGTTGCTTATCAAAATTAAAATTCCTAGAAGACCTACATGAATAACAAGACATCTTTGTTTCTAAAAGTTTTTCTAGTGTAAAAGATTTACAAGATTCACACTTAGACAAGTCCCAGGTAAGAGAGGTGAGTCATGAAGACTGCTTAAGTACCAAGTCTTACCTTGCCAGAAATGTCTTAGGTTACTACTAGTTATCCTTTAAACTAAAATCACTTTTAAAATCAAAGAACACAACTCACAAACAATCACAACAATTAAACACTAAAAGACGAGACTTTTCGGACTCTAATGTGACAAAGCTTAGAGTTTAATCCCTTTTAGCCTAAATCACCCTAAACGTAAGACACTAAAATTTAAACACAAACAAGAAAAGTTTTGCCAAGAGTTTGAAAGAGCACCAAGGACTCTTCCAAAAAACTTGGACTTTATAAAAGGCCCTTTTACAAAACAAAAGCTAAAGCTAACAGTGGGCTAAGACAAGCCCATTACAATTCAGATGAATCAAACAAATACAGAGAAAATAAAAAATCAAAACCATGATGCAGGCCTAGACCACTTCTTCATCTTGCACGAAATCTTCCAGAGGCCAAATATTCCTTTCAATTCTCGGCCTAAATCAAGAAACTAGCTTGTCCAATCCTGCAATCACACATGCACAAAACTGCTATGAGTATTTACTTGGTTAAAACAGATTGCAAAAGAGTATATAGGGTAGTAATAACTTCCCTTTCTCTTGGGTGCACAAGCTTTCCACTAAGATTATGCTGCTGTTCAATTAAACTCCTGCACAAACTGAAATCCAACCAAATCAACAATTAAACAATTTTAATCCTAACGATTACAGGCCATACTAAACAATTTAAGCATATCAAAAACAGTTTGAGATAAAAGAAACTCCCTTTAGTTCAGATGGTTGCTACTGTCTTCACTGAAACAGCTCACAATTTACAATCTGCCACAGTACACTCGATATGGCTTTTCCCAGACAGATAACTCCCTTCAGTTCAAAGCTTCCACATGAAGTGCTTAGGTTGGTGTTTTTTTTTTTTTTCAGGAAATTTCTGCTCAACTCAACTCTCAAACATCAGTTCCGCACACACCAAAATCAAAACAAAATCCAGCACAAAATCCAACAAGTAATGTGAGGCAAATCAGAAATTGGCAGTTTTAAAACAGTGTTCTTGCAATTCCAGAAATGCTCATAAAACAATCAACACATTATTTGCAATTCCTATGCATCTACCAAGTTCCCATAGCTCTTTATCAAATCAGAATCAACATTCAACATGCCCAATTAAACCATAAAATCAACAATTCACTTTCAAAATAGTGAGTATATCAATTAATTCAGCAGGCAATGTTTGACAATAAAGTGAGTGCAATGACAGTTTAAACATTCACAATCACAATTAGCATCACTAGCAAATCAGCAATCACATTCAAGCATTTAATATCTCACTGACTTCATCAAACAATTTATGAACTAAATTGATTTCAATAACTTCTTAAACAGTCACTCTGATCATCTCATTTTCGTTTCCTGCACAATGAACAATCAACAATTGGTTAAATGAAATTGAACTCTCTTGCAAATGCCAAGGAATTTTAGGCTAAATTAGCTTTACTAAGCTCACAGCACTGAGGTTTCTCTTTAAAAATTTAAAGCACTCAAATGAAAGGTTAAAAAGAGAATTTTCAGTTTAGGCCAGATAATCTTGTGGATCACCACCACCTAATATGCTACCATTCACACTTACCTTCTTTCAAATCCCAAAAACCAGAATGGAATCAGATTTATCAATTCAGGAAAAATGGTTAGCTAAGGCAAAGTGATGGACAAACAGGACAACCACTCAAATAGCAGGGCAGACTCTAACTAAGGAAACTCTAGACCAGATGAAATAAGCAATTAAAAGCTTCAATTAAAATTTGGCAGAATATATTTCACATGCATTGCAGACAAAACTAGATAACCAACAAATGACAAGCAATAAACAAAGCTTTTGATCAAAGTGAGCACTCAAACTGAACCTATGATTGGCACTAGAACAGATTTTAAAAGCAAGAAATCAAAAACCACAGCAAGTTGAAACTGAAATCACATGCAGCGTCCAAAACTGAATTTTCAAAACTGTTAAATGGAATGCCATAGAGAAACCAGTGTATATGTTTAAATCTGAAGTTCTGTTTTGAAATTGGTTTTAACTGGATTGTACAGGTCTGACAAGCTTTTTACATTGAATATATCATCTTCATCTTTTTGTTGTTTCTTTTTTTTTTCATCACAGATCCTTGCTATTGCTACAATCCAGTCCTCGTGAAATAATCTAATTCACTAAAAAAATTCAGCACTGCAGTTCCAACTTGTACAAAAAATTGAACTTAAAAATTGGAGGTTTCAAAGGTGAAATTGCACAAAGGCTGATATAACTCGAATTAAGCTATTGCATCATGTTTGAATTACCAAAACAATTTGTTTTGCTCTGAAGTTGGATGCAGAAAATATTAATTCGAAAATTGAACTTGTTAGAGCCAATCATGCAGTTAGACAGCTCAACCACACCACCAATTTTAAGTTTTATTGAGTCAATTGACATATTATTGATGAGAATGACTCTAAAACTGCAATTGAAGCTTGAACAAAACACGAGGAAGTTAATGTAAGATTTCCAGCAAGATCTATATGCCAGAACAGATTTTAAAACAAAAACTAGACTCAAACAAGACAATGCAGATCGGCCAACTGCAATTTTGATACTGCTGGAGTTTTCACAAGGTGCCACCAAGCTATTTGCTTCAGCAATTCATGGCTTAAGTGATGTGCACCTGATACGAACTCATTCAAGCATTTTATCACCAAAATAATATGTATTGGCCATGACAATTGTCGCAACCGGAATCGCGACGGGACGACGATCCAAAAAGAAACGGGTTTTGAAAAGAGATTTTGGAGTCGCCACCATAGTTTATTTTGGAAAACTACGGAAAAACCATAAAATGATAAGACACTGTCCGCGAAAACCAGATTCTGGGTTCGGGAGTCGGTTACGTGTAGGGAAGGTATTAGCACCCTACAATGCCTGCCCTAAGCCAGTACCTTTAACTAAATACGCGAATTTGATGTGGTTTTCAAAATGTTTAACTATCCCTAAAATAAAATTCTAAATAAACAAAATATATATTTTTTAGTTTTTTGGGCCCGACAAGGATTGACCTTGCTCCTACGAATTCTCATTCAGAATGAGAAATCAGGGTTACGTAGTTCTAGCTTGAAAGACTGTTTGTTGTTTGAATAAAGCCAGATGTTTTTAATTTTTGAAGATTTTATGTTTTTTATATTTTTGAGAAAAAGAAGGTAATGAGTACTAGGCCGACGCGGACGGTCGCACGAGTACTCATACCTTTAAAATAATATTTAAATTTTTTAATTATTTTTAAAAGAGAAATAACGATATTAAGCACTAGGACGATGCGAACGATCACACGAGCACTCATACCGTTATCTACTTATTTAGGAAGACTTGAGAGTATTGAGTGCTAGGCTGATGCGGACGACCGCACGAGCACTCATACCCCCGTTTAATATTACGTAAATAAGAGAGAAAGGTATTGAACACTAGGACGATGCGGGCGATCACACGAGTGTTCAACCTTTAAAACGTATTTTTGAAATTTTATTTAAGAAAAGAAGAAAAGGTTTTTAGCACAAGGACGACGCGAGCGGTCACACGTGTGCTTAACCTTCAAAACGTATTTTTTTGTAAATTTATTTAAGGAAGAAGAAAAGGTTTTTAGCACAAGGACGACGCGAGCGGTCACACGTGCGCTTAAACCCTTAAATATTTTTGTAATAATTTTTATAAGAAAGAAGAAGAGGTTTTTAGCACAAGGACGACGCGAGCGGTCACACGTGCGCTTAAACCTTTAAAATAGTTTTGTAATAATTTTTATAAGAAAGAAGAAGAGGTTTTTAGCACAAGGACGACGCTCAGCGGTCACACGTGCGCTTAAACCTTTAAAATAGTTTTGTAAAATCTTTTATTTAAACTATAAATATCATATTATTACATATATATTTTTGGATAAGTAGATGTCTAAAATAAATAGATAGAACAAAATAAAATAAGACAATAAAAATAAATAAAAATAAAATAAATAAAACAAAAGAAATGGAAGTGGCCGAACGGACGTTGGGGGACAGATTTAGAATAACGAGCGTTCGTTGTTGAGAGAACGAACGTTCGTTGAGGGATATAACGGACGGACGTTGGTAGAGGGCACTGAATGATGAGCGTTCGTTGTGGAAATTACGAACGAACGTTGGGAACGAAGGCTGAATGACGGGCGCTCGTTGAGGAGATGACGAACGAACGTTGGGACCGAAGACTGAATGACGAGCGCTCGTTGACGAGATGATGAACGAACGTTGGGACCGAAGGCTGAATGACGAGCGCTCGTTGAGGAGATGACGAACGAGCGTTGAGGAATGGAGGTTGAGTGACGAGCGTTCGTTGAGGAGATGACGAACGGACGTTTAGACAGTTAAGCTTAAATGACGAACGTTTTGTTATTGAAATGACGAACGGACGTTTGGATAGTGAAGCTTAATGACGAACGCTCATTATTGAAAATGACGAACGGACGTTCATAAATGGAAGCTTAATGACGAACGTTCGTTATTGAAATGACGAACGGACGTTTAGACAGGGAAACCTAATGACGAACGTTCGTTATTGGAATGACGAACGGACGTTTAGACAGGCAAGCCTAATGACGAACGCTCGTTGTTGAAATGACAAGCGGACGTTTGGACAATGAAACTTAATGACGAATGCTCGTTATTGAAAATGACGAACGAACGTTTGGATAGTAAGCTTAATAACGAACGCTCGTTATTGAAAATGACGAACGGACGTTCAGATAGGGGAACCTAAGGACGAACGTTCGTTATTGAAATGACGAACGGACGTTTAAACAGTGAAGACGAGCGGGCGTTTGGACAATGAAGCTTAATGACGAACGCTCGTTATTGAATATGACGAACGGACGTTTGGATAGTGAAGCTTAATGACGAACGCTCGTTATTGAAAATGACGAACGGACGTTCGTTGGGGAGGTGGCTATCAAACAGTCCGTCCAAGAAATGTCCGAACGGACGTTTGGATAAGAGCCTAAATAACGAGCGTTCCAAAAAAATAAAAAGGCCCAAAGTTCCCAGACGAGCGTTCATTTCTGGGCCTGGCCTAGTCGAATGGCTTCTAACCTAGAATTTCCTAGGGGTTCAGGAGGTTCAGCCTCATTCCCCACTCCCCAGCTCACGCCTTCTCTAGAGGCCCAAGGTCTCCTGCTCTGCACCACGAACTCGTCGCCGCCTCTGCCATAACCGGCCACCGTCGCCTCAACCAGAACACGCCTTGGCCTCGCCGGCGGCAACTTGCGCCACCAGAACCACCACCAGCCACGACGCCACCGTCTCCGCCTTTCTCTTTTCTAAAACAGCGATTCTCAGGGAGGGTCTTCCTCCGCGTTCATCTCCACGGCCACCAGATTCCCTCTCAACAGCCCGGGCTGCCGGGACTCAACGCCGTCGCGCCCCTAACCTCACCGGTGCCACCAACGCCACTCTTCTTCTTTCCCATTCGAGGATTTTCTCGAATGCCAAATGCCCCCCCCCCCCGCAACACCACTTTTCCTCTCTGCCTCCCCTAATTTTTATTGTTTATTCATTGGTTTAATGTTGATTGATTTTTGTCCATTCGGTATTGGAAACGATGAGTGTGTAGTGTGCATATGAGCGTGAGTGGGATAGATGATTCTGATAATGGTGCATGGGCTGACGAGATAGGGGTGAATGGAACTTATGCAGTAAGCATACATGATGAGTCTGGATGCACAGGTGAACAGAGACTTCCCTACTGCTATGGCTGCTGCTATCGCTCTGTATCCGGTGACCTCCTCTCGCCCTTCTCTTTCTCTGCCGGTGCCAATGCTGAATCCGGATGATGATCCCCGATACCCCGTGTGTGTCCTCCTTCTCCCTTTTTCTCTCCCTTATCCAACGAAATCCTCCCCCAAAATCTTGAAAAATATTCTCTTGTAACCACCCCCTCCTTCAGACATGCCTCCCATACGCCCTTTTTCCCACGTTTTTTATTTCCTTTTTTCTCTTTTTTTTTAATTTTTATTTTATTATTATTTTTTTTAATTTTAATTTTATTTTTATTTTTCAATTTTTCAATTATTTTGATTAATTAACTCTATTAAAACAAAATGAATATAAGAAATCAAATATGTGAGAAATAGAGAAGATTGGGAGAAAATATCCCTTGTGTGTTTAGCATACACATAGGGTAGTTTATTTATATTGTAAGATATGGGCCAATGCCCTTAATACAGAATAGACTAAGCCCAAATAACAGAAAAACACATCTTAATATCTAACACTCCCCCTCAAGCTGGAGCATATAAATCATATGTTCCAAGCTTGTTACAAAGATAATCAATTTTAGGTCCTCGTAAGGACTTAGTGAATATGTCTGCCAACTGGTCGCTTGAATTAACAAACTCAGTCTTGATATCTCCGGATATGATTTTTTCTCGAATGAAATGGCAATCAACTTCAATGTGTTTGGTTCTCTCATGGAAGACAGGGTTAGAGCTAATATGGAGAGCAGCTTGATTATCACATATAAGTATCATGTGAGTGACATCTGCAAATTTCAATTCACTCAACAATTGTTTAAGCCACACAAGCTCGCAAGTAGTTGATGCCATAGCTCTATATTCTGCTTCTGCACTGGACCTTGCCACAACACTTTGCTTCTTACTTTTCCAAGATATCAGGTTGCTACCAATAGAGACACAATATCCAGAAGTAGACCTCCTATCAGAAGGGGAACCAGCCCAATCATCATCTGAATAACAAACGATTTTTGTATCGTTGTTAGGGCCATATAGCAAACCTTTTCCAGGTGATCTTTTAATATACTTCAGTATGCGAACAACTGCATCCCAATGGTCTTCACATGGGGAGTTTAGAAATTGACTCACCACACTAACTGCGAAGGAAATGTCAGGACGCGTAACAGTAAGATAGTTTAATTTACCAACTAGTCTTCTGTACCGTTCAGGATCTGAGAAAGGCTCCCCCTGATTTGGTAGGAGTTTGATGTTAGGGTCCATAGGTGTCTCAACATATTTACAGTTCATTAACCCTGTTTCCTCCAAGATGTCTAACGCATACTTCCTCTTAGATATGACAATACCATCACTGGATTGTGCTACTTCAATACCCAAAAAGTACCGAAGTTTGCCAAGATCTTTGGTTTGAAAATGATGACAAAGGTGTTGTTTCATCTGAGAGATGCCAAGATAGTCGCTTCCTGGAGAACAATATCATCGACATACACTATTAAGTAGATACATCCAGCACTCGAGTGGCGATAGAACACTGAATGATCCGCTTCACTGCGAGACATACCAAATTGTTGAACAACACAACTGAATTTACCAAACCAGGCCCGAGGAGACTGTTTTAGGCCATATAAGGATTTGCGAAGACGACATGCCAATCCAGATGACTCCCCCTGAGCAACAAAGCCAGGCGGTTGCTCCATATAAATTTCTTCATGCAAATCACCATTGAGGAAAGCATTTTTGACATCAAGTTGGTAAAGAGGCCATTGTCGAAGAGCGGCCATGGCAATGAATAGGCGAACAGAGGTCATCTTTGCCACTGGAGAAAAAGTATCACCATAATCCAAACCAAAAATCTGTGTGTAGCCTTTGGCAACCAGTCGAGCTTTCAGACGATCAATTGTACCATCAAGACCAACCTTCATAGCATACACCCACCTGCAACCAACAACAGACTTTCCAGATGGTAATTGGACAAGCTCCCAAGTTCCACTTTCCTGTAAGGCACTTAATTCATCCATCATAGCTTGACGCCAACCAGGATGAGTTAAGGCATCACCCACAGATTTGGGAATTGACACAGAAGAAATGGATGAGAGACAAGTATAAAATGATGGAGATAATCTGTGGTAATTAAGAACAGTATAATGGGGGGAAGGGTTACGGGTAGAGCGTATACCTTTACGGAGGGCAATAGACAAGTCAGACTCAGTTGCTGGAGCCGGAGGAGACACATGAGGCGGCACCGGAAGTGAGTCATGAGGGCGACAATTACGACGACTATAAACCTGAAGTGGTGGAGGTGAAGGATGAGCCTGTGGTGAATGAGAGTCTAAAGAAGGAGAAGACAAAAGGGGTGGAGTATCACCAGGAGGATCACAGATACGAGGAATATCAACAGTAACAGGGAAAGGTACAGAACTAGAAGATAGATGTGAAAAGTAAAAAGAAGACTCATCAAAAGTGACATCAGCAGAGATAAAATGACGATTGAGAGAAGGGGAAAAACACTTATAGCCCTTTTGTGACCGTGGAAATCCTAAGAAGACACATTTGTGAGACCTAGGATGCAGAGGTAATGGATGCAGAGGGTCTTGAGGAAATAAGATAGAATGAGGGATTTGGTTATCTAGGACGGAAGATGGCATGCGGTTGATAAGATAACATGCTGTGAGAACTGCATCATCCCAAAAACGTGAGGGTACTTGACCATGTATCAGAAGTGTACGAGTTGTTTCAATAAGGTGTCTATTCTTGCGCTCAGCCACCCCATTTTGTTGAGGGGTATAAGCACATGAGGTTTGTTGAAGAATGCCATGAGAAGCCATAAACTGTTGAGAAAGGTATTCACGGCCATTATCACTACGTAAATGTCGAATAGAAACCCCAAACTGTGTTTTTATTTCATTGAAAAAAGATTGGAAAATAGAAAACAACTCAGAACGATTCTTCATTAAAAACAACCAAGTACATCTGGAATAGTCATCAATAAAAGTAACAAAATACTGAAAACCTAAAATGGACTTAACAAGACTAGGTTCCCAAATGTCAGAATGAACCAATGAAAAGGGAGACGACGCCCGTTGTGAGACACTACGAGGAAAGGAACTACGAGTATGCTTCCCTAAGTAACAAGACTCACACGACAAACTTGATAATGTGGACAACCTCGGGACAAGTTGTTGTAGTTTGGTAAGACTAGGATGACCGAACTGAGCATGAAGAAGGGATGGTGACTCCAGGACTACGCCAACATGTGGAGAAGGACGGAGATGATAAAGGCCATGAGACTCACATCCTGTGCCAATCATGTGTTTCGAACTCCGGTCCTGCAACCAAACAGAATCTTTAATAAATGAAATAACACAATTAAGAGTACGAGTTAAACGACTAATGGACAATAAGTTGAAGGGAGACCCAGGGACATAAAGTACATGATCAATGGATATGGATGGAAAAATATTAACAGTACCAATACCATGAGATGAGACTCTAGACCCATCTGCCATTGTTACCGAGGGTAAATTATCAGGACATGACAAGGAAGAAAACAAAGACTTGTTACCGGTGATGTGATCGGTGGCGCCTGAGTCAAGGACCCAAGGTCCGAGGGAGTGAGTTAGGCCAACAAAAGGTGTACCTGTACGTACAACAGATGCAGATGTAGTGGAACCAGAGTGCTGATGATCCTCATACCATCTGAGAAATTCGTTGAAGAGTGCAGGTTTGTCTATGGTATTAGATGAAGTAGGATGGTCTGCAGACGGTGATCGGGGAAGTGGATCAGAATTTGCCATTGCTACAGGTCGAGGAGGACGTCCATGGAGAGCATAACATTTATCAATCTTGTGGCCTAACTTGCCACAATGGTCACATTTTGGACGTCCTTTACTTGGCTTGCGAGACCGACTTCGATCATCACGTTGAGCAGCCATAACAGAGGAATCATCAGTATGAGGGGATGTCTCAGTGACGGGTTTGCTCGGTATACGCAAAAGAGCAGAACAAGTAGAAGTAAAGTTGGGTATGACAGGAGAACCCAAAATCTGATCACGGACATGAGAAACATCATTAGAGAGTCCGTATAATGCCAACAACATGAAGAACTTTGATCGTTGTTCCAATTCTTCAGCAGGAATGGAAGCAGGAGGTAATATATCATTAAAGTCATGAAGAAGGGCATGAATTTTACCCAAATAATCTGCCATGGGACCAGGATTGCGCGGACCAATAACAGTTAATAGGTCCTGACAAACACCATAAAGACGCTGAGTGTCATTGGTGTATAACAACTTCGCTTGTGCCCATACTTCTGAACATGTTTCATAGGATCGAAACATTTGTTTCAGTGAGGAGTGAATGGTGGACTTTATAACAATGCATAACTGAGCATCAATTTTCATCCAGCGGGAAGTGTCATCTATGGGAGCAGTAGTCACATTTTGAGTAAGATGATCTAAGTACCCCTAACTCTTCAACCAAAGTTTGATGTCGGACGCCCATGTTGCATAATTTGTGCCATCTAACTTGTCAATGGACAAGTGTACATTCACGTAATTGGTATATATTGAGGGATCAGAAGATGAGCCACCAACAGAGGTGTTTGTAGACGAGGAAGACGCCATAGAGAGGGAGAAACCCTAAAAATTCAAAGTGCTCCGATTGACGCAACGACCACAGATCCAGAAAGAGGGCGAGGAGGCGATCACGGCGGTGCTGATCGGCGGCGGAAAGCTCCGGCGACACGCCGGCACGCGCGGCGGCAGCGGCGACTCTTGCGGCGGCGCGTGGCGGCGCGTGGGTGGGCCGATCGCCGCGATCTTCAGACGACGGTGGTCGCCCGGCCGAGACGATCCCGATGGTGTGGTCGCCGGTCGATTCTGGAACTCCGGCGACGGCGGCGGAGACGACGGCAGCGGCGGCAGTGATAGGAGCCGGAGACCGAGGAGTTGACTGGAACTATTCTTGTGCTCTGATACCATGTGAGAAATAGAGAAGATTGGGAGAAAATATCCCTTGTGTGTTTAGCATACACATAGGGTAGTTTATTTATATTGTAAGATATGGGCCAATGCCCTTAATACAGAATAGACTAAGCCCAAATAACAGAAACACACATCTTAATATCTAACAAAATAGAAATTGAATTAAAAGCAAATACTTAAATACATAAAAAAATAAAATAAAGAGGGTAAAATAAAATAAAAGGAAAATAATAGAAAACCAATAAAAGCACACTTTTTACACCCCAGACAAAATTGAGTGTTGACAGCTGCCCCTCTTTACTTAGATATTACTAAATAATATGAAAATCTAATCTTTTCGTATTATTTAAGTAAAGCTAAGTAAAGATAAAGACACTAATTTTGTTCGGGTTTCAATCATGAAAGAAAACAAACAAAATGGTTCAAGTCACGATGCCAAACGACCAATGTCAAGTAAAGTATCAGTAAAAAGAAACTAAAACCTGGATTTGACCATTGCCTCGCAGAGGGCCAAACTCACAGAACAGAAATTTAAATCTGACCATTGCCATGCAGAGGGCCGATAACAGAAAATTAAAACCTGGATTTGACCATTGCCTCGCAGAGGGCCAAACTCACAGAACAGAAATTTAAATCCGACCATTGCCACGCAGAGGGCCGATAACATAAAACTAAAACCTGGATTTGACCATTGCCTCGCAGAGGGCCAAACTCACAGAACAGAAATTTAAATCCGACCATTGCCATGCAGAGGGTCGATAACAGAAAACTAAAACCTGGATTTGACCATTGCCTCGCAGAGGGCCAAACTCACATAACAGAAATTTAAATCCGACCATTGCCATGCAGAGGGTCGATAACAGAAAACTAAAACCTGGATTTGACCATTGCCTCACAGAGGGCCAAACTCACAGAACAGAAATTTAAATCCGACCATTGCCATGCAGAGGGTCGATAACAGAAAACTAAAACCTTGATTTGTAACTTTGAAAAGTTGATAAATGCCGAGTTAAACATGAAGATTTTGCAAACAATTCTCCTTGCTTCCTCTGAGATGATGTTATGTCATGATGGTGCATGAATGCATAGACACATGAGACTTTCATTTTGTTCTTTTCTTTTACTCTCGCTTTTCATAATTTTTTCTTTTTTTTTTTTTTTTTTTTTTTTGAAAATTCCATGCTTGGAATCCATTGTTAATATTGTCATCAAACACGATGTACGTTCAAAACGCATTCCTTAAAAACAACGTTGATAGGTATAGAACTCTTTGATGAGCAGGAAGAAAGTGTAACCCTGAGTTAAAATTCTTTTTATCGCTTTTTGCAATCCAAATTAACTTGAACCCTGTAGGATGTGGAAGAATGGTTATGAAAAACAAATGAATAATGATTTTCTGTGAGCAAAAATTAACGTATGTGTGTCCCTCATTTGGGGGAAAGTGCTATTAACATGTTGTGCTCCCATACTGCCCCAATTTTGCACAATGAAAAAGTGAAAAGATTTGGGTATGAAGGATTCCCCCCAAATTGGATGATCTTTGATTGACAGGGAGACTTTTTTTTTTTTTTTTTATTTATTTATTTTTTATTTTTTTTTTGAAAATAAAACTGAATTGCGTCGTTCACCACATCATTCTGTTTCAAAGTTAAATTCGTGAGAAAGATTAGGACATCAACAGTCTTCGGTCAGCGTGGACTTTTATTGGCTTGTACTGTGGCTAAAGGTCAAAGGGTTTTGAAAGAAAGGATAATGAAGGCCCAAATAATTGTTTGACGGTTAAAGTCTTTAGACAAGAATCATTTGCAAGGCGCCCAGTCAACTGTCTTTAGGGATTTGAACTTCAGGCATATTTATTGTTGTTTTTTCTTTCTTTCCCTTTGGATCATTCTTTTCGTTGCCCCTGTTGTGTGATACTTTCCTTTTCATTCATTTTTTCCTCATCTTTGGATGCTTATGATGTACCCTTTTAAATTGACGTCGACCTGCTAATGATTCTTGTCTAGGGTGATGAAAACACTTATGCATTTTGGCTCAAAAGGGGTGCAATTGGATGAACTGCTTTTGACGATTGGATAACGAAAAACGGCCACACGTCACTCCGAATCTTGTTTCTCTGACTTTCTCTTGAATTTAAACCTGAAACTAAACTATGTAGTGCTTGACACATCAACTTCATTTTTCCTTTGTTTTGTTTCCTTTGTTTTCTCCTTCTTCTTTTTTTTTTTGGCTTAATTACCTACTTAGTCCCCATGTTAGGAGGTAATTTTCTGTTTAGTACCCGGTTTTAAAAATGTAGGCATTTGGTACCTATGTTTTGAAATTTGTATCAATTCAATCCTATCCAGTTAACGGCGTTATAATTGATACGAGAAATTAAGGACGTTAATGATAGCCTGGGTGGAATAGCTATCAAATATTTGAATGCATCTTCATTAACGTCCTTAATTTCTCGCATCAATTATAACGCCGTTAACTGGATAGGATTGAATTGATACAAATTTCAAAACATAGGTACCAAATGCCTACATTTTTAAAATTGGGTACTAAACAGAAAATTACCTTCTAACATGGGGACTAAGTAGGTAATTAAGCCTTTTTATATATATATATATATATATCTCCCTAATCAACGGATTATCGGTGATATGTAACATGATGAAAACTGTGAAACCCTTAATAATTAGCATAAATTAATTCTGACACCACACCATTAATGCACGCCACATCACTTCTCAAGCCATTAAAACCCACTCCCAACTCTGATTTTCACCTCTCTGCTGTGCACGGAAAGCAGGGCCAAAATCATTTCTCTGGAAACATTAAAAACGCACCAATCTTTGCATGCAAGCACGCCACGTGTTGCGGAAGAAGTTTCCAAATCAGAGTTTGGGTGCAGGTGTCGGCTTGAGACACGTTCGTTCAAACGAACACGAGTTTAACAAAACCAAATTTTTCTGAAAAACTCTCTCACCTGCATCACTCATCTTCTTCCTCACGAAACACACCCATTCATCTTCTCCAACTTCTCTCTAGAACTCCCAAGCTTCTCTCTACTATAACTCCTCATTTTCTTCTCCAAATTCCATTCCAGAACCATAGAAACGTTTCCAGAGTTGCGGACGTTAATTTGGACCGAACAGAAATTGAGTCTAATCTGGTAAGTTCCTTCCTTTAGTAGTTCGTCCATTAGGGTTTCATTCTAAACCATGTCCTCAGTTCATGCATGGACTATTTCTGAGCAATCTCTGCTTTTGGTGTTTAGATCAAGTGGTTAGATTTAGAAGAAGGAACTTAAGTGGCTGTTGCGTATAAAAGAACTGTAGTGGAACGTGTGGAAGTTATATTTTAGGGCGTACACTGCTATCCAGGTAAGGGAAGCTTATATGTTTAATTTATACTTGTATGTTGTGAAATCTGGATTGCATGTATTAAAAGTATGATGTTTGAGCTGTATGGACGACCACTGTTATGGAATATGATTTCTGGTTTTGATTTATCTGTCATGAACGAGTACTGCTTGTATGTATTATATGTGTTGTTGGTGGTTTGAATTGCATGTTGATTTGATTATGTATGAACGAAGTATGGTTATTGTATAGTTGGAATGATTGAAATGTTGAGATCTGTATGATGATGATGTTTAAGGTGAATTAAATCTGGAATGAAAGTTATAAAGTTTGTAAATTGGAAATCTGGAAAATTCTCTTAAGGTTGAAAAATCTGAAATTTAAATCATCCCCTTGATAAATGACGCTCGTCACTGTACGGTCTTAGACCGTTCGGTTTTCAGTAAAATAACTTAGATTGGAATTCCTTCATTTGGAAAGAATTCTGCTCGAGAACGAGCGTCCCCATTTTAGTGAATGAGCGTTCGGTTCAGCTCAGTGTATATAAATATTTGAAACTTTATAAATACGTAACGTTCGGGCTTATGTCGAGCGTTCGTCCTTAATAACGTTCGGCCTCATGTCGAGCGTTCGTCTTTAATGTCGTTCGGCCTTATGTCGAACGTTCGTTCTACAGAGCGTTCGGCCTTATATCGAACGTTCGTCCCAATTGGCGTTCGGTCTTATATCGAACGTTCGTCCCAATTGGCGTTCGGTCTTATATCGAACGTTCGTCCCAATTGGCGTTCGGTTTATACCAAGCGTTCGTTCTGATTTGTGCTCGGTCATTTACCTAGTGTTCGTCCAAAGCAGGGTTCGGTTTTATAACTGAACGCTCGTCCTTATTATTGAATTCTGAGCGAACGTAACTGGCGTTCGTCCAAAGTTATTTATTGAACGTTCGGTCATTGACAGTAAGTGTTGTTTTCTGAATTACAATTACTCTGGTTATTTATCCAAGTTATTTTGTAAGGTATTTATCTTCTTTATTCAACCTAAAGTCTTTGTACTCAAAATTTTCTAAGTATTATTCTGATCTTCTAAACTCAATCCCATTTAAATTATTTAAGTATTCTTAACGTCCGTAAATGGACAAGAGTTTCGTTTCTTTTGTTCAGAAACGTGTAATCAAATGTACTGTAATAATTTCGTTCTTATTTGATTAAAGGATGCATGTTGTTAATGTTAAGAGAATGGAACACAGAATGAAAATGTGAAAAAGAGAACTGGTTATTATGGGCGAATGATATTTTGAATGAATTATTGGAAGTGGATTTTAACGAGCGTTCCAAGGAGGAACGTCTCAGATGTGTGAAATATTGAATTGGTAAAGTATGAACCTGGATAAGTTAAGCCTCGCGGTCCATCCTGATATTCCGTGATACTCATCTTTGTTAGCAAAATGATGAAGATGAAGTTTTGATGATGTACAAATCAAGTCAAGAACAAACAAGACTCATGAAGAATGATCTTTGAAGACTTGTAACCTCTTGTAAAAAATTGTACGAACATAGGAAAATTGGTAGTTTCTTGTATGTATTCAAAAATGATGTAAAAATAAATCAAGAGCAAAATCTGTGCAGTGTTAATCGATTAACACAGGGTGTTAATCGATTAACATTAATCGATTAACAGAGGGCGTTAATCGATTGTTCCAGAGGCAAATGGCGAAGCACAGCATTTCAGTGTTAATCGATTAACAAGGGGTGTTAATCGATTAACGTTAATCGATTAACATGGGCTGTTAATCGATTAACATAGTTACCGTTTGAAAAACTAGCCGTTTTTTGAGACGTTGAACTATCCGTTGGGGTGTTAATCGATTAACCATTGTAGCTAATCGATTAACACAGTCAGAAAGGCTGCAAACGAAAATGGAAGAGCCTTTTTGAGAAGTCTATAAATAGACTCTCATTTTCTCTCAAGGAGACTTAACAAAACTTGAGAATCTCTTCCCTTGTGCTCTAAAACTCTGAAACTCTTAAGATCTGTGAGCTATTGTTCGGCTTGTGAAACTCGTGTCTGTGGAGCTGGTGAAGTGCTGCTACGGTGACAGAGGAAATAGCCGGTTCATCCTTAGTTTGTCTGAGGAGGTGTTTGGAAGAGGAAGTTCATCCTTCGTGAAGTATTCGGAGGAAGTGTTTCATCCTCTGTGAAGACTCAAAGGAAGTGTTGGTTCATCTCTTGTGGCATCAAGAGAGGTGTTTTCTAAACCTTTACAAATTGTATTTGTGTAATTATAATTTGTAATTGTTTTGTGATAGTGAAATTGTTTATCTTGTTTTGAGATAAGCGACTGGACGTAGGATTGGTAAGATCCGAACCAGGATAAAATCAACTGTGCAAATTTCTCTCTACCTTACTCTATTTAATTGTTTTATTAATTGCTAAGTAAGATAAATTGAGTAGAAATTTTTAAGGCACACGTTTTTAAGTAAGAACCAATTCACCCCCCTCTTGGTTTGTTATTCCACGCTAACCATTCCGCTGCAGCCGCTCTGACAATTGGTATCAGAGCTTGCTTTGATAGTTATTCAAATGGCAGGATCACATCAAACCTTTGCAGAGGGTGCCTCTATCAATAGACCACCACTATTCACTGGTGAGAATTATGCATTTTGGAAGGTAAGAATGCAAATATTTATGGAGTCTATTGATATAGATATTTGGGATGCAGTTGCATCTGGTCCTTTTGTTCCAACTAACAATATGCAGGAACCAAAGCCCCGTTACCAATGGACTGCTGAAGACAAGAAAAAATTCGGTAATGATGTTAAAGCTCGCAATATAATTTCATCTGCTTTAACTGTTGATGAGTTTTACAGGATATCCATTTGTAAAACTGCACAAGAAATGTGGGAAGTACTTCAAGTAACCCATGAAGGTACAGATGATGTTAAAAGAGCTAGAAAGAATACCTTGATCCAGGAATACGAGATGTTCAGGATGAAGCAAGGAGAAACAATAGTAGATGTTCAGAAACGCTTCACCAACATCGTAAATCATCTCATTGGACTAGGTAAGTCTTTCGATACTGATGAATTAAATATAAAAATTTTGAAATCTTTAGACAGGGCTTGGCAACCAAAAGTGACTGCAATTTCTGAGTCACAAAATCTCAACACAATGACCATGGCGGCATTATTTGGAAAGTTGAGAGAGCATGAACTAGACCTTGGAAGATTAGAGGAAGAAGAAGCAAAAACGAAGAAAAAGACTCTAGCATTCAAATCTGAGGTAGAAAAGAGCAAAAGCAAGATGGAAGATGAAGACTCAGATGAAGATGAAAACTTGAGTCTACTAATCAAGAGGTTCAACAGATTCATGAAATCAAAAGGCAAAGGGAGATTCAGAAATGAAAAGAGAGAAAATCAAGGATCTTCCTCAAACTACAGATGTTATGGTTGCGGAGAAAAAGGACACTTGAAAGCAGACTGCCCAAATCAGAAGAAGGGTGAAGAAAATAAAGAAAAGAAATTTTTCAAGAAAAAGAAGGCATACATTGCTTGGGAAGACGACAATGAAACAATTACAGATTCAAGCGACTCAGATGAAGAAGCAAACATCTGTTTGATGGTAGATGACGATAATGACAGCCAAGTAAGTAGTTCAAACTATTCTGATAATGATAGTCATATTGATGAAAATGAAATGTATGCTGCATTATTAATTGAATCTGAAAAATTAGATGTTGCTCATAAAAAGCTGAAAAAGGACTTTAAAAATTTGAAATCTGAACTTAATAGCCTTCTTAAAGAAAATGAAGATTTGAAGTTTACTTCTGAAAGTTTTTCTAAATTAAATGATAATTTGAAAACTGAATTTACAAATTTATCTGAAGAAAACAGAAGTTTGAAAAATAAATTTTTATATCAAGCAGAAGAAATTAGAAATTTAAAAGGTAAAGTTTTATATTACGAAAAAGGCAAATTTTCTAGTAGTAATGAATGTGCATCCTGTATTAATTATAAGAAACTACTAGATGAAACAACCTTAGGAGAATGTAGTAAAATCAATGAAAATAAGGTTGTTAAGAATAAGTATGTTCCTAGAATTAAAAATAAGCATAATTATAGAACCCATAGAACTTGGGTAGAAAAAGGAACAACTTATAGGAACACAAATACTGCATCATGCTTTTATTGTATGAAAAAGGGTCATACATCTAATAAATGTAAAATTAAGCATTATGGTGTTCCAAGTGGTAGATATGCTTGGGTTGTAAAATGTTTTTAATCTTTTTAATCTAACCCAAACGACCCATATACAAAATAGTTGGGTACCTAAATAGCTTGTTCTCTTTATGTTGTAGGAATTATTAAAACCAAGGAAGTATATGTGGTGTCTTGATAGTGGATGTTCAAAACACATGACCGGAGATAAGAAGAAATTTACAAGCTTCCAGAAAAAGGAACGAGGCTTTGTCACCTATGGTGACAACAACAAAGGAAAAATCCTTGGAATAGGAGATATTGGAAGTGAAGATACCTTGATGATCAAAGACGTGCTATATGTGGAAGGATTAAAGCACAACTTAATTAGCATTAGCCAACTATGCGATAAAGGATTCAAGGTAACCTTTGAACAAAATTCTTGCACCATTTATAAAAATGATTCTTCTGAAATTGCTTTAAAAGGAATTAGACATAACAATATTTATTTGATTGATTTAGAAAATGCATCAAATAGGAATATTTTATGTTTAGTTGTAAAAGAAGAAAATCCATGGTTATGGCATAAAAGAGCTGTACATATTCATATGCAACAATTGAATAAACTCATTTCTAAAGACTTAATAATTGGTCTACCAAAACTAAAATATGTGAAAAATAAATTGTGTGATGCATGTCAAAAGGGAAAACAAGTGAAATCATCTTTTCATTCGAAAAATGTTGTTTCTAGTTTAAAACCCTTAGAACTTTTGCACATGGATTTATTTGGTCCCTCTAGGATAAAAAGTTTTGGAGGAAATTATTATGCTTTAGTTATTGTAGATGATTATTCAAGATATACTTGGACTTTCTTTCTTACTCTTAAAAGTGAAGCTTTCAAAGAATTTAAAAAGTTTGCAAACTTAGTTCAAAATGAAAAGGACTTGAAAATAAAGGCTATTAGAAGTGACCATGGAGGTGAATTTCAAAATGAATCTTTTGAAACTTTTTGTGAAGAATATGGCATTTCTCATAATTTTTCTGCACCTAGAACTCCTCAACAAAATGGAGTTGTAGAAAGAAAGAATAGATCCTTAGAGGAACTTGCTAGAACTATGTTAAATGAATATAGTGTTCCTAAACAATTTTGGGCTGATGCTGTGAGTACTGCATGTTATGTATTAAATAGAATGCTTATTAGGCCAATTTTGAAATGTACTCCTTATGAACTTTTTAAAGGTAGAAAACCAAATGTTTCACATTTAAGAATTTTTGGATGCAAATGTTTTGTCCTAAACAATGGAAAACAAAATTTGGGAAAATTTGATTCTAAAGCCGATGAAGCTATTTTTCTAGGATACTCTCTCACTAGCAAAGCTTACAGAGTTTTTAATCGGAAAACATTTGAAATAGAAGAATCTGTGCATGTTGTCTTTGATGAAATTGTGGACCTTGAGGCAAAACCTCTTGAGTCAGATGAATCAGATGCAGGTGAAAATGAAGACTTGCAAAAGACAACAAATGAAGAGAAAATGAATAATCCTCAAGATGATGAAGATCTAAACAAAATATGGCAACAACCCAGAGGATTATCATTGGACAACATCATTGGCGACATATCAAAAGGGGTAAACACTAGAAGAAATTTAGTAAATTTTTGTATGAATGTAGCTTTCATGTCGCAGATAGAACCTAAGAACATTAAGGAAGCTCTTCAAGATGAACAATGGTGTATAGCAATGCAAGAAGAACTAAACCAGTTTGAAAGAAATCAAGTTTCGGAATTGATTCCTAGAGAAGATACTCATCAAGTAATTGGAACAAAATGGGTATTCAGAAACAAACTGGATGAAGATGGAAACATCACCAAGAATAAAGCTAGGCTTGTAGCTCAAGGATATAGTCAAGAAGAAGGTATAGATTATGATGAGACATATGCTCCAGTTGCCAGGTTAGAGGCAATACGCCTACTTCTTGCTTATGCATCTATAATGAAATTCAAGTTATTTCAAATGGATGTTAAAAGTGCATTTCTAAATGGTTTTATAAAAGAAGATGTGTATGTTAAACAACCACCTGGTTTTGAGGATTTTAAATTTCCAAATCACATCTATAAGTTAAAGAAAGCACTTTATGGTTTAAAACAAGCACCTAGATCTTGGTATGAAAGACTTAGCAATTTTCTTTTAGAAAATGGTTTCAATAGAGGAAAAGTTGATTCTACTCTGTTTATTAAAAGAGTCAGAAAACATATTTTGATTATTCAAGTATATGTTGATGATATTATCTTTGGATCAACTAATAAATCTCTTTGTGAGGAATTTGCTAAGACTATGCAGGGTGAATTTGAAATGTCTATGATGGGAGAATTAACATTCTTCCTTGGTCTTCAAATTAAGCAAATGCAAGAAGGTACGTTCATTTCTCAAACTAAGTATTGTAGAGAAATTCTTAAGAAGTTTGAAATGGACAAAGCAAAGGAAGCATCTACACCTATGGGAACATCTTGCTATCTTGATAAAGATGAGTCAGGAAAAGAGGTAAATCAAACTCAATATAGATGCATGATAGGTTCTTTGCTATACCTTACTGCTAGTAGACCGGATATTATGCAAAGTGTTTGTGTGTGTGCTAGATATCAATCTAGTCCTAGAGAATCTCACATTACAGCAGTTAAAAGAATATTGAAATATCTTAAGGGAACTGTATCCTTTGGTTTATGGTATCCATCTGGAACGGAACCTAGTCTTGTAGGTTTTTCAGATGCAGATTATGGAGGTTGTAAGATAGATAGAAAAAGCACTAGTGGAACATGTCATCTTCTAGGTAGTTCATTAGTTTCTTGGCATTCTAAGAAACAAGCCTGTGTAGCCTTATCTACTACTGAGGCTGAATATATTGCTGCAGGAAATTGTTGTGCACAAATTTTATGGATGAAACAACAATTAGAAGATTATGACATTCACTTAGATCATATACCACTTAAGTGTGATAATACAAGTGCCATAAACCTTACAAAGAATCCCATAATGCACTCTAGAACCAAGCACATTGAGATTAGGCACCACTTTCTTAGAGATCATGTGCAAAAAGGAGATTGTGAGATAGAATATATTGATACTCAACATCAATTAGCTGATATTTTCACCAAAGCATTGCCTAAGGATAGATTCTATGAGCTTAGAAGAGACTTAGGAATATTGAAAATATCTCAAAATTAGATATAGGTAAAAATTTGACGTTTTTCGGAAATCAGCGTCAATTAATCGATTAACACAGGGTGTTAATCGATTAACGTTAATCGATTAACAAGCCCTGTTAATCGATTAACATACGTTACAGGCAGTAAATACTGCAAAAACTAGCCGTTGCAACGGCTAAAAACGGCCATAAACGGCTCTTTGATGATTCTGAACGTTGGGGCAGCCTTTTTAAGCCTATTTATACCCATCCAATCCTTCATTACACATTACCATTCACTCTCCCACTCAAAATCTCTTAAATTTCTTTGCTGTCCAAATTTTGGTGCTGTCCAAAATTCTTTGCTGTCCATTTTTCTTGCTGTCCCAAAATTCTTTTCACACTCTCATGGCTGAACCATCAAGAAGAAGAAGAAGAAGAAGCTATGGATCGGAAAGCACGCCTCCCGCACGTGGTCCAAATATTCATGGTTGGATTTCCGATGTTGGAAGGCATGACGAATATCTGCAATGGTGGAAAGAAAGGAAGGTTCTTCGCCAAAAGTTTGTTGATCTAAATTGGTTTACTGCAAATCAATTTCAGTTTTCTGGGCAATTAGTTGAGCAAGGAGTCCAACATTTCTTGCAACTTCAAGGACGTTATTATCCAGATTTGGTAAGAGTATTCTACTATAATCTTAAGAGTCAAGATGGTATTGTTTACACTCGTGTTAAGGGAGTAGATATTATTTTGGATAATGACATTTGGACAAATGTTGCTCATCTTCCCATACTAGAAAATTCTCTGCATGTGCCAAATGACTTTGGTAATTTTAACAAAATTATGGCATATCGCTCCTTCATGCGTAATCCTCAACAACCACTACCAAATAGGAGATATCTTCTAGTTGGAAATCTTAGAATGGAAGAAAGAATTCTTCATTATCTAATTGTGTGGTTGCTTTGTCCAAGAGGTACCAACTTAGCCCAATGTTTTGAAACTGATTTGATGATCATGTCTGCAATAACTCAAAATATCAAAATCAACTGGGCAAGCCTCATCTCCGATACCATGGTCCGTGCCAAGAGGTATGACAGAGGTCATCTTCCATATCGCTCCTTATTTCATTAATATGTATCTATAAAGGAGTTGATGTCACGGGAGAGAAATTTCTCACTGTCCTACCAACTCATCAAATTGAGGAATCGGCATTACATCAAATGGGCTTCATACGACAAGGAAATCTGTTTGTCCGCGCTGAAGATGATATTGCCCAAGAAGATGACGCATCCGCAGAAGAAGATGAAGCCATTCCCATGCCAGATCCAACAAATATTGCTGGACCATCCCATGCTCCTCAAGAATATAGTCTAGAAAGTATTTCTAGACAAATTGAAGCCATGGCCACAATGCAACAAACAAGAATGGACGATATGATGGCATATCACAATCTTCGTTATGATGAGATTAATACTCATCTTAAGGAGATTGATGACAAACTTGTGATGGACAAATTTGTAAGCACCAAATTATGATGTCACAAACTTGTTTCACAATCGGCAAGTATGACCGAATCGTTCAAGTAATAAAACTTGGTAAGACCAAGTATCGTTCTTCCCAAAGGACTCACGGCCTAGTTTAGTTATGTGATTTGTTGATTAGCTAGGACTTACAAACGAAATATTCAAAGTTTAATATGCAAAGACGAAAATAAACATGTATGCATGAATTGATCAATGGCAAAGACAAAAGATAAACACTTTCAATGAATTATATGAATGAATATGTTGTTGGGGGTCAATTTCATCTCATCCACTCTCATATATTTTAGGAATTCAACATTCAAATCATCATTGTTAATGCCACTCTCTAATGTACCATTCTAGATGGCTTCTCCCTAATCAAATAGTTCATACAATTCCTAGCATTCCTAATGATTAGTTCATTACTGCAGGAGCTTAAAGGCAACCAATATAATGTTGTTAGTAAAATATTGGGAGAAATTCCCCGGATCTAGACTTCCCCGTACGTGTCCGTATCGACAAAACCAATAATCATGCATTAGAATGAGTTAAACAATGCAAGCATTGAGCAAAGAGGAAAAACCCTAACTAATGATGAAAGAAAGCATATGTCTTATTTCAAAGATGTACTCAACAAATCCATATATGAGAGCTTCAAGAGATTACATTGATTCCCCAACAAACATACAAGGTTTAGTTCACCATCGTCATGGTGAGCCTAGATGAATAACAATGAAAGAATGAAAGAATAAACCCAATAAAAGGTGAAGAGGTAGCCTGAGCATCCAAGATCCTCCTTCAAAGGGGTGGAAGAGAGAGTGTTTGCCTCGTTTCTGCCAAAGATACTAATCCTAGGGACGTACAACCCTTTATATACTAATTTAGAGTTACAAAAGATTACAAAAGCCCAAGCCCAAAGAGTACCGCTCAGCGGTAACTACGCTTCACTTTTCTTCCCCTCAGCGGCCAGTTTGCCCCTCAGCGTGACTCCCGTGACCTCCTGAGTGCCGCTCAGCGGTAAATTGCCGCTGAGCGGTGCCTTTGACTTCTCCTTTTGCACTCTTTCTTGTCTTTTCTAATGTCATCTCTCTCCTTCTTCACTTCTTTCACCAAATTCACCTTAAAACCTGCACAAAAACACTTAAATCAAGCATAAACCTGTCCAGCTCTCTTATTTCTGAAAATATGGATAAAAGCATGATTTCAAGCTAGTTTCTAAGTCTAAAGGTTGCTTTTAGTATCAATTTTAAGCATGAAAATAACAGTTTTTCAACTGTTATCACTTTCAAAGTAATAGCATTCAACAATAACAACTCTGGAGCTCAAAACCTCACATATAAGCTCATTCACATTTGACAAACACATCCTGCTTAATTTCACAATCACAATCATGATATTATGCATTTGTTCACAAAGCTTGTGAATCACCTGTATAAGCATTTTAATGTGCACATCATCTCAACATCAATCAATCAATAAGCATCATCACGCATTACTTATCAAACAATCACAGTTAATAGCAAACCATCATAAGAAACCAGGTGTTCAATAAAGTACATCAACCTAATCTAAAAACAAAAACAAATAAGTTCAGAAAACTTAAACCACAAAAGCATAATCATATGATAGCATTCATCAGTAAATGCTATCTCAGCTCCTCATCAGTCTGAGCTGTCATCTGTATCTTCTTCCTCTCCTTCTTCTTGGATCTTATAGTCTTGATTCTTTTAGCATGATGAGGAGGCCATCCCTGCATCAAACATAATTCACAAAACCAAACGATACATTGTTAAGCATTAGTAAACCACAATGAAGAAATCAACCCCTTCAATGATGCTCTCTCCCAACCCCAAACTTAGATGGAAAACTAGTGAGAACGTGAGTGGAAGGGAGATTTTCTCAAGAGGGAAGAGGGAAAAGATGTGGAGAACCTTGGAAAAGGTATGTAGGAGTGTGTGTGCAGAGAAGAGCCTGAAAATAGAAGCTTATGTGCAGCTTAGGGTATAAAAATACCCTAATGAGCTCGGGTTCCGCTAAGGGGAACTAAAGCCCATCTGCGAGAGTACCGCTCAGCGGTAAGTTGCCGCTCAGCGGCACTTTCGTGAAGTGCTCCTCTCCTTCTTTTCTTGACCTACGTGCCTCCTAGACATACCCCTCACTGGTTCCCTGCAATTCAATGTTAAAAATGCTTATGCAAACCCTAACTAAAATAAACAAACAGAAAACAATCAATCAACTGGGTTGCCTCCCAGGTAGCGCTTGTTTAACGTCACGAGCCTGACCCAAAATCCACCAACACCCATCAGTAGGTGTTTCAAACTTACCAGCACCCATCAGTAGGTGCAAAATCTTCTCACCAACACCCATCAGTAGGTGTTACAAACTTAGTATCCTTCAGTAGATACTTAACCACCTAGCATCCTTCAGTAGATGCTGTATCCAACAAAATATTTACAAAATAATGTCCACAAATTAAAAGTTACAAATCCAAATCAAAAGTTTTTAAATCCACTGGGTTGCCTCCCAGCAAGCGCTCTTTTAACGTCACTAGCTTGACCCTGTTAAAGCTCATGTTCCATCTTCTTTATAGTTGATGTTGTCCTTCCACCAACCTTTCAACTGCTTCCTTTGGACTGTCTTGGATTCTCTAGAATATGGAGACTCTATCTCTATCATCTCCTTCTCTTTAAAGCCTTTTATAACCCACAACTTGTTCTTGAGTCTTACAGGTGTGCCAAGTTGGAGTCTTCTTTTCTTCCAGTCTCTAGGAACTTCTTCTCCTTTTCCAATCTCTTCTACCTTGGGTACCTGAAAAAACAAACAATGGTTACCTGAAACTTCAAGATTTTCATCTTTACCTCTAGTCATGGGTGCATCTCGAAATTCAGCTTTATAACTAGACTCTTCCTCCTTTGCTTGTATCTCATCTTTGAAAACATCCACCACCACTCTCTCCTCTCTGTCCTGGAGCACCACTATACCTTCATTAACATCTATGATAGCCCTGGCCGTTTTCATAAACGGTCTTCCCAGTATGAAAGGTATTTTTTCGGTCTCCATCTTCATCACCACAAAGTCTGCCAAAAACTGAAGTTTGCCAACACAAACTACAATGTCTTCTGCAATCCCACATGGCTCCTTTGAAGATCCATCAGCCATTACTAGATTAACCTTTACAGGTTTTATTTTAACATGGCCAATTTGCTCCAATAGAGAATAAGGCATCAAGTTAACACTTGAGCCTAAATCAAGGAGAGCTTTCTTTACCTTTTTCTTCCCTATAGAACAAGGGATAGAAAAACTACCTGGATCTGCTGCTTTTGGTGGGAATGACTCTTTCTTAACAGTTATACACTTTTCTTCCTCATCATCTCTACGTCTTCTTTTTGTAGAGGTTCCTTCATCAGATTTTGTGTAAACTGCTATTTTCTGTAAAATTTGTTCCCAAGGTGCTTCATTATCAACCATTCTGAATAAATCTGTGAAATCCATTGGTTTCTCCTGATTTGTTGGAAAAGGAAAAATGTCCTTTCTTTCTTCTTCTCTTCTCTCTTCTGTTTCTCCTTCTTCTAACTCAATGATCTCTTCATTCACACTCTTGACCACTTTGCACTCTTCTCTAGGGTTAACCTCAGTATTAGCCCCAAAGTTTCTGTTTGGCCTTTCTTCCAATTGCTTGGTAATCTGACCCATTTGAATCTCCAAATTCTTTATAGCAGCTTCAGTGCTCTTTTGAGAAGATTCAGTTTTCTGTATGAATTGCTGAAGAGTTTCTTCCAACCTTGTTGATCTTTCATTAAGCATAGATAATTGTTGCCACAAGGTTGGTTGCTGCTGCTGCTTATTATATTGATTAGCTTGCCCAGTTTGTCCTTGGCCAATGCTTGGATGTGGTTTCCAACCCTGATTATAATTGCCTTGACGGTATGGAAATTGATTAGCCATGAAATTAACATCCTCCACGGCTTCCACAGGAAAAGCACATTGGCCATTGATGTGATCACCCCCACATAATTCGCACAACTGGGTTTGTACCTGTGCAGCAGATTTTAACTCTTTGGGTAGTTGAGCAAGAGTTTTGGTCAGAGTCTCCAGCTGTTGAGTTAGAATTTTATTCTGTGCTAGCAAGGCATCATGGGTTTGTAATTGAAGAACCCCTTTTTGTTGCATAGGAGCTCCTCTTTCACTGTGCAGCTCATTATCACTAGTAGCCATGTTTTCAATAATTTCAGTTGCTTCCTCTGGAGTCTTCCATTTGATATTACCTCCAGCTGAGGCATCCAGCATCATCTTGGTTTGTGAACCAAGCCCTCCAAGGAAAGTTAGGACTACTTCTTGATCTTCAAAGCCATGCGTGGGAGTTTTACGTAACAAGCTTTTATACCTTTCCCATGCATGTCCAGTGATTCTTCCATGCCTTGCTTGAATGAAGAAATCTCTTGCTTTCCTTTAGTCACCTTAGATTGTGGGAAGTATTTATTTAAAAATTTTGTGACCACTGCTTCCCATTCTGTGAAACTTTCTTCTGGAAAAGAGTTCAACCAAAGCTTAGCATTGCCTCCCAATGAGAAAGGAAACAAGCTAAGTTTGATTACTTCGTCTGGCACCCCATTAATTTTGACTGTATTGCAAATCTCATTAAAGGTAGTGAGGTGCTCATATGGGCTTTCATGAGACAACCCATTAAATTGATTACTCTTCACCAGTTGAATCAGTGCTGGTTTGACCTCCATGTTGGCTGCATTGACTCTAGGTCTAGCTATGCTATTGAAGTGCTGAGGTCCAGCAAGATTAGTGTAATCTGCAAGAGTTCTTCTAACATTATTGTTCTCCATACTCCCTGTGCTATGAACAGAACCTTGTGGTGATGATTGTAGGAGAGTTTCTGGAGAAGGGAAAAGTTCTCTAGACGTTCTGATTCTTCTCCTCCTTCTACTCTCGTCTAGACCTTCAAGAAGAGGTTCTGTTGTTTTCTTACTCCTAGTTCGAATTGCTTCCTGCATGCACAAGAAAACAAAACCCTAGAAAATATTTGTTAGCACAAAAAGATATAAGAGAAGATATATATTCAAAAGATAAAAAGATAAAAGATTCAGAAGATAAGAAGATAAGAGATTTAGAAGATAGAAAGATAAAAGATTTAACATATAAAAAGATAAAAGATAAAATAAAATAAAATCTAATCCTAAAAGAAAAAAGATAAAATAAAATCTAATCTAAAAATAAAATCTAATCTAATCTAATCTAATAAAAACCGAAAAAATAAAAACAGAAAATAAAAACAGAAATTTAAAATTAAAGTCAAAGATAATCAATAATCACACAAATTAACCAGTTAAACCACGAGTCCCCGGCAACGGCGCCAAAAACTTGATGGACAAATTTATGATCACCAAAATATGATGTCACAAACTTGTTTCACAATCGGCAAGTATGACCGAGTCGTTCAAGTAATAAACTTGGTAAGACCAAGTATCGTTCCTCCCAAAGGACTCACGGCCTAGTTTAGTTATGTGGTTTGTTGATTAGCTAAGACTTAACAACGAAATATTTGGAATTTAATATGCAAAGACGAAAATAAACATGTATGCATGAGTTTTGATATTTGGCAAAAGCTAAAGATAAACACTTTCAATGAAATATATGGATGAATATGTTGTTGGGGGTCAATTTCATCTCATCCACTCTCATATATTTTAGGAATTCAACATTCAAATCATCATTGTTAATGCCACTCTCTAAAGTACCATTCTAGATGGCTTCTCCCTAATCACGAGTTCATACAATTCCTAGCATTCCTAATGATTAGTTCATAAGTGCAGGAGCTTAACGACAACCAATATAATATTGTCAGTATAATATTGGGAGAAATTCCCCGGATCTAGACTTCCCCGTACGTGCCCGTATCGACAAAACCAATAATCATGCATGGAATGAGTTAAACTATGCAAGCATTGAGCAAAGAGGAAAAACCCTAACTAATGTCGAAATAAAGCATAAGTCTTAATTAAAAGATGCAAGCAAAGATTCCATATATGAGAGCTTCAAGAGATTACATTGATTCCCCAACAAACATACAAGGTTTAGTTCACCATATTCATGGTGAACCTAGATGAACAATGAAGAATGAAAGAATAAACCCAATAAAGGTGAAGAGGTAGCCTGAGCATCCAAGATCCTCCTTCAAAGGGGTGGAAGAGAGAGTGTTTGCCTCGTTTCTGCCAAAGATACTAATTTTAGGACGTGCAAGTCCTTATATACTAGTCTAGAGTTACAAAAGATTACAAAAGCCCAAGCCCAAAAAGTGCCGCTCAGCGGTGACTGCGCGTCCCTTTTCTTCCCCTTAGCGGCCAGTATCCCCCTCAGCGGACCTCACGTGACCTTCTGAGTGCCGCTCAGCGGTAAAATGCCGCTGAGCGGTGCTTTCGGCTTCTCCTTTTGCACTCTTTGATCCCTTTTCTGATTCCATCTCTCTCCTTCTTCACTCTTTTCACTAAATTCACCTTAAAACCTGCACAAAAACACTTAAATCAAGCATAAACCTTTCCAGCTCTCATATTTATGAAAATATAGATAAAAGCATGATTTCAAGCTAGTTTTTAAGTCTAAAGGTTGCTTTTAGTATCAATTTTAAGTATGAAAATAACGGTTTTTCAACTGTTATCACCAACTTGCATTGGTAGTTCCACCTCTCCCATCACTTCTCGTTTGCTACCATCAAACGCCCTCACAATCATTGAACTCGGCCTCATATGCATTCCTTCACAAGGTAGCTTTTCCAAGGTTGCTTTCGGCATGACATTCAAAGAGGACCCATTGTCCACTAAAACACGCGCTATAACATGATCCAGGCATTTCACAGAGACGTGAAGAGCCTTGTTATGCCCTCTTCCCTCAGCTGGTATCTCTTCATCCGTAAAGGTGAGATAATTATTAGCAACAATATTGCCAACAATACCCTCGAATTTATTCAACGAAATACCTTGCTCCATGTGAGCCTCACTAAGTATCTTCATTAGCAACTTTCTGTTGGTATCTGAGGGGGTAATTTTCGAAGAGTATAGCGCAGCGGAATTAACACTCAGAGAGCGGAAAGCGTATTTGATCACAATTAAACTTAATTTGGTCCTTTTAGTAAAAATAATTTTCTTTCAGAAAATTAATCAAACAGTTGATGAACGTACAATAAAATGAGTATAGGGAATAAGAAGAACAACACAAAATTTTTATCCTAGTTCGAATCAAAAGATTCTACGTCCAGTCGTTAATCACTATAAATAGTGATTAACCTTTTTCACTAAAAAATTGTTTAACAGATTACAAGATAATGAACAATAAAAATGAATAGAACCACTCTACCAACTTGAAGAGAACCGCTTCAGCAATCGACCAACGATTCACAAGCTTCTCCTTTCACAAGACCAGGCAGAGCACCTTGCTAACTTGAAGAGAGTCTGGTCCGACTATCGACACACGATACGCGAGCCTCTCCTTTCACAAGACCAAGCAAGGGAACAATGAACAAAAAGCTTTCTGAGAACGTTCCTCTGACACACAGTGTTCTAATCTTTCTCAGTTCAAAAACAACGTTACTTTCTAATTTCTCCAAAACAAAATATATAGCCAAGTACACTGAATGCCAAGGGTCAGCTCCCAACTGCCATGAATAATCGATTATTGTAAGTGATAATCGATTATTCAAGTCCGTTATAGGTTTTCAAAAGTGTGATAATCGATTATATGAAGTGATAATCGATTATTCAAGTATGACTTGTGATAATTGATTATTGCTTCATCATAATCGATTATTGTAGTTAAAAATGTAAGTTTACAAGGTTTACAAGAATTTCCTACTACATTTAATTTCTACAAATTGCTTTTGACTAATTCTAATATCTTCTGCAACTAAAACTTCTTGTAGCATCATCAAAACAAATTTCTTCAACATTTACCAATACTCCTTATTGGTAACAATCTCCCCCGTTTTGATGATGATCAAAAATTCAATTTTAAAAGAAAGTTTGGCTTACCTGCAAAAACATACAAGCTAACAAACAACAACAAGGTTAGCAATACCTGTAATAATTTATACTTCTCCCCTTGTATTATTCTTCTCCCCCTTTTTGATCAGAAGCAAAAAGATCAGATGTTAAGGGCTCCCCCTAAATATGATCTCCCCCTCAATTAATCAAAGGATGCATATAATGAAGAGATCATTTTATTTATGAAAATAAAGATTACATTGGAAGAAGACACATAACAGACTGAATTATAACATAGATGAAATGGCAAGTAAACAACAAAGCAGTCTAACAGAGAACCTATATCTAAAACTCAGGACTAGGAGATCTCTCGGGAGGTTGAATGTTGAGATGATGCTTGATGTTAGATAGGCGAACATCAAGATCAAGAAATTGATCAACCATGTACTCATCAACAGATCGTTGCCAATCATAAATCTCCTCAAAGTGAGTCTTTTGGGCAAGACTCGTATCCTCCAATTGTTTAGATAACCTTGCAAAATGTTCTTCCATAGAAGTTGAGGAAGAGGAGGGTATGTTGGATGGTCCAGCAGCAGATGGAGCAGCAACACTTACTGGGTCAGCCATATGAGTGTCCATGTCATCATCTTCATCGATATCAGGATGATCATCATCTTTGTGAGTAAGGACTCTGCCTCTAGTAATGAATCCCATCTGACGAAAGGTAGTATCGCCAATTTCCGAGCCAACAACTTGAGTGGCTTGGACAAGTTCTCCTTCAACATTGACACCTTTGTACTCCAAGATTCTAGAAATAAGAAGAGCATAAGGAAGGTGATAAGAATGAGATTTCTTAGCTTTTACCATAGTGTCAGCAATGAGAGCAGGCCAATCGATGTGGATGTGATTCAGGATCCCATACAGAAGAAGTAGATCCTGTTCAGAGCATTGAGCATGATTGGTTGCTCTAGGACATAGGATCCAGACAAGTAAGTAGTGAATCATCCTTTCTTCAACCTTGAAACCTCCAACAAGCAATTGCCTTCGATTAGTCTGTTGTTCAGGGTGACGTAGGAAGGATTGGAAGGTCAATAATCGATCGAAATCTTGGAGTCCGAGATGAACTTTAACAGCATCATCCCAGATGGGTAGTTGGGCAATGTTGGTCCATACATCATCATCTAAAATTATAGGGACACCCTTGACTTTGGTGGAAATAATCCCATCTCGATATCTCAAGTTGAAGTAGAACACTCTGATGAGATCGGGATAAATGCAACCGTTTTGCTCCACCAGATTTGAAAGTCCTTGATCATTAAACAGCGCTGGAAATTGAAATCCATAGAAACGGAAAAAATCAAGGCGAATATACTTTACTGCCATGATTCTTCGCTCTTGCCAGGAAGAAACATAGTCCGCATGTCTTTCTTGATCTGAAATCCATCCATCAATCGTTGCCGGACGTGGTTGAGAGGAAGAGGATGCTCCAACAGCTCTGCGGCGATGTCTCCTTGAATCTGCCATGGAGAAAGGTTGAGGGAGTGATAGTTTGAGAGAGTGAGTAAAATTGGAGGGATTGGAAGCTCAAGATTTTGATTTCAGTAGTTTCTAGGTGCAAAGAGATGGCTAACAATCGATTATAGAGGCCTATTTATAAGAAGAAGGGAAGAACTAGCCGTTTATGGCCGTTTTGAGCCGTTATGGAGTCTCCAACGGCTTTATTTTTGAAACTGTTAGCGTGATAATCGATTATCGTAAGTGATAATCGATTATCTGCTCGTTGATCACTTTCCAGAAATTTTGCGATAATCGATTATGTATGAAGATAATCGATTATTTTCTCATGATTTTCCAGAGATAAATTTGAAGATTCATAATCGATTATTGGGTGGGATAATCGATTATCTCAGTGTAAAGGATGTCCAGGTTTGGAATAATCGATTATGACCTGATGATAATCGATTATTAACACTGATCTTACGAAAATTTGCAAAGAACCATAAATGTGGAGTCTAAGACATGTCTAATACCCCTAACTCTCTTCTAAGCTCATAGAATCTATCTTTAGGCAGGGCTTTAGTAAAGATATCAGCTAATTGATGTAACGTGTCAATGTATTCAATTTGGCAATCTCCTTTTTGAATGTGATCTCTCAAGAAGTGATGTCTAATTTCAATGTGTTTAGTTCTTGAGTGCATGATGGGGTTCTTAGTTAGGTTGATGGCACTAGTATTATCACATTTCAGAGGAATGTGATCAAGAAAAATATCAAAGTCCTCTAGTTGTTGTTTCATCCACAAGATTTGGGCACAACAATTGCCAGCAGCAATGTATTCAGCTTCAGTAGTAGATAAAGCTACACAAGCTTGTTTCTTTGAATGCCAAGACACTAAAGAACAACCCAGAAAATGACAAGTGCCACTAGTACTTTTTCTATCAATTTTACAGCCACCATAATCTGCATCAGAGTATCCTATTAAACTAAGTGAGGCATCAGAGGGATACCAAAGTCCAAATGAAGTAGTTCCCTTAAGATATTTTAGAATTCTCTTAACTGCAGTCAAATGAGATTCTTTAGGATTGGCTTGGTATCTAGCACATACACAAACACTCTGCATAATATCTGGTCTACTAGCAGTTAAGTATAGCAAGGATCCTATCATGCCTCTAAACATGGTTTCATTCACTCCTTTTCCAATTTCATCCTTATCTAAATAACATGAAGTACCCATGGGTGTATGATGAATCGTTATTTCTTGAATTAGATTTAGTTTATTGCACTTAAATAAACCGGGGAATTGTGTTTAATTGTTTGTTATTTCCCAGTTTTCCGAATTCCGCTTAATTTGGTCGGAAATTTGTAATTGTGCTAATTTGGATTTTCTGAGCTGATTAAGTGCAATTTTGAAATGCAGGAAAATTTCGGAAATACATTTTGGGACATCAGGAAGAATGCCAAATAAATTCAAGACTCTCCAGACAGACATTTTTGAATTAATTAAATTGTAATTCAGTAGTTTAAAATTTCTGTATCAACTCTTATATTTTGGGTCAATTTTTGGTAAATTAGAGTAGACCCAAAAAAATTAGAAGTTAGTGATTTAGACCTAGGTTTTTCTTTTGTGTGGACCCCACCCTTATTAAAGGTGACCCACGGCTCTTGAAAAGCCCTAGCCGCCACTTTACACAGACCCATTTTTTTTTCCGGCACTTTGTTTTAAGGCTACTGTTTTTAGTTTCTCTTCTCTGGGTTCTTGTTCCGGGGGGCACGGTTACTTCTTTGTGGTAGACTCTCGGCTCTTGATTTTTGATGCCATATGGTATTTTTGGAACTTTGTCTTGGGGCGGAACATTGGAACGAATGAAATGAGAGCTGATTTTTATCTTTTTCTCTGATTTCTCATTGCCTATTCATTGGTTTTCTGCACTTTTGATTGAAGTGGGGTTCAGCCGTCACACTTATTTCGGTTGTGGTTTTTGGACTTTGAATGTATTTTTTTCTTTAAATGAAGAATGGCAAGGAAAAAGGGTGTGTCCGTAATGTGCAGTAGAAATGAAATGGTGCGCAGAGAATGAGCTGGAAGAGAAGTGGAAGGCTGAATCATTTTGTTGAGGTTGATGCACGGCTGGAAACTTAATAGGTGGATGCTCAAAGCCTTGGAGAAGAATGAAGCGGTGTTGAGGTGGAAGCATTGATTGATGGTTGGATTTCATTTTATAGCGAACGCTGATTTCATTTAGCTTTGGAGAAAAACAAAATAGCCGATTCAGGAGTAGTGGTTTTAGAAAAGAAGAGGTGCTGTCATATAGAGCAATGTGTGTGTGTGTTGGAGCAACGTGTGCGGACAGGGGAGGAGCGCTTCTTTCTCTTCTTCTAGGCGCACGGTCATTCACGGGAGCTGGGAGCATTACACGTAAGAGTGTCACGGCCTGAGGTGTGCACGGGCGTGTTGTGCTGGACGTGTGGAAGGTAGGTGGACCGAGAGAAGGAGGAAGAGCAATTGGTGTGCACGAAAAAGTGGAGCTGTCACGGTTTGGAAGAGAGAGCTGAATTCTTTTCACGTGTTGGAGGAGTGAAGTGCCACGGCTGGAAGGAAGAAGTGCAGTGATGTCCAAGCCATTTGATGCCCACGTGAATTGATGGGACGTGTGGAGATTTAATTTGGAGGAAGCATGTAATGAGACGTGTAGGAGAGAATGGTGTGCACGGAAATTAGATGGTATGGCTGGATGGTGTTTTGCATTGAATGAGTGAAAGATATTAGAATGTAGAGGTGGTAGGTAGGAGCTGGATAGCACGTTGATGGAGAAATGGTGGACACGGGGCATTCAATATGATGTGTGATGAACAAATTTATGATCACCAAAATATGATGTCACAAACTTGTTTCACAATCGGCAAGTATGACCGAATCGTTCAAGTAATAAACTTGGTAAGACCAAGTATCGTTCTCCCAAAGGACTCACGGCCTAGTTTAGTTGTGTGGTTTGTTGATTAGCTAAGAATTAAGAACGAAATATTTGGAATTTAATATGCAAGACAGAAAATAAACATGTATGCATGAGTTTTGATCAATGGCAAAAGCAAAAGATAAACACTTTCAATGAAATATATGAATGAATATGTTGTTGAGGGTCAATTTCATCTCATCCACTCTCATATATTCTAGGAATTCAACATTCAAATCATCATTGTTAATGCCACTCTCTAAAGTACCATTCTAGATGGCTTCTCCCTAATCACGAGTTCATACAATTCCTAGCATTCCTAATGATCAGTTCATAAGTGCAGGAGCTTAACGACAACCAATATAATATTGGGAGAAATTCCCCGGATCTAGACTTCCCCGTACGTGCCCGTATCGACAAAACCAATAATCATGCATCGAATGAGTTAAACCATGCAAGCATTAAGCAAAGAGGAAAAACCCTAACTAATGATGAAAGAAAGCATAAATCTTAGATTAAGATGCAAGCATAAATTCCATATATGAGAGCTTCAAGAGATTACATTGATTCCCCAACAAACATACAAGGTTTAGTTCACCATATTCATGGTGAACCTAGATGAATAACAATGAAAGAATGAAAGAATAAACCCAATAAAGGTGAAGAGGTAGCCTGAGCATCCAAGATCCTCCTTCAAAGGGGTGGAAGAGAGAGTGTTTGCCTTGTTTCTGCCAAAGATACTAACCCCTAGGACGTGCAAGTCCTTATATACTATTCTAGAGTTACAAAAGATTACAAAAGCCCAAGCCCAAAAAGTGCCGCTCAGCGGTAAAATACCGCTCAGCGGTAACTACGCTTCACTTTTCTTCCCCTCAGCGGCCAGTTTGCCCCTCAGCGTGACTCCCGTGACCTCCTGAGTGCCGCTCAGCGGTAAATTGCCGCTGAGCGGTGCCTTTGACTTCTCTTTTTGCACTCTTTCTTATCTTTTCTAATGTCATCTCTCTCCTTCTTCACTTCTTTCACCAAATTCACCTTAAAACCTGCACAAAAACACTTAAATCAAGCATAAACCTGTCCAGCTCTCTTATTTCTGAAAATATAGATAAAAGCATGATTTCAAGCTAGTTTTTAAGTCTAAAGGTTGCTTTTAGTATCAATTTTAAGCATGAAAATAACAGTTTTTCAACTGTTATCACAACCCCAAACTTAGAACTTTGCTTGTCCTCAAGCAAACAAAATGTAACTCAATCTCCAACCAATTTATATGATGGTTCACTCATTCAAAAATCCTCTTTTTCAAGATAAGTAAAAACTTCACTCAAACTTATGACCAAGAGTTCATTCAAGATGTGCACATGCTTTAGTGTTCACAAAGTAATTTAAGTTCCAACAAATGCTATTTTTCATGAATGATCAATCAATTAAGCATGGATGTTCATGTGCTTATGGAATATTTCCTCACTAGGTAAAGTGTTTCACTCAACACACAAGTGTATAAGAGGTAAAGTGTTTCACTCATTCACTCCACTATCACAATGTCACATGAATCAACTTTGCCTTTCATTTTACCACAATCAAAAACATTCACAAGCATGCATCATCACAAGGACTTTTCAATGGCTTATAATGTGGCTGGGCTAACAAGAAAATTGGTTTTTCTGGATCACAAAATCCTTGAGTTAAGAGAATCATAACAACACAATTATTCTTATTTATCCCAACTTTATTTTGCCTTTGCATTTGCATTTGCATTGAGCTTTGCTTCTTTTTCTTTTCTTCTCTTTTTCTTTGCATATTCTTACTTTTTAGCTCTTAGCTCAATGCTTTTCCTTTTTCATGTTTCCCCAACAACCCCAAACTTGAACATTTGTCAATACCACACAAGATCTTCTACTTAACTCAAGGTAAAGATTTTCAATCAAGGGTTTTCAGTGTATATTCAAGGCTAAGGGTTCAAAGGATAGAACACAAAGTGTTCTCTTTTAGTGGGCTAACTTTATGAATTTGGCCAATAAAAAGGGTTCCAACAAACGGCCTTGATCACATGATGCAAAACAAGCAATTGATTCAATCATAGAAAACCTGGGCAAAATCATTCATGCTTTCAAAGTAATAGCATTCAACAATAACAACTCTGGAGCTCAAAACCTCACATATAAGCTCATTCACATTTGACATACACATCCTGCTTAATTTCACAATCACAACCATGATATCCTACATTTGTTCACAAAGCTTGTGAATCACCTGTATAAGCATTTTAATGTGCACATCATCTCAACATCAATCAATCAATAAGCATCATCAGGCATTACTTATCACACAATCACAGTTAATAGCAAACCATCATAATAAACCAGGTGTTCAATAGAGTACATCAAACCCTAATCTAAAAACAAAAACAAATAAGTTCAGAAAACTTAAACCACAAAAGCATAATCATATAATAGCATTCATCAGTAAATGCTATCTCAGCTCCTCATCAATCTGAGCTGTCCTCTGTATCTTCCTCCTCCTCTTCATCATCATCATCATCAAATGCATCCTCCTCCTCAGCTTCATCTTCTTCCATGTCTCTAGCTGAAGCTTCAGATGCTCCAGCTTCATGCAATGGTTCTTCTGGCCAAGCTACCACGTTCTGGAGGTGTATCATACATCCCCACTATCATCTCAGCAGTGGCCACCTGCCCTCTGTGAATGGACTGCAACTGAGCACCTATAAGAGACATATACATGTCCCTCATCTGGAATGGTTCTGCTTCATGTGTATCCGCAGATGTCCGGCTCTGTGCTGGCCCTCTCTCTCTACGAGCCTAGCGTGGTGGAACTGGCTGAGCTGCCTCCTCACCTCCACAGTACTGTCTGTAATAGGCCTCATCTATAGCTTTTCTTGGCCTCTCAAATGGTGGAACAGAAGTGTCCACCCCAGCTAGCTTGCAAAGGTGAGTGATCAAAGAAGGATGTCCTAGTGGTGCTTTGTTGTTTGAGGTGTTAGCACACACACTAATCTCATCAGCTATCACCTGCCCAATATTAACATTCAAATTTCTGATAGCACAATAGATGAATAGTGCCCTGCTGAGAGTGATATCTGACACATGTGAACATGGTTGAATGTTGGCATGAGAAAATGCCATCCAATACTTTGCAAGAGGAGTCAAATCTGTCCTCCTAATATTAACCACTGAGCCAGATCTATTCCTTTGGAAGTGTCCTCCAGGTATACACAGTACTCTCTCCACATCCTCAAAATCAGCACCTTCCTCCATGCTAAGAGCAAACTGGCATTGCTCACCAGCCCACACAGTATCCAAGAAGTTGTTGATAGAATCAGGATCATACCTGATAGCATGGCCTCTGACATAGCCCAAATAATTCTCAGCTGGATAATCACCAATCTTCTTTGCATTGGTGTAGAATTCCTTCACCACAGCTATGTTGGCAGGTGCTTGATAAGTGGCTAGCTTTCCCCAATCATTCCCTAACACTTGCTCTCCAAATTGAGGAGCAAAGTTAGGTATCATTCCAACCTTTCTCTCCATCAGAAGTCTCCTGTCCTGAACCACCCTAAAGTGCTTCTCATGTTTCCTAGAGAGGAACCTGCTATTATGGGGTTGCTCTGGTTCCTTTTCCTTCCTCTTGGTTGCCATGGTTTTCAATCTCTTTCCTGAAGAGGATGTCATTCCTGCATTCAAACACAATTACAAAACCACAGAACATGATGTTAATCATTAGTAAACACAGAACACAACTCCTTTCGAAGCTAAACCACCGCTGAGGGCCAGAATTTCCCCTCAGCGCCACCAGTGCCACATTCAAACACGCAACAAACCAGAAAAAGCAAATCTGGCAGAGTGCCGCTCAGCGGTAATTGCCGCTCAGCGGTGATCTGCAGATTTTTGCAAATCTCGTTTTAAAGCTGTCCTAACTCCACCCAAATTCCATTTTCAGTTTTCCAGTTCATAATCAAGCAGTTTAATCGGTTCAAACATCAAATATATCATCAAATCATGCATAGAAATCAAAACCCCTAAATATTCATGCTTTGACAATCACATTCAAATTCAAGAACCCTAGAATGAACAAAATGCATTTTACTTACTTGGGTGGAGATGCTAGATGATATGAGAATGCTTCCAAACTAGAATGCTCTCTTCCAACCCCAAACTTTGATGGCACACTAATGAACAAGTGAGTGGAAGAGAAATTTTTCTAAGAGGGGAGAGTGAAAAGATGTGGAAAACCTAGGAGAAGGTATATGGGAGTGCTTGTGCAGAGAAGAGCTTGAAAGAATGAAAAATCGCGCAGCTTAGGGTTTAAAAATACCCCAATGGGCTCGGGTTCCGCTAAGGGGAACTTAAGCCCATCTGCGATAGTACCGCTCAGCGGTAATTGCCGCTCAGCGGCACTTTCGTGATGTGCCCTTCTCCTTCTTTTCTTGACCTACGTGCCTCCTAGACATACCCCTCACTGGTTCCCTGCAATTCAATGTTAAAAATGCTTATGCAAATCCTAACTAAAATAAACAAACAGAAAACAATCAATCAACTGGGTTGCCTCCCAGGTAGCGCTTGTTTAACGTCACGAGCCTGACCCAAAATCCACCAACACCCATCAGTAGGTGTTTCAAACTTACCAGCACCCATCAGTAGGTGCAAAATCTTCTCACCAACACCCATTAGTAGGTGTTACAAACTTAGTATCCTTCAGTAGATACTTAACCACCTAGCATCCTTCAGTAGATGCTAGATCCAACAAAATAATGTCCAGAATAATGTTCACAGATTAAAAGTTACAAAACCAAAACAAATCAAAAGTTTGTAATTCTACTGGGTTGCCTCCCAGCAAGCGCTCCTTTAACGTCATTAGCTTGACCCAATAAAGCTCATGTTCCATCTTCTTTTTCTTCTTCCTACTGAACTTCTTCAGAAATTTGATCAAACCAGGAACCTGTTGCAGTGTCTCAATCATAGGAACTTTAATCTCCAATTTCTTGAAGATTTCCATAAAGGACTTAAATTTCTTTTCCTTCCTATGATTCTTCTTTAGATGAGGATGGGATTTTTCATATGATTTCTTCTTCTTTCCTCTCATCTTCTTTTTCTTATGCTTCCTCTCCCCAAATTTTCTCTTTTTCTTTTCTCTTATGTTTTTCTTCCCTTCTCTTTTTCTTCTCAACTTCTTTATTTTCACACAAATTTTCTTCCTCTCTTCTCTCTCAACCACTTCTTTTTCTTTTTCATCATCTTTAACTTTCTCACTCAACTCTTCTTTTTCTTCTCTCTCTATCTTTTCCTCATCTCTCTCTATTTTTTTCTCAGCAAAAATCTTGTCACTTTCAGTGACAATGGCTTGACCTTCCTCCTTAAGGTTAACTTCAGTATTAACCTTAACATTCAATTTTGGACTAATGAAACGAAGGTGCATCTCTAACCTTTTACATGATTCTTCAATGCTTTTCTGAGTAGAGTTAGAATTTTTCAAAAATTGTTGAAGGGTGTCATCCAAATTTACTGATGGAGAGGGTTGTTGCTGCCATTGTTGTGGTGGCGGCCTATCAAATTCTTCGGCAGCTTGACTGGTTTTGTGATGACAATCAGGTATCTGTATGTACTGTTGAACTGCCTCCTCCAACGTTATCCTTCTTCCTGATAGAGAGGGTTTTTTCTGCCTTTGTTGTGGTGGTAGATTCTTAAATTGTTCGATAGCTTGCCAAAATTGATCATTATCCATGCTTGAGTGAGATCCCACCAGTGATTGAAATTACCTTAGTAGAATTGAGTGCCTATTAAATTCTTGTTCGAATTGCATCCTGCAAACATTAGGCACAAAACACTAGAAAATATTTGTTAGCACAAAAAGATATATATTCAGAAGATAAAAGATTCAGAAGATAAAATAAAATAAGATAAAATAAAATAAAATAAAATCTAATCTAATCGAATAAAATCAAATCAAATCTAATCTAATCAAATAAGATAAAATCAAATCAAATCAAATCAAATCAAATCTAATCTAAGCAAATAAAATAAAATAAAATAAAATCTAATCAAATAAGATAAAATCAAATCAAATCAAATCTAATCTAATCAAATAAAATCAAATCAAATCAAATCTAATCAAATCAAATAAGATAAAATAAAATAAAAACAGAATTTCAAAATTAAAGTCAAAGATAATCAATAATCACACAAATTAACCAGTTAAACCACGAGTCCCCGGCAACGGCGCCAAAAACTTGATGAACAAATTTATGATCACCAAAATATGATGTCACAAACTTGTTTCACAATCGGCAAGTATGACCGAATCGTTCAAGTAATAAACTTGGTAAGACCAAGTATCGTTCTCCCAAAGGACTCACGGCCTAGTTTAGTTGTGTGGTTTGTTGATTAGCTAAGACTTAAGAACGAAATATTTGGAATTTAATATGCAAGACAGAAAATAAACATGTATGCATGAGTTTTGATCAATGGCAAAAGCAAAAGATAAACACTTTCAATGAAATATATGAATGAATATGTTGTTGAGGGTCAATTTCATCTCATCCACTCTCATATATTCTAGGAATTCAACATTCAAATCATCATTGTTAATGCCACTCTCTAAAGTACCATTCTAGATGGCTTCTCCCTAATCACGAGTTCATACAATTCCTAGCATTCCTAATGATCAGTTCATAAGTGCAGGAGCTTAACGACAACCAATATAATATTGGGAGAAATTCCCCGGATCTAGACTTCCCCGTACGTGCCCGTATCGACAAAACCAATAATCATGCATCGAATGAGTTAAACCATGCAAGCATTAAGCAAAGAGGAAAAACCCTAACTAATGATGAAAGAAAGCATAAATCTTAGATTAAGATGCAAGCATAAATTCCATATATGAGAGCTTCAAGAGATTACATTGATTCCCCAACAAACATACAAGGTTTAGTTCACCATATTCATGGTGAACCTAGATGAATAACAATGAAAGAATGAAAGAATAAACCCAATAAAGGTGAAGAGGTAGCCTGAGCATCCAAGATCCTCCTTCAAAGGGGTGGAAGAGAGAGTGTTTGCCTTGTTTCTGCCAAAGATACTAACCCCTAGGACGTGCAAGTCCTTATATACTATTCTAGAGTTACAAAAGATTACAAAAGCCCAAGCCCAAAAAGTGCCGCTCAGCGGTAAAATACCGCTCAGCGGTAACTACGCTTCACTTTTCTTCCCCTCAGCGGCCAGTTTGCCCCTCAGCGTGACTCCCGTGACCTCCTGAGTGCCGCTCAGCGGTAAATTGCCGCTGAGCGGTGCCTTTGACTTCTCTTTTTGCACTCTTTCTTATCTTTTCTAATGTCATCTCTCTCCTTCTTCACTTCTTTCACCAAATTCACCTTAAAACCTGCACAAAAACACTTAAATCAAGCATAAACCTGTCCAGCTCTCTTATTTCTGAAAATATAGATAAAAGCATGATTTCAAGCTAGTTTTTAAGTCTAAAGGTTGCTTTTAGTATCAATTTTAAGCATGAAAATAACAGTTTTTCAACTGTTATCAATGTGGCAGTAGTGTAGTCCCATCTTTGAAAAGAAGGAGCGGATTCAATTTGTGGAGAATGGTGGTTTTTGGTTTTAGAAAAAGTAGAAGTATTGATTTTATTTACATAGTATCAGCAACATGTTAGGTGATTAAATATGGGTAGGTGTCACGTTTGCAATGTAGGGAGAATACAGAGGTAGCGTTGGTGTGCACGTGGACGTGTGGGAAAAATTAGGAGATAATCAGGAGCAGCATCACAGAAGAAGTTGGTACACGCACAAGGTCACATCATGGGAAATTATTCCCCTTGTCACGGTTGGCTGAATTGAAGAAAGGAAGCACATTTTTATTTTGGCTTTAAGAAGAAGAAGAGTTGTTACATTTAGCCTGGGAAGAAGCACAAAAGTGGTGCCACGGTCTTAAAAAAAGATGGTTCACAACAAAGTTTATTTTACAACTTGAAGCGTTTATTTTTTTTCCCGTTTCTGTGATAAATTATTTATTTTATGTTTAGGTTACAACATTGTGCATTTAATGTTTTAGTTTGAGTGTTGCATGTTTACAGCTTGAAATGTGTTTGGGTATTTATCTGTTGTAATTTCCATTTTAATGTTTTTATTCATGTTCGGTTGTGTTTAATTCCAGTTTTAATTTAGTTTATTTTCAATCACAAGAACACTTTCAAAACCCCCCCCCCCAACTACGTGTTGACCAAAGACTGAACCTCATTTGGTCCTTGTGAGACGACCTAGGAGTCACTTCCTAGCACTGTACTGCATTCTTTTATGCACAACTTTTGTTGGGAGGTGCGACCCTCTCATCAGTGTACTAGCTTCTTTGCAGCTATCCATACCAAATTTCTTAAGAATTTCTCTACAGTATTTAGTTTGGGAGATGAATGTTCCACCATTCATTTGTTTTATCTGTAGTCCTAAGAAAAAGTTTAATTCTCCCATCATACACATCTCAAATTCTCCTTGCATTATTTTTGCAAACTCTTCACACAAAGAGTCATCAGTTGACCCAAAAATGATATCATCTACATAAACTTGTACAATCAAGATGTATTTTCCTACTTTCTTTATAAATAAGGTTGAATCAACCTTACCTCTAGAAAAATTATTATCAAGTAAGAAGGTACTAAGTCTTTCATACCAAGACCTAGGTGCCTATTTAAGACCATACAAGGCCTTTTTCAACTTATAAACATGATCAGGAAATTTGAAATCCTCAAAACCAGGAGGTTGACTAACATATACCTCTTCTTTTATGAAACCATTTAAAAACGCACTTTTCACATCCATTTGATACAATTTAAATTTCATCAAAGATGCATATGTAAGCAACAATCTAATTGCTTCTAACCTGGCCACTGGTGCATATGTTTCATCATAGTCTATGCCTTCCTCTTGACAGTAGCCCTTTGCAACTAGCCTTGCTTTGTTCTTTGTGATGTTTCCATCCTCATCAAGCTTGTTCCTAAATACCCATTTGGTTCCTATGACTTGATAATCATCTTGCTTTGGAATAAGTTCCCAGACTTCATTCCTTTCAAATTGGTTTAGCTCTTCTTGCATAGCAACGCACCACTTATCATCTTGAAGAGCTTCCTTTATATTCTTGGGTTCTATTTGAGACACAAAAGCTACAGTTAGACAAAAATTATTAAGATTATGTCTAGTAGTTACTCCTTTTGAAATGTCTCCAATGATGTTGTCTAAGGAAAGTCCTCTTGGTTGTTGATAGCTTTTAGAATCAACATCTTGAGGTGTTTCTTGAAGTTCTGGAGGATAGTTCTCATTTAGATACATCTCTTCAAGAGCTTCCTTCAAATAATCCTCATCACCTGCAATAGGTTTGTTTGACTCAAGAGGGTTTTCCTCAAGGTCCACAATCTCATCAAAGACAACATGCATTGATTCTTCAATTGTTAAAGTTCTTCTATTAAATACTCTATATGCTTTACTGGTCAAAGAATATCCTAGGAAAATTGCTTCATCAGATTTTGCATCAAATTTGCCTAGATTATCTTTTCCATTATTCAAGACAAAGCATTTGCACCCAAATATTTTCAAGTGAGATACATTTGGTTTTCTACCATTTAACAGTTCATATGGAGTTAATTTCAGAATTGGACTAATAAGCATCCTGTTTAACACATAACAAGCAGTACTAACTGCATCAGCCCAAAAATATTTTGGCAAATTAGATTCATTCATAAGGGTTCTAACTAATTCTTCTAATGATCTATTTTTCCTTTCAACAACACCATTTTGTTGGGGAGTTCTAGGTGCAGAAAAGTTATGTGCTATGCCATATTCTTCACAAAATTTATCAAAAGATTCATTTTCAAATTCTCCACCATGATCACTTCTCAATGTTTTGATTTTCATGTCTTTTACATTTTGAATACGTTTAGCAAAAGATTTAAAGGCTTTGAAAGCTTCACTTTTCAAATTTAAAAAGAAGGTCCAAGTGTATCTTGTGTAATCATCAACAATTACAAGAGCATAGTAGTTTCCACCAAAACTTTTAATTCTAGATGGACCAAACAAGTCCATATGCAAAAGCTCTAAAGGTTTTGATGTAGAAATCATGCTTTTAGATGAAAATGAAGATTTTGTTTGTTTACCCTTCTGACATGCAGAACAAAGTTTATCTTTCACAAATTTTAGTTTAGGCAAACCAATCACAAGATCCTTAGAGACTAATTTATTTAAGTGTTGCATGTGAATATGTGCAGCTCTTTTGTGCCATAGCCATGGATTTTCTTCGTTAGCAACTAAGCATGTTATACTATGACTACATTCACTCTCAATGTCAATCAAATATATGTTATTATGCCTAACACCTTGCAAAGCAATTTCAGCAGAATTTTTAAAATAAACAGTACAATTGTCACTCTCAAAAGTTACCTTGAAACCTTTGTCGCATAGTTGACTTATGCTTAGAAGATTATGTTTGAGTCCTTCAACGTATAAGACGTCTTTTATTGTCAAAGTGTTTCCTCCTCCAATGTTTCCAGTACCCATTATTTTGCCTTTGTTGTTATCCCCATAAGTTACAAATCCTTGCTTCTTCTTCTCAAAAGAGATGAATCTTTTCTTGTCACCAGTCATGTGTCTTGAGCAACCACTGTCAAGATACCACAGTGACTTCTTGGACTTAGATTGATCCTACAAAACAAGTTAGCAAGAATTTTAGGTCCCCAATCTCAATATGGGTCCTTGGGGTTAGTTTGTGCAAGTTTACATCATCTCACAGCTTTAACCCAAGCATATTTGCCACTTGGAACACCAACATGTTTAATGTTGCATTTGTTTGATGTGTGACCATGCTTCATACAGTAGAAACAACAAGCATTACTTACTTTTTTAACAAAAGTCCCTTTTTCAACCCAAACTCTACGAGTTCTTCTTTCTTTGGACTTATTTATTTTATGCATATTTCTATTTTTAACATTTCTTCTTTTAAAGTTTGTCTTAGCATGTGAATTAGTCTTGGTTTCCTTTGCAAGTAAGTTTTCAAGTATGTCAATATCAAACATATGATTCTTACAAGACAAACATTCAACAGGTTCAACAGTAGCATTTGCATCAGATAATTTTGTTTCTAAAGAACTAACTTTATTTCTTAAGACAACTTCATCATCAAGCAACTTTTCATAATTCAATTTTAATTCATTGTCCTCTTTCTTAAGTTTTTTATGTGCAACATTAAGCTTTTCAGATTCAATCAACAATTCATAGAAAGCCTTTTGCATATCTAATTCACTATATTCAAAGCTGGAATCACTTACTTGGCTTCCAGTATCTTCTGATTCAGCCATTAGACAAATATTGGCTTCTTCTTCTGTGTCACTTGAACTTGTTGAACTAGAGGCATTATCCTCCCAAGCTATGTATGCTTTCTTTTTCTTTTGAAATTTTCTCTCCTTCTTGTCTTCACTTTTCCTGCTATTTGGACACTCAGATTTTACGTGCCCTCTTTCTCCACAACCGAAGCACTTTACGTTTGATGGAGATTCTTGACTTTCTTTCCTATCTTTGTGAAACTTGTCCTTTCCCTTTGCTTTCATGAACTTTGTAAATTTCTTTATCATCAAGCTCATATTTTCTTCATCATCAGAATCATCTTCTTCGATCCTCTTAGAGCTTTTTCTTTTAGAAATTTCAGACTTGAAGGCTAGAGTTTTCCTTTTGCCTTGATCCTCTTCAGCAGTCAATCTCCTCAGCTCAAGTTCATGCTCACGGAGCTTTCCAAACAAGATTGGCATTGACATCTGAGTAAGATTTTGAGATTCCGAGATTGCAGTCACCTTTGGTTGCCAAGACCTGTCCAGAGATTTCAGAATTTTCACATTAAGTTCATCAGTATCAAAAGTCTTACCCAATCCTGTTAAATGATTCACAATATGAGTGAATCGTTTTTGAACATCAGAGATTGTTTCTCCAGGTTGCATTCTGAACATCTCATATTCCTGAATGAGAGTGTTCTTCCTAGCACGCTTTACGTCCTCTGTTCCTTCATGAGTGACTCTGAGGACTTCCCACATTTCCTGTGTTGTCTTACACACTGAAATTCTATAAAATTCATCAAGTACAACAGCAGATGAAATTATATTGCGAGCTTTAATATCAAACTGAGCTCGTCTATTTTCTTCAGCAGTCCAATTAAAATAAGGTTTTTCAGTCTCTACACCATCAACAGTATTCATAGGAATATAAGGACCATTTTGTACAGCTTCCCAGATACCTCTATCAACAGACCCCATAAAAATCTCCATTCTAACTTTCCAAAAAGCATAGTTATCACCAGTAAACAGTGGAGGTCTGTTAATGGAAGCACCCTCAGCATATACAAGGTTTTGATTGTGACCAGCCATTTTCGCAAATTTTGAAAGACTATCAAAGCAAGCTCTGATACCAATTGTTGGTATCTGAGGGGGTAATTTTCGAAGAGTATAGCGCAGCGGAATTAACACTCAGAGAGCGGAAAGCGTATTTGATCACAATTAAACTTAATTTGGTCCTTTTAGTAAAAATAATTTTCTTTCAGAAAATTAATCAAACAGTTGATGAACGTACAATAAAATGAGTATAGGGAATAAGAAGAACAACACAGAATTTTTATCCTGGTTCGAATCAAAAGATTCTACGTCCAGTCGTTAATCACTATAAATAGTGATTAACCTTTTTCACTAAAAAATTGTTTAACAGATTACAAGATAATGAACAATAAAAATGAATAGAACCACTATACCAACTTGAAGAGAACAGCTTCAGCAATCGACCAACGATTCACAAGCTTCTCCTTTCACAAGACCAGGCAGAGCACCTTGCTAACTTGAAGAGAGTCTGCTCCGACTATCGACACACGATACGCGAGCCTCTCCTTTCACAAGACCAAGCAAGGGAACAATGAACAAAAAGCTTTCTGAGAACGTTCCTCTGACACACAGTGTTCTAAGCTTTCTCAGTTCAAAAACAACGTTACTTTCTAATTTCTCCAAAACAAAATATATAGCCAAGTACACTGAATGCCAAAGGTCAGCTCCCAACTGCCATGAATAATCGATTATTGTAAGTGATAATCGATTATTCAAGTCCGTTATAGGTTTTCAAAAGTGTGATAATCGATTATATGAAGTGATAATCGATTATTCAAGTATGACTTGTGATAATCGATTATTGCTTCATCATAATCGATTATTGTAGTTAAAAATGTAAGTTTACAAGGTTTACAAGAATTTCCTACTACATTTAATTTCTACAAATTGCTTTTAACTAATTCTAATATCTTCTGCAACTAAAACTTCTTGTAGCATCATCAAAACAAATTTCTTCAAGATTTACCAATACTCCTTATTGGTAACACTTTCTGTGTGATGCCGAATGCATGAGCAAGTCTAACAAGGATATACGAGCAGGCATACGGTTTAACTGTTCCACCACCTTATATTCACTTTGTTGTATGAATTTTAAAAATTCACAAGCCTCCTCTTCAGAAACTTCTTTCTTCTCTTCCTTGTCGGGGATCTCCTCTGTCTGTGCACCCTTCCCCTTTAAGAATTCTTTTGCCTTCGCGACCATCGTTGCTTCCTTATTATTAACTCTTTCTCGTGCCAACTCTGGGGATGTCAAAATTCGACCACTCCTAGTCATTCCACCTATCCCTGATATGTTTTTGACGACAGGATCAACGCTTTGTGCTTCGCTTGACGCATGCGTCCCATATCTCCATGGGACGACTTTTTCGTTCTTATAAGGAAAAGGAGCTGGTACACGGATAACAACGGGTGACCTTCCTTGAGTTGGTGGGATAGAGGTAGTCTTAGTGAAACGAATCACCAATGGTTCTGGTAAAATCATGCCGGATTCATGATGGACAAATTTGTAAGCACCAAATTATGATGTCACAAACTTGTTTCACAATCGGCAAGTATGACCGAATCGTTCAAGTAATAAAACTTGGTAAGACCAAGTATCGTTCTTCCCAAAGGACTCACGGCCTAGTTTAGTTATGTGATTTGTTGATTAGCTAGGACTTACAAACGAAATATTCAAAGTTTAATATGCAAAGACGAAAATAAACATGTATGCATGAATTGATCAATGGCAAAGACAAAAGATAAACACTTTCAATGAATTATATGAATGAATATGTTGTTGGGGGTCAATTTCATCTCATCCACTCTCATATATTTTAGGAATTCAACATTCAAATCATCATTGTTAATGCCACTCTCTAATGTACCATTCTAGATGGCTTCTCCCTAATCAAATAGTTCATACAATTCCTAGCATTCCTAATGATTAGTTCATTACTGCAGGAGCTTAAAGGCAACCAATATAATGTTGTCAGTAAAATATTGGGAGAAATTCCCCGGATCTAGACTTCCCCGTACGTGTCCGTATCAACAAAACCAATAATCATGCATTAGAATGAGTTAAACAATGCAAGCATTGAGCAAAGAGGAAAAACCCTAACTAATGATGAAAGAAAGCATATGTCTTAATTCAAAGATGTACTCAACAAATCCATATATGAGAGCTTCAAGAGATTACATTGATTCCCCAACAAACATACAAGGTTTAGTTCACCATCGTCATGGTGAACCTAGATGAATAACAATGAAAGAATGAAAGAATAAACCCAATAAAAGGTGAAGAGGTAGCCTGAGCATCCAAGATCCTCCTTCAAAGGGGTGGAAGAGAGAGTGTTTGCCTCGTTTCTGCCAAAGATACTAATCCTAGGGACGTACAACCCTTTATATACTAATTTAGAGTTACAAAAGATTACAAAAGCCCAAGCCCAAAGAGTACCGCTCAGCGGTATTTACCGCTCAGCGGTAGTTGCGCGTCCTTTTCTTCCCCTCAGCGGCCATTTTGCCCCTCAGCGTGACTCCCGCAACCTCCTGAGTGCCGCTCAGCGGTAGTTTGCCGCTGAGCGGTGCCTTCGTCTTCTCTTTTTGCACTCTTTCTTGTCTTTTCTAATGTCACTTCTCTCCTTCTTCACTCTTTTCACCAAATTCACCTTAAAACCTGCACAAAAACACTGAAATCAAGCATAAACCTGTCCAGCTCTCTTATTTATGAAAATATGGATAAAATGCATGATTTCAAGCTAGTTTCTAAGTCTAAAGGTTGCTTTTAGTATCAAATTTAAGCATGAAAATAACAGTTTTTCAACTGTTATCAATTCATCACCAGTTTGTGCAAATACATCTCCCTCCTCCCTCTTGTAGCATACCTGCATCAGACCACGATCTAGCAGGTCTTGCAGAATTTCTTCAAACTCAACACACTCCTCAATAGAGTGCTCAGCATCTGGGTGGATCGCGCATGCCATACTCTCATCATAATCACCCTTCAAGATACCCACTTTCAGCAACGTCTCCAAAATAAACCTCCTAGAGCTCCTGACTTCTTTCACATTTCTTACCAGCTCATGTTCTTTCACTTCGACAGCATTCGTCGAAGCACTTCCATGCCCAGATAAAGGATTGGCCTCGATATTAGGCTTATCCTGTTGGAACTTTAACCACCCAGAATCAATTAGAGTCTGCACTTTATGCTTGAAAGCCAGACATCTCTCAGTGGAATGACCAGCGGCCCCTCCATGATAACTACACTTTGCATCTGCATCATAACCTCTTGGGTACGGAGGCTGCAAAGGCTTCAGGGGACAAACGACAACCAGCCCTTGTTTGATAAGATGAGGCAATAATTCCGTATAAGTTGTAGGAATTGGGGTAAAGTTAACATAATTTCTTTCTTGGTTCCTTCTTGGATAAGTATTTGGACCCACATTCATATTGGAACCTACGTTTGCCCCTCCCCTCCAATTATTCATCGGGATGTATTGTGGTTGATAGTACCCTGGTTGTTGTTGAGGCCTAATTTGATGACCAAATGACGCGTTAGCTGCATGTGGATGTTGACCCCAGTATGGTCGATAATTATGAGTGGGAGCCTGACCTCTCCACACCGGGGTTGCAGATGTTGCATGCACATCTCCTTCCTTTCTTTTTCCTAAGTTGAAATTGGGTTTTTTGGAATCTTCACATTTTTCAATCCGATCTCTATCCTCTCGCCTATCACAATGATATCGGCAAAATTTGAAGATACATTTCCCACTATATGTTCATAAAATGGTGGTTGGAGCGTATTTACAAACATTGCCACCATTTCTCTATCATACAAAGGTGGCTCAACTTGTGCAGCCAACTCCCTCCACCGTTGAGCATACTCCTTAAAACTTTCGTTGTCTTTCTTCGACATGTTTTGCAGCTGTAAACGATCTGGCGCAACATGTGTATTGTATATATACTGTTTCACAAAAGCATCAGTCAAGTCCGCCCAACAACGAATTCGAGTCGGCTCCAAATGAGTATACCAGTTTAATGCCACTCCAGCCAAACTATATTGACAAACATGGATGAGCAACTGCTCATCATAAGCATATGCAGCCATTTTTCTGCAAAACATGGTCAGATGGCTCTTTGGGCATGTATTTCCCTTATACTTCTCAAAATCTGGCGCTTTGAACTTATGTGGTATTTTGACGCCAAGAACCAAGCTCAATTTGACAACATCTCCGAATCCATAATTTTCATGTCCCTCAACAACCCTCAATCTTGCCTCTAGGCTCTCCAGTTTATCCTTCGCCCCATCAACATTACTAATTACCCCCTGAAACGAAGTATATGGCGTAGCCCCTATAGAAAAGCCCTCTCCGATAATCACAGGTGGCACCGCGGTTACTCGTATTCCATCAGACATGTTTGCATGCATTCCTTCATTTACCATAGGTGCGGACATTACAACAGGTCCCTGAGTACTGATTGGCGGTACATTAGCAGTGGTAGGGAAAGAGAATGAAGTCTGCTCCCCTTCTGTGTATTCTCCCACAGGTGGGGTGTAACCTGGAGGTAATCCATACATTGGGAACGAAACAGATTGGCTCCCAACATTGAACAATGTAGGATAATATTGAGCACTTCCCTCAACTTGCGCAGTCGTCGCCCCTCCCGTAATCTGGTCCTGTACGGATGTCGTGGAAAACTTGTCGTTGTTCTCTCACTTGTACTGATGATTATTTTTTATTAAATTAAATTAGATAAGGATGAAAAATGCAAAAAGAAAACATGATGCATGCTAGTGATAAGTGGAAATCACAGGATAACAATGACAATACTGACGGGAAATTAACACAAGCCGATACCAAACAAACATCCCTTATCTTTCATTTAAAGAAAATTTGATCCATTACATCGTCTAAGGAACAAAACACATAATTCTGATGTACATCAATCTCGCGCCCGGGCAATGAAAGATTTCATCTCTCCCACCAACCATTTACAATGATTAATAAACAATTCTATTTCTGCTGATGAATTACGAAAATGAGTACTAGCTTCAGCATTCGACACCACCTGGGGATGTCTTCAATTGCCCCATTTGCCAAAGCAGCCAACTGAGAGAAGCTTTCCTTCCAGTGCTTTACAGCCATTTCTTGCTCTGCGATGTGCTCTTCCATTCGCTTTATCAAGGCCTGATGCCTTTCTTCAAATTCTATCGACCTCCATCGCTCCTCCTGTTCCTCAATATATTCCTCCATTTGTTTTATCAGAGTTCGATGCTCTTCTTCTGCTTCTGCTAGCTTCCAACGCTCCCGATTCATATCCGCCTCAAACGACATGGCCATCTCTTTCATCTCATGCCCCGCTTTTTCTACCTGAACCTGTGCTTCTCTTAGTCTCTTCAGGGCTTCTCGCTTATCTCTTTTGGCTTCTTCGTAGAGGTGCTTCCACTGCTTTCCCTCTTCTAAAGCCACCTTGATGGAAGACCATCTAAGATGCACATTGGACCTCTTACTAGAGCCATGGCAAAGAGGATTCAAGAGGAAGAAGGACCACATACTATTTTGCTTCTATGGAAGGTTACTTATAAAAATCCTTCTTCTCTTAAATAAAGCATTTATACTTTGTTTTGTAGGAAGTAATAAATCTTGGAGACTATGATTGAGCCATCCAAGAAGATAAATCAATAGATCAAACAAAAGAGCCAAAAAGAGGTGCTTACGGCATGCACCAACATTTTCCACGTGAAATGGGCTGATGTGGAAGGAAGCACACACCTTGCTAGATGAGCTGGAAAGAGGCATGGACTTTGCTTGATCAAAATAAATCTGAATCATTTGAATTTAGGAGGGAATTAGAATTAGAAATTAGGCTCCTCTTCACCTATAAATAAGAGGGCCTTTTCCTTGTATTGATTCACTTTTGAGCTTAATGATATGCTGCAGAAATTGTTTTCCAGCTTTTGTGCTCTTAAGTCACCTTTGAATTACTACTTCTCCTCCTTTCCTCAAGCTTCCTTCCTCTGTAGGAAGGCCCTCTGAGCTGTGAGGCTTCACCCATACACCTTTCCTCCGTTAAAACACATCAAACACTGCATCATTTCATCCATCCGCTGCACCATTATTCATTACTGGTTTCCTCTGGTCTGGGACCTCTTCCTACACGTTTCCAGCTGGGAATTGGTCTCCATCACACCTTCTTCTCATTTACCCTCATGGATAATTCCTTACTTGCAACCGCTAGATCCTGTTTCACTCGAAATGTGTAATCCCTCTCAGCCTTTTGGCTTTTGACAATGTTTTCATAAGCCTGCGACTTTTCTTCATTATCATTTCTCATATCCACAAGATCATTACATGCCCTTTGTAATTCGTTTTCCAACCTAGCATTTCTCACCTTCAATTTCTCCATCTCAGCCTTCAATTGTTGCACCTCTTCACTTTCTGGGGCTTGGGATGGTTCTTCACTAGCTGATTGATCCTTGATTGGCTTGAAAGGCAACTTGACTATTTTCACTCTCTCCAGAATCCAGGTGTGATAACTAACCCTGCTATCCACTACTCCATCCCTCAAGTCCTTCTCTGCTCGAACAACATTTTCCCAGGCGCTTTTAACCTTTCTTAACAGTTCGATGAAATGCCCGTCTTCGTAATAAATGAATAGGGTAGCAAGGTAATCTGATGAAGGTGCCCCTTTCATGGGATGCCCAAATTGTCTTTGCACCAAAAGGGGGTTGTAATTGATACAGTACCGGGCACCTATGAGAGGCACATTAGGAAAACTACCACAATGTTGTATGGTCAGTTTATTTCTGAGCCAAGGAAGGCGCCATTTTATACTTCTTTCGCTCAAGCCAGCAAGGAATCGGGCCCAATCGTTTCCTCCTTTACCTTTAAGCCCTTGGTGTGACAAAGTCTCCGATAGACTCTTAACGTCGACCATCTCCTTAAACACGCGAGTTGTCATCCATGTATACAACGCCGGTAAGCAACAAAGAATCTTCTTTCCCTTTCTCTCATGGCAAAAACTCAAGGTCCCATAAACATCCGCAAGAACTGCTGTTACAGGATTCTCTGATCTGGTTTTACTCGCCACGAAGACGTCTATCGCAGTGTAATCCACGAATTCTTCTATTTTGGGAAACAAGACAATGCCATATATGGTGAGGGCTAATACATCCATGAAAGTTTCCCAATCCTCTTTATCAGCCAAGTGCTGTAAATACTGCTCTAGATATCCCTGTGATAACCCATGCACTTGATTCCTCATCATCATCCTGTCTTCAAACTCCTTGGGATGTAATTTCATGATGGCAGCAATGGTGGGTATAGAGGCATGATGCTCCAAATGTTGATAGGGAGTGGTGCCCTCCAGTGGCAAACCCAAGATATGCTCGAACTCCTCTATGGTTGGCGCCAACTGAAAGTCTTGAAATGTGAAACATCGAAGCGGAGAATCATAATATTGTGCCAAGGCTGTGATAGCCGGTATTTGTACTTCAACCTCCATTAGATTCAACAAATTTCCATATCTTCTTTGAAAGCTTTCTCTCTTTATAGTCTTAAGCCTTTTGCCCAAGTTTATCAGCCCGGTCAAGTTTCCAACATGGGTCCTTAGACTATACTTCTTTCTTAAATCGGAAGAGTCGGTGTGCCGTGTAGCATCGGATCTTGTGTTAACATCCATCTCGTATGAAATCAAGTAGGTACCTGTGATTTCCTTTAAAATTAACATGTTACTAAATGATGTATGAATATGATGCATGATAATAAAACAACATGACGAAACAAAGCACATGCATGGTATGAAATGTAATATCATAAAAAATGAACAGCGTGAGAGTTACAGAAGTACATATTCCTCCCATCGTGCCCTACCAAAGGTTCATTGCTTTAAGGTCAAGTATATGCAATCTCACAAGGATGATTCCCTGAACCTAAAGGTCAAAGGTCACTAGAGCTATGGCCCCCTTCATAGCATCTCCACAACAGTCGAGTAATCAACTAGGTGTGGAAACACATATGAAGAGAACAGACTCTAGTTGGAGTTCTCACGATAGCCAAACAGGAAGTACATCCCAGAGTGACACCGCTACACAACTCCTCTAATTCTAAGCTACGCTCAGACCCGGGTATAGGGCCCCACTCATGATATGCTGAAAGTGTGTGTGTGAAGGGAGAACATCATTCACACCCAAACCCTCACCTGCAAAACAACCAGAAAAATTCCCAGGCAGATATAAACATATTGTCTACCCTAGGGTTCAATATTCCACAGTTATTGCAGTTATTCCAAATATCAAGCATAGATAGAGAAAAGGGAAAGCAAAACACATAAGCAAAACCACATCGAATTCGCGCATTTAATTAAATTGCTCGACTCTCTAACAGTCCCCAGTGGAGTCGCCATCTGTCGCAACCGGAATCGCGACGGGACGACGATCCAAAAAGAAACGGGTTTTGAAAAGAGATTTTGGAGTCGCCACCATAGTTTATTTTGGAAAACTACGGAAAAACCATAAAATGATAAGACACAGTCCGCGAAAACCAGATTCTGGGTTCGGGAGTCGGTTACGTGTAGGGAAGGTATTAGCACCCTACAACGCCTGCCCTAATGATAACAGTTGAAAAACTGTTATTTTCATGCTTAATATTGATACTAAAAGCAACCTTTAGACTTAAAAACTAGCTTGAAATCATGCATTTTATCTATATTTTCATAAATAAGAGAGTTGGACAGGTTTATGCTTGATTTAAGTGTTTTTGTGCAGGTTTTAAGGTGAATTTAGTGAAAAGAGTGAAGAAGGAGAGAAGTGACATTAGAAAAGACAAGAAAGAGTGCAAAAAGAGAAGACAAAGGCACCGCTCAGCGGCATTTTACCGCTGAGCGGCACTCAGGAGGTTGCGGGAGTCACGCTGAGGGGCAAAATGGCCGCTGAGGGGAAGAAAGTGACGCGCAGTCACCGCTGAGCGACACTTTTTGGGCTTGGGCTTCTGTAATCTTTTGTAACTCTAGAATAGTATATAAGGGCTTGCACGTCCTTGGGATTAGTATCTTTGGCAGAAACGAGGAAAACACTCTCTCTTCCACCCCTTTGAAGGAGGATCTTGGATGCTCAGGCTACCTCTTCACCTTTATTGGGTTTATTCTTTCATTCTTTCATTGTTATTCATCTAGGTTCACCATGAATATGGTGAACTAAACCTTGTATGTTTGTTGGGGAATCAATGTAATCTCTTGAAGCTCTCATATATGGAATCTGTTGATTACATCTTTTAATTAAGACATATGCTTTCTTTCATCATTAGTTAGGGTTTTTCCTCTTTGCTCAATGCTTGCATAGTTTAACTCATTCCATGCATGATTATTGGTTTTGTCGATACGGACACGTACGGGGAAGTCTAGATCCGGGGAATTTCTCCCAATATTATACTGACAATATTCTATTGGTTGCCTTTAAGCTCCTGCACTCATGAACTAATCATTAGGAATGCTAGGAATTGTATGAACTCGTGATTAGGGAGAAGCCATCTAGAATGGTACATTAGAGAGTGGCATTAACAATGATGATTTGAATGTTGAATTCCTAAAATATATGAGAGTGGATGAGATGAAATTGACCCCCAACAACATATTCATTCATATAATTCATTGAAAGTGTTTATCTTTTGTCTTTGCCATTGATCAAACTTCATGCATACATGTTTATTTTCTGTCTTGCATATTAAACTTTGAATATTTCGTTTGTAAGTCCTAGCTAATCAACAAATCACATAACTAAACTAGGCCGTGAGTCCTTTGGGAAGAACGATACTTGGTCTTACCAAGTTTATTACTTGAACGATTCGGTCATACTTGCCGATTGTGAAACAAGTTTGTGACATCATAATTTGGTGCTTACAAATTCGTCCATCACCTAAGGCAGTACCTTTAACTAAATACGCGAATTTGATGTGGTTTTCAAAATGTTTAACTATCCCTAAAATAAAATTCTAAATAAACAAAATATATATTTTTTAGTTTTTTGGGCCCGACGAGGATTGACCTTGCTCCTACGTATTCTCATTCAGAATGAGAAATCAGGGTTACGTAGTTCTAGCTTGAAAGACTGTTTGTTGTTTGAATAAAGCCAGATGTTTTTAATTTTTGAAGATTTTATGTTTTTTATATTTTTGAGAAAAAGAAGGTAATGAGTACTAGGCCGACGCGGACGGTCGCACGAGTACTCATACCTTTAAAATAATTTTTAAATATTTTTAATTATTTTTAAAAGAGAAATAACGATATTAAGCACTAGGACGATGCGAACGATCACACGAGCACTCATACCGTTATCTACTTATTTAGGAAGACTTGAGAGTATTGAGTGCTAGGCTAATGCGGACGATCGCACGAGCACTCATACCCCCGTTTAATATTACGTAAATAAGAGAGAAAGGTATTGAACACTAGGACGATGCGGGCGATCACACGAGTGTTCAACCTTTAAAACATATTTTTGAAAGTTTATTTAAGAAAAGAAGAAAAGGTTTTTAGCACAAGGACGACGCGAGCGGTCACACGTGTGTTTAACCTTCAAAACGTATTTTTTTGTAAATTTATTTAAGGAAGAAGAAAAGGTTTTTAGCACAAGGACGACGCGAGCGGTCACACGTGCGCTTAAACCCTTAAATATTTTTGTAATAATTTTTATAAGAAAGAAGAAGAGGTTTTTAGCACAAGGACGACGCGAGCGGTCACACGTGCGCTTAAACCTTTAAAATAGTTTTGTAATAATTTTTATAAGAAAGAAGAAGAGGTTTTTAGCACAAGGACGACGCGAGCGGTCACACGTGCGCTTAAACCTTTAAAATAGTTTTGTAAAATCTTTTATTTAAACTATAAATATCATATTATTACATATATATTTTTGGATAAGTAGATGTCTAAAATAAATAGATAGAACAAAATAAAATAAGACAATAAAAAAAAATAAAAAAAAATAAATAAAACAAAAGAAATGGAAGTGGCCGAACGGACGTTGGGGGACAGATTCAGAATAACGAGCGTTCGTTGTTGAGAGAACGAACGTTCGTTGGGGGATATAACGGACGGACGTTGGTAGAGGGCACTGAATGATGAGCGTTCGTTGTGGAAATTACGAACAAACGTTGGGAACGAAGGCTGAATGACGGGCGCTCGTTGAGGAGATGACGAACGAACGTTGGGACCGAAGACTGAATGACGAGCGCTCGTTGAGGAGATGACGAACGAACGTTGGGACCGAAGGCTGAATGACGAGCGCTCGTTGAGGAGATGACGAACGAGCGTTGAGAAATGGAGGCTGAGTGACGAGCGTTCGTTGAGGAGATGACGAACGGACGTTTAGACAGTTAAGCTTAAATGACGAACGTTTTGTTATTGAAATGACGTACGGATGTTTGGATAGTGAAGATTAATGACGAACGCTCATTATTGAAAATGACGAACGGACGTTCATAAATGGAAGCTTAATGACGAACATTCGTTATTGAAATGACGAACGGACGTTTAGACAGGGAAAACTAATGACGAACGTTCGTTATTGGAATGACGAACGGACGTTTACACAGGCAAGCCTAATGACGAACGCTCGTTGTTGAAATGACAAGAGGACGTTTGGACAATGAAACTTAATGACGAACGCTCGTTATTGAAAATGACGAACGGACGTTTGGATAGTAAGCTTAATAACGAACGCTCGTTATTTAAAATGACAAACGGACGTTCAGATAGGGAAACCTAAGGACGAACGTTCGTTATTGAAATGACGAACGGACGTTTAGACAGGGAAGACGAGCGGGCGTTTGGACAATGAAGCTTAATGACGAACGCTCGTTATTGAATATGATGAACGGACGTTTGGATAGTGAAGCTTAATGACGAACGCTCGTTATTGAAAATGACGAACGGACGTTCGTTGGGGAGGTGGCTATCAAACAGTCCGTCCAAGAAATGTCCGAACGGACGTTTGGATAAGAGCCTAAATAACGAGCGTTCCAAAAAAATAAAAAGGCCCAAAGTTCCCGGACGCGCGTTCATTTCTGGGCCTGGCCCAGTCGAATGGCTTCTAACCTATAATTTCCTAGGGGTTCAGGAGGTTCAGCCTCATTCCCCACTCCCCAGCTCACGCCTTCTCTAGAGGCCCAAGGTCTCCTGCTCTACACCACGAACTCGCCGCCGCCTCTGCCATAACCGGCCACCGTCGCCTCAACCAGAACACGCCTTGGCCTCGCCGGCGGCAACTCGCGCCACCAGAACCACCACCAGCCACGACGCCACCGTCTCCGCCTTTCTCTTTTCGAAAACAGCGATTCTCAGGGATGGTCTTCCTCCGCGTTCATCTCCACGGCCACCAGATTCCCTCTCAACAGCCCGGGATGCCGGGACTCAACGCCGTCGCGCCCCTAACCTCACCGGTGCCACCAACGCCACTCTTCTTTTTTCCCATTCGAGGATTTTCTCGAATGCCAAATGCCCCCCCGCAACACGACTTTTCCTCTCTGCCTCCCCTAATTTTTATTGTTTATTGATTGGTTTAATGTTGATTGATTTTTGTCCATTCGGTATTGGAAACGATGAGTGTGTAGTGTGCATATGAGCGTGAGTGGGATAGATGATTCTGATAATGGTGCATGGGCTGACGAGATAGGGGTGAATGGAACTTATGCAGTAAGCATACATGATGAGTCTGGATGCACAGGTGAACCAGAGACTTACCTGCTGCTATGGCTGCTGCTATCGCTCTGTATTCGGTGACCTCCTCTCGCCCTTCTCTTTCTCTGCCGGTGCCAATGCTGAATCCGGATGATGATCCCCGATACCCCGTGTGTGTCCTCCTTCTCCCTTTTTCTCTCCCTTATCCATCGAAATCCTCCCCCAAAATCTTGAAAAATATTCTCTTGTAACCACCTGGTCCCCCTCCTTCAGACATGCCTCCCATACGCCCTTTTTCCCACGTTTTTTATTTCCTTTTTTCTTTTTTTTTTTAATTTTTATTTTATTATTTTTTTTTTAATATTAATTTTAATTTTATTTTTCAATTTTTCAATTATTTTGATTAATTAACTCTATTAAAACAAAATGAATATAAGAAATCAAATAGAAATTGAATTAAAAGCAAATACTTAAGTACATAAAAAAATAAAATAAAGAGGGTAAAATAAAATAAAAGAAAAATAATAGAAAACCAATAAAAGCACACTTTTTACAACCCGGACAAAATTGAGTGTTGACAACAATAAACGCAAATCAAAATATACATCAACAGTACGTTAAATCTGAGATTACGGTCACTTTTGCATGTGATAACAGTTGAAAAACTGTTATTTTCATGCTTAAAATTGATACTAAAAGCAACCTTTATACTTAGAAACTAGCTTGAAATCATGCTTTTATCCATATTTTCAGAAATAAGAGAGCTGGACAGGTTTATGCTTGATTTCAGTGTTTTTGTGCAGGTTTTAAGGTGAATTTAGTGAAAGAAGTGAAGAAGGAGAGAGATGGAATGAGAAAAGAAATCAAAGAGTGCAAAAGGAGAAGCCGAAGTCACCGCTCAGCGGCATTTTACCGCTGAGCGGCACTCAGGAGGTCACGGGAGGTCCGCTGAGGGGCAAAATGGCCGCTGAGGGGAAGAAACGAGACGCGCAATTACCGCTGAGCGGTACTTTACCGCTGAGTGGCACACTTATGGGCTTGGGCTTTTGGAATTTTAGAATAGTATATAAGCTTTAGGACGTCCTAGGGTTTGTATCTTTGGCAGAAACAAAGCAAACACTCTCTCTTCCACCCCTTTGAAGGAGGATCTTGGATGCTCAGGCTACCTCTTCACCTTTCTAGGGTTTTATCCTTCATTCTTTCATTATTGTATGTTGGTTGTCGTTAAGCTCCTGAACTTATGAACTGATCATTAGGAATGCTAGGAATTGTGTGATTATTGATTATCTTTGACTTTAATTTTGAATTTCTATTTTTATTTTTCTGTTTTTATTTTATTTTAGTTTATCTTATTTGATTTGACTAGATTAGATTTGATTTGATTTGATTTGATTTGATTAGATTAGATTTTATTTTATTTTATTTTATCTTATTAGATTAGATTAGATTTTATTTTATTTTATTCTATCTTATTTTATTTTATCTTCTGAATCTTTTATCTTCTGAATATATATCTTCTCCTATATCTTTTTGTGCTAACAAATATTTTCTAGAGTTTTGTGCCTAATGTTTGCAGGATGCAATTCGGTCAAGAATTTAACTATATGGGCACTCAATTCTTCCAAGGTCAACAAAGGAAAGCAAGAGATCTCATCTTTCAGGCAAGGCATGGAGGAATCACTAGGTCATGCATGGGACAGATATAAAAGCCTATTAAGAAAGATTCCCACGCATGGATTTGACGAAGTGGAAGTAGTCCTAATCTTCCTTGAAGGTCTTGGTTCACAAACCAAGATGATGCTTGACGCCTCAGCAGGAGGAAATATCAAATGGAAAACTTCAGAGGAAGCCACAGAAATAATTGAAAACATGGCTACTAATGATAATGAGCTAAACAGTGAGAGAGGAGCTCCTATGCAACAAAAAGGAGTTCTGCAGATGCAATCCAAAGATGCCTTGCTAGCTCTGAACAAGATACTAACTCAACAATTGGAGAATCTCACAAAGATACTTGCACAATTACCCAAAGAGTTGAAAACTGCTGCACAGGTACAAACCCAATTGTGCGAATTGTGTGGAGGCGACCATATCAATGGTCAATGTGCCTTTCCAGTTGAAGCCGTAGACGATGTAAACTACATGACCAATCAGTATCGTCAATGGAGCTACAATCAAGGGTGGAAACCACACCCAAGCATTGGTCAAGGGCAAACTGGGCAAGTGGGTCAATATAATAAGCAGCAGCAGCAACCCACCTTATGGCAACAGTTATCTATGCTTAATGAAAGGTCCATGAGGATGGAGGAAACTCTCAACAATTTCATACAAAAAACTGAGTCTACCTAAAAGAGCACTGAAGCTGCTATCAAAAATTTGGAGACTCAGATGGGGCAGATCACCAAACAGATGGAAGAAAGGCCAAGTAGAAATTGTGGGGCTAATACTGAGGTTAACCCCAGGGAAGAGTGTGAAGTGCTAGTGAGTGTAAATGTTGAAAAAGTTGAGTTGGAAAAAGAAGAGAGAAAAGAGAGAGAAGAGAAAATTTGTGTGAAGATTGAGAAAGTGAGTAGAAAAAGAAAAGAAAAAAAGAAAGTGAGAGAAAAGAAAAAGAGGACGAGAGAAAAAAAGAAAGAATTATATGAAAAACCTCTTCCTCATCCAAAGAAGTATCATAGGAAGAAGGAATTTGAGCGCTTTATGGAAATTTTCAAGAAATTGGAAATTAAAGTTCCTATGATTGAGACACTGCAACAGCTTCCCGGTTTGATCAAATTTCTGAAGAAGTTCAGTAGAAAGAAGAAAAAGAAGAAGGAACTTGAGCTTTATTGGGTCAAGCTAATGACGTTAAAAGAGCGCTTGTTGGGAGGCAACCCAGTAGATTTAAAAACTTTTGATTTGGTTTTGTAACTTTTAATTTGTGGACATTATTTTGTAAATATTTTGTTGGATAGAGCATCTACTGAACGATGCTAGGTGGTTAAGTATCTACTGAAGGATACTAAGTTTGTAACACCTACTGATGGGTGTTGGTGAGAAAATTTTGCACCTACTGATGGGTGCTGGTAAGTTTGTAACACCTACTGATGGGTGTTGGTAAGTTTGAAACACCTACTGATGGGTGTTGGTGGATTTTGGGTCAGGCTCGTGACGTTAAACAAGCGCTACCTGGGAGGCAACCCAGTTGATTGATTGTTTTTGTTTGGTTTATTTTAGTTAGGGTTTGCATAAGCATTTTAAACATTGAATTGCAGGGAACCAATGAGGGGCATGTATGGGAGGCACGTAGGTTAAGAGAAGAAGGAGAGGAGCACATCACGAAAGTGCCGCTGAGCGGTATTTTACCGCTGAGCGGTACTCTCGCAGAATGGGCTTTAGTTCCCCTTAGCGGGACCCGAGCCCATTAGGGTATTTTTATACCTCAAGCTGCGTTTTAGGGTTCCTTTCCAGGCTTTTCTCTGCACAAACACTTCCACACACCTTCTCCTAGGTTTTCCACATCTTTTCACTCTTCTCTATTAAGAAAATATCTCTTCCACTCACTTTTTCACTAGTTTTCCATCTAAGTTTTGGGTTAGGAGAGAGCATCATTGATGGGGCTGATTTCTTCATTGTGGTTTACTAATGCTTAACAATGTATCTTTTGGTTTTGTGAATTATGTTTGATGCAGGGATGGCCTCCTCATCGGGCAAAAAGAATCAAGACTATAAGATCCAAGAAGAGAAAGATACAGAGGACAGCTCAGACTGATGAGGAGCTGAGATAGCATTTACTGATGAATGCTATCATATGATTATGCTTTTGTGGTTAAAGTTTTATGAACTTATTTGTTTTTGTTTTTAGATTAGGGTTTGATGTACTCTATTGAACACCTGGTTTGTTATGATGGTTTGCTATTAACTGTGATTGTGTGATAAGTAATGCTTGATGATGCTTATTGATTGATTGATGTTGAGATGATGTGCACATTAAAATGCTTATACAGGTGATTCACAAGCTTTGTGAACAAATGCATGATATCATGATTTTGATTGTGAAATTAAGCAGGATGTGTATGTCAAATGTGAATGAGCTTATATGTGAGGTTTTGAGCTCCAGAGTTGTTATTGTTGAATGCTATTACTTTGAAAGCATGAATGATTTTGCCCAGGTTTTCTATGATTGAATCAATTGCTTGTTTTGCATCATGTGATCAAGGCCGTTTGTTGGAACCCTTTTTATTGGCCAAATTCATAAAATTAGCCCACTAAAAGAGAACACTTTGTGTTCTATCCTTTGAACCCTTAGCCTTGAATATACACTGAAAACCCTTGATTGAAAATCTTTACCTTGAGTTAAGAAGAAGATCTTGTGTGGTATTGTTCAAGTTTGGGGTTGTTGGGAAAACATGAAAAAGGAAAAGCATTGAGCTAAGAGCTAAAAAGTAAGAATATGCAAAGAAAAAGAAAAAGAAGAGAAAAGAAAAAGAAGCAAAGCTCAATGCAAATGCAAAGGCAAAAGAAAGTTGGGAAGAATAAGAAAAATTGTGTTATTATGATTCTCTTAACTCAAGGATTTTGTGATCCAGAAAAACCAATTTTCTTGTTAGCCCAGCCACATTATAAGCCATTGAAAAGCCCTTGTGATGATGCATGCTTGTGAATGTTTTTGATTGTGGTAAAATGAAAGGCAAAGTTGATTCATGTGACATTGTGATAGTGGAGTGAATGAGTGAAACACTTTACCTCTTATACACTTGTGTGTTGAGTGAAACACTTTACCTAGTGAGGAAATATTCCATAAGCACATGAACATCCATGCTTAATTGATTGATCATTCATGAAACATAGCATTTGTTGGAATTTAAATGACTTTGTGAACACTAAAGCATGTGCACATCTTGAATGAACTCTTGGTCATAAGTTTGAGTGAAGTTGTTACTTATCTTGAAAAAGAGGATTTTTGAATGAGTGAACCATCATATAAATTGGTTGGAGATTGAGTTACATCTTGTTTGCTTGAGGACAAGCAAAGTTCTAAGTTTGGGGTTGTGATAACAGTTGAAAAACTGTTATTTTCATGCTTAAAATTGATACTAAAAGCAACCTTTATACTTAGAAACTAGCTTGAAATCATGTTTTTATCCATATTTTCAGAAATAAGAGAGCTGGACAGGTTTATGCTTGATTTCAGTGTTTTTGTGCAGGTTTTAAGGTGAATTTAGTGAAAGAAGTGAAGAAGGAGAGAGATGGAATCAGAAAAGAAATCAAAGAGTGCAAAAGGAGAAGCCGAAGTCACCGCTCAGCGGCATTTTACCGCTGAGTGGCACTCAGGAGGTCACGGGAGGTCCGCTGAGGGGCAAAATGGCCGCTGAGGGGAAGAAACGAGATGCGCAATTACCGCTGAGCGGTACTTTACCGCTGAGTGGCACACTTATGGGCTTGGGCTTTTGGAATTTTAGAATAATATATAAGCTTTAAGACGTCCTAGGGTTTTGATCTTTGGCAGAAACAAAGCAAACACTCTCTCTTCCACCCCTTTGAAGGAGGATCTTGGATGCTCAGGCTACCTCTTCACCTTTCTAGGGTTTTATCCTTCATTCTTTCATTATTGTTCATCTAGGTTCACCATGAATATGGTGAACTAAACCTTGTATGTTTGTTGGGGAATCAATGTAATCTTTTGAAGCTCTCATATATGGAATTTATGCTTGCATCTTAATCTAAGATTTATGCTTTCTTTCATCATTATTTAGGGTTTTTCCTCTTTGCTTAATGCTTGCATTGTTTAACTCATTCGATGCATGATTATTGGTTTTGTCGATACGGGAACGTACGGGGAAGTCTAGATCCGGGGAATTTCTCCCAATATTATGTTGGTTGTCGTTAAGCTCCTGAACTTATGAATTGATCATTAGGAATGCTAGGAATTGTATGAACTCGTGATTAGGGAGAAGCCTTCTAGAAAGGTACTTTAGAGAGTGGCATTAACAATGATGATTTGAATGTTGAATTCCTAAAATATATGAGAGTGGATAAGATGAAATTGACCCCCAACAACATATTCATTCATATATTTCATTGAAAGTGTTTATCTTTGGCTTTTGCCATTGATCAAAAACTCATGCATACATGTTTATTTTCTGTCTTGCATATTAAACTCCAAATATTTCGTTCTTAAGTCTTAGCTAATCAACAAACCACACAACTAAACTAGGCCGTGAGTCCTTTGGGAGAACGATACTTGGTCTTACCAAGTTTATTACTTGAACGATTCGGTCATACTTGCCGATTGAAAAACAAGTTTGTGACATCATATTTTGGTGCTCATAAATTTGTCCATCAGCATGCACCCGAGCCCACAATGAATGTATCATAGCTCATATGGTGTATAGCCACTGATCATATATTCCAGAATCTCAGAAAAAACTCAACACAGCTTTGAACACAAAATTTATGACATTTTAAGCAATTAAACATGACTGTAAACATGACAGAATATGATTCATCAATGAAAATGACTCAACAAAAGTTGGACCGATTAAGATGATGAAAGACACAACCAAAACAAGGTTAGCATACAAGAAATGACTCAAGCAGAAACCTAATGAACAGATCAAGACCAAAAACACATGAATCAACACAAGACAGAGAAGGAATCATAATGAACAACACGAATATTGAAGAGATTCAACACGAATGAATAAGATCAAGACAGAATCGCAACAACTCGTGAATTTCATAACAACGCAAGAAACTTAAACTCAGATCAGAGACGTGAATCAATGGAGAGATACTTAGCTTTCGAAGCGCGGAGAACCTGAGCTCTGATTACCACATGATAGCTGACGGTTTGAGCTGAATCCGGAGACGTCGTGAAATCTGGACTTGATCGAGCTGAAGAACCGGGAAGTAGCGGAATAAGCAGATTTACTCGAGAACCCTAGGTTTTGGGGGATTAATCGGTGAAAACTCTATGGTTGAAGGTAAGTAAGGATTTAATCGGTGGAGAAGAAGGATTCAACGATTAAATCAAGGAAATGGAAAGAAATCATGATTTGACTCAGTGAATGGGTGAAGAACGATGGTGGAAGCAATGATAGAACACCAAACAAAGGTTGAATCGGTGCGAAGGTGTGAAAAGGCAAGGACAAGGCAAATCTGAGATATGGATCGGTGGAGATGACTTACGTGAGGGTTTGTGATGGTAGATCTGTGAGGAAAATGGTTGCTGGATGAGATGCACTGGAAGAAAGACGAACGCGAGAGTGATGGTTTATTCTCTCGAATGATTGAGAGAAAATTGATGAGTAGCGTTGGAGTCACAGGCACGCGTGGCAGCGACGTAGGCGTGACGGATGACACAAGCCGCGAGGACACTAGTAATTAGTGAGAGTGGCGTGAGATGGATGCTACGGAGGAGAGAGAATCTGATAATGGAAAATGAGAGAATGATAACGTGAGATGGAAGGTGGCTAGAGGAGATCCTTTGGGATTCTCTAACTTGACTTTCAAGGGAATTAAATTCTGGAGTTCTCTCAACAGAAAGTTTAATTCAATATTCTCAAAAGTACCTTACAAGAGGTGGTGGCATGTCTATATATAGGACTAAAAGTCCCTCCTATCCAGCACATGCCTAACATCTTTTACACATGCTTTTAATAAAGGTAAAAAAATACTACACTAAACTAATTGGGCTTGGGCCCGCGTATCATCTTGCCATGCTATCTTGGACAATGAGGAAGTGTTGCTCATGCTTACAGGAAAGGAACTTGCTGGAATAGGGTGATAACAGTTGAAAAACTGTTATTTTCATGCTTAAAATTGATATTAAAAGCAACCTTTAGACTTAAAAACTAGCTTGAAATCATGCTTTTATCTATATTTTCAGAAATAAGAGAGCTGGAACAGGTTTATGCTTGATTTAAGTGTTTTTGTGCAGGTTTTAAGGTGAATTTGTGAAAGAAGTGAAGAAGGAGAGAGATGACATTAGAAAAGACAAGAAAGAGTGCAAAAGGAGAAGCCGAAGGCACCGCTCAGCGGCATTTTACCGCTGAGCGGCACTCAGGAGGTCACGGGAGGTCCGCTGAGGGGCAAACTGGCCGCTGAGGGGAAGAAAAGTGAAGCGTAGTTACCGCTGAGCGGCACTTTTTGGGCTTGGGCTTTTGTAATCTTTTGTAAGTCTAGAATAGTATTTAAGGACTTGCACGTCCTAGGGGTTAGTATCTTTGGCAGAAACGAGGCAAACACTCTCTTCCACCCCTTTGAAGGAGGATCTTGGATGCTCAGGCTACCTCTTCACCTTTATTGGGTTTATTCTTTCATTCTTTCATTGTTCATCTAGGTTCACCATGAATATGGTGAACTAAACCTTGTATGTTTGTTGGGGAATCAATGTAATCTCTTGAAGCTCTCATATATGGAATCTTTGCTTACATCTTTTAATTAAGACTTATGCTTTCTTTCATCATTAGTTAGGGTTTTTCCTCTTTGCTCAATGCTTGCATAGTTTAACTCATTCCATGCATGATTATTGGTTTTGTCGATACGGGCACGTACGGGGAAGTCTAGATCCGGGGAATTTCTCCCAATATTATACTGACAATATTATATTGGTTGTCGTTAAGCTCCTGCACTCATGAACTAATCATTAGGAATGCTAGGAATTGTATGAAATCGTGATTAGGGAGAAGCCATCCAGAATGGTACATTAGAGAGTGGCATTAACAATGATGATTTGAATGTTGAATTCCTAAAATATATGAGAGTGGATGAGATGAAATTGACCCCCAACAACATATTCATTCATATATTTCATTGAAAGTGTTTATCTTTTGTCTTTGCCATTGATCAAACTTCATGCATACATGTTTATTTTTTGTCTTGCATATTAAAATTTGAATATTTCGTTTGTAAGTCCTAGCTAATCAACAAACCACATAACTAAACTAGGCCGTGAGTCCTTTGGGAAGAACGATACTTGGTCTTACCAAGTTTATTACTTGAACGATTCGGTCATACTTGCCGATTGTGAAACAAGTTTGTGACATCATATTTTGGTGCTCATAAATTTGTCCATCAAGTTTTTGGCGCCGTTGCCGGGGACTCGTGGTTTAACTGGTTAATTTGTGTGATTATTGATTATCTTTGACTTTAATTTTAAATTTCTGTTTTTATTTTCTGTTTTATCCTTTTAGATTAGATTAGATTAGATTTTATTTTATTTGGTTAGGTTAGATTTTATTAGATTTTATTTTATCTTTATCTTTTAGATTAGGTTAGATTTTATTTTATCTTTTATCTTTTAGGATTAGATTTTATTTTATTTTATCTTTTATCTTTTTATCTTTTAAATCTTTTATCTTTCTATCTTCTGAATCTTTTATCTTCTTATCTTCTTATCTTCTGAATTTTTTATCTTTTTATCTTTTGAATATATATCTTCTCTTATATCTTTTTGTGCTAACAAATCTTTTCTAGAGTTTTGTTTTCTTGTGCATGCAGGAAGCAATTCGAACTAGGAGTAAGAAAACAACAGAACCACTTCTTGAAGGTCTAGAAGAGAGTAGAAGGAGGAGAAGAATCAGAACGTCTAGAGAACTTTTCCCTTCTCCAGAAACTCTCTTGCAATCATCACCACAAGGTTCTGTTCATAGCACAGGAAGTATGGAGGGCAATAATGTTAGAAGAACTCTTGCAGATTACACTAATCTTGCTAGACCTCAGCACTTCAATAGCATAGCTAGACCTAGAGTCAATGCAGCCAAAATGGAGGTCAAACCAGCACTTATTCAACTGGTGAAGAGTAATCAATTTAATGGGTTATCTCACGAAAGCCCATATGAGCACCTGACTACCTTTAATGAGATTTGCAATACAGTCAAGATTAATGGGGTGCCAGACGAAGCTATCAAACTTAGCTTGTTTCCTTTCTCATTGGGAGGCAATGCTAAGCTTTGGTTGAACTCTTTTCCAGAAGAAAGTTTCACAGAGTGGGAAGCAGTGGTTACAAAATTCTTAAACAAATACTTCCCACAATCTAAGGTGACTAAAGGAAAGCAAGAGATTTCTTCATTCAAGCAGGGCATGGAAGAATCACTGGGACATGCATGGGACAGGTATAAAAGCTTGTTACGTAAAACTCCCACGCATGGCTTTGAAGATCAAGAAGTAGTCCTAACTTTCCTTGGAGGGCTTGGTTCACAAACCAAGATCATGCTGGATGCCTCAGCTGGAGGCAATATCAAATGGAAGACTCCAGAGGAAGCAACTGAAATTATTGAAAATATGGCTACAAGTGATAATGAGCTGCACAGTGAGAGAGGAACTCCTATGCAACAGAAAGGGGTTCTTCAATTACAAACACATGATGCCTTGCTAGCCCAGAATAAAATTCTAACTCAACAGCTGGAAACTCTGACCAAAACTCTTGCTTCATTACCTAAAGAGTTAAAATCTGCTGCACAGGTACAAACCCAGTTGTGCGAATTATGTGGGGGTGATCATATCAATGGCCAATGTGCTTTTCCTGTGGAAGCCGTGGAGGATGTTAATTTCATGGCTAATCAATTTCCATACCGTCAAGGCAATTATAATCAGGGTTGGAAACCACATCCAAGCATTGGCCAAGGACAAACTGGGCAAGCTAATCAATATAATAAGCAGCAGCAGCAACCAACCTTGTGGCAACAATTATCTATGCTTAATGAAAGATCAACAAGGTTGGAAGAAACTCTTCAGCAATTCATACAGAAAACTGAATCTTCTCAAAAGAGCACTGAAGCTGCTATAAAGAATTTGGAGATTCAAATGGGTCAGATTACCAAGCAATTGGAAGAAAGGCCAAACAGAAACTTTGGGGCTAATACTGAGGTTAACCCTAGAGAAGAGTGCAAAGTGGTCAAGAGTGTGAATGAAGAGATCATTGAGTTAGAAGAAGGAGAAACAGAAGAGAGAAGAGAAGAAGAAAGAAAGGACATTTTTCCTTTTTCAACAAATCAGGAGAAACCAATGGATTTCACAGATTTATTCAGAATGGTTGATAATGAAGCACCTTGGGAACAAATTTTACAGAAAATAGCAGTTTACACAAAATCTGATGAAGGAACCTCTACAAAAAGAAGACGTAGAGATGATGAGAAAGAAAAGTGTATAACTGTTAAGAAAGAGTCATTCCCACCAAAAGCAGCAGATCCAGGTAGTTTTTCTATCCCTTGTTCTATAGGGATGAAAAAGGTAAAGAAAGCTCTCCTTGATTTAGGCTCAAGTGTTAACTTGATGCCTTATTCTCAATTGGAGCAAATTGGCCATGTTAAAATAAAACCTGTAAAGGTTAATCTAGTAATGGCTGATGGATCTTCAAAGGAGCCATGTGGGATTGCAGAAGACATTGTAGTTTGTGTTGGCAAACTTCAGTTTTTGGCAGACTTTGTGGTGATGAAGATGGAGACCGAAAAAATACCTTTCATACTGGGAAGACCGTTTATGAAAACGGCCAGGGCTATCATAGATGTTAATGAAGGTATAGTGGTGCTCCAGGACAGAGAGGAGAGAGTGGTGGTGGATGTTTTCAAAGATGAGATACAAGCAAAGGAGGAAGAGTCTAGTTATAAAGCTGCATTTCGAGATGCACCCATGACTAGAGGTAAAGATGAAAATCTTGATGTTTCAGGTAACCATTGTTTGTTTTTTCAGGAACCCAAGGTAGAAGAGATTGGAAAAGGAGAAGAAGTTCCTAGAGACTGGAAGAAAAGAAGGCTCCAACTTGGCACACCTGTAAGACTCAAGAACAAGTTGTGGGTTATAAAAGGCTTTAAAGAGAAGGAGATGATAGAGATAGAGTCTCCATATTCTAGAGAATCCAAAACAGTCCAAAGGAAGCAGTTGAAAGGTTGGTGGAAGGACAACATCAACCATAAAGAAGATGGAACATGAGCTTTAACAGGGTCAAGCTAGTGACGTTAAAGAAGCGCTTGCTGGGAGGCAACCCAGTAGATTTACAAACTTTTGATTTGGTTTTGTAACTTTTAATTTGTGAACATTATTCTGGACATTATTTTGTTGGATCTAGCATCTACTGAAGGATGATAGGTGGTTAAGTATCTACTGAAGGATACTAGGTTTGTAACACCTACTGATGGGTGTTGGTGAGAAGAATTTGCACCTACTGATGGGTGCTGGTAACTTTGAAACACCTACTGATGGGTGTTGGTGGATTTTGGGTCAGGCTCGTGACGTTAAACAAGCGCTACCTGGGAGGCAACCCAGTTGATTGATTGTTTTTGTTTTGTTTTATTTTAATTAGGGTTTGCATAAGCATTTTTAACATTGAATTTCAGGGAACCTATGAGGGGTATGCTAGGAAGGCACGTAGGTCAAGAAAAGAAGGAGAGGAGCACTTCACGAAAGTGCCGCTGAGTGGCATTTACCGCTGAGCGGTACTATCGCAGAATGGGCTCTAGTTTCCCTTAGCGGGACCCGAGCCCATTAGGGTATTTTTATACCCCAAGCTGCGTTTTAGGGTTTATTTCCAGACTTCTCTCTGCACAAACACTTCCACACCTCTTCTCCTAGGTTTTCCACATCTTTTCACTCTTCCCTCTTAGAAAAATTTCTCTTCCCCTCACTTTTTCACTAGTGTGCCATCAAAGTTTGGGGTTGGAAGAGAGCATTCTAGTTTGGAAGCATTCTCATATCATCTAGCATCTCCACCCAAGTAAGTAAAATGCATTTTGTCATTCTGGGGTTCTTAAATTTGAATGTGATTGTCAAAGCATGAATATTTAGGGGTTTTGATTTCTATGCATGATTTGATGATATATTTGATGTTTGAACCGATTGAACTGCTTGATTATGAACTGGAAAACTGAAAATTGCATTTGGGTGGAGTTAGGAAAGCTTTAAAACGAGATTTGCAAAAATCTGCAGATCACCGCTGAGCGGCACTCTGCCAGACTTGGTTTTTTCTGGTTTTTGCATGTTGGATTGTGGCACTGGTGGCGCTGAGGGGAAATTCTGGCCCTCAGCGGTGGTTTAGCTTCAAAAGGAGTTGTGTTCTGTGTTTGACTAATGATTAATATCATGTTCTGTGGTTTTGCTTGTGTTTTGAATGTAGGAATGGCATCCTCATCAGGGAAAAGATTGAAAACCATGGCAACCAAGAGGAAGGATAAGGAACCAGAGCAACCCCACTCTAGCAGGTTCCTCTCTAGGAAACATGAGAAGCACTTTAGGGTGGTTCAGGACAGGAGACTTCTGATGGAGAGAAAGGTTGGAATGATACCTAACTTTGCTCCTCAATTTGGAGAGCAAGTGTTAGGGAATGATTGGGGAAAGCTAGCCACTTATCCAGCACCTTCCAACATAGCTGTGGTGAAGGAATTCTACACCAATGCAAAGAAGATTGGTGATTATCCAGCTGAGAATTATTTGGGCTATGTCAGAGGCCATGCTATCAGGTATGATCCTGATTCCATCAACAACTTCCTGGATACTGTGTGGGCTGGTGAGCAATGCCAGTTTGCTCTTAGCATGGAGGAAGGTGCTGACTTTGAGGATGTTGAGAGAGTATTGTGCATACCTGGAGGACACTTTCAAAGGAATAGATCTGGCGCAGTGGTTAACATTAGGAGGACAGATTTGACTCCTCTTGCAAAGTATTGGATGGCATTTTCTCATGCCAACATTCAGCCATGTTCACATGTGTCAGATATCACTCTCAGCAGGGCACTATTCATCTACTGTGCTATCAGAAATTTGAATGTTAATATTGGGCAGGTGATAGCTGATGAGATTAGTGTGTGTGCTAACACCTCAAACAACAAAGCACCACTAGGACATCCTTCTTTGATCACTCACCTTTGCAAGCAAGCTGGGGTGGACACTTCTGTTCCACCATTTGAGAGGCCAAGAAAAGCTATAGATGAGGCCTATTACAGACAGTACTGTGGAGGTGAGGAGGCAGCTCAGCCAGTTCCACCACGCCAGGCTCGTAGAGAGAGAGGGCCAGCACAGAGCCGGACATCTGCTGATACACATGAAGCAGAACCATTCCAGATGAGGGACATGTATATGTCTCTTATAGGTGCTCAGTTGCAGTCCATTCACAGAGGGCAGGTGGCCACGGCCGAGATGATAGTGGGGATGTATGATACCCCTCCAGCACACAGGTGGACTATGGATGAATTCCATAATGTGGTAGCTTGGCCAGAAGAACCATTGCATGGAGGAGCTGAAGCAGCTGAAGCTTCAGCTAGAGATATGGAAGAAGATGAAGCTGAGGAGGAGGATGCATTTGATGATGATGATGATGAAGAGGAGGAGGAAGATACAGAGGACAGCTCAGACTGATGAGGAGCTGAGATAGCATTTATTGATGAATGTTATCATATGATTATGCTTTTGTGGTTTAAGTTTTCTAAACTTATTTATTTTTATTTTTAGATTAGGGTTTGATGTACTCTATTGAACACCTGGTTTATTATGATGGTTTGCTATTAACTGTGATTGTGTGATAAGTAATGCTTGATGATGTTTATGATTAATTGATGTTGAGATGATGTGCACATTAAAATGCTTATACAGGTGATTCACAAGCTTTGTGAACAAATGCATGATATCATGATTGTGATTGTGAAATTAAGCAGGATGTGTATGTCAAATGTGAATGAGCTTATATGTGAGGTTTTGAGCTCCAGAGTTGTTATTGTTGAATGCTATTACTTTGAAAGCATGAATGATTTTGCCCAGGTTTTCTATGATTGAATCAATTGCTTGTTTTGCATCATGTGATCAGGGCCGTTTTTGTTGAAACCCTTTTTATTGGCCAAATTCATAAAGTTAGCCTACTAAAAGAGAACACTTTGTGTTCTATCCTTTGAACCCTTAGCCTTGAATACACACTGAAAAACCTTGATTGAAAATCTTTACCTTGAGTTAAGTAGAAGATCTTGTGTGGTATTGACAAATGTTCAAGTTTGGGGTTATTGGGAAAACATGAAAAAGGAAAAGCATTGAGCTAAGAGCTAAAAAAGTAAGAATATGCAAAGAAAAAGAAAAGAAAAGAAAAAGAAGCAAAGCTCAATGCAAATGCAAATGCAAAGGCAAGTTGGGAAGAATAAGATGATTGTGTTGTTATGATTCTCTTAACTCAAGGATTTTGTGATCCAGAAAAACCAATTTTCTTATTAGCCCAGCCACATTATAAGCCATTGAAAAGTCCTTGTGATGATGCATGCTTGTGAATGTTTTTGATTGTGGTAAAATGAAAGGCAAAGTTGATGCATGTGACATTGTGATAGTGGAGTGAATGAGTGAAACACTTTACCTCTTATACACTTGTGTGTTGCGTGAAACACTTTACCTAGTGAGGAAATATTCCATAAGCACATGAACATCCATGCTTAATTGATTGATCATTCATGAAAAATAGCTTTTGTTGGAACTTAAAGGACTTTGTGAACACTAAAGCATGTGCACATCTTGAATGAACTCTTGGTCATAAGGTTGATTAAAGTTTTTACTTATCTTGAAAAGAGAATTTTTGAATGAGTGAACCATCATATGAATTGGTTGAAGATTGAGTTACATATTGTTTGCTTGAGGACAAGCAAAGTTCTAAGTTTGGGGTTGTGATAACAGTTGAAAAACTGTTATTTTCATGCTTGAAATTGATACTAAAAGCAACCTTTAGACTTAAAAACTAGCTTGAAATCATGCTTTTATCTATATTTTCATAAATAAGAGAGTTGGACAGGTTTATGCTTGATTTAAGTGTTTTTGTGCAGGTTTTAAGGTGAATTTAGTGAAAAGAGTAAAGAAGGAGAGAGGTGACATTAGAAAAGACAAGAAAGAGTGCACAAAGAGAAGACAAAGGCACCGCTCAGCGGCATTTTACCGCTGAGCGGCACACAGGAGGTTGCGGGAGTCACGCTGAGGGGCAAAATGGCCGCTGAGGGGAAGACAGTGACGCGCAATCACCGCTGAGCGGCACTTTTTGGGCTTGGGCTTTTGTAATCTTTTGTAACTCTAGATTAGTATATAAGGGCTTGCACGTCCTTGGGATTAGTATCTTTGGCAGAAACGAGGCAAACACTCTCTCTTCCACCCCTTTGAAGGAGGATCTTGGATGCTCAGGCTACCTCTTCACCTTTATTGGGTTTATTCTTTCATTCTTTCATTGTTATTCATCTAGGTTCACCATGAATATGGTGAACTAAACCTTGTATGTTTGTTGGGGAATCAATGTAATCTCTTGAAGCTCTCATATATGGAATCTGTTGAGTACATCTTTTAATTAAGACATATGCTTTCTTTCATCATTAGTTAGGGTTTTTCCTCTTTGCTCAATGCTTGCATAGTTTAACTCATTCCATGCATGATTATTGGTTTTGTCGATACGGACACGTACGGGGAAGTCTAGATCCGGGGAATTTCTCCCAATATTATACTGACAATATTATATTGGTTGCCTTTAAGCTCCTGCACTCATGAACTAATCATTAGGAATGCTAGGAATTGTATGAACTCGTGATTAGGGAGAAGCCATCTAGAATGGTACATTAGAGAGTGGCATTAACAATGATGATTTGAATGTTGAATTCCTAAAATATATGAGAGTGGATGAGATGAAATTGACCCCCAACAACATATTCATTCATATAATTCATTGAAAGTGTTTATCTTTTGTCTTTGCCATTGATCAAACTTCATGCATACATGTTTATTTTCTGTCTTGCATATTAAACTTTGAATATTTCGTTTGTAAGTCCTAGCTAATCAACAAATCATATAACTAAACTAGGCCGTGAGTCCTTTGGGAAGAACGATACTTGGTCTTACCAAGTTTATTACTTGAACGATTCGGTCATACTTGCCGATTGTGAAACAAGTTTGTGACATCAAAATTTGGTGCTTACAAATTTGTCCATCAAGTTTTTGGCGCCGTTGCCGGGGACTCGTGGTTTAACTGGTTAATTTGTGTGATTATTGATTATCTTTGACTTTAATTTTGAATTTCTGTTTTTATTTTTTTCTGTTTTTATTTTATTTTATCTTTTTATCTTTTTAGGTTAGATTAGATTTTATCTTTTTAGATTAGATTTGATTTTATTTTATCTTTTTATCTTTTAAATCTTCTATCTTTCTATCTTCTGAATCTTTTATCTTCTTATCTTCTGAATCTTTTATCTTTTTATCTTTTGAATATATATCTTCTCTTATATCTTTTTGTGCTAACAAATATTTTCTAGAGTTTTGTGCCTAATGTTTGCAGGATGCAATTCGGTCAAGAATTTAACTATATGGGCACTCAATTCTTCCAAGGTCAACAAAGGAAAGCACGAGATCTCATCTTTCAGGCAAGGCATGGAGGAATCATTAGGTCATGCATGGGACAGATATAAAAGCCTATTAAGAAAGACTCCCACGCATGGATTTAACGAAGGAGAAGTTGTCCTAATCTTCCTTGGAGGTCTTGGTTCACAAACCATGATGACGCTGGACGCCTCAGCAGGAGGCAATATTAAATGGAAAACTCCAGAGGAAGCAACTGATATTATAGAAAATATGGCTACTAGTGATAATGAGCTACACAGTGAAAGAGGAGCTCCTATGCAACAAAAAGGGGTTCTTCAATTACAAACACATGATGCCTTGCTAGCCCAGAATAAATTTCTAACTCAACAGCTGGAAACTCTGACCAAAACTCTTGCTCAATTACCCAAAGAGTTGAAATCTGCTGCACAGGTACAAACCCAGTTGTGCGAATTATGTGGGGGTGATCATATCAATGGCCAATGTGTTTTTCCTGTGGAAGCCGTGGAGGATGTTAATTTCATGGCTAATCAATTTCCATACCGTCAAGGGAACTACAATCAAGAGTGGAAACCACACCCAAGCATTGGTCAAGGGCAAACTGGGCAAGCTGGTCAATTTAATAAGCAGCAGCAGCAACCCACCTTGTGGCAACAGTTTTCTATGCTTAATGAAAGGTCCATGAGGCTGGAGGAAATTCTCAACAATTTCATACAGAAAACTGAGTCTTCCCAAAAGAGCACTGAAGCTGCTATCAAAAATTTGGAGATTCAGATGGGGCATATCATCAAACAGATGGAAGAAAGGCCAAGTAGAAATTGTGGGGCTAATACTGAGGTTAACCCCAGGGAAGAGTGTCAAGAGCTAGTGAGGGTAAATGTTGAAAAAGTTGAGTTGGAAAAAGAAGAGAGAAAAGAGAGAGAAGAGAAAGAAGAAGAGAAAATTTGTGTGAAGATTGAGAAGGTGAGGAGAAAAAGAAAAGAAAAAAAGAAAGTGAGAGAAAAGAGAAAGAGAACGAGAGAAAAAAATAAAGAATCATATGAAAAATCTCGTCCCCATCCAAAGAAGTATCATAGGAAGGAAAAGAAATTTAAGTGCTTTATGGAAATCTTCAAGAAATTGGAGATTAAAGTTCCTATGATTGAGACACTGCAACAGGTTCCTGGTTTGATCAAATTTCTGAAGAAGTTCAGTAGAAAGAAGAAAAAGAAGAAGGAACTGGGGCTTTACTGGGTCAAGCTAGTGACGTTAAAGGAGCGCTTGCTGGGAGGCAACCCAGTAGATTTACAAACTTTTGATTTGTTTTGGTTTTGTAACTTTTAATCTGTGAACATTATTCTGGACATTATTTTGTTGGATCTAGCATCTACTGAAGGATGCTAGGTGGTTAAGTATCTACTGAAGGATACTAAGTTTGTAACACCTACTGATGGGTGTTGGTGAGAAGATTTTGCACCTACTGATGGGTGCTGGTAAGTTTGAAACACCTACTGATGGGTGTTGGTGGATTTTTGGGTCAGGCTCGTGACGTTAAACAAGCGCTACCTGGGAGGCAACCCAGTTGATTGATTGTTTTCTGTTTGTTTATTTTAGTTAGGGTTTGCATAAGCATTTTTAACATTGAATTTCAGGGAACCAGTGAGGGGTATGGCTAGGAGGCACGTAGGTCAAGAAAAGAAGGAGAAGGGCACATCACGAAAGTGCCGCTGAGCGGCAACTTACCGCTGAGCGGTACTCTCGCAGATTGGGCTTTGGTTGCCCCTTAGCGGGACCCGAGCCCATCAGAGTATTTTTATACCCTAAGTTGCGCAAATGCTTTTATTTTCAGGCTCTTCTCTGCACACACACTCCTACATACCTTTTCAAAGGTTCTCTACAACTTTTCCCTCATCCCTCTTTAGAAAATCTCCTTCCACTCACTTGCTCACTAGTTTTCCATCTAAGTTTGGGGTTGGGAGAGAGCATCATTGAAGGGGCTGATTTCTTCATTGTGGTTTACTAATGCTTAACAATGTATCTTTTGGTTTTGTGAATTATGTTTGATGCAGGGATGGCCTCCTCATCGGGCAAAAGAATCAAGACTATAAGATCCAAGAAGAGGAAGATACAGAGGACAGCTCAGATTGATGAGGAGCTGAGATAGCATTTACGGATGAATGCTATCATATGCTTATGCTTTTGTGGTTTAAGTTTTCTGAACGTATTTGGTTTTGTTTTTAGATTAGGGTTTGATGTACTCTATTGAACACCTGGTTCCTTATGATGGTTTGCTATTGATAAGTCGATATTTTATACACTTCACTTAGTTTATTGTACCGAATTTAATTAGGGATTTGTGCATAATTGACCAGTATTTTCTCATTTTACTGAATTGAGCTTAATCCAATCAGAAATTCTTATTTTAATTAATTTGAATTATCTGAGACTAATTATTTACATTATTGAGTGCAGGGAAAATGTTGAGAATATTTTAGGACATTCGAAAGAAAATTCAACTGCACAGTGTGTTAATTTAAGATGTGCTAAAACGTGAATGAAGAAAAGAGTTTAATTTTTTTTTCTATTGGACTTCTTTATTTGTTGCAGTTTCATCTACAAAAGGAGAAACTCCACTCATCCCAGTATTCATTCTAGTGCTCATTGAAAAATTCATTTTGACAACATTGGAGGTATGGTCTGCACGGCTGAAAATGAAATGTGAACTAAAGATGGAAGAAGCACGTACACACCTTCTTTTGTTATTATTACTCTTGTAAAAGATTGATTGAAGAAAGAAAACGTGCAAGGTGTTAAAGGAGATAACAAATGCTAAAATATGGGGTCCATTCACCACTAAGAAAGCACTCTAGCAAAATTCACGGAACCAAAAAGTTTTCTTCATTCATTTTGGCAAACATACATCAAGAGCACACATTTTGCAACATGGGAACCACCAAACTCTCTTGTCTGGAACGTGAATATGAAGCCATCAATTTGGAAAGCTTCAATTAAATTAAGTGGCAGCTCACATCTCACGGCCCACATGGAAAAATCTGAATGGTTTTCTCCATTTTATTTTTGGCTAGCACATGGTCCACCACTCACGCTTTTTAACGTTTATGGCTTGTAAAAGTTGAAGACAATTGGAGATTGGCACGTAAGGAGTGCAACTGGCTGGAAGGATGGAAAAGCTCACGGAAACTTGGAGCTGGAGCAACTATGGTCACGGTATGAAGCAGAAGCAGTAGCTGAGATGGAACTCCGTCCAGCACCAACAACTGATGCAAGTTCAGCAGAGTGGAGAGCTGGTTCATGGCCATGACAGCTTGGGCAGCAGCAGCACGTTGAAGAGGAAGCTGCACATAAACGTCAAGTTTGAATCCAACAAAGAGAAGGAAGTGATGCATTGTTTGAATGGCCACACGTGAAACGGAGTATAGCATTATGGGTTACATCTTTGGCAACACCTTCACGTGAGGAATGACATAGCATAAGATAAAATGAAGAAATCTTTTATTCTATTTGGAAGTGGGAGACAGAAAAAGGGGACCACCACTTAGAAGCTTAACATTTCAGAATCAACAAATTGGAGGGACCCTTAATTAATTTCATTGAAGATAATCTCTAAGGAAGCAGCAGCGGCAACATGTGGGGAAGAAGCTTCACACCAGCAGCTATAGCTTCACGCCAGCAGTAGAAGCAAGAACACGGATGGGGCTTCACTTGGAGTTATTGAGGGGCTCTCATCTTCTTGTTCTCACGTCCAGGTGGCAGCAAGAAGTTGTTCTTTGCTGAAGGAAGCAGGGCTCACGGACACCATTTGGAGGGCCCATTTTATTGACTTTGGCACGTCCAAAGAGCTGAAGAAAGATGCTAACGGGGCAACAAAAACAAAACCTTGCTCACGGGTTCAGAATTCACGGTTATAAAATGGCAGCAGAAGAGGAGATTTTAGTAGTTAGTTTAGGATAGCAGACAGCCTGGAAGAGGCTCTGCCTCTTTCCCTCTTCCAATAGCTCTTTCACTATTTACTTTCAGCACTTTTCATCTTTTGCAGTATAGGATGTTGAATTTTATTTCTGTAATGTCAGAATGTTTGGAACAATTTACTCCTTTCATTGTTTATCTTCACGGTCCATAATTTTAATTTAAATGTTGAGTTGAATTTCATTTTCAGTCAAGTTATTTTGTTTTATTGTCTCTTTATTTTACCCTTTAATATTTTTCTGCACCGTTAAATTCTGTCAATGTATTTTACCGTTGAGTTTATTTTCAACGTCGTTTTTACTATTCATTTTCACTGTTGCTTTGGGTAAAATTTATTTACACTGCTGTTATGTTTTCTGCATGTATATTCTTCCAGCATTTTAATTTCAAACACTGTTGAATTTTTCATTTTTCACTTTTACCGTCTTTTACCGTTTGGTTTTACCATCTTTTAAATTTATTTCAGTATTTTCAATTTTGTTGTCTTATTTAATTTCCAGTTTTAATTTATATTTTTCGCATCCAAAAATATCCACAAACCCCCCCACTACGTGTTTAATCTAAGACCGAACCACAAATATTGGTCCTTGAGAGACGACCTAGGAGTCACTTCCTAGTAACTATACTGCATATTTTCGTGCAAACAATTTTTGTGAGCGGTGCGACCCGTTCACCAGCTATTAACTGTGATTGTTTGACAAGTAATGCTTGATGATGCTTATTGACTAATTGATGTTGAGATGATGTGCACATTAAAATGCTTATACAGGTGATTCACAAGCTTTGTGAACAAATGCATGATATCATGATTGTGATTGTGAAATTAAGCAGGATGTGTATGTCAAATGTGAATGAGCTTATATGTGAGGTTTTGAGCTCCAGAGTTATTATTGTTGAATGATATTACTTTGAAAGCATGAATGATTTTGCCCAGGTTTTCTATGATTGAATCAATTGCTTGTTTAGCATAATGTGATCAAGGCCGTTTTTGTTGAAACCCTTTTTATTGGCCAAATTCATAAAGTTAGCCTACTAAAAGAGAACACTTTGTGTTCTATCCTTTGAACCCTTAGCCTTGAACATACACTGAAAACCCTTGATTGAAAATCTTTACCTTGAGTTAAGTAGAATATCTTGTGTGGTATTGACAAATGTTCAAGTTTGGGGTTGACATGAAAAAGGAAAAGCATTGAGCTAGGAGCTAAAAAGTAAGAATATGCAAAGAAAAAGAAAAAGAAAAGAAAAGAAAAAGAAGTAAAGCTCAATGCAAATGCAAAGGCAAAAGAAAGTTGGGAATAAATAAGAATAATTGTGTTGTTATGATTCTCTTAACTCAAGGATTTTGTGATCCAGAAAAACCAATTTTCTTGTTAGCCCAGCCACATTATAAGCCATTGAAAAGTCCTTGTGATGATGCATGCTTGTGAATGTTTTTGATTGTGGTAAAATGAAAGGCAAAGTTGATTCATGTGACATAGTGATAGTAGAGTGAATGAGTGAAACACTTTACCTCTTATACACTTGTGTGTTGAGTGAAACACTTTACCTAGTGAGGAAATATTCCATAAGCACATGAACATCCATGCTTAATTGATTGATCATTCATGAAAAATAGCATTTGTTGGAACTTAAATGACTTTGTGAACACTAAAGCATGTGCACATCTTGAATGAACTCTTGGTCATAAGGTTGATTAAAGTTTTTACTTATCTTGAAAAGAGAATTTTTGAATGAGTGAACCATCATATGAATTGGTTGGAGATTGAGTTACATCTTGTTTGCTTGAGGACAAGCAAAGTTCTAAGTTTGGGGTTGTGATAACAGTTGAAAAACTGTTATTTTCATGCTTGAAATTGATAATAAAAGCAACCTTTAGACTTAAAAACTTGCTTGAAATCATGCTTTTATCCATATTTTCATAAATAAGAGAGCTGGACAGGTTTATGCTTGATTTAAGTGTTTTTGTGCAGGTTTTAAGGTGAATTTAGTGAAAAGAGTGAAGAAGGAGAGAGGTGACATTAGAAAAGACAAGAAAGAGTGCAAAAAGAGAAGATAAAGGCACCGCTCAGCGGTATTTTACCGCTGAGCGGCACTCAGGAGGTTGCGGGAGTCACGCTGAGGGGCAAAATGGCCGCTGAGGGGAAGAAAAGGACGCGCAATCACCGCTGAGCGGTATTTACCGCTGAGCGGCACTTTTTGGGCTTGGGCTTTTGTAATCTTTTGTAACTCTAGATTAGTATATAAGGGCTTGCACGTCCTTGGGATTAGTATCTTTGGCAGAAACGAGGCAAACACTCTCTCTTCCACCCCTTTGAAGGAGGATCTTGGATGCTCAGGCTACCTCTTCACCTTTATTGGGTTTATTCTTTCATTCTTTCATTGTTATTCATCTAGGTTCACCATGAATATGGTGAACTAAACCTTGTATTTTTGTTGGGGAATCAATGTAATCTCTTGAAGCTCTCATATATGGAATCTGTTGAGTACATCTTTTAATTAAGACATATGCTTTCTTTCATCATTAGTTAGGGTTTTTCCTCTTTGCTCAATGCTTGCATAGTTTAACTCATTCCATGCATGATTATTGGTTTTGTCGATACGGACACGTACGGGGAAGTCTAGATCCGGGGAATTTCTCCCAATATTATACTGACAATATTATATTGGTTGCCTTTAAGCTCCTGCACTCATGAACTAATCATTAGGAATGCTAGGAATTGTATGAACTCGTGATTAGGGAGAAGCCATCTAGAATGGTACATTAGAGAGTGGCATTAACAATGATGATTTGAATGTTGAATTCCTAAAATATATGAGAGTGGATGAGATGAAATTGACCCCCAACAACATATTCATTCATATAATTCATTGAAAGTGTTTATCTTTTGTCTTTGCCATTGATCAAACTTCATGCATACATGTTTATTTTCTGTCTTGCATATTAAACTTTGAATATTTCGTTTGTAAGTCCTAGCTAATCAACAAATCATATAACTAAACTAGGCCGTGAGTCCTTTGGGAAGAACGATACTTGCTCTTACCAAGTTTATTACTTGAACGATTCGGTCATACTTGCCGATTGTGAAACAAGTTTGTGACATCAAAATTTGGTGCTTACAAATTTGTCCATCATCAAGTGCTCATATGGGCTTTCGTGAGATAACCCATTAAATTGATTACTCTTCACCAGTTGAATCAGTGCTGGTTTGACCTCCATGTTGGCTGCATTGACTCTAGGTCTAGCTATGCTATTGAAGTGCTGAGGTCCAGCAAGATTAGTGTAATCTGCAAGAGTTCTTCTAACATTATTGCCCTCGATACTTCCTGTGCTATGAACAGAACCTTGTGGTGATGATTGTAGGAGAGTTTCTGGAGAAGGGAAAAGTTCTCTAGACGTTCTGATTCTTCTCCTCCTTCTACTCTCGTCTAGACCTTCAAGAAGAGGTTCTGTTGTTTTCTTACTCCTAGTTCGAATTCCTTCCTGCATGCACAAGAAAACAAAACCCTAGAAAATATTTGTTAGCACAAAAAGATATAAAAGAAGATATATATTCAAAGATAAAAATATAAAAGATTCAGAAGATAAGAAGATAAAAGATTTAGAAGATAGAAAATAAAATAAAATCTATTCTAAAAAGATAAAATAAAATCTAACCTAATCTAAAAGATAAAGATAAAATAAAATCTAATAAAATCTAACCTAACAAAATAAAATCAAATCTATTCTAATCTAATCTAAAAAGATAAAACAGAATCTAATCTAAACCTAAAAAGATAAAAACTAAAATCTAACCTAATCTAAAAAGATAAAAAGATAAAATAAAATAAAAACAGAAAAAATAAAAATTAAAGTCAAAGATAATCAATAATCACACAAATTAACCAGTTAAACCACGAGTCCCCGGCAACGGCGCCAAAAACTTGATGGACAAATTTGTAAACACCAAATTATGATGTCACAAACTTGTTTCACAATCGGCAAGTATGACCGAATCGTTCAAGTAATAAACTTGGTAAGACCAAGTATCGTTCTTCCCAAAGGACTCACGGCCTAGTTTAGTTATATGATTTGTTGATTAGCTAGGACTTACAAACGAAATATTCAAAGTTTAATATGCAAGACAGAAAATAAACATGTATGCATGAAGTGTGATCAATGGCAAAGACAAAAGATAAACACTTTCAATGAATTATATGAATGAATATGTTGTTGGGGGTCAATTTCATCTCATCCACTCTCATATATTTTAGGAATTCAACATTCAAATCATCATTGTTAATGCCACTCTCTAATGTACCATTCTAGATGGCTTCTCCCTAATCACGAGTTCATACAATTCCTAGCATTCCTAATGATTAGTTCATGAGTGCAGGAGCTTAAAGGCAACCAATATAATATTGTCAGTATAATATTGGGAGAAATTCCCCGGATCTAGACTTCCCCGTACGTGTCCGTATCGACAAAATCAATAATCATGCATGGAATGAGTTAAACTATGCAAGCATTGAGCAAAGAGGAAAAACCCTAACTAATGATGAAAGAAAGCATAAGTCTTAATTAAAAGATGTAAGCAACAGATTCCATATATGAGAGCTTCAAGAGATTACATTGATTCCCCAACAAACATACAAGGTTTAGTTCACCATATTCATGGTGAACCTAGATGAATAACAATGAAAGAATGAAAGAATAAACCCAATAAAGGTGAAGAGGTAGCCTGAGCATCCAAGATCCTCCTTGATGGAAGACCATCTAAGATGCACATTGGACCTCTTACTAGAGCCATGGCAAAGAGGATTCAAGAGGAAGAAGGACCACATACTATTTTGCTTCTATGGAAGGTTACTTATAAAAATCCTTCTTCTCTTAACTAAAGCATTTATACTTTGTTTTGTAGGAATTAATAAATCTTGGAGACTATGATTGAGCCATCCAAGAAGATAAATCAATAGATCAAGCAAAAGAGCCAAAAAGAGGTGCTTACGGCATGCACCAACATTTTCCACGTGAAATGGGCTGATGTGGAAGGAAGCACACACCTTGCTTGATGAGCTGGAAAGAGGCATGGACCTTGCTTGATCAAAATAAATCTGAACCATTTGAATTTAGGAGGGAATTAGAATTAGAAATTAGGCTCCTCTTCACCTATAAATAAGAGGGCCTTTTCCTTGTATTAAGGCACTTTTGAGCTTAATGATATGCTGCAGAAATTGTTTTCCAGCTTTGTGCTCTTAAGTCACCTTTGAATTACTACTTCTCCTCCTTTCCTCAAGCTTCCTTCCTCTGTATGAAGGCCCTCTGAGCTGTGAGGCTTCACCCATACACCTTTCCTTCATTAAAACACATCAAACACTGCATCATTTCATCCATCCGCTGCACCAATTTTCATTACTGGTTTTTCTCTGGTCTGGAACCTATTCCTACACGTATCCAGCTGAGAATTGGTCTCCATCAAGTGGTATCATGAGCTTAGGTCATCCACGCACCAAGAGCTAAGATATTCCTCCATCTTTGCACTCCATTTCTACATTCTGTTGTGTTCTCTGTTCCAGATTTCCAGTTCTGTTTTAAGTACTTTTGTTTCTGTTTTGTGTTTTTTTCCAGTTAGTAATTTCGTGTTTCCTGTGCATTATTTGTGTTTCCAGTAGTCATACATGTTTGTTACTCATTTTAAACGGTGAATCATTCTTGTTTATGTCTCTTCCAGCTTTAATTTTCAATTCCAGTTATGTTTTAGTCTTGTGCAGTCCATATTTGCAGTTTTAATTCTGTTTCATTTTGGTTTTCTGTTCTGCTGGTTTTCATTTTGGTTTATTGAGTTTAGAGTGCTGGAAAAGCTTTAAATCAACCAAATAAGGCAATGAGAACATGTTCTAGCCTTGGTGATGGAAGCAAAAGCACTAGAAACTAATTCTGGTTTCAAATCTGCTCAAGAAATTCAAATCTGGTTTTAAAATTTGAAATCTGTTTCAGCTGATTTTATTTGATTCTGTTGCTTGGTAAAAATTTGTTTGCTGTTATTGGAAGTGGCTAAAGGTGTGGCAGACCATTAAAAGCAAGGAAATGCATCTAGCATAGCTTGGTTGCCTTAAAAACCAGTAGCCTTTGCTGTCCAGTTTGTTTTGTTTTTCTGTTCTAGCTTTTCACCGTGCTACCATTCCTTGCTGTCCAGTTTGAGTTTATTCATACTAAGCACTTTAATCCTAGCTTAGTTCAGTGTAATAACATTCTCTAGAGTCATTGAGTGTGCTGTCCAACCTTATATCCACAAGGTTCTTAAATCTGGTGCTGTTTTGGTGGGAATTTGCTGCATAAATAGGCTATAGCAAGGGTGAATTGTTGAGTCTTGCTATTTCTGTGCATTTACAACATTTGAGCAAGTCTAAATTGTCATTCCAAAGTTGTTTGCACTGTTCATTTGGTCATTTTTTTAGCCTATATGCAGATTTGCTTTTTAAACCTTAAAATTGCCTTTAAAATGGAAGTGCACCAGTGAATTCACATTGCAATCTGTTTTCTAGCTGTTTCAATGTTTAAACATCTTTAAAATGATGATACAAAGTTGTTTGATGCATCAATTGAACTGCTGAATCACTTCCAATCAATTTTGGGTTTAAAACCACCATTTCAAGCCACTTTTTCTGGTGCAGAAATCATTTTCCAGCAACTGTTTTGGTTATTCTTGTTCAAATTCATTTCTGGATTGTAGTAAGAGCTGGTTCATTACTTTAAATTGAAAATAAATGATCAAAATAAGTCAGAGCAAGTGTTAAAAAGCCTGTTGAATCGTGCAATCCAGTTTTTGGCAGTTAAAAACCCCAAAACACCAAATCTGGTTTTCATTGGGGCATTTTAACAAACACTTTGGTAAAATATCAAACAGTTTGGTCTGGATGAGTTTGTGATCTGCTATTTCTGTTTTTGTTGCTTTCTTAATCTGTTCTAGTACCATTATTAAGTTCCTTTTGAGTGCTTTCTGTTATTCCATCCCTGTTTCCATTTGATTTCCCATTCTTGGCTTCCAAATTGTCAAACATTCAAAACAAAATCTGGTTTGAAATTCTGGTGCAGTTTGCTAATTCTGTTTGGTGTGTTTGACTGGAATCTTGAGGTGCTGTGGTAACTATTGTGAGGCATCCAGAAGCAGAAATCTTTCCCTACTGAGGCACCATATTAGGAAGTGAAAAGGGGGCTGAAGTGGGAACAAAAAGGGAGCTTTTGAGCAGCTGCAACTCTGCTGTTCCAGCAGCTAAAAATACACCAGAAAAGCTTGAAGTGCAACCTGTTTTGGAGTAGCAATCTGCAGCAGCAAGAGAGTGAAGCTTACATTAGTTTTAGGCCTTCTTTTAAGTTTGTTTACACCACATATCACGGAACCTTAGTTGTTTAAAGTTGATTTTCATTTCTTGGCTAAGTGACTTGGGAAAATGCTCTTGAAGCAATTCCAAGATCACATTTAAACATTGTAATAGTGCAATTTCGTTTTCTTAGTGTGGAAGTGTGTCAAGGGGCTCCAAGTGTCACTTGCACTTTCACTTAGGGCCGTCTAGCATTTACATTCTTGCATCTTTATTGCTTTCTTTAATTTCTTGCTTAATCTTTTTGTTTGTTTTTAAGTCTCCGTGGTATATAGGATTGCATAGCATTTAGTCAACCTTTCTTTGGTTTTAGGTTCATTTCATAACATTTGAAAAGAATTTGAAGAATTTCTACTTAGAAACTAAGGTAAAAGATAACTTTAAGGAAACTCTGGCTAAGGAAGAACTTGGTTTCTAAGCTTGTCCATTTGTGACTCACCTCTTCTTCCTGGGAGCTACTTAGAAACATCTTTTACCTCTAGAATCTCTTTAGAAATTTTTCACCAAAAACAAAGAAAGCTTGTGAAAATCTTTTCACTCATTACTTGCCAAATATTTTGAAAACTTTGTGAAAACCTTTTCCATTTGACAAGAATGAGTCAATCAAGTGTGCAAGGTAGCATCAAACCCAATAGTGAGAGTTCTTTAAGGGAAGAATTTCAACAAAAATTTGAACAAAGGGATAGAGAGATTAGTGAGCTCAAAGACATGATTAGTCAACTTTTGAATAATCAAGACAAAAGAAAAGAGAGATCTTCCCATAGGAGAAAAGAAGAATCATCATCTTCTAGTGAGCTTGAGCAATATAGTAGTCATCACAATGATGACCACTACCAAATGCCTCCTAGAAGACATCATAGAGTGAGAGAACACCATCCAAGAGAGCCCAAAATTGATCTACCTTCTTTTCATGGAAAGGATGATGTGGAAGAATATCTAGAGTGGGAAATGAAAGTTGAGCAATTGTTTGAGTGCCACCAAATAGATGATGAAAAGAGAGTCACCATGGCTTCTCTAAGCTTTCAAGGCTATGCCTTAATTTGGTGGACAGCCTTGGTCAAAGATTATAGGCTAAGACACTTACCTCCCATTAGATATTGGAATGAGTTAAGAACTGCCTTGAGGAGGAGGCATGTACCAGCCTACTATGATAGGGAGATAATGGATAAACTCCATAAACTCCAACAAAGGAACATGAGTGTTGAGGAATATAGACAAAAAATGGAGTTACTCATGTTGAGAGCTGGGATAAGAGAAGAACCTAGGATAACAATAGCTAGGTTTCAAAGTGGACTCAACTATGACATAAGAGATAGGGTTGAGCTTATACCCTACAATGATCTCAATGAGTTAGTCCAACTTTGTGTGAGGGTTGAGCAACAACTAAAGAGAAAAAGTTCCACCAAGAAAGATTACCCTCATAGTTCTTACCATAAGAAAGAGTATAAGAGGGAGGGTAGTCAAACCAAGCCAAGATATGAAGACAGAGAGAGAGAGAGAGGGAAAGAAAAAGTCAAAGAACCTTCAAGAGATCATAAGAGTAAGGAGACTAAGTGTTTTAGATGTGGGGAAAAAGGGCACTATACATCTGAGTGCCGCAATAGAAGGTCAACTTACATCCTTGAACATGAGAGTGAAAGTGAGGGTTCTTCATATAGTGAGTCTGAAACATCCACTTCTGAAGAAGAAGAAACTTTACCTTGTGATGGTGACTTACTTATGGTAAGGAGACTCCTGGAAAGTAAACATGTAGAATTAGAACAGTCACAAAGAGAGAACCTATTCCACACAAGATGCAAAGTTTTAGAAAAGACATGTTCAATGATAGTGGATAGTGGCTCTTGTTGCAACTGTTGTAGTTCTAGAATGGTAGAAAAGCTTGGCTTAACCACTACTCCTCATCCTAAACCTTACAAACTTCAATGGATCAAAGAGGATGATGGAATAGTAGTTAAAGAACAAGTAAGTGTACCTATTTCCATTGGCAAATATGAAGATCAAATTGTTTGTGATATAGTACCAATGGAAGCTGGGCACATATTACTTGGAAGACCTTGGCAATATGATAAACAAGCTTTACATGATGGAGTCACCAACAAAATTACCATTCAACACAAAGGAAAGAAAATTATTTTGTGTCCTCTTACACCTTCACAAGTAAGAGAGGACCAAATCCTTCTTAAGAAGAAGTTGGATGGAGAAAAGAAAAAAAAAACTAAGAAAGAAAGAAAGAATTTGATAACCCATGCCTCAACCCATGAAGTTGTCCAACCTCAAACCTTGAATATTTCCAAAAATCTTTTTCTTGGACAACCTCATTTCCTTCTTTATTGCAAAGAGGCATTTGTTTCAATCACTCATGAACTTGGTTCTCTACCAAAAGGGTTGCAAAAACTTTTAAAAGAATTTGATGATATATTTCCCAAAGAGGTACCAAGTGGATTACCACCTTTGAGGGGAATAGAACATCAAATAGATTTGGTGCCTGGGGCAAGCCTACCCAATAGGCCAGCCTATAGAACCAACCCTATGGAAACAAAAGAAATAGAGAAACAAGTTAATGAATTGTTGAACAAAGGGTGGATCCAAAAGAGTTTAAGTCCCTGTGCTGTGCCTGTGTTGTTGGTCCCTAAAAAGGATGGGTCTTGGAGAATGTGTACAGATTGTAGGGCCATCAACAACATAACTATCAAGTATAGGCATCCCATTCCTAGGCTAGATGACATGTTGGATGAATTACATGGAGCAAATCTCTTCACCAAAATTGATCTTAAAAGTGGATACCATCAAATAAGAATTCATGAAGGAGATGAATGGAAAACTGCTTTCAAGACCAAGTTTGGTTTGTATGAATGGTTAGTCATGCCCTTTGGCTTGACCAATGCTCCAAGTACATTCATGAGATTAATGAATCATGTGCTTAGGGAATGCATAGGCAGATTTGTAGTGGTCTACTTTGATGATATCTTAATCTATAGTCAAGGCCTTCAAGAACACCTTAACCATGTCAGAAAAGTCTTGCTTCTTCTTAGAGAACATCATCTCTTTGCCAACTTTGACAAATGTACTTTTTGTCAAGAAAGTGTGATTTTCCTTGGATTCAAAGTGGGAAAAGAAGGTGTACATGTTGATCCAGAGAAGATCAAGGCTATACAAGAATGGCCAACCCCTAAAAATGTAGGAGAGGTGAGAAGTTTTCATGGGCTAGCAAGTTTTTATAGGAGATTTGTGAAAGATTTCTCCACCATAGCTGCTCCTTTAAATGAGCTAGTCAAGAAAGATATGCCTTTTATTTGGGGTGATAAGCAGGAGTTGTCTTTTGAGACTTTGAAACACAAGTTAACACATGCACCTATTCTAGTTTTGCCTGATTTTTCCAAAGCCTTTGAACTAGAATGTGATGCATCTGGGGTAGGAATAGGAGCTGTTTTAATACAAGGAGGACATCCCGTAGCTTACTTTAGTGAAAAACTTAGGGGGCCTACCTTAAACTATCCTACCTATGACAAAGAGTTGTATGCCCTCATTAGAGCTTTGAAAACTTGGGAGCATTACTTGGTAACTAGAGAATTCATCATACACACTGACCATGAATCTCTCAAGTACATTAAAGGGCAAGCAAAGCTAAACAAAAGACATGCAAAGTGGGTGGAATATCTTGAGCAATTTCCCTATGTCATCAAACACAAAAAGGGGAGTACTAATGTTGTTGCAGATGCTTTATCTAGAAGACATGCATTATTAGTAACCCTAGGATCCCAAATATTAGGATTTGATGACATAAAAGAGTTATATGAAACTGATGAAACATTTGCATCCACTTATTCATCATGTCTTAAGAAGCCTTTTGATGGATTCTATCTTTCTGAGGGGTATCTTTTTAATAAAGGAAAACTTTGTATACCCCAAGGATCCATTAGAAAACTTCTTATCAAAGAGAGTCATGGAGGAGGACTCATGGGCCATCATGGAGTTGATAAAACTCTAAACATTTTGAAAAGTAAATTTTATTGGCCACACATGAGAATAGATGTTCAAAGGCATTGTTCTAAATGTATAGCTTGTTTACAAGCTAAGTCCAAAATTATGCCTCATGGACTCTATACACCTCTTCCTATAGCTAATACCCCTTGGGAGGACATAAGCATGGACTTTGTCTTAGGATTGCCAAGAACTCAAAGGGGGTATGATTCTATATTTGTGGTAGTAGATCGTTTTAGTAAAATGGCTCATTTTATACCCTGCCACAAAGTAGATGATGCTAGCTATATCTCTAGACTCTTCTTTAAAGAGATAGTGAGATTGCATGGCTTACCCAAAACTATAGTGTCTGATAGAGATGTGAAGTTTCTAAGCCATTTTTGGAAAACTTTATGGGAAAAGCTTGGAACTAAACTTCTATTTTCTACTACATGTCACCCACAAACTGATGGGCAAACTGAAGTAGTAAATAGATCTTTATCTACATTATTAAGGGTAATATTAAGAGGAAATAACAAATCTTGGGATGAACATCTACCTCATATTGAATTTGCTTATAATAGAGTAGTCCACAAGACTACTAATCTTTCTCCTTTTGAGGTTGTTTATGGTTTTAACCCTATCACACCTCTTGATTTACTACCTCTTCCAGAATCATCTTCTTTTCTTCATAAAGAAGGTGCTTCTAAAGCGGAGTTTATCAAGAAGTTACATGAGAAAGTTAAAATCCAAATTGAAAAACAAACTCAAAAATATGCAGAATACAACAACAAAGGGAGAAAGAAAATAGTTTTTGAAAAAGGAGACCTAGTTTGGCTTCATTTGAGAAAGGAAAGATTTCCCTCTCAAAGGAAATCCAAACTTAGTCCAAGAGGAGATGGTCCATTCAAGGTGGTCAAAAGGATAAATGATAATGCATACATATTAGACCTTCCTGAAAGTTATGGTGTCAGTCCTACTTTTAACATCTGCGATTTAATTCCTTTCACAAGAGATGATCAACAGGATGAAGCAGATCTGAGGACAGATCTTTTTCAAGAGGGAGGGTCTGATGGAAGACCATCTAAGATGCACATTGGACCTCTTACTAGAGCCATGGCAAAGAGGATTCAAGAGGAAGAAGGACCACATACTATTTTGCTTCTATGGAAGGTTACTTATAAAAATCCTTCTTCTCTTAACTAAAGCATTTATACTTTGTTTTGTAGGAATTAATAAATCTTAGAGACTATGATTGAGCCATCCAAGAAGATAAATCAATAGATCAAGCAAAAGAGCCAAAAAGAGGTGCTTACGGCATGCACCAACATTTTCCACGTGAAATGGGCTGATGTGGAAGGAAGCACACACCTTGCTTGATGAGCTGGAAAGAGGCATGGACCTTGCTTGATCAAAATAAATCTGAACCATTTGAATTTAGGAGGGAATTAGAATTAGAAATTAGGCTCCTCTTCACCTATAAATAAGAGGGCCTTTTCCTTGTATTAAGGCACTTTTGAGCTTAATGATATGCTGCAGAAATTGTTTTCCAGCTTTGTGCTCTTAAGTCACCTTTGAATTACTACTTCTCCTCCTTTCCTCAAGCTTCCTTCCTCTGTATGAAGGCCCTCTGAGCTGTGAGGCTTCACCCATACACCTTTCCTTCATTAAAACACATCAAACACTGCATCATTTCATCCATCCGCTGCACCAATTTTCATTACTGGTTTTTCTCTGGTCTGGAACCTATTCCTACACGTATCCAGCTGAGAATTGGTCTCCATCACTCCTTCAAAGGGGTGGAAGAGAGAGTGTTTGCCTTGTTTCTGCCAAAGATACTTAATTCTAGGACGTGCAAGCCCTTATATACTAGTCTAGAGTTACAAAAGATTACAAAAGCCCAAGCCCAAAAAGTGCCGCTCAGCGGTGACTGCGCGTCACTGTCTTCCCCTCAGCGGCCATTTTGCCCCTCAGCGTGACTCCCGGAACCTCCTGATTGCCGCTCAGCGGTAAAATGCCGCTGAGCGGTGCCTTTGTCTTCTCTTTTTGCACTCTTTCTTGTCTTTTCTAATGTCACCTCTCTCCTTCTTCACTCTTTTCACTAAATTCACCTTAAAACCTGCACAAAAACACTTAAATCAAGCATAAACCTGTCCAGCTCTCTTATTTATGAAAATATAGATAAAAGCATGATTTCAAGCTAGTTTTTAAGTCTAAAGGTTGCTTTTAGTATCAATTTCAAGCATGAAAATAACAGTTTTTCAACTGTTATCACAACAAAAACTTGATGGACAAATTTGTAAGCACCAAATTATGATGTCACAAACTTGTTTCACAATCGGCAAGTATGACCGAATCGTTCAAGTAATAAACTTGGTAAGACCAAGTATCGTTCTTCCCAAAGGACTCACGGCCTAGTTTAGTTATATGATTTGTTGATTAGCTAGGACTTACAAACGAAATATTCAAAGTTTAATATGCAAGACAGAAAATAAACATGTATGCATGAAGTTTGATCAATGGCAAAAGAAAAAGATAAACACTTTCAATGAATTATATGAATGAATATGTTGTTGGGGGTCAATTTCATCTCATTCACTCTCATATATTTTAGGAATTCAACATTCAAATCATCATTGTTAATGCCACTCTCTAATGTACCATTCTAGATGGCTTCTCCCTAATCACGAGTTCATACAATTCCTAGCATTCCTAATGATTAGTTCATGAGTGCAGGAGCTTAAAGGCAACCAATATAATATTGTCAGTATAATATTGGGAGAAATTCCCCGGATCTAGACTTCCCCGTACGTGTCCGTATCGATAAAATCAATAATCATGCATGGAATGAGTTAAACTATGCAAGCATTGAGCAAAGAGGAAAAACCCTAACTAATGATGAAAGAAAGCATAAGTCTTAATTAAAAGATGTAAGCAACAGATTCCATATATGAGAGCTTCAAGAGATTACATTGATTCCCCAACAAACATACAAGGTTTAGTTCACCATATTCATGGTGAACCTAGATGAATAACAATGAAAGAATGAAAGAATAAACCCAATAAAGGTGAAGAGGTAGCCTGAGCATCCAAGATCCTCCTTCAAAGGGGTAGAAGAGAGAGTGTTTGCCTCGTTTCTGCCAAAGATACTTAATTCTAGGACGTGCAAGCCCTTATATACTAGTCTAGAGTTACAAAAGATTACAAAAGCCCAAGCCCAAAAAGTGCCGCTCAGCGGTAAATATCGCTCAGCGGTGACTGCGCGTCACTGTCTTCCCCTCAGCGGCCATTTTGCCCCTCAGCGTGACTCCCGCAACCTCCTGAGTGCCGCTCAGCGGTAAAATGCCGCTGAGCGGTGCCTTTGTCTTCTCTTTGTGCACTCTTTCTTGTCTTTTCTAATGTCACCTCTCTCCTTCTTTACTCTTTTCACTAAATTCACCTTAAAACCTGCACAAAAACACTTAAATCAAGCATAAACCTGTCCAACTCTCTTATTTATGAAAATATAGATAAAAGCATGATTTCAAGCTAGTTTTTAAGTCTAAAGGTTGCTTTTAGTATCAATTTCAAGCATGAAAATAACAGTTTTTCAACTGTTATCACAACCCCAAACTTAGAACTTTGCTTGTCCTCAAGCAAACAATATGTAACTCAATCTTCAACCAATTCATATGATGGTTCACTCATTCAAAAATTCTCTTTTCAAGATAAGTAAAAACTTTAATCAACCTTATGACCAAGAGTTCATTCAAGATGTGCACATGCTTTAGTGTTCACAAAGTCCTTTAAGTTCCAACAAAAGCTATTTTTCATGAATGATCAATCAATTAAGCATGGATGTTCATGTGCTTATGGAATATTTCCTCACTAGGTAAAGTGTTTCACGCAACACACAAGTGTATAAGAGGTAAAGTGTTTCACTCATTCACTCCACTATCACAATGTCACATGCATCAACTTTGCCTTTCATTTTACCACAATCAAAAACATTCACAAGCATGCATCATCACAAGGACTTTTCAATGGCTTATAATGTGGCTGGGCTAATAAGAAAATTGGTTTTTCTGGATCACAAAATCCTTGAGTTAAGAGAATCATAACAACACAATCATCTTATTCTTCCCAACTTGCCTTTGCATTTGCATTTGCATTGAGCTTTGCTTCTTTTTCTTTTCTTTTCTTTTTCTTTGCATATTCTTACTTTTTTAGCTCTTAGCTCAATGCTTTTCCTTTTTCATGTTTTCCCAATAACCCCAAACTTGAACATTTGTCAATACCACACAAGATCTTCTACTTAACTCAAGGTAAAGATTTTCAATCAAGGTTTTTCAGTGTATATTCAAGGCTAAGGGTTCAAAGGATAGAACACAAAGTGTTCTCTTTTAGTAGGCTAACTTTATGAATTTGGCCAATAAAAAGGGTTTCAACAAAAACGGCCCTGATCACATGATGCAAAACAAGTAATTGATTCAATCATAGAAAACCTGGGCAAAATCATTCATGCTTTCAAAGTAATAGCATTCAACAATAACAACTCTGGAGCTCAAAACCTCACATATAAGCTCATTCACATTTGACATACACATCCTGCTTAATTTCACAATCACAATCATGATATCATGCATTTGTTCACAAAGCTTGTGAATCACCTGTATAAGCATTTTAATGTGCACATCATCTCAACATCAATTAATCATAAACATCATCAAGCATTACTTATCACACAATCACAGTTAATAGCAAACCATCATAATAAACCAGGTGTTCAATAGAGTACATCAAACCCTAATCTAAAAACAAAAATAAATAATTTTAGAAAACTTAAACCACAAAAGCATAATCATATGATAACATTCATCAATAAATGCTATCTCAGCTCCTCATCAGTCTGAGCTGTCCTCTGTATCTTCCTCCTCCTCTTCATCATCATCATCATCAAATGCATCCTCCTCCTGAGCTTCATCTTCTTCCATATCTCTAGCTGAAGCTTCAGCTGCTTCAGCTCCTCCATGCAATGGTTCTTCTGGCCAAGCTACCACACTATGGAATTCATCCATAGTCCACCTGTGTGCTGGAGGGGTATCATACATCCCCACTATCATCTCGGCCGTGGCCACCTGCCCTCTGTGAATGGACTGCAACTGAGCACCTATAAGAGACATATACATGTCCCTCATCTGGAATGGTTCTGCTTCATGTGTATCAGCAGATGTCCGGCTCTGTGCTGGCCCTCTCTCTCTACGAGCCTGGCGTGGTGGAACTGGCTGAGCTGCCTCCTCACCTCCACAGTACTGTCTGTAATAGGCCTCATCTATAGCTTTTCTTGGCCTCTCAAATGGTGGAACAGAAGTGTCCACCCCAGCTTGCTTGCAAAGGTGAGTGATCAAAGAAGGATGTCCCAGTGGGGCTTTGTTGTTTGAGGTGTTAGCACACACACTAATCTCATCAGTTATCACCTGCCCAATATTAACATTCAAATTTCTGATAGCACAGTAGATGAATAGTGCCCTGCTGAGAGTGATATCTGACACATGTGAACATGGCTGAATGTTGGCATGAGAAAATGCCATCCAATACTTTGCAAGAGGAGTCAAATCTGTCCTCCTAATGTTAACCACTGCGCCAGATCTATTCCTTTGAAAGTGTCCTCCAGGTATGCACAATACTCTCTCAACATCCTCAAAGTCAGCACCTTCCTCCATGCTAAGAGCAAACTGGCATTGCTCACCAGCCTACACAGTATCCAGGAAGTTGTTGATGGAATCAGGATCATACCTAATAGCATGGCCTCTGACATAGCCCAAATAATTCTCAGCTGGATAATCACCAATCTTCTTTGCATTGGTGTAGAATTCCTTCACCACAGCTATGTTGGCAGGTGCTGGATAAGTGGCTAGCTTTCCCCAATCATTCCCTAACACTTGCTCTCCAAATTGAGGAGCAAAGTTAGGTATCATTCCCACCTTTCTCTCCATCAGAAGTCTCCTGTCCTGAACCACCCTAAAGTGCTTCTCATGTTTCCTAGAGAGGAACCTGCTAGAGTGGGGTTGCTCTGGTTCCTTATCCTTCCTCTTGGTTGCCATGGTTTTCAATCTTTTCCCTGATGAGGATGCCATTCCTACATTCAAAACACAAGCAAAACCACAGAACATGATATTAATCATTAGTCAAACACATAACACAACTCCTTTTGAAGCTAAACCACCGCTGAGGGCCAGAATTTCCCCTCAGCGCCACCAGTGCCACAATCCAACATGCAAAAACCAGAAAAAACCAAGTCTGGCAGAGTGCCGCTCAGCAGTAATTGCCGCTCAGCGGTGATCTGCAGATTTTTGCAAAACCCCTAGAATATTCATGCTTTGACAATCACATTCAAATTCAAGAACCCTAGAATGACAAAATGCATTTTACTTACTTGGGTGGAGATGCTAGATGATATGAGAATGCTTCCAAACTAGAATGCTCTCTTCCAACCCCAAACTTTGATGGCACACTAGTGAAAAAGTGAGTGGAAGAGAAATTTTTCTAAGAGGGAAGAGTGAAAAGATGTGGAAAACCTAGGAGAAGAGGTGTGGAAGTGTTTGTGCAGAGAGAAGTCTGGAAATAAACCCTAAAACGCAGCTTGGGGTATAAAAATACCCTAATGGGCTCGGGTCCCGCTAAGGGGAACTAGATCCCATTCTGCGATAGTACCGCTCAGCGGCACTTTCGTGAAGTGCTCCTCTCCTTCTTTTCTTGACCTACGTGCCTTCCTAGCATACCCCTCATAGGTTCCCTGAAATTCAATGTTAAAAATGCTTATGCAAACCCTAATTAAAATAAAACAAACAAAAACAATCAATCAACTGGGTTGCCTCCCAGGTAGCGCTTGTTTAACGTCACGAGCCTGACCCAAAATCCACCAACACCCATCGGTAGGTGTTTCCAACCCTGATTATAATTCCCTTGACGGTATGGAAATTGATTAGCCATGAAATTAATATCCTCCACGGCTTCCACAGGAAAAGCACATTGGCCATTGATGTGATCTCCCCCACATAATTCGCACAACTGGGTTTGTACCTGTGCAGCAGATTTTAACTCTTTGGGTAGTTGAGCAAGAGTTTTGGTCAGAGTCTCCAGCTATTGAGTTAGAATTTTATTCTGTGCTAGCAAGGCATCTGATAACAGTTGAAAAACTGTTATTTTCATGCTTAAATTTGATACTAAAAGCAACCTTTAGACTTAGAAACTAGCTTGAAATCATGCAGTTTATCTATATTTTCATAAATAAGAGAGCTGGACAGGTTTATGCTTGATTTCAGTGTTTTTGTGCAGGTTTTAAGGTGAATTTGGTGAAAAGAGTGAAGAAGGAGAGAAGTGACATTAGAAAAGACAAGAAAGAGTGCAAAAAGAGAAGACGAAGGCACCGCTCAGCGGCAAACTACCGCTGAGTGGCACTCAGGAGGTTGCGGGAGTCACGCTGAGGGGCAAAATGGCCGCTGAGGGGAAGAAAAGGACGCGCAACTACCGCTGAGCGGTACTCTTTGGGCTTGGGCTTTTGTAATCTTTTGTAACTCTAAATTAGTATATAAAGGGTTGTACGTCCCTAGGATTAGTATCTTTGGCAGAAACGAGGCAAACACTCTCTCTTCCACCCCTTTGAAGGAGGATCTTGGATGCTCAGGCTACCTCTTCACCTTTATTGGGTTTATTCTTTCATTCTTTCATTGTTATTCATCTAGGTTCACCATGACGATGGTGAACTAAACCTTGTATGTTTGTTGGGGAATTAATGTAATCTCTTGAAGCTCTCATATATGGATTTGTTGAGTACATCTTTGAATTAAGACATATGCTTTCTTTCATCATTAGTTAGGGTTTTTCCTCTTTGCTCAATGCTTGCATTGTTTAACTCATTCTAATGCATGATTATTGGTTTTGTCGATACGGACACGTACAGGGAAGTCTAGATCCGGGGAATTTCTCCCAATATTTTACTGACAACATTATATTGGTTGCCTTTAAGCTCCTGCAGTAATGAACTAATCATTAGGAATGCTAGGAATTGTATGAACTATTTGATTAGGGAGAAGCCATCTAGAATGGTACATTAGAGAGTGGCATTAACAATGATGATTTGAATGTTGAATTCCTAAAATATATGAGAGTGGATGAGATGAAATTGACCCCTAACAACATATTCATTCATATAATTCATTGAAAGTGTTTATCTTTTGTCTTTGCCATTGATCAATTCATGCATACATGTTTATTTTCGTCTTTGCATATTAAACTTTGAATATTTCGTTTGTAAGTCCTAGCTAATCAACAAATCACATAACTAAACTAGGCCGTGAGTCCTTTGGGAAGAACGATACTTGGTCTTACCAAGTTTTATTACTTGAACGATTCGGTCATACTTGCCGATTGTGAAACAAGTTTGTGACATCATAATTTGGTGCTTACAAATTTGTCCATCAAGTTTTTGGCGCCGTTGCCGGGGATTCGTGGTTTAACTGGTTAATTTGTGTGATTATTGATTATCTTTGACTTTAATTTTAAATTTCTGTTTTTATTTTCTGTTTTTATCTTTTTAGATTAGATTTTATTTTATTTAGTTAGTTTAGATTTTATTTTATCTTTTTAGATTTTATTTTATCTTTTAGGATTAGATTTTATTAGGTTAGATTTTATTTTATTTTATATTATTTTTATCTTTTTTATCTTTTAGGTTAGATTTTGTTTTTAGGATTAGATTTTATTTTTATTTTTTTTATCTTTTATCTTTCTATCTTCTAAATCTTTTATCTTCTTATCTTCTGAATCTTTTATTTTCTTTTTATGTTTTGAATATATATCTTCTCTTATATCTTTTTGTGCTAACAAATCTTTTCTAGGGTTTTGTTTTCTTGTGCATGCAGGAAGCAATTCGCACTAGAAGTAAGAAAACAACAGAACCACTTCTTGAAGGTCTAGAAGAGAGTAGAAGGAGGAGAAGAATCAGAACGTCTAGAGAACTTTTCCCTTCTCCTGAAACTCTCTTGCACTCATCACCACAAGGTTCTGTTCATAGCACAGGAAGTATGGAGGGCAATAATGTTAGAAGAACTCTTGCAGATTACACTAATCTTGCTGGACCTCAGCACTTCAATAGCATAGCTAGACCTAGAGTCAATGCAGCCAACATGGAGGTCAAACCAGCACTGATTCAACTGGTGAAGAGTAATCAATTTAATGGGTTATCTCACGAAAGCCCATATGAGCACCTGACAACCTTTAATGAGATCTGCAACACGGTCAAGATTAATGGGGTGCCAGATGAAGCAATCAAACTTAGCTTGTTTCCTTTCTCCTTGGGAGGTAATGCTAAGCTTTGGTTAAACTCTTTTCCAGAAGAAAGTTTCACAGAGTGGGAAGCAGTGGTTACAAAATTCTTAAACAAATACTTCCCACAATCTAAGGTGACTAAAGGAAAGCAAGAGATATCTTCATTCAAGCAGGGCATGGAGGAATCACTGGGACATGCATGGGACAGGTACAAAAGCTTATTACGTAAAACTCCCACGCATGGCTTTGAGGATCAAGAAGTAGTCCTAACTTTCCTTGGAGGGCTTGGTTCACAAACCAAGATGATGCTGGATGCCTCAGCTGGAGGCAATATCAAATGGAAGACTCCAGAGGAAGCAACTGAAATCATTGAAAATATGGCTACAAGTGATAATGAGCTTCACAATGAAAGAGGCGCCCCTATGCAACAGAAAGGGGTTCTTCAATTACAAACCCATGATGCTCTGCTAGCCCAGAATAAGATTCTGACTCAACAGCTGGAGACTCTGACCAAAACTCTTGCTTCATTACCAAAAGAGTTAAAATCTGCTGCACAGGTACAAACCCAGTTGTGCGAACTATGTGGAGGAGATCACATCAATGGCCAATGTGCTTTTCCTGTGGAAGCCGTGGAGGATGTTAACTTCATGGCTAATCAGTTTCCATACCGTCAAGGTAATTATAATCAGGTTGGAAACCACATCCAAGTATTGGCCAAGGACAAACTGGGCAGGCTAACCAATATAATAAGCAGCAGCAGCAACCAACCATGTGGCAACAAATTTCTATGCTTAATGAAAGATCTACAAGGTTGGAAGAAACTCTTCAACAATTTATTCAGAAAACTGAATCCTCCCAAAAGAGCACTGAAGCTGCTATAAAGAACTTGGAGATTCAGATGGGTCAGATCACTAAGCAGTTGGAAGAAAGACCACACAGAAACTTTGGGGCTAATACTGAGGTTAACCCTAGAGAAGAGTGTAAAGTGGTCAAAAGTGTGAATGAAGAAGTTATTGAGTTAGAAGAAGATGAAACAGAAGAGAGAAGAGAAGAAGAAAGAAAGGATACTTTTCCTTTTCCAACAAATCAGGAGAAACCAATGGATTTCACAGACTTATTCAGAATGGTTGATAATGAAGCTCCTTGGGAACAAATCTTACAGAAAATAGCAGTGTACACAAAATCTGATGAGGGAACCTCTACAAAAAGAAAACGTAGAGATGATGATGATGAAAAGTGTGTAACTGTTAAGAAAGAATCATTCCCACCAAAAGCAGTAGATCCAGGTAGTTTTTCTATCCCTTGCACTATAGGGAAGAAAAAGGTAAATAAAGCTCTCCTTGACTTAGGATCAAGTGTTAACTTGATGCCTTACTCTCTATTGGAGCAAATTGGCCATGTGAAAATAAAACCTGTAAAGGTTAATCTGGTAATGGCTGATGGATCTTCAAAGGAGCCATGTGGGATTGCGGAAGACATTGTAGTTTGTGTTGGCAAACTTCAGTTCTTGGCAGACTTTGTGGTGATGAAGATGGAGACCGAAAAGATACCTTTCATACTGGGAAGACAGTTTATGAAAACGGCCAGGGTTATTATAGATGTTAATGAAGGTATAGTGGTGCTCCAGGACAAAGAGGAGAGAGTGGTGGTGAATGTGTTTAAAGATGAGATACAAGCAAGGGAGGAAGAGGCCAGTTATAAAGCTGCATTTCAAGATGCACCCATAACTAGAGGTAAACATGAAAATCTTAAGGTTTCTGATAACCATTCTTTGTATTTTCAGGTACCCAAGGTAGATGAAAGTGGAAAAGGAGAGGAAGTTCTTAGAGACTGGAAGAAAAGAGGACTTCAACTTGGCACACCTGTAAGACTCAAGAACAAGTTGTGGGTTGTAAAAGGTTTTAAAGAGAAGGAGATGATAGAGATAGAGTCTCCATATTCCAGAGAATCCAAAACAGTCCTAAGGAAGCAGTTGATAAGTTGGTGGAAAGATAACATCAAAGAAGATGGAACGTGAGCTTTACTGGGTCAAGCTAGTGACGTTAAAGAAGCACTTGCTGGGAGGCAACCCAGTGGATTTACAAACTTTTAATTTTGATATTTGTTTTGTAATTTTTAAACTGTGAACATTATTCTGGACATTATTTTGTTGGATCTAGCATCTACTGAAGGATGCTAGGTGGTTAAGTATCTACTGAAGGATACTAAGTTTATAACACCTACTGATGGGTGTTGGTGAGAAGATTTTGCACCTACTGATGGGTGCTGGTAAGTGAAACACCTACTGAGGGGTGTTGGTGGATTTTGGGTCAGGCTCGTGACGTTAAACAAGCGCTACCTGGGAGGCAACCCAGTTGATTGATTGTTTTTGTTTGTTTTATTTTAATTAGGGTTTGCATAAGCATTTTTAACATTGAATTGCAGGGAACCTATGAGGAGTATGCTAGGAAGGCACGTAGGTTAAGAAAAGAAGGAGAAGGGCACATCACGAAAGTGCCGCTGAGCGGCATTTACCGCTGAGCGGTACTAAGGCAGATAGGCTTAAGTTCCCCTTAGCGGAACCCGAGCCCATTGGGGTATTTTTAAACCCTAAGCTGCGCGTTTTCACACTCTTTCAAGCCCTTCTCTGCACAAACACTTCCACATACCCTCTTTTAGGTTTTCCTACATCTTTCTACTCTTCCCTCTTAGAAAAATTTCTCTTCCACTCACTTTTTCACTAGTGTGCTATCAAAGTTTGGGGTTGGAAGAGAGCATTATAGTTTGGAAGCATTCTCATATCATCTAGCATCTCCACCCAAGAATGGCATCCTCTTCAGGAAAAAGATTGAAAACCATGGCAACCAAGAGGAAAGAAAAGGAACCAGAACAACCCCATAATAGCAGGTTCCTCTCCAGGAAACATGAGAAGCACTTTAGGGTGGTTCAAGACAGAAGACTTCTGATGGAGAGGAAGGTTGGAATGATACCTAACTTTGCTCCTCAATTTGGAGAGCAAGTGTTAGGGAATGATTGGGGAAAGCTAGCCACCTATCCAGCTCCTGCCAACATAGCTGTAGTCAAGGAATTCTACACCAATGCAAAGAAGATTGGTGACTATCCAGCTGAGAACTATTTGGGCTATGTTAGAGGCCATGCCATCAGGTATGATCCTGATTCCATTAACAACTTCCTGGATACTGTGTGGGCTGGTGAGCAATGTCAGTTTGCTCTTAGCATGGAGGAAGGTGCTGACTTTGAGGATGTTGAGAGAGTGTTGTGCATACCTGGAGGACACTTTCAAAGGAATAGATCTGGAGCAGTGGTTAACATTAGGAGGACAGATTTGACTCCTCTTGCAAAGTATTGGATGGCATTTTCTCATGCCAATATTCAGCCATGCTCACATGTGTCAGATATCACTCTCAGCAGGGCACTATTCATCTACTGTGCTATCAGGAGTTTGAATGTTAATATTGGGCAGGTGATAGCTGATGAGATTAGTGTGTGTGCTAACACCTCAAACAACAAAGCACCACTGGGACATCCTTCTTTGATTACTCACCTCTGCAAGCTAGCTGGGGTGGACACTTCTGTTCCACCATTTGAGAGGCCAAGAAAAGCTATAGATGAGGCCTATTACAGACAGTATTGTGGAGGTGAGGAGGCAGCTCAGCCAGTTCCACCACGCCAGGCTCGTAGAGAGAGAGGGCCAGCACAGAGCAGGACATCTACTGATACTCATGAGGCAGAACCATTCCAGATGAGGGACATGTATATGTCTCTTATAGGTGCTCAGTTGCAGTCCATTCACAGAGGGCAGGTGGCCACGGCTGAGATGATAGTGGGGATGTATGATACCCCTCCAGCACACAGGTGGACTATGGATGAATTCCATAATGTGGTAGCTTGGCCAGAAGAACCATTCCATGGAGGAGCTGGAGGAGCTGAATCTTCAGCTCGAGACATGGAAGAAGATGAAGCTGAGGAGGAGGATGCTTTTGATGATGATGATGATGAAGAGGAGGAGGAAGATACAGAGGACAGCGCAGAATGATGAGGAGCTGAGATAGCATTTACTGATGAATGCTATCATATGTTTATGCTTTTATGGTTTAAGTTTTCTGGACTTATTTATTTTTGTTTTTAGATTAGGGTTGATGTACTCTATTGAACACCTGGTTTCTTATGATGGTTTGCTATTAACTGTGATTGTTTGATAAGTAATGCTTGATGATGCTTTTTTATTGATTGATGTTGAGATGATGTGCACATAAAATGCTTATACAGGTGATTCACAAGCTTTGTGAACAAATGCATGATATCATGATTGTGATTGTGAAACTAAGCAGGATGTGTATGTCAAATGTGAATGAGCTTATATGTGAGGTCTTGAGCTCCAGAGTTGTTATTGTTGAATGCTATTACTTTGGAAGCATGAATGATTTTGCCCAGGTTTTCTATGATTGAATCAATTGCTTGTTTTGCATCATATGATCAAGGCCGTGTTTGTTGAAACCCTTTTTATTGGCCAAATTTATAAAAGTTAGCCTACTAAAAGAGAACACTTTGTGTTCTATCCTTTGAACCCATACCTTTGAATATACACTAAAAACCCTTGATTGAAAATCTTTACCTTGAGTTAAGTAGAATATCTTGTGTGGTATTGATAAATGTTCAAGTTTGGGGTTATTGGGAAAACATGAAAAAGGAAAAGCATTGAGCTAAGAGCTAAAAAGTAAGAATATACAAAGAAAAAGAAAAGCAAAGAAAAAGAAGTAAAGCTCAATGCAAATGAAAAGGCAAACAAAAGTTGGGAATGAATAAGATGATTGTGTTGATATGATTCTCTTAACTCAAGGATTTTGTGATCCAGAAAAACCAATTTTCTTGTTAGCCCAGCCACATTATAAGCCATTGAAAAGTCCTTGTGATGATGCATGCTTGTGAATGTTTTTGATTGTGGTAAAATGAAAGGCAAAGTTGATTCATGTGACATTGTGATAGTGGAGTGAATGAGTGAAACCCTTACCTCTTATACACTTGTGTGTTGAGTGAAACACTTTACCTGGTGAGGAAATATTCCATGAGCACATGAACATCCATGCTTAATTGATTGATCATTCATGAAAAATAGCATTTGTTGGAACTTAAATGACTTTGTGAACACTAAAGCATGTGCACATCTTGATTGAACTCTTGGTCATAAGTTTGAATGAAGTTGTTACTTATCTTGAAAAGAGGATTTTGAATGAGTGAACCATCATATAAATTGGTTGGAGATGGAGTTACATTTTGTTTGCTTGAGGACAAGCAAAGTTCTAAGTTTGGGGTTGTGATAACAGTTGAAAAACTGTTATTTTCATGCTTAAATTTGATACTAAAAGCAACCTTTAGACTTAGAAACTAGCTTGAAATGATGCAATTTATCTATATTTTCATAAATAAGAGAGCTGGACAGGTTTATGCTTGATTTCAGTGTTTTTGTGCAGGTTTTAAGGTGAATTTGGTGAAAAGAGTGAAGAAGGAGAGAAGTGACATTAGAAAAGACAAGAAAGAGTGCAAAAAGAGAAGACGAAGGCACCGCTCAGCGGCAAACTACCGCTGAGCGGCACTCAGGAGGTTGCGGGAGTCACGCTGAGGGGCAAAATGGCCGCTGAGGGGAAGAAAAGGACGCGCAACTACCGCTGAGCGGTAAATACCGCTGAGCGGTACTCTTTGGGCTTGGGCTTTTGTAATCTTTTGTAACTCTAAATTAGTATATAAAGGGTTGTACGTCCCTAGGATTAGTATCTTTGGCAGAAACGAGGCAAACACTCTCTCTTCCACCCCTTTGAAGGAGGATCTTGGATGCTCAGGCTACCTCTTCACCTTTATTGGGTTTATTCTTTCATTCTTTCATTGTTATTCATCTAGGTTCACCATGACGATGGTGAACTAAACCTTGTATGTTTGTTGGGGAGTCAATGTAATCTCTTGAAGCTCTCATATATGGATTTGTTGAGTACATCTTTGAATTAAGACATATGCTTTCTTTCATCATTAGTTAGGGTTTTTCCTCTTTGCTCAATGCTTGCATTGTTTAACTCATTCTAATGCATGATTATTGGTTTTGTCGATACGGACACGTACGGGGAAGTCTAGATCCGGGGAATTTCTCCCAATATTTTACTGACAACATTATATTGGTTGCCTTTAAGCTCCTGCAGTAATGAACTAATCATTAGGAATGCTAGGAATTGTATGAACTATTTGATTAGGGAGAAGCCATCTAGAATGGTACATTAGAGAGTGGCATTAACAATGATGATTTGAATGTTGAATTCCTAAAATATATGAGAGTGGATGAGATGAAATTAACCCCCAACAACATATTCATTCATATAATTCATTGAAAGTGTTTATCTTTTGTCTTTGCCATTGATCAATTCATGCATACATGTTTATTTTCGTCTTTGCATATTAAACTTTGAATATTTCGTTTGTAAGTCCTAGCTAATCAACAAATCACATAACTAAACTAGGCCGTGAGTCCTTTGGGAAGAACGATACTTGGTCTTACCAAGTTTTATTACTTGAACGATTCGGTCATACTTGCCGATTGTGAAACAAGTTTGTGACATCATAATTTGGTGCTTACAAATTTGTCCATCAGCATCATGGGTTTGTAATTGAAGAACCGCTTTCTGTTGCATGGGAGCTCCTCTTTCACTGTGCAGCTCATTATCACTTGTAGCCATGTTTTCACTAATTTCAGTTGCTTCCTCTGGAGTCTTCCATTTGATATTGCCTCCAGCTGAGGCATCCAGCATCATCTTGGTTTGTGAACCAAGCCCTCCAAGGAAAGTTAGGACTACTTCTTGATCTTCAAAGCCATGCGTGGGAGTTTTACGTAACAAGCTTTTATACCTGTCCCATGCATGTCCCAGTGATTCTTCCATGCCCTGCTTGAATGAAGAAATCTCTTGCTTTCCTTTAGTCACCTTAGATTGTGGGAAGTATTTGTTTAAGAATTTTGTGACCACTGCTTCCCACTCTGTGAAACTTTCCTCTGGAAAAGAGTTCAACCAAAGCTTAGCATTGCCTCCCAATGAGAAAGGAAACAAGCTAAGTTTAATTGCTTCGTCTGGCACCCTATTAATCTTGACTGTATTGCAAATCTCATTAAAGGTAGTAAGGTGCTCATATGGGCTTTCATGAGATAACCCATTAAATTGATTACTCTTCACCAGTTGAATCAGTGCTGGTTTGACCTCCATGTTGGCTGCATTGACTCTAGGTCTAGCTATGCTACTGAAGTGCTGAGGTCCAGCAAGATTAGTGTAATCTGCAAGAGTTCTTCTAACATTATTGCCCTCCATACTTCCTGTGCTATGAACAGAACCTTGTGGTGATGATTGCAAGAGAGTTTCTAGAGAAGGGAAAAGTTCTCTAGACGTTCTGATTCTTCTCCTCCTTCTACTCTCTTCTAGACCTTCAAGAAGTGGTTCTGTTGTTTTCTTACTCCTAGTTCGAATTGCTTCCTGCATGCACAAGAAAACAAAACCCTAGAAAAAAAATTTGTTAGCACAAAAAGATATAAAAGAAGATATATATTCAAAGATAAAAAGATAAAAGATTCAGAAGATAAGAAGATAAAAGATTTAAAAGATAGAAAATAAAATAAAATAAAATCTATTCTAAAAAGATAAAATAAAATCTAACCTAATCTAAAAGATAAAGATAAAATAAAATCTAATAAATTCTAACCTAACAAAATAAAATCAAATCTAATCTAACCTAATCTAAAAAGATAAAAACAGAATCTAATCTAACCTAAAAAGATAAAAATAAAATCTAACCTAATCTAAAAAGATAAAAAGATAAAATAAAATAAAAAACAGAAAAAATAAAAACAGAAATTCAAAATTAAAGTCAAAGATAATCAATAATCACACAAATTAACCAGTTAAACCACGAGTCCTCGGCAACGGCGCCAAAAACTTGATGGACAAATTTGTAAGCACCAAATTATGATGTCACAAACTTGTTTCACAATCGGCAAGTATGACCGAATCATTCAAGTAATAAACTTGGTAAGACCAAGTATCGTTCTTCCCAAAGGACTCACGGCCTAGTTTAGTTATATGATTTGTTGATTAGCTAGGACTTACAAACGAAATATTCAAAGTTTAATATGCAAGACAGAAAATAAACATGTATGCATGAAGTTTGATCAATGGCAAAGACAAAAGATAAACACTTTCAATGAATTATATGAATGAATATGTTGTTGGGGGTCAATTTCATCTCATTCACTCTCATATATTTTAGGAATTCAACATTCAAATCATCATTGTTAATGCCACTCTCTAATGTACCATTCTAGATGGCTTCTCCCTAATCACGAGTTCATACAATTCCTAGCATTCCTAATGATTAGTTCATGAGTGCAGGAGCTTAAAGGCAACCAATATAATATTGTCAGTATAATATTGGGAGAAATTCCCCGGATCTAGACTTCCCCGTACGTGTCCGTATCGACAAAATCAATAATCATGCATGGAATGAGTTAAACTATGCAAGCATTGAGCAAAGAGGAAAAACCCTAACTAATGATGAAAGAAAGCATAAGTCTTAATTAAAAGATGTAAGCAACAGATTCCATATATGAGAGCTTCAAGAGATTACATTGATTCCCCAACAAACATACAAGGTTTATTTCACCATATTCATGGTGAACCTAGATGAATAACAATGAAAGAATGAAAGAATAAACCCAATAAAGGTGAAGAGGTAGCCTGAGCATCCAAGATCCTCCTTCAAAGGGGTGGAAGAGAGAGTGTTTGCCTCGTTTCTGCCAAAAGATACCTAATTCTAGGACGTGCAAGCCCTTATATACTAGTCTAGAGTTACAAAAGATTACAAAAGCCCAAGCCCAAAAAGTGCCGCTCAGCGGTAAATACCGCTCAGCGGTGACTGCTGATGGACAAATTTATGATCACCAAATTATGATGTCACAAACTTGTTTCACAATCGGCAAGTATGACCGAATTGTTCAAGTAATAAACTTGGTAAGACCAAGTATCGTTCTTCCCAAAGGACTCACGGCCTAGTTTAGTTATGTGATTTGTTGATTAGCTAGGACTTACAAACGAAATATTTAGATTTTAATATGCAAGACAGAAAATAAACATGTATGCATGAAGTTTGATCAATGGCAAAGACAAAAGATAAACACTTTCAATATGAATGAATATGTTGTTGGGGGTCAATTTCATCTCATCCACTCTCATATATTTTAGGAATTCAACATTCAAGTCATCATTGTTAATGCCACTCTCTAATGTACCATTCTAGATGGCTTCTCCCTAATCACGAGTTCATACAATTCCTAGCATTTCTAATGATTAGTTCATGAGTGCAGGAGCTTAACGACAACCAATATAATATTGTCAGTATAATATTGGGAGCAATTCCCCGGATCTAGACTTCCCCGTACGTGCCTGTATCGACAAAACCAATAATCATGCATGGAATGAGTTAAACTATGCAAGCATTGAGCAAAGAGGAAAAACCCTAACTAATGATGAAAGAAAGCATAAGTCTTAATTAAAAGATGTAATCAACAGATTCCATATATGAGAGCTTCAAGAGATTACATTGATTCCCCAACAAACATACAAGGTTTAGTTCACCATATTCATGGTTAACCTAGATGAATATCAATGAAAGAATGAAAGAATAAACCCAATAAAGGTGAAGAGGTAGCCTGAGCATCCAAGATCCTCCTTCAAAGGGGTGGAAGAGAGAGTGTTTGCCTCGTTTTTGCCAAAGATACCTAATTCTAGGACGTGCAAGCCCTTATATACTAGTCTAGAGTTACAAAAGATTACAAAAGCCCAAGCCCAAAACGTGCCGCTCAGCGGTGACTGCGCGTCACTTTCTTCCCCTCAGCGGCCATTTTGCCCCTCAGCGTGACTCCCGCAACCTCCTGAGTGCCGCTCAGCGGTAAAATGCCGCTGAGCGGTGCCTTTGTCTTCTCTTTTTGCACTCTTTCTTGTCTTTTCTAATGTCACCTCTCTCCTTCTTCACTCTTTTCACTAAATTCACCTTAAAACCTGCACAAAAACACTTAAATCAAGCATAAACCTGTCCAGCTTTCTTATTTATGAAAATATAGATAAAAGCATGATTTCAAGCTAGTTTTTAAGTCTAAAGGTTGCTTTTAGTATCAATTTCAAGCATGAAAATAACAGTTTTTCAACTGTTATCACAACCCCAAACTTAGAACTTTGCTTGTCCTCAAGCAAACAAAATGTAACTCAATCTCCAACTAATTCATATGATGGTTCACTCATTCAAAAATTCTCTTTTTCAAGATAAGTAACAACTTCACTCAAACTTATGAACAAGAGTTCATTCAAGATATGCACATGCTTTAGTGTTCACAAAATCATTTAAGTTCCAACAAATGCTATTTTTCATGAATGATCAATCAATTAAGCATGGATGTTCATGTGCTTATGGAATATTTCCTCACTAGGTAAAGTGTTTCACTCAACACACAAGTGTATAAGAGGTAAAGTGTTTCACTCATTCACTCCACTATCACAATGTCACATGAATCAACTTTGCCTTTCATTTTACCACAATCAAAAACATTCACAAGCATGCATCATCACAAGGACTTTTCAATGGCTTATAATGTGGCTGGGCTAACAAGAAAATTGGTTTTTCTGGATCACAAAATCCTTGAGTTAAAAGAATTATATCAACACAATTATTCTTATTCATTCCCAACTTTCTTTTGCCTTTGCATTTGCATTTGCATTGAGCTTTGCTTCTTTTTCTTTTCTTTTCTTTTTCTTTGCATATTCTTACTTTTTATCTCTTAGCTCAATGCTTTTCCTTTTTCATGTTTCCCCAATAACCCCAAACTTGAACATTTGTCAATACCACACAAGATCTTCTACTTAACTCAAGGTAAAGATTTTCAATCAAGGGTTTCAGTGTATGTTCAAGGCTAAAGGTTCAAAGGTTAGAACACAAAGTGTTCTCTTTTAGTAGGCTAACTTTATGAATTTGGCCAATAAAAAGGGTTTCAACAAAAACATCCCTGATCACATGATGCAAAACAAGCAATTGATTCAATCATAGAAAACCTGGGCAAAATCATTCATGCTTTCAAAGTAATAGCATTCAACAATAACAACTCTGGAGCTCAAAACCTCACATATAAGCTCATTCACATTTGACATACACATCCTGCTTAATTTCACAATCACAATCATGATATCATGCATTTGTTCACAAAGCTTGTGAATCACCTGTATAAGCATTTTAATGTGCACATCATCTCAACATCAATTAATCATAAACATCATCAAGCATTACTTATCACACAATCACAGTTAATAGCAAACCATCATAATAAACCAGGTGTTCAATAGAGTACATCAAACCCTAATCTAAAAACAAAAACAAATAAGTTTAGAAAACTTAAACCACAAAAGCATAATCATATGATAGCATTCATCAATAAATGCTATCTCAGCTCCTCATCAGTCTGAGCTATCCTCTGTATCTTCCTCCTCCTCTTCATCATCATCATCATCAAATGCATCCTCCTCCTCAGCTTCATCTTCTTCCATATCTCTAGCTGAAGCTTCAGCTGCTTCAGCTCCTCCATGCAATGGTTCTTCTGGCCAAGCTACCACATTATGGAATTCATCCATAGTCCACCTGTGTGCTGGAGGGGTATCATACATCCCCACTATCATCTCGGCCGTGGCCACCTGCCCTCTGTGAATGGACTGCAACTGAGCACCTATAAGAGACATATACATGTCCCTCATCTGGAATGGTTCTGCTTCATGTGTATCAGCAGATGTCCGGCTCTGTGCTGGCCCTCTCTCTCTACGAGCCTGGCGTGGTGGAACTGGCTGAGCTGCCTCCTCACCTCCACAGTACTGTCTGTAATAGGCCTCATCTATAGCTTTTCTTGGCCTCTCAAATGGTGGAACAGAAGTGTCCACCCCAGCTTGCTTGCAAAGGTGAGTGATCAAAGAAGGATGTCCCAGTGGGGCTTTGTTGTTTGAGGTGTTAGCACACACACTAATCTCATCAGCTATCACCTGCCCAATATTAACATTCAAATTTCTGATAGCACAGTAGATGAATATTGCCCTGCTGAGAGTGATATCTGACACATGTGAACATGGCTGAATGTTGGCATGAGAAAATGCCATCCAATACTTTGCAAGAGGAGTCAAATCTGTCCTCCTAATGTTAACCACTGCGCCAGATCTATTCCTTTGAAAGTGTCCTCCAGGTATGCACAATACTCTCTCAACATCCTCAGAGTCAGCACCTTCCTCCATGCTAAGAGCAAACTGGCATTGCTCACCAGCCCACACAGTATCCAGGAAGTTGTTGATGGAATCAGGATCATACCTGATAGCATGGCCTCTGACATAGCCCAAATAATTCTCAGCTGGATAATCACCAATCTTCTTTGCATTGGTGTAGAATTCCTTCACCACAGCTATGTTGGCAGGTGCTGGATAAGTGGCTAGCTTTCCCCAATCATTCCCTAACACTTGCTCTCCAAATTGAGGAGCAAAGTTAGGTATCAATTTAACCTTTCTCTCCATCAGAAGTCTCCTGTCCTGAACCACCCTAAAGTGCTTCTCATGTTTCCTAGAGAGGAACCTGCTAGAGTGGGGTTGCTCTGGTTCCTTATCCTTCCTCTTGGTTGCCATGGTTTTCAATCTTTTCCCTGATGAGGATGCCATTCCTACATTCAAAACACAAGCAAAACCACAAAACATGATATTAATCATTAGTCAAACACAGAACACAACTCCTTTTGAAGCTAAACGACCGCTGAGGGCCAGAATTTCCCCTCAGCGCCACCAGTGCCACAATCCAACATGCAAAAACCAGAAAAAACCAAGTCTGGCAGAGTGCCGCTCAGCGGTAATTGCCGCTCAGCGGTGATATGCAGATTTTTGCAAATCTCGTTTTAAAGCTTTCCTAACTCCACCCAAATGCAATTTTCAGTTTTCCAGTTCATAATCAAGCAGTTTAATCGGTTCAAACATCAAATATATCATCAAATCATGCATAGAAATCAAAACCCCTAAATATTCATGCTTTGACAATCACATTCAAATTCAAGAACCCTAGAATGACAAAATGCATTTTACTTACTTGGGTGGAGATGCTAGATGATATGAGAATGCTTCCAAACTAGAATGCTCTCTTCCAACCCCAAACTTTGATGGCACACTAGTGAAAAAGTGAGTGGAAGAGAAATTTTTCTAAGAGGGAAGAGTGAAAAGATGTGGAAAACCTAGGAGAAGAGGTGTGGAAGTGTTTGTGCAGAGAGAAGTCTGGAAATAAACCCTAAAACGCAGCTTGGGGTATAAAAATACCCTAATGGGCTCGGGTCCCGCTAAGGGGAACTAGAGCCCATTCTGCGATAGTACCGCTCAGCGGTAAATGCCGCTCAGCGGCACTTTCGTGAAGTGCTCCTCTCCTTCTTTTCTTGACCTACGTGCCTTCCTAGCATACCCCTCATAGGTTCCCTGAAATTCAATGTTAAAAATGCTTATGCAAACCCTAATTAAAATAAAACAAACAAAAACAATCAATCAACTGGGTTGCCTCCCAGGTAGCGCTTGTTTAACGTCACGAGCCTGACCCAAAATCCACCAACACCCATCAGTAGGTGTTTCAAACTTACCAGCACCCATCAGTAGGTGCAAATTCTTCTCACCAACACCCATCAGTAGGTGTTACAAACCTAGTATCCTTCAGTAGATACTTAACCACCTAGCATGCTTTAGTAGATGCTAGATCCAACAAAATAATGTCCAGAATAATGTTCACAAATTAAAAGTTACAAAACCAAATCAAAAGTTTGTAAATCTACTGGGTTGCCTCCCAGCAAGCGCTTCTTTAACGTCACTAGCTTGACCCTGTTAAAGCTCATGTTCCATCTTCTTTATGGTTGATGTTGTCCTTCCACCAACCTTTCAACTGCTTCCTTTGGACTGTTTTGGATTCTCTAGAATATGGAGACTCTATCTCTATCATCTCCTTCTCTTTAAAGCCTTTTATAACCCACAACTTGTTCTTGAGTCTTACAGGTGTGCCAAGTTGGGGTCTTCTTTTCTTCCAGTCTCTAGGAACTTCTTCTCCTTTTCCAATCTCTTCTACCTTGGGTACCTGAAAAAACAAACAATGGTTATCTGAAACCTCAAAATTTTCATCTTTACGTCTAGTTATGGGTGCATCTCGAAATGCAGCTTTATAACTGGCTTCTTCCTCCTTTGCTTGTATCTCATCTTTGAAAACATCCACCACCACTCTCTCCTCTCTGTCCTGGAGCACCACTATACCTTCATTAACATCTATGATTGCCCTGGCCGTTTTCATAAACGGTCTTCCCAGTATGAAAGGTATTTTTTCGGTCTCCATCTTCATCACCACAAAGTCTTCCAAAAACTGAAGTTTGCCAACACAAACTACAATGTCTTCTACAATCCCACATGGCTCCTTTGAAGATCCATCAGCCATTACTAGATTAACCTTTACAGGTTTTATTTTAACATGGCCAATTTGCTCCAATAGAGAATAAGGCATCAAGTTAACACTTGAGCCTAAATCAAGGAGAGCTTTCTTTACCTTTTTCTTCCCTATAGAACAAGGGATAGAAAAACTACCTGGATCTGCTGCTTTTGGTGGGAATGACTCTTTCTTAACAGTTATACACTTTTCTTCCTCATCATCTCTACGTCTCTTCTTTGTAGAGCTTTCTTCATTAGATTTAGTGTAAACTGCTATTTTCTGTAAAATTTGTTCCCAAGGTGCTTCATTATCAACCATTCTGAATAAATCTGTGAAATCCATTGGTTTCTCCTGATTTGTTGGAAAAGGAAAAATGTCCTTTATTTCTTCTTCTCTTCTCTCTTCTGTTTCTCCTTCTTCTAACTCAATGATCTCTTCATTCACACTCTTAACCACTTTGCACTCTTCTCTAGGGTTAACCTCAGTATTAGCCCCAAAGTTTCTGTTTGGCCTTTCTTCCAATTGCTTGGTAATCTGACCCATTTGAATCTCCAAATTCTTTATAGCAGCTTCAGTGCTCTTTTGAGAAGATTCAGTTTTCTGTATGAATTGCTGAAGAGTTTCTTCCAACCTTGTTGATCTTTCATTAAGCATAGATAATTGTTGCCACAAGGTTGGTTGCTGCTGCTGCTTATTATATTGATTAGCTTGCCCAGTTTGTCCTTGGCCAATGCTTGGATGTGGTTTCCAACCCTGATTATAATTCCCTTGACGGTATGGAAATTGATTAGCCATGAAATTAACATCCTCCACGGCTTCCACAGGAAAAGCACATTGGCCATTGATGTGATCTCCCCCACATAATTCGCACAACTGGGTTTGTACCTGTGCAGCAGATTTTAACTCTTTGGGTAGTTGAGCAAGAGTTTTGGTCAGAGTCTCCAGCTGTTGAGTTAGAATTTTATTCTGTGCCAGCAAGGCATCATGGGTTTGTAATTGAAGAACCCCTTTCTGTTGCATGGGAGCTCCTCTTTCATTGTGCAGCTCATTATCACTTGTAGCCATGTTTTCAATAATTTCAGTTGCTTCCTCTGGAGTCTTCCATTTGATATTGCCTCCAGCTGAGGCATCCAGCATCATCTTGGTTTGTGAACCAAGCCCTCCAAGGAAAGTTAGGACTACTTCTTGATCTTCAAAGCCATGCGTGGGAGTTTTACGTAACAAGCTTTTATACCTGTCCCATGCATGTCCCAGTGATTCTTCCATGCCCTGCTTGAATGAAGAAATCTCTTGCTTTCCTTTAGTCACCTTAGATTGTGGGAAGTATTTGTTTAAGAATTTTGTGACCACTGCTTCCCACTCTGTGAAACTTTGCTCTGGAAAAGAGTTCAACCAAAGCTTAGCATTGCCTCCCAATGAGAAAGGAAACAAGCTAAGTTTAATTGCTTCGTCTGGCACCCCATTAATCTTGACTGTGTTGCAAATCTCATTAAAGGTAGTAAGGTGCTCATATGGGCTTTCATGAGATAACCCATTAAATTGATTACTCTTCACCAGTTGAATCAGTGCTGGTTTGACCTCCATGTTGGCTGCATTGACTCTAGGTCTAGCTATGCTATTGAAGTGCTGAGGTCCAGCAAGATTAGTGTAATCTGCAAGAGTTCTTCTAACATTATTGCCCTCCATACTTCCTGTGCTATGAACAGAACCTTGTGGTGATGATTGTAGGAGAGTTTCTGGAGAAGGGAAAAGTTCTCTAGACGTTCTGATTCTTCTCCTCCTTCTACTCTCGTCTAGACCTTCAAGAAGAGGTTCTGTTGTTTTCTTACTCCTAGTTCGAATTGCTTCCTGCATGCACAAGAAAACAAAACCCTAGAAAATATTTGTTAGCACAAAAAGATATAAAAGAAGATATATATTCAAAGATAAAAAGATAAAAGATTCAGAAGATAAGAAGATAAAAGATTTAGAAGATAGAAAATAAAATAAAATAAAATCTATTCTAAAAAGATAAAATAAAATCTAACCTAATCTAAAAGATAAAGATAAATTAAAATCTAATAAAATCTAACCTAACAAAATAAAATCAAATCTATTCTAATTTAACCTAAAAAGATAAAAAATAAAATCTAACCTAATCTAAAAAGATAAAAAGATAAAATAAAATAAAAAACAGAAAAAATAAAAACAGAAATTCAAAATTAAAGTCAAAGATAATCAATAATCACACAAATTAACCAGTTAAACCACGAGTCCCCGGCAACGGCGCCAAAAACTTGATGGACAAATTTGTAAGCACCAAATTATGATGTCACAAACTTGTTTCACAATCGGCAAGTATGACCGAATCGTTCAAGTAATAAACTTGGTAAGACCAAGTATCGTTCTTCCCAAAGGACTCACGGCCTAGTTTAGTTATGTGATTTGTTGATTAGCTAGGACTTACAAACGAAATATTCAAAGTTTAATATGCAAGACAGAAAATAAACATGTATGCATGAAGTTTGATCAATGGCAAAGACAAAAGATAAACACTTTCAATGAATTATATAAATGAATATGTTGTTGGGGGTCAATTTCATCTCATCCACTCTCATATATTTTAGGAATTCAACATTCAAATCATCATTGTTAATGCCACTCTCTAATGTACCATTCTAGATGGCTTCTCCCTAATCACGAGTTCATACAATTCCTAGCATTCCTAATGATTAGTTCATGAGTGCAGGAGCTTAAAGGCAACCAATAGAATATTGTCAGTATAATATTGGGCGAAATTCCCCGGATCTAGACTTCCCCGTACGAGTCCGTATCGACAAAATCAATTATCATGCATGGAATGAGTTAAACTATGCAAGCATTGAGCAAAGAGGAAAAACCCTAACTAATGATGAAAGAAAGCATATGTCTTAATTAAAAGATGTAATCAACAGATTCCATATATGAGAGCTTCAAGAGATTACATTGATTCCCCAACAAACATACAAGGTTTAGTTCACCATATTCATGGTGAACCTAGATGAACAACAATGAAAGAATGAAAGAATAAACCCAATAAAGGTGAAGAGGTAGCCTGAACATCCAAGATCCTCCTTCAAAGGGGTGGAAGAGAGAGTGTTTGCCTCGTTTCTGCCAAAGATACTAATCCCAAGGACGTGCAAGCCCTTATATACTATTCTAGAGTTACAAAAGATTACAAAAGCCCAAGCCCAAAAAGTGCCGCTCAGCGGTAAATGCCACTCAGCGGTGACTGCGCGTCACTTTCTTCCCCTCAACGGCCATTTTGCCCCTCAGCGTGACTCCCGCAACCTCCTGAGTGCCGCTCAGCGGTAATGAAAGAATGAAAGAATAAACCCAATAAAGGTGAAGAGGTAGCCTGAGCATCCAAGATCCTCCTTCAAAGGGGTGGAAGAGAGAGTGTTTGCCTCGTTTCTGCCAAAGATACTAATCCCAAGGACGTGCAAGCCCTTATATACTATTCTAGAGTTACAAAAGATTACAAAAGCCCAAGCCCAAAAAGTGCCGCTCAGCGGTAAATGCCACTCAGCGGTGACTGCGCGTCACTTTCTTCCCCTCAGCGGCCATTTTGCCCCTCAGCGTGACTCCCGCAACCTCCTGAGTGCCGCTCAGCGGTAAAATACCGCTGAGCGGTGCCTTTGTCTTCTCTTTTTGCACTCTTTCTTGTCTTTTCTAATGTCACTTCTCTCCTTCTTCACTCTTTTCACTCAATTCACCTTAAAACCTGCACAAAAACACTTAAATCAAGCATAAACCTGTCCAGCTCTCTTATTTATGAAAATATAGATAAAATGCATGATTTCAAGCTAGTTTTTAAGTCTAAAGGTTGCTTTTAGTATCAATATTAAGGATGAAAATAACAGTTTTTCAACTGTTATCAGCAGTCACCGCTGAGCGGTATTTACCGCTGAGCGGCACGTTTTGGGCTTGGGCTTTTGTAATCTTTTGTAACTCTAGACTAGTATATAAGGGCTTGCACGTCCTAGAATTAGGTATCTTTTGCAGAAACGAGGCAAACACTCTCTCTTCCACCCCTTTGAAGGAGGATCTTGGATGCTCAGGCTACCTCTTCACCTTTATTGGGTTTATTCTTTCATTCTTTCATTGTTATTCATCTAGGTTCACCATGAATATGGTGAACTAAACCTTGTATGTTTGTTGGGGAATCAATGTAATCTCTTGAAGCTCTCATATATGGAATCTGTTGCTTACATCTTTTAATTAAGACTTATGCTTTCTTTCATCATTAGTTAGGGTTTTTCCTCTTTGCTCAATGCTTGCATAGTTTAACTCATTCCATGCATGATTATTGATTTTGTCGATACGGACACGTACGGGGAAGTCTAGATCCGGGGAATTTCTCCCAATATTATACTGACAATATTATATTGGTTGCCTTTAAGCTCCTGCACTCATGAACTAATCATTAGGAATGCTAGGAATTGTATGAACTCGTGATTAGGGAGAAGCCATCTAGAATGGTACATTAGAGAGTGGCATTAACAATGATGATTTGAATGTTGAATTCCTAAAATATATGAGAGTGAATGAGATGAAATTGACCCCCAACAACATATTCATTCATATAATTCATTGAAAGTGTTTATCTTTTGTCTTTGCCATTGATCAAACTTCATGCATACATGTTTATTTTCTGTCTTGCATATTAAACTTTGAATATTTCGTTTGTAAGTCCTAGCTAATCAACAAATCATATAACTAAACTAGGCCGTGAGTCCTTTGGGAAGAACGATACTTGGTCTTACCAAGTTTATTACTTGAACGATTCGGTCATACTTGCCGATTGTGAAACAAGTTTGTGACATCATAATTTGGTGCTTACAAATTTGTCCATCAACATCGTCCCCTTCGTCCACTTCGTCCACATCGTCAACTTCGTCAACTTACTCCACTTCCTTCACTTCCTCCACTTCGTCAACTTCGTCCACTTCGTCGACCTCATCCACTTCGTCCACTTCGTCCAATTCGTCCACTTCGTCAACTTCGTCCACTTCGTCAACTTCAAACACTTCGTCCACTTCGTCAACTTCGTCCACTTCGTCAACTTCGTCCACTTCGTTAACTTCGTCAACTTCGTCCACTTCGTTAACTTCGTCAACTTCGTCCACTTCGTCCACTTCGTCAACTTCGTCCACTTCGTCCACTTCGTCCACTTCGTCCACTTCCTCCACTTCGTCAACTTGGTCCACTTCGTCAATTCCACAACTTCGTCCACTTCGTCAACTTCGTCATCTTATTCGACTTCGTCGACTTCGTCAACTTCTTCAATTTCGTAAACTTCGTCCACTTCGCCAACCTTCTTCAACTTCGTCTACTTCGTCACTTCGTCCACTTCGTCCACTTCGTCAACTTCGTCAACTTCCTCCACTTCCTCCACTTCGTCAACTTCCTCCACTTCCTCCACTTAGTCAACTTCATCATCTCCTTCAACTTCGTCCACTTCGTCACCTTCTTCAACTTCGTCAACTTACTCCACTTCCTTCACTTCCTCCACTTCGTCAACTTCGTCCACTTCGTCGACTTCATCCACTTCGTCCACTTCGTCCAATTCGTCCACTTCGTCAACTTCGTCCACTTCGTCAACTTCAAACACTTCGTCCACTTCGTCAACTTCGTCCACTTCGTCAACTTCGTCCACTTCGTCAACTTCGTCAACTTCGTCCACTTCGTTAACTTCGTCAACTTCGTCCACTTCGTCCACTTCGTCAACTTCGTCCACTTCGTCCACTTCGTCCACTTCGTCCACTTCCTCCACTTCGTCAACTTCATCGACTTGGTCCACTTCGTCAATTCCACAACTTCGTCCACTTCGTCAACTTCGTCATCTTATTCGACTTCGTCGACTTCGTCAACTTCTTCAATTTCGTAAACTTCGTCCACTTCGCCAACCTTCTTCAACTTCGTCCACTTCGTCACTTCGTCCACTTCGTTAACTTCGTCCACTTCGTCAACTTCGTCAACTTCCTCCACTTCCTCCACTTCGTCAACTTCCTCCACTTCCTCCACTTAGTCAACTTCATCATCTCCTTCAACTTCGTCCACTTCGTCACCTTCTTCAACTTCGTCAACTTCGTCCACTTCGCCAACCTTCTTCAACTTCGTCCACTTCGTCACTTCGTCCACTTCGTTAACTTCGTCCACTTCGTCAACTTCGTCAACTTCCTCCACTTCGTCCACTTCGTCAACTTCGTCAACTTTCTCCACTTCCTCCACTTAGTCAACTTTATCAACTTCTGCCACCTCGTCCACTTCGTCAACTTCGTCCACTTCGTCAACTTCGTCAACTTCCTCCACTTCCTCCACTTCGTCCACTTCGTCAACTTCCTCCACTTCCTCCACTTCGTCAACTTCCTCCACTTGGTCCACTTCGTCAACTTCGTCAAAATTGTCAACTTCGTCCACTTCATCCACTTCGTCATCTTCTTCAACTTCGTCCACATCGTGCACTTCGTCCACTTCGCCAACTTTCTTCAAATTCGTCAACTTCTTCAACTTCGTCAACTTCGTCCACTTCGTCAACTTCCTCCACTTCCTCCATTTCCTCCACTTTGTCAACTTCGTCAACTTCGTCCACTTCCTCCACTTCCTCCACTTCGTCAACTTCGTCTAATTCGTCCACTTCGTCCACTTCGTCAAGTTCGTCCACTTCGTCATCTTCGTCAACTTCGTCCACTTCGCCAATCTTCGTCAACTTCGTCCACTTCGTCACTTCGTGCACTTCGTCCACTTCGTCCACTTCGTCCACTTCGTCAACTTCGTCAACTTCGTCAACTTACTCCACTTCCTTCACTTCCTCCACTTCGTCAACTTCGTCCACTTCGTCGACTTCATCCACTTCGTCCACTTCGTCCAATTCGTCCACTTCGTCAACTTCGTCCACTTCGTCAACTTCAAACACTTCGTCCACTTCGTCAACTTCGTCCACTTCGTCCACTTCGTCCACTTCGTTAACTTCTTCAACTTCGTCCACTTCGTCCACTTCGTCCACTTCGTCCACTTCGTCAACTTCCTCCACTTCGTCAACTTCATCGACTTGGTCGACTTCGTCAATTCGACAACTTCGTCCACTTCGTCCACTTCGTCAACTTCGTCATCTTATTCGACTTCGTCAACTTCTTCAACTTCGTCAACTTCGTCCACTTCGTCCACTTCGCCAACCTTCTTCAACTTCGTCCACTTCGTCACTTCGTCCACTTCGTTAACTTCGTCCACTTCGTCAACTTCCTCCACTTCCTCCACTTCGTCAACTTCCTCCACTTCCTCCACTTAGTCAACTTCATCAACTTCGTCCACTTCGTCAACTTCGTCCACTTCGACAACTTCATCAACTTCCTCCACTTCGTCAATTCGACAACTTCGTCCACTTCGTCCACTTCGTCAACTTCGTCAACTTCGTCATCTTCTTCAACTTCGTCCACTTCGTCAACTTCTTCAACTTCGTCAACTTCGTCCACTTCGTCCACTTCGCCAACCTTCTTCAACTTCGTCCACTTCGTCACTTCGTCCACTTCGTTAACTTCGTCAACTTCGTCAACTTCCTCCACTTCGTCAACTTCGTCAACTTCCTCCACTTCCTCCACTTAGTCAACTTCATCAACTTCGTCCACTTCGTCCACTTCCTCAACTTCGTCCACTTCGACAACTTCATCAACTTCCTCCACTTCCTCCACTTCCTCCATTTCCTCCACTTCGTCAACTCTATCAACTTCGTCCACTTTGTCCACTTCGTCCACTTCGTTCATTTCGTCAACTTTGTCAACTTCGTCCACTTCGTCAACTTCGTCAACTTCCTCCACTTCCTACACTTCGTCCACTTCGTCAACTTCGTCCACTTCTTCAACTTCGTCAACTTCCTCCACTTCCTCCACTTCCTCCCCTTCCTCCACTTCAACAACTTCATCCACTTCGTCCACTTCGTCAACTACGTCCACTTCGTCAACTTCGTCAACATCCTCCACTTCCACCACTTCCTCCACTTCCTCCACTTCCTCGACTTCCTCAACTTCATCAACTTCGTCCACTTCGTCCACTTCGTTCACTTCGTCAACTTCCTCCACTTCCTCCACTTGGTCAACTTCCTCCACTTGGTCAACTTCGTCAACTTCGTCAAAATTGTCAACTTCGTCCACTTCATCCACTTCGTCATCTTCTTCAACTTCGTCCACATCTTGCACTTCGTCCACTTCGCCAACTTTCTTCAAATTTGTCAACTTCTTCAACTTCGTCAACTTCGTCCACTTCGTCAACTTCCTCCACTTCCTTCACTTCCTCCACTTCCTCCACTGTGTCAACTTCATCAACTTCGTCCACTTCCTCCACTTCCTCCACTTCGTCCACTTCGTCAACTTCGTCTAATTCGTCCACTTCGTATACTTCGTCCACTTCGTCAAGTTCATCCATTTCGTCATCTTCGTCAACTTCGTCCACTTCGCCAATCTTCGTCAACTTCGTCCATTTCGTCACTTCGTCCACTTCGTCCACTTCGTCAACTTCGTCAACTTCGTCAACTTACTCCACTTCCTTCACTTCCTCCACTTCGTCAACTTCGTCCACATCGTCCACTTTGTCGACTTCATCCACTTCGTCCACTTCGTCCAATTCGTCCACTTCGTCAACTTCAAACACTTCGTCCACTGATGAGAGGGTCGCACCTCCCAACAAAAGTTGTGCATAAAAGAATGCAGTATAGTACTAGGAAGTGACTCCTAGGTCGTCTCTCAAGGACCAAATGTGGTTCAGTCTCAGATCAAACACATAGTGAGGGGTTTTGAAAGATTGTTTTTGTGCGGATAAAATTAAATTAAACTGACTGGAAATTAAACACGACGGAATTAAAAACGGCGAAGTAAATTCTAAAACAGTAAAATGAAATTAACACAGTGAAAATGAAATTGGAACAATAAGAATTCAAACAAAAATGAAATAGGAACTTGTTTTCCTCATCCAAAACCGTAGCCTTTCCATATCAATCTCAACCTCACTGCTTTGGTGAATTAATATGTTTTCTAGCCACCCACACCTTACCACTTCTTTTTTTTTTATAAAAAGGAAATAGAGTTTGCTATCATCAACGTGCCCTTTTACTCATGGGAGCCGTGCCACTTCTTCATACTTCCCATTCAATTGCCGAGCACACCAAACTCCACACGGTCACTGCTCCGTGATTCCACTGCACACATCCAATTGCTCCGCTTCTCTCATCAAGGAAAGGAAATAATTTGACACCATGAACATGTTCTTTCAACTAAAATAAATCATCTTTTTCTAAAAGAACCCATCAATCACCGTGAGTGCATTTCTCAATGAAAGAAAATAAAGTGTATCCTAAAGCTAATAAATGAAGTGCTAAGTTGGTCTTCTTTCAAGACACCTACATCACGTGAAAAGTATAAATAAAAGGGCACATGAATAGTAATGGAATGGATTAGAATAATGGAAAGTTAATGATGAACAGTGAAAAACGTGAATGATGATTCATAGCAAACAACTTTAAAACCGGTCAATGCTTTTGGTATTTCAACGATTGGAATATAAAATTCATTCTCAAGCATAACTACAATAAACCAAAACCCTTTCGGGGGCTACTCCCCTCCTGATGTGCCAACTCCTCTTTCTTCAAAACTAATAAAATGAACTCCTCTGGCAGCTGGACCACCCACCTCTAGCACAGTTGCACCATGACACTACTACTTTCTCTCTCAATCTGCAACATACTTCAGCCCAAAAAGAAAATCTCCCTTGCTCTCCATCCCTGAAAACTTCCAGGCACAAGTCTAAAAAAACAAAGAAGACCGAGAGGAAGAGAGCGAGTGGCGGCTCCCAGTTCCACCCTCCTCGAACCCCCCTGCTGGACGAACTCTTTTCAAAACAAGTGGCAGCTCCTTTCTTTTCAGTGCAGGCTGAGACCCTGGATCTCTCCCTGCTGGGCTTGCTGCTCCTTCTTCGTGCATCTCCAAACTCAAGACCGTGAGCTGCTTGATCATGGGCTGTGACCATGTGCGTGGAATGAAGTGTTGCTGGACACTCCTTCTCTCACGTGGGCTTCTTCCTTGCTGCCACATGCTGGATGGAAGCTGCGTGGGTGAGCGTGAAGGCTTCTGGACTTTGCTTCCAAGCTAGACCGACCAAGCAAATACCGTGTGCACCTCCCTTCCAACACTGGAGCGTAACGTGCAGACTTCACTTCCACTTGTGCACCTCCCGGATGAAGCCCATGCTTGGTGCTTGCTTCTCGTTCAATCTCTGGATGCTACTGGACTTTAAAGCTTCTTTTCCTAATTACCATCCCATTACAGCTGGACCGAGAGCTGAACACAAGGTGTTGGGTGCATCGCCTAAAATGCTGGACTGCTGGGCCGTGTGTTCTTCATCTGCGCCACCACAATGAATTTCAGGAGCTGCTGGATTGTTGGTGGAGGTGCGGAATGTGCTGGACAGCGTGTGTGCTTTGGGCCATATCCGCTTCCCATGTGGCTGCTCTCTGCTACCCCTGTGGAGTGCTGCTGGACTAGAGAAGATGTAGCATCTTCTTTTTCTCTTCTGCACCCCCTGCTGCTACCATTTGCTGGACGCCGTGTGAAGTGTGCGTGTGGATGGGCCGTGATGTTGAACGCTTCTTCACGCGTGAAAGCAGGACCGTGAAGCTCCTTCACTTCTTTGGACCAGCTGCTGGAAACTGATGTCCGTGTGTGCCTTCTTTGTGCACCTCCAAGCTACTGGCCGCTGGATGCTGGAATGCACAAGGGTTGTGTCGTGATGTGCTTCCAGATGTGGGCTTGCTTCTCCAATTGCTCGACACAACGCACAACGTTGCTTTGCTGGACCTTTCCTCCACCGCTTGCTGGATGCACCCCTTCACGTGTAGGCCTGCTGCCAAGTGTGGGCCAGGTGTTGTCCGCGTAAAAGAATTGAGAAAAGAATCCTCCAGAGCATCCTTCACGTGCTGGAGTGCTGCCCTAGTGCTTCTGGACATGGCATCAACTCACTCCATCCAGCCCCCAAAATTAATTCCAGCATGGCATCTTAATTTCGGCCATCTCCATGTGCACCCCTATAATTTAAATCCACACCTCTCTTTCATTTTATTTCAAAATATATTTGATGTGGCATTTGTTTTCACCTCCAAATGTCCCAAATATTATCCAACAATTTCCCTACAATTAATAATGCAAATAATTAGCTCAAATAATTCAAATTAATTAAAATAAGAATTTTTGGTCAAATTAAGCACAATTATCAACAACGGGAAAATACCGGACAATTAAGCACAATTCCCCGATTAAATTCGGTACAATAATAAAATATTGACTCATCATCCACTTCGTCAACTTCGTCCACATCGTTAACTTCGTCAACTTCCTCCACTTCGTCAACTTCATCGACTTGGTCCACTTCGTCAATTCGACAACTTCGTCCACTTCGTCAACTTCGTCATCTTCTTCAACTTCGTCCACTTCGTCAACTTCTTCAACTTCGTCGACTTCGTCAACTTCGTCCACTTCGTCCACTTCGTCAACTTCGTCAACTTCCTCCACTTCCTCCACTTCCTCCCCTTCCTCCACTTCGTCAACTTCATCCACTTCGTCCACTTCGTCAACTACGTCCACTTCGTCAACTTCGTCAATTTCCTTCACTTCCACCACTTCCTCCATTTCCACCACTTCCTCCACTTCCTCCACTTCATCCACTTCCTCAACTTCATCAACTTCGTCCACTTCGTCAACTTCATCCACTTCGTCAACTTCCTCCACTTCGTCCACTTCGTCAACTTCCTCCACTTCGTCAACTTCCTCCACTTGGTCCACTTCGTCAACTTCGTCAAAATTGTCAACTTCGTCCACTTCATCCACTTCGTCATCTTCTTCAACTTCGTCCACATCGTGCACTTCGTCCACTTCGCCAACTTTCTTCAAATTCGTCAACTTCTTCAACTTCGTCAACTTCGTCCACTTCGTCAACTTCCTCCACTTCCTCCACTTTGTCAACTTCATCAACTTCGTCCACTTCTTCCACTTCGTCCACTTCGTCAACTTCGTCTAATGCGTCCACTTCCTCCACTTCGTCAACTTCGTCCACTTCGTCAACTTCGTCCACTTCGTCCACTTCGTCAACTTCGTCCACTTCGCCAATCTTCGTCAACTTCGTCCACTTCGTCACTTCGTGCTCTTCGTCCACTTCGTCCACTTCGTCCACTTCGTCAACTTCGTCAACTTACTCCACTTCCTCCACTTACTCCACTTCCTCCACTTCGTCAACTTCGTCCACTTCGTCGACTTCATCCACTTCGTCCAATTCGTCCACTTCGTCAACTTCGTCCACTTCGTCCACTTCGTCCACTTCGTCAACTTCAAACACTTCGTCCACTTCGTCAACTTCCTCCACTTCCTCCACTTCGTCAACTTCCTCCACTTGGTCCACTTCGTCAACTTCGTCAAAATTGTCAACTTCGTCCACTTCATCCACTTCGTCATCTTCTTCAACTTCGTCCACATCGTGCACTTCGTCCACTTCCCCAACTTTCTTCAAATTCGTCAACTTCTTCAACTTCGTCAACTTCGTCCACTTCGTCAACTTCCTCCACTTCCTCCACTTCCTCCACTTTGTCAACTTCATCAACTTCGTCCACTTCGTCCACTTCGTCAACTTCGTCTAATTCGTCCACTTCGTCCACTTCGTCAACTTCGTCCACTTCGTCCACTTCGCCAATCTTCGTCAACTTCGTCCACTTCGTCACTTCGTGCACTTTGTCCACTTCGTCCACTTCGTCCACTTCGTCCACTTCGTCAACTTCGTCAACTTCGTCAACTTACTCCACTTCCTCCAATTCGTCAACTTCGTCCACTTCGTCGACTTCATCCACTTCGTCCAATTCGTCCATTTCGTCAACTTCGTCCACTTCAAACACTTCGTCCACTTCGTCAACTTCGTCCACTTCGTCCATATCGTTGACTTCGTCAATTTCCTCCACTTCGTCAACTTCCTCCACTTCGTCAACTTCATCGACTTGGTCCACTTCGTCAATTCGTCCACTTCGTCCACTTCGTCAACTTCGTCAACTTCGTCATCTTCTTCAACTTCGTCCACTTCGTCAACTTCTTCAACTTCGTCAACTTCGTCCACTTCGCCAACCTTCTTCAACTTCGTCCACTTCGTCATTTCGTCCACTTCGTTAACTTCGTCCACTTCGTCAACTTCGTCAACTTCCTCCAATTCGTCCACTTCGTCAACTTCGTGAACTTTCTCCACTTCCTCCACTTAGTCAACTTTATCAACTTCGTCCACCTCGTCCACTTCGTCAACTTCGTCCACTTCGTCAACTTCGTCAACTTCCTCCACTTCCTCCACTTCGTCCACTTCGTCAACTTCCTCCACTTCCTCCACTTCGTCAACTTCCTCCACTTGGTCCACTTCGTCAACTTCGTCAACTTCGTCAAAATTGTCAACTTCGTCCACTTCATCCACTTCGTCATCTTCTTCAACTTCGTCCACATCGTGCACTTCGTCCACTTCGCCAACTTTCTTCAAATTCGTCAACTTCTTCAACTTCGTCAACTTCGTCCACTTCGTCAACTTCCTCCACTTCCTCCATTTCCTCCACTTTGTCAACTTCATCAACTTCGTCCACTTCCTCCACTTCCTCCACTTCGTCTATTTCGTCCACTTCCTCCACTTCGTCAACTTCATCGACTTGGTCCACTTCGTCAATTCGACAACTTCGTCCACTTCGTCGACTTCGTCAACTTCGTCAACTTCGTCAACTTCGTCATCTTATTCGACTTCGTCGACTTCGCCAACTTCTTCAATTTCGTCAACTTCGTCCACTTCGTCCACTTCGCCAACCTTCTTCAACTTCGTCCACTTCGTCACTTCGTCCACTTCGTTAACTTCGTCCACTTCGTCAACTTCGTCAACTTCCTCCACTTCCTCCACTTCGTCAACTTCCTCCACTTCCTCCACTTCCTCCACTTAGTCAACTTCATCAACTTCGTCCACTTCGTCAACTTCGTCCACTTCGACAACTTCATCAACTTCCTCCATTTCCTCCACTTCCTCCATTTCCTCCACTTCGTCAACTCTATCAACTTCGTCCACTTTGTCCACTTCGTCCACTTCGTCCACTTTGTCAACTTCGTCCACTTCGTCAACTTCGTCAACTTCCTCCACTTCCTACACTTCGTCAACTTCGTCCACTTCGTCAACTTCGTCCACTTCTTCAACTTCGTCAACTTCCTCCACTTCCTTCATGATGGACAAATTTATGATCACCAAAATATGATGTCACAAACTTGTTTTACAATCGGCAAGTATGACCGAATCGTTCAAGTAATAAACTTGGTAAGACCAAGTATCGTTCTCCCAAAGGACTCACGGCCTAGTTTAGTTGTGTGGTTTGTTGATTAGCTAAGACTTAAGAACGAAATATTTGGAGTTTAATATGCAAGACAGAAAATAAACATGTATGCATGAGTTTTTGATCAATGGCAAAAGCAAAAGATAAACACTTTCAAAGAAATATATGAATGAATATGTTGTTGGGGGTCAACTTCATCTTATCCACTCTCATATATTTTAGGAATTCAACATTCAAATCATCATTGTTAATGCCACTCTCTAAAGTACCTTTCTAGAAGGCTTCTCCCTAATCACGAGTTCATACAATTCCTAGCATTCCTAATGATCAGTTCATAAGTTCTGGAGCTTAACGACAACCAACATAATATTGGGAGAAATTCCCCGGATCTAGACTTCCCCGTACGTGCCCGTATCGACAAAACCAATAATCATGCATCGAATGAGTTAAACTATGCAAGCATTAAGCAAAGAGGAAAAACCCTAACTAATGATGAAAGAAAGCATAAATCTTAATTGAAAGATGCAAGCATAAATTCCATATATGAGAGCTTCAAGAGATTACATTGATTCCCCAACAAACATACAAGGTTTAGTTCACCATATTCATGGTGAACCTAGATGAACAATGAAAGAATGAAAGAATAAACCCTATAAAGGTGAAGAGGTAGCCTGAGCATCCAAGATCCTCCTTCAAAGGGGTGGAAGAGAGAGTGTTTGCCTCGTTTCTGCCAAAGATACAAACCCTAGGACGTCCTAAAGCTTATATACTATTCTAAAATTACAAAAGCCCAAGCCCATAAGTGTGCCGCTCAGCGGTAATTGCGCGTCTCGTTTCTTCCCCTCAGCGGCCATTTTGCCCCTCAGCGGACCTCCCGTGACCTCCTAAGTGCCGCTCAGCGGTAAAATGCCGCTGAGCGGTCACTTCGGCTTCTCCTTTTGCACTCTTGGATTTCTTTTCTGATTCCATCTCTCTCCTTCTTCACTTCTTTCACTAAATTCACCTTAAAACCTGCACAAAAACACTGAAATCAAGCATAAACCTGTTGATAACAGTTGAAAAACTGTTATTTTCATGCTTAAAATTGATACTAAAAGCAACCTTTAGACTTAAAAACTAGCTTGAAATCATGCTTTTATCTATATTTTCATAAATAAGAGAGCTGGACAGGTTTATGCTTGATTTAAGTGTTTTTGTGCAGGTTTTAAGGTGAATTTAGTGAAAGAAGTGAAGAAGGAGAGAGATGGAATCAGAAAAGGAATCAAAGAGTGCAAAAGGAGAAGCCGAAAGCACCGCTCAGCGGCATTTAACCGCTGAGCGGCACTCAGGAGGTCACGGGAGGTCCGCTGAGGGGCAAACTGGCCGCTGAGGGGAAGAAAAGGGAAGCGCAGTCACCGCTGAGCGGTATTTACCGCTGAGCGCCATTCTTAATAATGGGCTTGGACTTGTTTTCTGGCACTTTTATGGGCTTGGGCTTAGATCTTTTGTAATTCTAGAATAGTATATAAGGACTTGCACGTCCTAGAGTTAGTATCTTTGGCAGAAACTAGACAAACACTCTATCTCTCACCCCTTTGAAGGAGGATCTTGGATGCTCAGGCTACCTCTTCACCTTTATTGGGTTTATTCTTTCATTCTTTCATTGTTCATCTAGGTTCACCATGAATATGGTGAACTAAACCTTGTATGTTTGTTGGGGAATCAATGTAATCTCTTGAAGCTCTCATATATGGAATCTATGCTTGCATCTTTTAATTAAGATTTATGCTTTCTTTCATCATTAGTTAGGGTTTTTCCTCTTTGCTTAATACTTGCATGGTTTAACTCATTCGATGCATGATTATTGGTTTTGTCGAATCGGGCACGTACGGGGAAGTCTAGATCCGGGGAATTTCTCCCAATATTATTTTGGTTGTCGTTAAGCTCCTGCACTTATGAACTAATCATTAGGAATGCTAGGAATTGTATGAACTCGTGATTAGGGAGAAGCCATCTAGAATGGTACTTTAGAGAGTGGCATTAACAATGATGATTTGAATGTTGAATTCCTAAAATATATGAGAGTGGATGAGATGAAATTGACCCCCAACAACATATTCATACATTAATTTCATTGAAAGTGTTTATCTTTTGCTTTTGCCATTGATCAAAACTCATGCATACATGTTTATTTTCTGTTTTGCATATTAAACCTCAATTATTACGTTCTTAAGTCTTTGCTAATCAACAAACCACACAACTAAACTTAGGCCGTGAGTCCTTTGGGAGAACGATACTTGGTCTTACCAAGTTTATTACTTGAACGATTCGGTCATACTTGCCGATTGAAAAACAAGTTTGTGACATCATATTTTGGTGCTCATAAATTTGTCCATCAAGTTTTTGGCGCCGTTGCCGGGGACTCTGGTTTAACTGGTTAATTTGTGTGATTATTGATTATCTTTGACTTTAATTTTGAATTTCTGTTTTTATTTTTCTGTTTTGATTTTATTTTATCTTATTTTATTAGATTAGATTAGATTTTATTTTATTTGATTAGATTAGGTTTTATTTTATTTTATTTTATTTTATCTTATTAGATTAGATTAGATTTGATTTGATTCTATTTTATTTTATCTTATTAGATTAGATTAGATTTGATTTGATTTTATCTTATTTTATTCTATCTTATTTTATTTTATCTTCTGAATCTTTTATCTTCTGAATATATATATCTTCTCCTATATATTTTTGTGCTAACAAATATTTTCTAGAGTTTTGTGCCTAATGTTTGCAGGATGCAATTCGAACAAGACTTTAATAGGCACTCAATTCTACCAAAGTAACCTCAACCACTGGTGGGAACATGACTCAAGCATGGATCAAAGCCAATTTTGGCAAGCTGCCGGACAATTTGAGAACCAACCACAACAACAATGGCAGCAACAAAGCTTTAAAATCAACAAAGGGAAGCAAGAGATCTCTTCATTTAGACAAGGCATGGAAGAATCACTGGGGCATGCATGGGACAGGTATAAAAGCCTACTACGAAAGACTCCCACGCATGGATTTAACGAAGGAGAAGTAGTCCTAATCTTCCTTGGAGGTCTTGGTTCACAAACCATGATGATGCTTAACGCCTCAGCTGGAGGCAATATCAAATGGAAGACTCCAGAGGAAGCCACAGAAGTAATTGAAAACATGACTACTAATAACAATAAGTGGAACAGTGAAAGAGGAGCTCCTATTCAACAAAAAGGAGTTCTACAGTTGCAATCCAATGATGCCTTGATAGCTCAGAACAAGTTAATAACTCAACAATTGGAGAATCTCTCAAAGATACTTGAACAATTGCCACAAGAGTTAAAGACTGTTGCACAGGTACAATCCCAATTGTGCGAATTGTGTGGAGGCGACCATATCAATGGTCAATGTGCCTTTCCAGTTGAAGCCGTAGAGGATGTAAACTACATGACCAATCAGTATCGTCAAGGGAGCTACAATCAGGGGTGGAAACCACACTCAAGCATTGGTCAAGGGCAAACTGGGCAAGCGGGTCAATATAATAAGCAGCAGCAGCAACCCACCTTATGGCAACAATTATCTATGCTTAATGAAAGGTCCATGAGGATGGAGGAAACTCTCAACAATTTCATACAGAAAACTGAGTCTACCCAAAAGAGCACTGAAGCTGCTATCAAAAATTTGGAGACTCAGATGGGGCAGATCACCAAACAGGTGGAAGAAAGGCCAAGTAGAAATTGTGGGGCTAATACTGAGGTTAACCCCAGGGGAGAGTGTCAAGAGCTAGTGAGTGTAAATGTTGAAAAAGTTGAGTTGGAAAAAGAAGAGAGAAAAGAGAGAGAAGAGAAAGAAGAAGAGAAAATTTGTGTGAAGATTGAGAAGGTGAGTAGAAAAAGAAAAGAAAAAAAGAAAGTGAGAGAAAAGAGAAAGAGGACGAGAGAAAAAAATAAAGAATCATATGAAAAACCTCGTCCCCATCCAAAGAAGTATCATAGGAAGAAGGAATTTGAGTGCTTTATGGAAATCTTCAAGAAATTGGAGATTAAAGTTCCTATGATTGAGACACTGCAACAGGTTCCTGGTTTGATCAAATTTCTGAAGAAGTTCAGTAGAAAGAAGAAAAAGAAGAAGGAACTTGAGCTTTACTGGGTCCAGCTAATGACGTTAAAAGAGCGCTTGCTGGGAGGCAACCCAGTGGATTTAAAAACTTTTGATTTGGTTTTGTAACTTTTAATTTGTGGACATTATTTTGTAAATATTTTGTTGGATACAGCATCTACTGAAGGATGCTAGGTGGTTAAGTATCTACTTAAGGATACTAAGTTTGTAACACCTACTGATGGGTGTTGGTGAGAAAATTTTGCACCTACTGATGGGTGCTGGTAAGTCTGTAACACCTACTGATGGGTGTTGGTAAGTTCGAAACACCTACCGATGGGTGTTGGTGGATTTTGGGTCAGGCTCGTGACGTTAAACAAGCGCTACCTGGGAGGCAACCTAGTTGATTGATTGTTTTTGTTTGTTTTATTTTAGTTAGGGTTTGCATAAGTATTTTAAGCATTGAATTGTAGGGAACCAGTGAGGGGCATGTCTAGGAGGTACGTAGGTTAAGAAAAGAAGGAGAAGAGCACTTCACGAAAGTGCCGCTGAGCGGCAACTTACCGCTGAGCGGTACTCTCGCAGATGGGCTTTAGTTTCCCCTTAGCGGGATCCGAGCCCATTAGGGTATTTTTATACCCTAAGCTGCGTTTTGGTTTCTCTTTTCAGACTCTTCTCTGCACACACATTCTTACATACCTTTTCAAAGGTTCTCTACAACTTTTCCCTCATCCCTCTTTAGAAAATCTCCCTTCCACTCACTTGCTCACTAGTTTTCCATCTAAGTTTGGGGTTGGGAGAGAGCATCATTGAAGGAGTTGATTTCTTCATTGTGGCTTACTAATGCTTAACAATGTATCTTTTGGTTTTGTGAATTATGTTTGATGCAGGGATGGCCTCCTCATCGGGCAAAAAGAATCAAGACTATAAGATCCAAGAAGAAGGAAGATACAGAGGACAACTCAGATTGATGAGGAGCTGAGATAGCATTTACTGATGAATGCTATCATATGCTTATGCTTGTGTTGGTTTAAGTTTTCTGAACTTATTTGTTTTTGTTTTTAGATTAGGGTTTGATGTACTCTATTGGACACCTGGTTTGTGTGATGGTTGGCTATTAACTGTGATTGTTTGATAAGTAATGCTTGATGATGCTTATTGAGTGATTGATGTTGAGATAGATGTGCACATAAAATGCTTATACAAGTGATTCACAAGCTTTGTGAACAAATGCATGATATCATGATTGTGATTGTGAAATTAAGCAGGATGTGTATGTCAAATGTGAATGAGCTGATATGTGAGATTTTGAGCTCCAAAGTTGTTATTGATTGAATGCTATTACTTTGAAAGCTTGAATGACTTTGCCCAGGTTTTCTATGATTGAATCAATTGCTTGTTTTGCATCATGTGATCAAGGCCATTTGTTGGAACCCTTTTTATTGGCCAAATTCATAAAGTTAGCCTACTAAAAGAAAACACTTTGTGTTCTATCCTTTGAACCCTTAGCCTTGAATATACATGATAACAGTTGAAAAACTGTTATTTTCATGCTTAAAAGTGATACTAAAAGCAACCTTTAGACTTAAAAACTAGCTTGAAATCATGCTTTTATCTATATTTTCATAAATAAGAGAGCTGGACAGGTTTATGCTTGATTTAAGTGTTTTTTTGCAGGTTTTAAGGTGAATTTGGTGAAAGAAGTGAAGAAGGAGAGAGATGACATTATAAAAGACAAGAAAGAGTGCAAAAAGAGAAGTCGAAGGCACCGCTCAGCGGTATTTTACCGCTGAGCGGCACTCAGGAGGTTGCGGGAGTCACGCTGAGGGGCAAAATGGCCGCTGAGGGGAAGAAAGTGACGCGCAGTCACCGCTGAGCGGTATTTATCGCTGAGCGGCACTTTTTGGGCTTGGGCTTTTGTAATCTTTTGTAACTCTAGACTAGTATATAAGGGCTTGCACGTCCTAGAATTAGGTATCTTTGGCAGAAACGAGGCAAACACTCTCTCTTCCACCCCTTTGAAGGAGGATCTTGGATGCTCAGGCTACCTCTTCACCATTATTGGGTTTATTCTTTCATTCTTTCATTGTTATTCATCTAGGTTCACCATGAATATGGTGAACTAAACCTTGTATGTTTGTTGGGGAATCAATGTAATCTCTTGAAGCTCTCATATATGGAATCTGTTGATTACATCTTTTAATTAAGACATATGCTTTCTTTCATCATTAGTTAGGGTTTTTCCTCTTTGCTCAATGCTTGCATAGTTTAACTCATTCCATGCATGATTATTGATTTTGTCGATACGGACACGTACGGGGAAGTCTAGATCCGGGGAATTTCTCCCAATATTATACTGACAATATTCTATTGGTTGCCTTTAAACTCCTGCACTCATGAACTAATCATTAGGAATGCTAGGAATTGTATGAACTCGTGATTAGGGAGAAGCCATCTAGAATGGTACATTAGAGAGTGGCATTAACAATGATGATTTGAATGTTGAATTCCTAAAATATATGAGAGTGGATGAGATGAAATTGACCCCCAACAACATATTCATTTATATAATTCATTGAAAGTGTTTATCTTTTGTCTTTGCAATTGATCAAACTTCATGCATACATGTTTATTTTCTGTCTTGCATATTAAACTTTGAATATTTCGTTTGTAAGTCCTAGCTAATCAACAAATCACATAACTAAACTAGGCCGTGAGTCCTTTGGGAAGAACGATACTTGGTCTTACCAAGTTTATTACTTGAACGATTCGGTCATACTTGCCGATTGTGAAACAAGTTTGTGACATCATAATTTGGTGCTTACAAATTTGTCCATCAAGTTTTTGGCGCCGTTGCCGGGGACTCGTGGTTTAACTGGTTAATTTGTGTGATTATTGATTATCTTTGACTTTAATTTTGAATTTCTGTTTTTATTTTTTCTGTTTTTATTTTATTTTATCTTTTTATCTTTTTAGAATATATTTTATTTTATTTTATTTTCTATCTTCTAAATCTTTTATCTTCTTATCTTCTGAATCTTTTATTTTTGAATATATATCTTCTCCTATATCTTTCTGTGCTAATAATTATTTTCTAGAGTTTTGTGCCTAATGTTTGCAGGATGCAATTTGATCAAGAATTTAACTATATGGGCACTCAATTCTACCAAAGTAATCTCAACCACTGGTGGGAACCTCACTCAAGCATGGATCAAAGCCAATTTTGGCAAGCTGCTGGACAATTTGAGAACCAACCACAACAACAATGGCAGCAACAACCCTTTCTATCAGGAAGTTTGGATAGGTTGGAGGACACCCTTCAACGATTTTTGAAAAATTCTGACGCTACTCAGAAAAGCATTGAAGAATCATGTAAAAGGATGGAGATGCAGCTTCATTCCATTAGTCAGAGATTGAATGATGAGGTTAATACTGAAGTTAACCCTAAGAAGGAAGGGCAAGCCATTATCACTGAAAGTGACAAGATTCTTGCTGAGAAAAAAATAGAGAGAGATGAGGAAAAGATAGAGAGAGGAAGAAAATTTGTGTGAAAATAAAGAAGTTGAGAAGAAAAAGAGAAGGGAAGACAAAAATAAGAGAAAAGAAAAAGAGAAAATTTGGGGAGAGGAAGCATAAGAAAAAGAAGATGAGAGGAAAGAAGAAGGAATCATATGAAAAATCCCATCCTCATTTAAAGAAGAATCATAGGAAGGAAAAGAAATTTAAGTGCTTTATGGAAATCTTCAAGATATTGGAGATTAAAGTTCCTATGATTGAGACACTGCAACAGGTTCCTGGTTTGATCAAATTTCTGAAGAAGTTCAGTAGAAAGAAGAAAAAGAAGATGGAACATGAGCTTTAACAGGGTCAAGCTAGTGACGTTAAAGAAGCGCTTGCTGGGAGGCAACCCAGTAGATTTACAAACTTTTGATTTGGTTTTGTAATTTTTAATTTCTGAACATTATTCTGGACATTATTTTGTTGGATCTAGCATCTACTGAAGGATGCTAGGTGGTTAAGTATCTACTGAAGGATACTAGGTTTTTAACACCTACTGATGGGTGTTGATGAGAAGATTTTGCACCTATTGATGGGTGCTGGTAAGTTTGAAACACCTACTGATGGGTGTTGGTGGATTTTTGGGTCAGGCTCGTGACGTTAAACAAGCGCTACCTGGGAGGCAACCCAGTTGATTGATTGTTTTTGTTTGTTTTATTTTAATTAGGGTTTGCATAAGCATTTTTAACATTGAATTTCAGGGAACCTATGAGGGGTATGCTAGGAAGGCACGTAGGTCAAGAAAAGAAGGAGAGGAGCACTTCACAAAAGTGTCGCTGAGCGGCAATTACCGCTGAGCGGTACTATCGCAGATGGGCTTAAGTTCCCCTTAGCGGAACCCGAGCCCATTGGGGTATTTTTAAACCCTAAGCTGCGCGATTTTACATTCTTTCAAGCTCTTCTCTGCATAAAGACTCCCACATACCCTCTCTTAGGTTTTCCACATCTTTCTACTCTTCCCTCTTTAGAAAATTTCTCTTCCACTCACTTTTACACTAGTGTGCCATCAAAGTTTGGGGTTGGAAGAGAGTATTCTAGTTTGGAAGCATTCTCATATCATCTAGCATCTCCACCCAAGTAAGTAAAATGCATTTTGTTCATTCTAGGGTTCTTGAAATTGAATGTGATTGTCAAAGCATGAATATTTAGGGGTTTTGATTTCTATGCATGATTTGATGATATATTTGATGTTTGAACCGATTAAACTGCTTGATTATGAACTGGAAAACTGAAAATTGCATTTGGGTGGAGTTAGGAAAGCTTTAAAACGAGATTTGCAAAAATCTGCAGATCACCGCTGAGCGGCAATTACCGCTGAGCGGCACTCTGCCAGACTTGGTTTTTTCTGGTTTTTGCGTGTTGGAATGTGGCACTGGTGGCGCTGAGGGGAAATTCTGGCCCTCAGCGGTGGTTTAGCTTCGAAAGGAGTTGTGTTCTGTGTTTACTAATGATTAACATCATGTTCTGTGGTTTTGTAATTGTATTTGAATGCAGGAATGGCATCCTCTTCAGGAAAGAGATTGAAAACCATGGCAACCAAGAGGAAGGAAAAGGAACCAGAGCAACCCCACTCTAGCAGGTTCCTCTCTAGGAAACATGAGAAGCACTTTAGGGTGGTTTAGGACAGGAGACTTCTACACCAATGCAAAGAAGATTGGTGATTATCCAGCTGAGAATTATTTGGGCTATGTCAGAGGCCATGCTATCAGGTATGATCCTGATTCCATCAACAATTTCCTGGATACTGTGTGGGCTGGTGAGCAATGCCAGTTTGCTCTTAGCATGGAGGAAGGTGCTGACTTTGAGGATGTTGAGAGAGTGTTGTGCATACCTGGAGGACACTTCCAAAGGAATAGATCTGGCGCAGTGGTTAATATTAGGAGGACAGATTTGACTCCTCTTGCAAAGTATTGGATGGCATTTTCTCATGCCAACATTCAGCCATGTTCACATGTGTCAGATATCACTCTCAGCAGGGCACTATTCATCTACTGTGCTATCAGAAACTTGAATGTTAATATTGGGCAGGTGATAGCTGATGAGATTAGTGTGTGTGCTAACACCTCAAACAACAAAGCACCACTAGGACATCCTTCTTTGATCACTCACCTTTGCAAGTTAGCTGGGGTGGACACTTCTGTTCCACCATTTGAGAGGCCAAGAAAAGCTATAGATGAGGCCTATTACAGACAGTACTGTGGAGGTGAGGAGGCAGCTCAGCCAGTTCCACCACGCCAGGCTCGTAGAGAGAGAGGGCCAGCACAGAGCCGGACATCTGCTGATACACATGAAGCAGAACCATTCCAGATGAGGGACATGTATATGTCTCTTATAGGTGCTCAGTTGCAGTCCATTCACAGAGGGCAGGTGGCCACAGCTGAGATGATAGTGGGGATGTATGATACACCTCCAGCCCACAGGTGGACTATGGATGAATTCCATAACGTGGTAGCTTGGCCAGAAGAACCATTGCATGAAGCTGGAGCATCTGAAGCTTCAGCTAGAGATATGGAAGAAGATGAAGCTGAGGAGGAGGATGCATTTGATGATGATGATGATGAAGAGGAAGAGGAAGATACAGAGGACAGCTCAGACTGATGAGGAGCTGAGATAGCATTTACTGATGAATGCTATCATATGATTATGCTTTTGTGGTTTAAGTTTTCTGAACTTATTTGTTTTTGTTTTTGGATTAGGGTTTGATGTACTCTATTGAACACCTGGTTTATTATGATGGTTTGCTATTAACTGTGATTGTGTGATAAGTAATGCTTGATGATGCTTATTGACTGATTGATGTTGAGATGATGTGCACATTAAAATGCTTATACAGGTGATTCACAAGCTTTGTGAACAAATGCATGATATCATGATTGTGATTGTGAAATTAAGCAGGATGTGTATGTCAAATGTGAATGAGCTTATATGTAAGGTTTTGAGCTCCAGAGTTGTTATTGTTGAATGCTATTACTTTGAAAGCATGAATGATTTTGCCCAGGTTTTCTATGATTGAATCAATTGCTTGTTTTGCATCATATGATCAAGGCCGTTTGTTGGAACCCTTTTTATTGGCCAAATTCATAAAGTTAGCCTACTAAAAGAGAACACTTTGTGTTCTATCCTTTGAACCCTTGGCCTTGAACATACACTGAAAACCCTTGATTGAAAATCTTTACCTTGAGTTAAGTAGAAGATCTTGTATGGTATTGATAAATGTTCAAGTTTGGGGTTGTTGGGAAAACATGAAAAAGGAAAAGCATTGAGCTAAGAGCTAAAAAGTAAGAATATGCAAAGAAAAAGAAAAAGAAAAGAAAAGAAAAAGAAGCAAAGCTCAAATGCAAATGCAAAGGCAAGTTGGGAATGAATAAGAATAATTGTGTTGTTATGATTCTCTTAACTCAAGGATTTTGTGATCCAGAAAAACCAATTTTCTTGTTAGCCCAGCCACATTATAAGCCATTGAAAAGTCCTTGTGATGATGCATGCTTGTGAATGTTTTTGATTGTGGTAAAATGAAAGGCAAAGTTGATTCATGTGACATTGTAATAGTGGAGTGAATGAGTGAAACACTTTACCTCTTATACACTTGTGTGTTGAGTGAAACACTTTACCTAGTGAGGAAATATTCCATAAGCACATGAACATCCATGCTTAATTGATTGATCATTCATGAAAAATAGCATTTGTTGGAACTTAAATGACTTTGTGAACACTAAAGCATGTGCACATCTTGAATGAACTCTTGGTCATAAGTTTGAGTGAAGTTATTACTTATCTTGAAAAAGAGAATTTTTGAATGAGTGAACCATCATATGAATTGGTTGGAGATTGAGTTACATTTTGTTTGCTTGAGGACAAGCAAAGTTCTAAGTTTGGGGTTGTGATAACAGTTGAAAAACTGTTATTTTCATGCTTAAAATTGATACTAAAAGCAACCTTTAGACTTAAAAACTAGCTTGAAATCATGCTTTTATCTATATTTTCATAAATAAGAGAGTTGGACAGGTTTATGCTTGATTTAAGTGTTTTTGTGCAGGTTTTAAGGTGAATTTAGTGAAAGAAGTGAAGAAGGAGAGAGATGGAATCAGAAAAGGAATCAAAGAGTGCAAAAGGAGAAGCCGAAAGCACCGCTCAGCGGCATTTTACCGCTGAGCGGCACTCAAGAGGTCACGGGAGGTCCGCTGAGGGGCAAACTGGCCGCTGAGGGGAAGAAAAGGGAAGCGCAGTCACCGCTGAGCGGTATTTACCGCTGAGCGCCATTCTTAATAATGGGCTTGGACTTGTTTTCTGGCACTTTTATGGGCTAGGGCTTAGATCTTTTGTAATTCTAGAATAGTATATAAGGACTTGCACGTCCTAGAGTTAGTATCTTTGGCAGAAACTAGACAAACACTCTCTCTCTCACCCCATTGAAGGAGGATCTTGGATGCTCAGGCTACCTCTTCACCTTTATTGGGTTTATTCTTTCATTCTTTCATTGTTCATCTAGGTTCACCATGAATATGGTGAACTAAACCTTGTATGTTTGTTGGGGAATCAATGTAATCTCTTGAAGCTCTCATATATGGAATCTATGCTTGCATCTTTTAATTAAGATTTATGCTTTCTTTCATCATTAGTTAGGGTTTTTCCTCTTTGCTTAATGCTTGCATGGTTTAACTCATTCGATGCATGATTATTGGTTTTGTCGATACGGGCACGTACGGGGAAGTCTAGATCCGGGGAATTTCTCCCAATATTATTTTGGTTGTCGTTAAGCTCCTGCACTTATGAACTAATCATTAGGAATGCTAGGAATTGTATGAACTCGTGATTAGGGAGAAGCCATCTAGAATGGTACTTTAGAGAGTGGCATTAACAATGATGATTTGAATGTTGAATTCCTAAAATATATGAGAGTGGATGAGATGAAATTGACCCCCAACAACATATTCATACATTAATTTCATTGAAAGTGTTTATCTTTTTCTTTTGCCATTGATCAAAACTCATGCATACATGTTTATTTTCTGTTTTGCATATTAAACCTCAATTATTTCGTTCTTAAGTCTTTGCTAATCAACAAACCACACAACTAAACTTAGGCCGTGAGTCCTTTGGGAGAACGATACTTGGTCTTACCAAGTTTATTACTTGAACGATTCGGTCATACTTGCCGATTGAAAAACAAGTTTGTGACATCATATTTTGGTGCTCATAAATTTGTCCATCACCTGTCCAGTGATGGACAAATTTATGATCACCAAAATATGATGTCACAAACTTGTTTCACAATCGGCAAGTATGACCGAATCATTCAAGTAATAAACTTGGTAAGACCAAGTATCGTTCTTCCCAAAGGACTCACGGCCTAGTTTAGTTATGTGATTTGTTGATTAGCTAGGACTTACAAACGAAATATTTCAATTTTAATATGCAAGACAGAAAATAAACATGTATGCATGAAGTTTGATCAATGGCAAAGACAAAAGATAAACACTTTCAATGAAATATATGAATGAATATGTTGTTGGGGGTCAATTTCATCTCATCCACTCTCATATATTTTAGGAATTCAACATTCAAATCATCATTGTTAATGCCACTCTCTAAAGTACCATTCTAGATGGCTTCTCCCTAATCACGAGTTCAAACAATTCCTAGCATTCCTAATGATTAGTTCATAAGTGCAGGAGCTTAACGACAACCAATATAATATTGTCAGTATAATATTGGGAGAAATTCCCTGGATCTAGACTTCCCCGTACGTGCCCGTATCGACAAAACCAATAATCATGCATGGAATGAGTTAAACTATGCAAGCATTGAGCAAAGAGGAAAAACCCTAACTAATGATGAAAGAAAGCATAAGTCTTAATTAAAAGATGCAAGCAAAGATTCCATATATGAGAGCTTCAAGAGATTACATTGATTCCCCAACAAACATACAAGGTTTAGTTCACCATATTCATGGTGAACCTAGATGAACAATGAAAGAATGAAAGAATAAACCCAATAAAGGTGAAGAGGTAGCCTGAGCATCCAAGATCCTCCTTCAAAGGGGTGAAAGAGAGAGTGTTTGCCTCGTTTCTGCCAAAGATACTAATTCTAGGACGTGCAAGTCCTTATATACTATTTTAGAATTACAAAAGATCTAAGCCCAAGCCCATAAAAGTGCTAGAAAACGAGTCCAAGCCCATTATTAAGAATGGCGCTCAGCGGTAAATACCGCTCAGCGGTAAATACCGCTCAGCGGTGACTGCGCTTCCCTTTTCTTCCCCTCAGCGGCCAGTTTGCCCCTCAGCGGACCTCCCGTGACCTCCTGAGTGCCGCTCAGCGGTAAAATGCCGCTGAGCGGTGCTTTCGGCTTCTCCTTTTGCACTCTTTGCTTCCTTTTCTGATTCCATCTCTCTCCTTCTTCACTTCTTTCACTAAATTCACCTTAAAACCTGCACAAAAACACTTAAATCAAGCATAAACCTGTCCAGCTCTCTTATTTCTGAAAATATGGATAAAAGCATGATTTCAAGCTAGTTTCTAAGTCTAAAGGTTGCTTTTAGTGTCAATTTTAAGCATGAAAATAACAGTTTTTCAACTGTTATCACAACCCCAAACTTAGAACTTTGCTTGTCCTCAAGCAAACAAAATGTAACTCAATCTCCAACCAATTCATATGATGGTTCACTCATTCAAAAATTCTCTTTTTCAAGATAAGTAACAACTTCAATCAAACTTATGACCAAGAGTTCAATCAAGATGTGCACATGCTTTAGTGTTCACAAAGTCATTTAAATTCCAACAAATGCTATTTTTCATGAATGATCAATCAATTAAGCATGGATGTTCATGTGCTTATGGAATATTTCCTCACCAGGTAAAGTGTTTCACTCAACACACAAGTGTATAAGAGGTAAAGTGTTTCACTCATTCACTCCACTATCACAATGTCACATGAATCAACTTTGCCTTTCATTTTACCACAATCAAAAACATTCCCAAGCATGCATCATCACAAGGACTTTTCAATGGCTTATAATGTGGCTGGGCTAACAAGAAAATTGGTTTTTCTGGATCACAAAATCCTTGAGTTAAGAGAATCATAACAACACAATTATTCTTATTCTTCCCAACTTTCTTTTGCCTTTGCATTTGCATTGAGCTTTACTTCTTTTTCTTTTCTTTTCTTTTTCTTTGCATATTCTTACTTTTTAGCTCTTAGCTCAATGCTTTTCCTTTTTTCATGTTTTCCCAACAACCCCAAACTTGAACATTTAACAATACCACACAAGATCTTCTACTTAACTCAAGGTAAAGATTTTCAATCAAGGGTTTTCAGTGTATATTCAAGGCTAAGGGTTCAAAGGATAAAACACAAAGTGTTCTCTTTTAGTAGGCTAACTTTATGAATTTGGCCAATAAAAAGGGTTCCAACAAACGGCCTTGATCACATGATGCAAAACAAGCAATTCATTCAATCATAGAAAACCTGGGCAAAATCATTCATGCTTTCAAAGTAATAGCATTCAACAATAACAACTCTGGAGCTCAAAACCTCACATATAAGCTCATTCACATTTGACATACACATCCTGCTTAATTTCACAATCACAATCATAATATCCTGTATTTGTTCACAAAGCTTGTGAATCACCTGTATAAGCATTTTAATGTGCACATCATCTCAACATCAATCAATCAATAAGCATCATCAAGCATTACTTATGAAACAATCACAGTTAATAGCAAACCATCATAAGAAACTAGGTGTTCAATAGAGTACATCAAACCCTAATCTAATAAACAAAAACAAATAAGTTCAGAAAACTTAAACCAACAAAAGCATAAGCATATGATAGCATTCATCCGTAAATGCTATCTCAGCTCCTCATCAATCTGAGCTATCATCTGTATCTTCCTCTTCTTGGATCTTATAGTCTTGATTCTTTTTGCCCGATGAGGAGGCCATCCCTGCATCAAACATAATTCACAAAACCAAAAGATACATTGTTAAGCATTAGTAAACCACAATGAAGAAATCAGCCCCTTCAATGATGCTCTCTCCCAACCCCAAACTTAGATGGAAAACTAGTGAGCAAGTGAGTGGAAGGGAGATTTTCTAAAGAGGGATGAGGGAAAAATTGTAGAGAACCTTTGAAAAGGTATGTAGGAGTGTGTGTACAGAGAAGAGCCTGAAAATAGAAGCTTATGTGCAGCTTAGGGTATAAAAATACCCTAATGGGCTCGGGTTCCGCTAAGGGGAACTAAAGCCCATCTGCGAGAGTACCGCTCAGCGGTAAGTTGCCGCTCAGCGGCACTTTCGTGATGTGCTCTTCTCCTTCTTTTCTTAACCTACGTGCCTCCTAGACATGCCCCTCACTGGTTCCTTGCAATTCAATGCTTAAAATACTTATGCAAACCCTAACTAAAATAAAACAAACAAAAACAATCAATCAACTGAGTTGCCTCCCAGGTAGCGCTTGTTTAACGTCACGAGCCTGACCCAAATTCCACCAACACCCATCAGTAGGTGTTTCAAACTTACCAACACCCATCAGTAGGTGTTACAGACTTACCAGCACCCATCAGTAGGTGCAAAATTTTCTCACCAACACCCATCAGTAGGTGTTACAAACTTAGTATCCTTCAGTAGATACTTAACCACCTAGCATCCTTCAGTAGATGCTGTATCCAACAAAATATTTACAAAATAATGTCCACAAATCAAAATCAAAAGTTTGTAAATCACTAGGTTGCCTCCCAGCAAGCGCTCTTTTAACGTCATTAGCTTGACCCAGTAAAGCCCCAGTTCCTTCTTCTTTTTCTTCTTTCTACTCAACTTCTTCAAAAATTTGATCAAACCAGGAACTTGTTGCAGTGTCTCAATCATAGGAACTTTAATCTCCAATTTCTTGAAGATTTCCATAAAGCACTCAAATTCCTTCTTCCTATGATACTTCTTTAGATGGGGACGAGATTTTTCATATGATTCTTTATTTTTTTCTCTCGTCCTCTTTCTCTTTTCTCTCACTTTCTTTTTTTCTTTTCTTTTTCTACTCACCTTCTCAATCTTCACACAAATTTTCTCTTCTTCTTTCTCTTCTCTCTCTTTTCTCTCTTCTTTTTCCAACTCAACTTTTTCAACATTTACACTCACTAGCTCTTGACACTCTTCCCTGGGGTTAACCTCAGTATTAGCCCCACAATTTCTACTTGGCCTTTCTTCCATCTGTTTGATGATCTGCCCCATCTGAATCTCCAAATTTTTGATAGCAGCTTCAGTGCTCTTTTGGGAAGACTCAGTTTTCTGTATGAAATTGTTGAGAATTTCCTCCAGCCTCATGGACCTTTCATTAAGCATAGAAAACTGTTGCCATAAGGTGGGTTGCTGCTGCTGCTTATTAAATTGACCAGCTTGCCCAGTTTGCCCTTGACCAATGCTTGGGTGTGGTTTCCAACCCTGATTATAATTCCCTTGTCGGTATAGAAATTGATTTGCCATGAAATTAACATCCTCCACGGCTTCCACAGGAAAAGCACATTGGCCATTGATATGATCGCCTCCACATAATTCGCACAATTGGGTTTGTACCTGTGCAACAGATTTTAACTCTTTGGGTAGTTGAGCAAGAGTTTTGGTCAGAGTCTCCAGCTGTTGAGTTAGAATTTTATTCTGTGCTAGCAAGGCATCATGGGTTTGTAATTGAAGAACCCCTTTCTGTTGCATAGGAGTTCCTCTCTCACTGTGCAGCTCATTATCATTAGTAGCCATGTTTTCAATTATTTCTGCGGCTTCCTCTGAAGTTTTCCATTTGATATTTCCTCCTGCTGAGGCGTCAAGCATCATCTTGGTTTGTGAACCAAGACCTTCAAGGAAGATTAGGACTACTTCCACTTCATCAAATCCATGCATGGGAATCTTTCTTAATAGGCTTTTATATCTGTCCCATGCATGACCTAATGATTCCTCCATGCCTTGCCTGAAAGATGAGATCTCTTGCTTTCCTTTGTTGACCTTGGAAGAATTGAGTGTCCATATAGTTAAATTCTTGACCGAATTGCATCCTGCAAACATTAGGCACAAAACTCTAGAAAATATTTGTTAGCACAAAAAGATATAGGAGAAGATATATATTCAGAAGATAAAAAGATAAAAGATTCAGAAGATAAGAAGATAAGAAGATAAAAGATTCAGAAGATAGAAAGATAAAAGATAAAAAAAATACAAGATAAAATAAAATAAAATCTAATCCTAAAAAATAAAATAAAATCTAACCTAATCTAAAAGATAAAGATAAAATAAAATCTAATAAAATCTAACCTAACATAATAAAATAAAATCTAATCTAATCTAATCTAAAAAGATAAAACAGAATCTAATCTAACCTAAAAAGATAAAAAAAATAAAATCTAACCTAATCTAAAAAGATAAAAAGATAAAATAAAATAAAAACAGAAAAAATAAAAACAGAAATTCAAAATTAAAGTCAAAGATAATCAATAATCACACAAATTAACCAGTTAAACCACGAGTCCCCGGCAACGGCGCCAAAAACTTGATGGACAAATTTATGATCACCAAAATATGATGTCACAAACTTCTTTCACAATCGGCAAGTATGACCGAATCGTTCAAGTAATAAACTTGGTAAGACCAAGTATCGTTCTTCCCAAAGGACTCACGGCCTAGTTTAGTTATGTGATTTGTTGATTAGCTAGGACTTACAAACGAAATATTTAAATTTTAATATGCAAGACAGAAAATAAACATGTATGCATGAAGTTTGATCAATGGCAAAGACAAAAGATAAACACTTTCAATGAAGTATATGAATGAATATGTTGTTGGGGGTCAATTTCATCTCATCCACTCTCATATATTTTAGGAATTCAACATTCAAATCATCATTGTTAATGTCACTCTCTAAAGTACCATTCTAGATGGCTTCTCCCTAATCACGAGTTCATACAATTCCTAGCATTCCTAATGATTAGTTCATAAGTGCAGGAGCTTAACGACAACCAATATAATATTGTCAGTATAATATTGGGAGAAATTCCCCGGATCTAGACTTCCCCGTACGTGCCCGTATCGACAAAACCAATAATCATGCATGTAATGAGTTAAACTATGCAAGCATTGAGCAAAGAGGAAAAACCCTAACTAATGATGAAAGAAAGCATAAGTCTTAATTAAAAGATGCAAGCAAAGATTCCATATATGAGAGCTTCAAGAGATTACATTGATTCCCCAACAAACATACAAGGTTTAGTTCACCATATTCGTGGTGAACCTAGATGAACAATGAAAGAATGAAAGAATAAACCCAATAAAGGTGAAGAGGTAGCCTGAGCATCCAAGATCCTCCTTCAAAGGGGTGGAAGAGAGAGTGTTTGCCTCGTTTCTGCCAAAGATACTAATTCTAGGACGTGCAAGTCCTTATATACTATTTTAGAATTACAAAAGATCTAAGCCCAAGCCCATAAAAGTGCTAGAAAACGAGTCCAAGCCCATTATTAAGAATGGCGCTCAGCGGTAAATACCGCTCAGCGGTGACTGCGCTTCCCTTTTCTTCCCCTCAGCGGCCAGTTTGCCCCTCAGCGGACCTCCCGTGACCTCCTGAGTGCCGATCAGCGGTAAAATGCCGCTGAGCGGTGCTTTCGGCTTCTCCTTTTGCACTCTTTGCTTCCTTTTCTGATTCCATCTCTCTCCTTCTTCACTTCTTTCACTAAATTCACCTTAAAACCTGCACAAAAACACTTAAATCAAGCATAAACCTGTCCAGCTCTCTTATTTCTGAAAATATGGATAAAAGCATGATTTCAAGCTAGTTTCTAAGTCTAAAGGTTGCTTTTAGTGTCAATTTTAGGCATGAAAATAACAGTTTTTCAACTGTTATCATCCAGCTCTCTTATTTCTGAAAATATGGATAAAAGCATGATTTCAAGCTAGTTTCTAAGTATAAAGGTTGCTTTTAGTATCAATTTTAAGCGTGAAAATAACAGTTTTTCAACTGTTATCACTTCACTTCCTCCCCTTCCTCCACTTCAGCAACTTCATCCACTTCGTCCACTTCGTCAACTACGTCCACTTCGTCAACTTCGTCCGCTTCGTCAACTTCGTCCACTTCGTCAACTTCGTCAACTTCCTCCACTTCCACCACTTCCTCCACTTCCACCACTTCCTCCACTTCCTCCACTTCCTCAACTTCATCAACTTCGTCCACTTCGTCAACTTCCTCCACTTCGTCCACTTCGTCCAGTTCATCAACTTCCTCCACTTCGTCAACTTCCTCCACTTGGTCAATTTCGTCAACTTCGTCAAAATTGTCAACTTCTTCCACTTCATCCACTTCGTCATCTTCATCAACTTCGTCCACATCGTGCACTTCGTCCACTTCGACAACTTTCTTCAAATTCGTCAACTTCTTCAACTTCGTCAACTTCGTCCATTTCGTCAACTTCCTGCACTTCCTCCACTGTGTCAACTTCATCAACTTCGTCCACTTCCTCCACTTCGTCCACTTCGTCAACTTCGTCTAATTCGTCCACTTCGTCAACTTCGTCCATTTCGTCATCTTCGTCAACTTCGTCCACTTCGCCAATCTTCGTCAACTTCGTCCACTTCGTCACTTCGTGCACTTCGTCCACTTCGTCCACTTCGTCAACTTCGTCAACTTCGTCAACTTCGTCAACTTACTCCACTTCCTCCACTTACTCCACTTTCTTCACTTCCTCTACTTCGTCAACTTCGTCCACTTCGTCGACTTCATCCACTTCGTCCAATTCGTCCACTTCGTCAACTTCAAACACTTCGTCCACTTCGTCAACTTCGTCCACATCGTTAACTTCGTCAACTTCGTCCACTTCGTCCACTTCGTCCACTTCGTCAACTTCCTCCACTTCGTCAACTTCATCGACTTGGTCGACTTCGTCAATTCGACAACTTCGTCCACTTCGTCAACTTCGTCAACTTCGTCATCTTCTTCAACTTCGTCCACTTCGTCAACTTCTTCATCTTCGTCGACTTCGTCCACTGATGGACAAATTTGTAAGCACCAAATTATGATGTCACAAACTTGTTTCACAATCGGCAAGTATGACCGAATCGTTCAAGTAATAAACTTGGTAAGACCAAGTATCGTTCTTCCCATAGGACTCACGGCCTAGTTTAGTTATGTGATTTGTTGATTAGCTAGGATTTACAAACGAAATATTTAGAGTTTAAAATGCAAGACAGAAAATAAACATGTATGCATGAAGTTTGATCAATGGCAAAGACAAAAGATAAACACTTTCAATGAATTATATGAATGAATATGTTGTTGGGGGTCAATTTCATCTCATCCACTCTCATATATTTTAGGAATTCAACATTCAAGTCATCATTGTTAATGCCACTCTCTAATGTACCATTCTAGATGGCTTCTCCCTAATCACGAGTTCTTACAATTCCTAGCATTCCTAATGATTAGTTCATGAGTGCAGGAGCTTAACGACAACCAATAAAATATTGTCAGTATAATATTGGGAGAAATTCCCCGGATCTAGATTTCACCGTACGTGCCCGTATCGACAAAACCAATAATCATGCATGGAATGAGTTAAACTATGCAAGCATTGAGCAAAGAAGAAAATCCCTAACTAATGATGAAAGAAAGCATAAGTCTTAATTAAAAGATGTAAGCAACAAATTCCATATATGAGAGCTTCAAGAGATTACATTGATTCCCCAACAAACATACAAGGTTTAGTTCACCATATTCATGGTGAACCTAGATGAATAACAATGAAAGAATGAAAGAATAAACCCAATAAAGGTGAAGAGGTAGCCTGAGCATCCAAGATCCTCCTTCAAAGGGGTGAAAGAGAGAGTGTTTGCCTCGTTTCTGCCAAAGATACTAATCCCAAGGACGTGCAAGCCCTTATATACTATTCTAGAGTTACAAAAGATTACAAAAGCCCAACCCAAAAAGTGCCGCTCAGCGGTAAATACCGCTCAGCGGTGACTGCGCGTCACATTCTTCCCCTCAGCGGCCAGTTTGCCCCTCAGCGTGACTTCCGCAACCTCCTGAGTGCCGCTTAGCGGTAAAATACCGCTGAGCGGTGCCTTTGTCTTCTCTTTTTGCACTCTTTCTTGTCTTTTCTAATGTCACTTCTCTCCTTCTTCACTCTTTTCACTAAATTCACCTTAAAACCTGCACAAAAACACTTAAATCAAGCATAAACCTGTCCAGCTCTCTTATTTCTGAAAATATAGATAAAAGCATGATTTCAAGCTAGTTTTTAAGTCTAAAGGTTGCTTTTAGTATCAATATTAAGCATGAAAATAACAGTTTTTCAACTGTTATCATCCACTTTGCCAACCTTCCTCAACTTCGTCAACTTCGTCACTTCGTCCACTTCGTTCACTTCGTTCACTTCGTCAACTTCCTCCACTTCCTCCACTTCGTCAACTTCGTCAACTTCCTCCACTTCGTCCACTTCCTCCACTTAGTCCACTTCATCAACTTCGTCCACTTCGTCCACTTCGTCCACTTCGTCAACTTCGTCCACTTCGTCCACTTCGTCAACTTCGTCCACTTCGACAACTTCATCAACTTCCTCCACTTCCTCCACTTCGTCAACTCTATCAACTTCGTCCACTTTGTCCACTTCGTCAACTTCGTTCACTTCGTCCACTTTGTCAACTTCGTCAACTTCCTCCACTTCCTACACTTCGTCAACTTCGTCCACTTCGTCAACTTCGTCAACTTCCTCCACTTCCTCCACTTCCTCCCCTTCCTCCACTTCGTCAACTTCATCCACTTCGTCCACTTCGTCAACTACGTCCACTTCGTCAACTTCGTCCACTTCGTCAACTTCGTCAACTTCCTCCACTTCCACCACTTCCTCCAGTTCTACCACTTCCTCCTCTTCCTCCACTTCCTCCACTTCCTCAACTTCATCAACTTCGTCTACTTCCTCAACTTCATCCACTTCGTCAACTTCGTCAACTTCCTCCACTTCGTCCACTTCGTCCACTTTGTCAACTTCATCAACTTCGTCCACTTCCTCCACTTCTTCCACTTCGTCAACTTCGTCTAATTCATCCACTTCGTCCACTTCGTCAACTTCGTCCACATCGTCCACTTCGTCAACTTCGTCAACTTCGTCCACTTCACCAATCTTCGTCAACTTCGTCCACTTCGTGCACTTCGTCCACTTCGTCCATTTCGTCCACTTCGTCAACTTCGTCAACTTACTCCACTTCCTCCACTTCCTCCACTTCCTCCACTTCGTCCACTTCGTCGACTTCATCCACTTCGTCCAATTCGTCCACTTCGTCAACTTCAAACACTTTGTCCACTTCGTCCACTTCGTCAACTTCCTCAACTTCCTCCACTTCGTCAACTTCCTCCACTTGGTCCACTTCGTCAACTTCGTCAAAATTGTCAACTTCGTCCACTTCATCCACTTCGTCATCTTCTTCAACATCGTCCACATCGTGCACTTCGTCCACTTCCGCAACTTTCATCAAATTCGTCAACTTCTTCAACTTCGTCAACTTCGTCAACTTCCTCCACTTCCTCCACTTTGTCAACTTCATCAACTTCGTCCACTTCCTCCACTTCGTCCACTTCGTCAACTTCGTCTAATTCGTCCACTTCGTCCACTTCGTCCACTTCGTCAACTTCGTCAACTTCGTCCACTTCGTCCACTTCGTCAACTTCGTCCACTTCGTCCACTTCGCCAATCTTCGTCAACTTCGTCCACTTCGTCACTTCGTGCACTTCCTCCACTTCCTCCACTTCGTCCACTTTCTCCACTTCGTCAACTTCGTCAACTTCGTCAACTTCGTCAACTTACTCCACTTCCTCCACTTCGTCCACTTCATCCACTTCGTCCAATTCGTCCACTTCGTCAACTTCGTCCACTTCCACTTCGTCCACTTCGTCAACTTCAAACACTTCGTCCACTTCGTCAACTTCGTCCACTTCGTCCATATCGTTGACTTCGTCAACTTCCTCCACTTCGTCCACTTCGTCAACTTCGTCAACTTCGTCATCTCTTTCAACTTCGTCCACTTCGTCCACTTCGTCAACTTACTCCACTTCCTCCACTTACTCCACTTCCTTCACTTCCTCCACTTCGTCAACTTCGTCCACTTCGTCGATTTCATCCACTTCGTCCACTTCGTCCTATTCGTCTACTTCGTCAACTACGTCCACTTCGTCCACTTCGTCCACTTCGTCCACTTCGTCCACTTCGTCCACTTCGTCCACTTCGTCAACTTCAAACACTTCGTCCACTTCGTCAACTTCGTCCACTTCGTCCACATCGTTAACTTCGTCAACTTCCTCCACTTCGTCAACTTCATCGACTTGGTCCACTTCGTCAATTCGACAACTTCGTCCACTTCGTCAACTTCGTCAACTTCGTCATCTTCTTCAACTTCGTCCACTTCGTCAACTTCGTCAACTTCGTCCACTTCGCCAACCTTCTTCAACTTCGTCCACTTCGTCACTTCGTCCACTTCGTTAACTTCGTCCACTTCGTCAACTTCGTCAACTTCCTCCACTTCCTTCACTTCCTCCACTTCCTCCACTTCCTCCACTTAGTCAACTTCATCAACTTCGTCCACTTCGTCAACTTCGTCCACTTCGACAACTTCATCAACTTCCTCCATTTCCTCCACTTCCTCCATTTCCTGCAGTTGGTATACTTTATCAACTTCGTCCACTTTGTCCACTTCGTCAACTTCGTTCACTTCGTCCACTTTGTCAACTTCGTCCACTTCGTCAACTTCGTCAACTTCCTCCACTTCCTACACTTCGTCAACTTCGTCCACTTCGTCAACTTCGTCCACTTCGTCAACTTCGTAAATTTCCTCTACTTCCTCCACTTCCTCCCCTTCCTCCACTTCGTCAACTTCGTCCACTTCGTCAATTACGTCGACTTCGTCAACTTCGTCCACTTCGTCAACTTCGTCAACTTCCTCCACTTCCACCACTTCCTCCACTTCCACCACTTCCTCCACTTCCTCCACTTCCTCCACTTCCTCAACTTCATCAACTTCGTCCACTTCGTCAACTTCCTCCACTTCCTCCACTTCGTCCACTTCGTCAACTTCCTCCACTTCCTCCACTTCGTCAACTTCCTCCACTTCGTCCACTTCATCCACTTCGTCATCTTCTTCAACTTCGTCCACATCGTGCACTTCGTCCACTTCGCCAACTTTCTTCAAATTCGTCAACTTCTTCAACTTCGTCAACTTCGTCCACTTCGTCAACTTCCTCCACTTCCTCCACTTCCTCCACTTCCTCCACTTTGTCAACTTCATCAACTTCGTCCACTTCCTCCACTTCCTCCACTTCGTCCACTTCGTCAACTTCTTCTAATTCATCCATTTCGTCCACTTCGTCCACTTCGTCAAGTTCGTCCAGTTCGCCAATCTTCGTCAACTTCATCCACTTCGCCAACCTTCGTCAACTTCGTCCACTTCGTGCACATCGTCCACTTCGTCCACTTCGTCAACTTCGTCAACTTACTCCACTTACTCCACTTCCTTCACTTACTCCACTTCGCCAACTTCGTCCACTCCGTCGCCTTCATCAACTTCGTCCAATTCGTCCACATCGTCAACTTCGTCCACTTCGTCAACTTCAAACACTTCGTCCAATTCGTCCACTTCGTCAACTTCGTCCACTTCGTCAACTTCAAACACTTCGCCCAATTCGACAACTTCGTCCACTTCGTCCACTTCGTCAACTTCGTCAACTTCGTCAACTTCGTCAACTTCGTCAACTTCCTCCACTTCCTCCACTTTGTCCACTTCATCAACTTCGTCCACTTCCTCCACTTCCTCCACTTCGTCCACTTCGTCAACTTCGTCTAATTCGTCCACTTCGTCCACTTCGTCACTTCGTGCACTTCGTCCACTTCGTCAATGATGGACAAATTTATGAGCACCAAAATATGATGTCACAAACTTGTTTCACAATCGGCAAGTATGACCGAATCGTTCAAGTAATAAACTTGGTGAGACCAAGTATCGTTCTTCCCAAAGGACTCACGGCCTAGTTTAGTTGTGTGGTTTGTTGATTAGCTAAGACTTAAGAACGAAATATTTGGAGTTTAATATGCAAGACAGAAAATAAACATGTATGGATGAGTTTTTGTTCAATGGCAAAAGCAAAAGATAAACACTTTCAATGAAATATATGAAATATATGAATGCCGCTGAGCGGTGCCTTTGGCTTCTCCTTTTGCACTCTTTGATCCTTTTTCTGATTCCATCTCTCTCCTTCTTCACTTCTTTCACTAAATTCACCTAAAAACCTGCACAAAAACACTTAAATCAAGCATAAACCTGTCCAGCTCTCATATTTATGAAAATATAGATAAAAGCATGATTTCAAGCTAGTTTCTAAGTCTAAAGGTTGCTTTTAGTGTCAATTTTAAGCATGAAAATAACAGTTTTTCAACTGTTATCACAACCCCAAACTTAGAACTTTGCTTGTCCTCAAGCAAACAAAATGTAACTCAATCTCCAACCAATTCATATGATGGTTCACTCATTCAAAAATCCTCTTCTTCAAGATAAGTAAAAACTTTAATCAACCTTATGACCAAGAGTTCAATCAAGATGTGCACATGCTTTAGTGTTCACAAAGTCATTTAAGTTTCAACAAATGCTATATCTCATGAATGATCAATCAATTAAGCATGGATGTTCATGTGCTTATGGAATATTTCCTCACTAGATAAAGTGTTTCACTCAACACACAAGTGTATAAGAGGTAAAGTGTTTCACTCATTCACTCCACTATTACAATGTCACATGAATCAACTTTGCCTTTCATTTTACCACAATCAAAAACATTCACAAGCATGCATCATCACAAGGACTTTTCAATGGCTTATAATGTGGCTGGGCTAACAAGAAAATTGGTTTTTCTGGATCACAAAAATCCTTGAGTTAAGAGAATCATAACAACACAATTATTCTTATTCATTCCCAACTTTCTTTTGCCTTTGCATTTGTATTGAGCTTTGCTTCTTTTTCTTTTCTTTTCTTTTTCTTTGCATATTCTTACTTTTTAGCTCTTAGCTCAATGCTTTTCATGTTTTCCCAACAACCCCAAACTTGAACATTTAATACTACCACACAAGATCTTCTACTTAACTCAAGGTAAAGATTTTCAATCAAGGGTTTTCAGTGTATATTCAAGGCTAAGGGTTCAAAGGATAGAACACAAAGTGTTCTCTTTTAGTGGGCTAACTTTATGAATTTGGCCAATAAAAAGGGTTCCAACAAACGGCCTTGATCATATGATGCAAAACAAGCAATTGATTCAATCGTAGAAAACCTGGGCAAAGTCATTCATGCTTTCAAAGTAATAGCATTCAACAATAACAACTCTAGAGCTCAAAACCTCACATATAAGCTCATTCACATTTGACATACACATCCTGCTTAATTTCACAATCACAATCATGATATCATGCATTTGTCCACAAAGCTTGTGAATCACCTGTATAAGCATTTTAATGTGCACATCATCTCAACATCAATCAATCAATAAGCATCATCAAGCATTACTTATCAAACAATCACAGTTAATAGCAAACCATCATAATAAACCAGGTGTTCAATAGAGTACATCAAACCCTAATCTAAAAACAAAAACAAATAAGTTCAGAAAACTTAAACCACAAAAGCATAATCATATGATAGCATTCATCAGTAAATGCTATCTCAGCTCCTCATCAGTCTGAGCTGTCCTCTGTATCTTCCTCTTCCTCCTCCTCATCATCATCATCAAATGCATCCTCCTCCTCAGCTTCATCTTCTTCCATGTCTCGAGCTGAAGCTTCAGCTCCTCCTTCATGCAATGGTTCTTCTGGCCAAGCTACCACATTATGGAATTCATCCATAGTCCACCTGTGGGCCGGAGGTGTATCATACATCCCCACGATCATCTCAGCAGTGGCCACCTGCCCTCTGTGGATGGACTGCAACTGAGCACCTATAAGAGACATATACATGTCCCTCATCTGGAATGGTTCTGCTTCATGTGTATCAGCAGATGTCCTGCTTTGTGCTGGCCCTCTCTCTCTACGAGCATGGTGATGGACAAATTTATGATCACCAAAATATGATGTCACAAACTTGTTTCACAGTCGGCAAGTATGATCGAATCGTTCAAGTAATAAACTTGGTAAGACCAAGTACCGTTCTTCCCAAAGGACTCACGGCCTAGTTTAGTTATGTGGTTTGTTGATTAGCTAAAACTTAAGAACGAAATATTTGAAGTTTAATATGCAAAGACGAAAATAAACATGTATGCATGAGTTTTGATCAATGGTAAAAGCAAAAGATAAACACTTTCAATGAAATATATGAATGAATATGTTGTTGGGGGTCAATTTCATCTCATCCACTCTCATATATTTTAGGAATTCAACATTCAAATCATCATTGTTAATGCCACTCTCTAAAGTACCATTCTAGATGGGTTCTCCCTAATCACGAGTTCATACAATTCCTAGCATTCCTAATGATTAGTTCATAAGTGCAGGAGCTTAACGACAACCAATATAATATTGGGAGAAATTCCCCGGATCTAGACTTCCCCGTACGTGCCCGTATCGACAAAACCAATAATCATGCATCGAATGAGTTAAACCATGCAAGCATTAAGCAAAGAGGAAAAACCCTAACTAATGATGAAAGAAAGCATAAATCTTAATTAAAAGATGCAAGCATAGATTCCATATATGAGAGCTTCAAGAGATTACATTGATTCCCCAACAAACATACAAGGTTTAGTTCACCATATTCATGGTGAACCTAGATGAACAATAATGAAAGAATGAAAGAATAAACCCTAAAAAGGTGAAGAGGTAGCCTGAGCATCCAAGATCCTCCTTCAAAGGGGTGGAAGAGAGAGTGTTTGCCTCGTTTCTGCCAAAGATACTAACTCTAGGACGTGCAAGTCCTTATATACTATTCTAGAATTACAAAAGATCTAAGCCCAAGCCCATAAAAGTTCCAGAAAACAAGTCCAAGCCCATTAAGAATGGCGCTCAGCGGTAAATACCGCTCAGCGGTACCTACGCTTCCCTTTTCTTCCCTTCAGCGGCCAGTTTACCCCTCAGCGGACCTCGCGTGACCTCCTGAGTGCCGCTCAGCGGTAAAATGCCGCTGAGCGGTGCCTTCGGCTTCTCCTTTTGCACTCTTTGATTCCTTTTCTGATTCCATCTCTCTCCTTCTTCACTTCTTTCACTAAATTCACCTTAAAACCTGCACAAAAACACTTAAATCAAGCATAAACCTGTCCAGCTCTCTTATTTCTGAAAATATAGATAAAAGCATGATTTCAAGCTAGTTTTTAAGTCTAAAGGTTGCTTTTAATATCAATTTTAAGCATGAAAATAACAGTTTTTCAACTGTTATCACATGGCGTGGTGGAACTGGCTGAGCTGCATCCTCACCTCCACAGTACTGTCTGTAATAAGCCTCATCTATAGCTTTTCTTGGCCTCTCAAATGGTGGAACAGAAGTGTCCACCCCAGCTAGTTTGCAAAGGTGAGTGATCAAAGAAGGATGTCCTAGTGGTGCTTTGTTGTTTGAGGTGTTAGCACACACATTAATCTCATCAGCTATCACCTGCCCAATATTAACATTCAAATTTCTGATAGCACAGTAGATGAATAGTGCCCTGCTGAGAGTGATATCTGACACATGTGAACATGGCTGAATGTTGGCATGAGAAAATGCCATCCAATACTTTGCAAGAGGAGTCAAATCTGTCCTCCTAATGTTAACCACTGCGCCAGATCTATTCCTTTGGAAGTGTCCTCCAGGTATACACAACACTCTCTCCACATCCTCAGAATCAGCACCTTCCTCCATGCAAAGAGCAAACTGACATTGCTCACCAGCCCACACAGTATCCAGGAAGTTGTTAACACAATCAGGATCATACCTGATAGCAAGGCGTCTAACATAGCCCAAATAATTCTCAGCTGGATAATCACCAATCTTCTTTGCATTGGTGTAAAATTCCTTTACTACAGCTATGTTGGCAGGTGCAGGATAAGTGGCTAGCTTTCCCCAATCATTCCCTAACACTTGCTCTCCAAATTGAGGAGCAAAGTTAGGTATCATTCCAACCTTTCTCTCCATCAGAAGTCTCCTGTCCTGAACCACCCTAAAGTGCTTCTCATGTTTCCTAGAGAGGAACCTGCTATTATGGGGTTGCTCTGGTTCCTTTTTCTTTCTTTTGGTTGCCATGGTTTTCAATCTCTTTCCTGAAGAGATGCCATTCCTGCATTCAAACACAAATACAAAACCACAGAACATGATGTTAATCATTAGTAAACACAGAACACAACTCCTTTCGAAGCTAAACCACCGCTGAGGGCCAGAAGTTCCCCACAGCGCCACCAGTGCCATAATCCAACATGCAACAAACCAGAAAAATCAAATCTGGCAGAGTGCCGCTCAGCGGTAAATGCCGCTCAGCGGTAAATGCCGCTCAGCGGTAACTCTGCAGATTTTTGAAAAATCTGTTTTAAAGCTTTCCTAACTCCACCCAAATGCAATTTTCAGTTTTCCAGTTCATATCATGCAGTTTAATCGGTTCAAACATCAAATATATCATCAAATCATGCATAGAAATCAAAACCCCTAATTATTCATGCTTTGACAATCACATTCAATTTCAAGAACCCTAGAATGAACAAAATGCATTTTACTTACTTGGGTGGAGATACTAGATGCAATGATAATGCTTCCAAGCTAGAATACTCTCTTCCAACCCCAAACTTTGATGGCACACTAGTGAAAAAGTGAGTGGAAGAGATATTTTCTTAAGAGGGAAGAGTGAAAAGATATGGAAAACCTAGGAGAAGGTATGTGGGAGTGTTTGTGCAGAGAAGAGCTTGAAAGAATGAAAAATCGCGCAGCTTAGGGTTTAAAAATACCCTAATGGGCTCGGGTTCCGCTAAGGGGAACTTAAGCCCATCTGCGATAGTACCGCTCAGCGGTAATTGCCGCTCAGCGGCACTTGTGTGAAGTGCTCCTCTCCTTCTTTTCTTGACCTACGTGCCTCCTAGACATACCCCTCACTGGTTCCTGATAACAGTTGAAAAACTGTTATTTTCATGCTTAAAATTGATATTAAAAGCAACCTTTAGACTTAAAAACTAGCTTGAAATCATGCTTTTATCTATATTTTCATAAATATGAGAGCTGGACAGGTTTATGCTTGATTTAAGTGTTTTTGTGCAGGTTTTTAGGTGAATTTAGTGAAAGAACTGAAGAAGGAGAGAGATGGAATCAGAAAAAGGATCAAAGAGTGCAAAAGGAGAAGCCAAAGGCACCGCTCAGCGGCATTTTACCGCTGAGCGGCACTCAGGAGGTCACGGGAGGTCCGCTGAGGGGCAAACTGGCCGCTGAGGGGAAGAAAAGGGAAGCGTAGGCACCGCTGAGCGCCAGTCTTAATAATGGGCTTGGACTCGTTTTCTGGCACTTTTATGGGCTTGGGCTTAGATCTTTTGTAATTCTAAAATAGTATATAAGGACTTGCACGTCCTAGAGTTAGTATCTTTGGCAGAAACGAGGCAAACACTCTCTCTTCCACCCCTTTGAAGGAGGATCTTGGATGCTCAGGCTACCTCTTCACCTTTTTAGGGTTTATTCTTTCATTCTTTCATTGTTCATCTAGGTTCACCATGAATATGGTGAACTAAACCTTGTATGTTTGTTGGGGAATCAATGTAATCTCTTGAAGCTCTCATATATGGAATCTATGCTTGCATCTTTTAATTAAGACTTATGCTTTCTTTCATCATTAGTTAGGGTTTTTCCTCTTTGCTTAATGCTTGCATGGTTTAACTCATTCGATCCATGATTATTGGTTTTGTCGATACGGGCACGTACGGGGAAGTCTAGATCCGGGGAATTTCTCCCAATATTATGTTGGTTGACGTTAAGCTCCTGTACTTATGAACTAATCATTAGGAATGCTAGGAATTGTATGAACTCGTGATTAGGGAGAAGCCATCTAGAATGGTACTTTAGAGAGTGGCATTAACAATGATGATTTGAATGTTGAATTCCTAAAATATATGAGAGTGGATGAGATGAAATTGACCCCCAACAACATATTCATTCATATATTTCATTGAAAGTGTTTATCTTTTGCTTTTGTCATTGATCAAAACTCATGCATACATGTTTATTTTATGTCTTGCATATTGAACTCTAAATATTTCGTTCTTAAGTCTTAGCTAATCAACAAACCACATAACTAAACTAGGCCGTGAGTCCTTTGGGAAGAACGATACTTGGTCTTACCAAGTTTATTACTTGAACGATTCGGTCATACTTGCCGATTGTGAAACAAGTTTGTGACATCATATTTTGGTGATCATAAATTTGTCCATCAGTTCCCTGCAATTCAATGTTAAAAATGCTTATGCAAACCCTAACTAAAATAAACAAACAGAAAACAATCAATCAACTGGGTTGCCTCCCAGGTAGCGCTTGTTTAACGTCACGAGCCTGACCCAAAATCCACCAACACCCATCAGTAGGTGTTTCAAACTTACCAGCACCCATCAGTAGGTGCAAAATCTTCTCACCAACACCCATCAGTAGGTGTTACAAACTTAGTATCCTTCAGTAGATACTTAACCACCTAGCATCCTTCAGTAGATGCTGGATCCAACAAAATATTCACAAAATAATTTCCACAAATTAAAAGTTACAAAACCAAATTAAAAGTCAAAAGTTTGTAAATCCACTGGGTTGCCTCCCAGCAAGCGCTCCTTTAACGTCATTAGCTTGACCCAATAAAGCTCATGTTCCATCTTCTTTATAGTTAATGTTGTCCTTCCACCAACTTTTCAACTGTTTCCTCTGAACTGTTTTGGTTCTTCTAGAATAAGGAGACTCTATCTCTATCATCTCCTTCTCTTTGAAGCCCTTTATAAACCACAGCTTGTTCTTGAGTCTTACAGGTGTGCCAAGTTGGAGTTTTCTTTTCTTCCAGTCTCTAGGAATTTCTTCTCCTTTTCCAATCTCTTCTTCCTTGGGTACCTGAAAAAACAAACAATAGTTACCTGAAACTTCAAGATTTTCATCTTTACTTCTAGTTATGGGTGCATCTCGAAATGCAGCTTTATAACTAGTCTCTTCCTCCTTTGCTTGTATCTCATCTTTGAAGACATCCACCACCACTCTCTCCTCTCTGTCCTGGAGTACCACTATACCTTCATTTACATCTATGATAGCCCTGGCCGTTTTCATAAACGGTCTTCCAAGTATGATAGGTATTTTCTCGGTTTCCATCTTCATCACCACAAAGTCTGCCAAAAACTGAAGTTTGCCAACACAAACTACAATGTCTTCTGCAATCCCACATGGCTCCTTTGAAGATCCATCGGCCATTACTAAATTAACCTTTACAGGTTTCAGTTTAACATTGCCAATTTGCTCCAGTGAAGAATAAGGTATCAGGTTAACACTTGAACCTAAATCAAGGAGAGCTTTCTTTACCTTTTTCTTCCCTATAGTACAAGGGATAGAAAAACTACCTGGATCTGCTGCTTTAGGTGGGAAAGACTCTTCCTTAACAGTTATACACTTTTTTTCCTCATCATCTCTACGTCTCTTCTTTGTAGAGCTTTCTTCATTAGATTTGGTGTAAACCGTAATCTGTTGCAAAATTTGCTCCCAAGGTGCATCATTATCCACCATTTTGAATAACTCTGTGAAGTCCATTGGTTTCCCTTGATGGATTGGAAAAGGAAACGTGCTTTTGCTCTCTGTTTCACTTCTCTCTTCTGTATCTAACTCAACTTTCTCATCATCAACACTCTCTACCACCTTGCACTCTTCTCTGGGGTTAACCTCAGTATTAGCCCCAAAGTTTCTATTCGGCCTTTCTTCCAATTGCTTGGTAATCTGACCCATTTGAATCTCCAAATTCTTTATAGCAGCTTCAGTGCTCTTTTGAGAAGATTCAATTTTCTGAATGAATTGCTGAAGAGTTTCTTCCAACCTTGTTGATCTTTCATTAAGCATAGATAACTGTTGCCACAAGGTTGGTTGCTGCTGCTGCTTATTATATTGATTAGCTTGCCCAGTTTGTCCTTGACCAATGCTTGGATGTGGTTTCCAACCCTGATTATAATTCCGTTGATGGTATGGAAATTGATTAGCCATGAAATTAACATCCTCCACGGCTTCCACAGGAAAAGCACATTGGCCATTGATGTGATCACCCCCACATAATTCGCACAACTGGGTTTGTACCTGTGCAGCAGATTTTAACTCTTTGGGTAATAGATCAAGAGTTTTGGTCAGAGTTTCCAGCTGTTGAGTTAGAATTTTATTCTGAGCTAGCAAGGCATCATGTGTTTGTAATTGAAGAACCCCTTTTTGATGCATAGGAGCTCCTCTTTCACTGTGCAGCTCATTATCACTAGTAGCCATATTTTCTATGATTTCAGTTGCTTCCTCTGGAGTTTTCCATTTAATATTGCCTCCTGCTGAGGCGTCCAGCATCATCTTGGTTTGTGAACCAAGCCCTCCAAGGAAAGTTAAGACTACTTCTTGATCTTCAAAGCCATGCGTGGGAGTTTTACGTAACAAGCTTTTATACCTGTCCCATGCATGCCCCAGTGATTCTTCCATGCCCTGCTTGAATGAAGAAATCTCTTGCTTGCCTTTAGTCACCTTAGATTGTGGGAAGTATTTGTTTAAAAATTTTGTGACCACTGCTTCCCACTCTGTGAAACTTTCTTCTGGAAAAGAGTTCAACCAAAGCTTAGCATTGCCTCCCAATGAGAAAGGAAACAAGCTAAGTTTGATAGCTTCGTCTGGCACCCCATTAATCTTGACTGTATTGCAAATCTCATTAAAGGTAGTGAGGTGCTCATATGGGCTTTCATGAGACAACCCATTAAATTGATTACTCTTCACCAGTTGAATCAGTGCTGGTTTGACCTCCATATTGGCTGCATTGACTCTAGGTCTAGCTATGCTGTTAAAGTGTTGAGGCCCAGCAATATTGGTGTAGTCTGCAAGAGTTCTTCTACCATTATTGTTCTCCATACTCCCTATGCTATGAATAGAACCTTGTGGTGATGATTGTAAGAGAGTTTCTGGACAAGGGAAAAGTTCTCTAGATGTTCTGATTCTTCTCCTCCGTCTACTCTCGTCTAGACCTTCAAGAAGAGGTGCTGTTGTTTTCTTACTCCTAGTTCGAATTGCCTCCTGCATAAACAAGAAAACAAAACCCTAGAAAATATTTGTTAGCACAAAAAGATATAAAAGAAGATATATATTCAGAAGATAAAAGATTTAGAAGATAAAAAATTCAGAAGATAAGAAGATAAAATAAAATAAAATAAAATCTAATCTAAAAATAAAATCTAATCTAATCAAATAAAATCAAATCTAATCTAATCTAATCTAATAAAAACCGAAAAGATAAAAACAGAAAATAAAAACAGAAATTCAAAATTAAAGTCAAAGATAATCAATAATCACACAAATTAACGAGTTAAACCAGAGTCCCCGGCAACGGCGCCAAAAACTTGATGGACAAATTTATGAGCACCAAAATATGATGTCACAAACTTGTTTCACAATCGGCAAGTATGACCGAATCGTTCAAGTAATAAACTTGGTGAGACCAAGTATCGTTCTTCCCAAAGGACTCACGGCCTAGTTTAGTTGTGTGGTTTGTTGATTAGCTAAGACTTAAGAACGAAATATTTGGAGTTTAATATGCAAGACAGAAAATAAACATGTATGCATGAGTTTTTGTTCAATGGCAAAAGCAAAAGATAAACACTTTCAATGAAATATATGAATGAATATGTTGTTGGGGGTCAATTTCATCTCATCCACTCTCATATATTTTAGGAATTCAACATTCAAATCATCATTGTTAATGCCACTCTCTAAAGTACCATTCTAGATGGCTTCTCCCTAATCACGAGTTCATACAATTCCTAGCATTCCTAATGATTAGTTCATAGGCTCAGGAGCTTAACGACAACCAATATAAAATTGGGAGAAATTCCCCGGATCTAGACTTCCCCGTACGTGCCCGTATCGACAAAACCAATAATCATGCATTGAATGAGTTAAACTATGCAAGCATTGAGCAAAGCGAAAAAACCCTAACTAATGATGAAAGAAAGCATAAATCTTAATTAAAAGATGCAAGCATAGATTCCATATATGAGAGCTTCAAGAGATTACATTGATTCCCCAACAAACATACAAGGTTTAGTTCACCATATTCATGGTGAACCTAGATGAACAATGAAAGAATGAAAGAATAAACCCAATAAAGGTGAAGAGGTAGCCTGAGCATCCAAGATCCTCCTTCAAAGGGGTGAGAAGAGAGAGTGTTTGCCTAGTTTCTGCCAAAGATACTAACTCTAGGATGTGCAAGTCCTTATATACTATTCTAGAATTACAAAAGATCTAAGCCCAAGCCCATAAAAGTGCCAGAAAACAAGTCCAAGCCCATTAAGAATGGCGCTCAGCGGTAAATACCGCTCAGCGGTAACTGCGCGTCTTGTTTCTTCCCCTCAGCGGCCAGTTTGCCCCTCAACGGACCTCCCGTGACCTCCTGAGTGCCGCTCAGCGGTAAAATTCCGCTGAGCGGTGCCTTCGGCTTCTCCTTTTGCACTCTTTGCTTCCTTTTCTAATTCCATCTCTCTCCTTCTTCACTTCTTTCACTAAATTCACCTTAAAACCTGCACAAAAACACTTAAATCAAGCATAAACCTGTCCAGCTCTCTTATTTCTGAAAATATAGATAAAAGCATGATTTCAAGCTAGTTTTTAAGTCTAAAGGTTGCTTTTAGTATCAATTTTAAGCATGAAAATAACAGTTTTTCAACTGTTATCAGTCAACTTCGTCTACTTACTCCACTTCCTCCACTTACTCCACTTCCTTCACTTCTTCCACTTCAACAACTTCGTCCACTTCGTCGACTTCATCCACTTCGTCCAATTCGTCCACTTCGTCAACTTCAAACACTTCGTCCACTTCGTCAACTTCATCCACATCGTTAACTTCGTCAACTTCGTCCACATCGTTAACTTCGTCAACTTCGTCAACTTCCTCCACTACGTCAACTTCCTCCACTTCGTCCACTTCGTCCACTTCGTCAACTTCCTCCACTTCGTCAACTTCATCGACTTGGTCCACTTCGTCAATTCGACAACTTCGTCCACTTCGTCAACTTCGTCAACTTCGTCATCTTCTTCAACTTCGTCCACTTCGTCAACTTCTTCAACTTCGTCGACTTCGTCCACTTCGTCCACTTCGCCAACCTTCTTCAACTTCGTCCACTTCGTCACTTCGTCCACTTCGTTAACTTCGTCAACTTCGTCAACTTCCTCCACTTCCTCCACTTCGTCAACATCGTCAACTTCCTCCACTTCCTCCACTTCCTCCACTTAGTCAACTTCATCAACTTCGTCCACTTCGTCCACTTCGTCAACTTCGTCAACTTCGTCCACTTCGACAACTTCATCAACTTCCTCCACTTTCCACCCTCCATTTCCTCCACTTCGTCAACTCTATCAACTTCGTCCACTTTGTCCACTTCGTCAACTTCGTTCACTTCGTCCACTTTGTCAACTTCGTCCACTTCGTCAACTTCGTCAACTTCCTCCACTTCCTACACTTCGTCAACTTCGTCCACTTCGTCAACTTCGTCCACTTCGTCAACTTCGTCAACTTCCTCCACTTCCACCACTTCCTCCACTTCCACCACTTCCTCCACTTCCTCCACTTCCTCAACTTCATCAACTTCGTCCACTTCGTCAACTTCGTCAACTTCGTCCACTTCGTCAACTTCGTCAACCTCCTCCACTTCCTCCACTTCGTCCACTTCATCCACTTCGTCAACTTCCTCCACTTCCTCCACTTCGACAACTTCCTCCACTTGGTCCACTTCGTCAACTTCATCAACTTCGTCAAAATTGTCAAGTTCCTCCACTTCATCAACTTCGTCATCTTCTTCAACTTCGTCCACATCGTGCACTTCGTCCACTTCGCCAACTTTCTTCAAATTCGTCAACTTCTTCAACTTCGTCCACTTCGTCCACTTCGTCAACTTCCTCCACTTCCTCCACTTTGTCTACTTCATCAACTTCGTCCACTTCCTCCACTTCCTCCACTTCGTCCACTTCGTCAACTTCGTCTAATTCGTCCACTTCGTCCACTTCGTCCACTTCGTCCATTTCGCCAATCTTCGTCAACTTCGTCCACTTCGTCAACTTCGTCAACTTCGTCAACTTACTCCACTTCCTCCACTTACTCCACTTCCTTCACTTCCTCCACTTCGTCAACTTCGTCCACTTCGTCCACTTCATCCACTTCGTCCACTTCGTCCACTTCGTCCACTTCGTCCACTTCGTCAACTTCAAACACTTCGTCCAGTTTGTCAACTTCGTCCACTTCGTCCATATCGTTAACTTTGTCAACTTCCTCCACTTCGTCAACTTCCTCCACTTTGTCCACTTCATCGACTTGGTCCACTTCGTCAACTTCGTCATCTTCTTCAACTTCATCCACTTCGTCAACTTTTTCAACTTCGTCGTCTTCGTCCACTTCGTCCACTTCATCCACTTCGCCAACCTTCTTCAACATCGTCCACTTCGTCATTTCGTCCACTTCGTCAATGATGGACAATTTTATGATCACCAAAATATGATGTCACAAACTTGTTTTACAATCGGCAAGTATGACCGAATCGTTCAAGTAATAAACTTGGTAAGACCAAGTATCGTTCTCCCAAAGGACTCACGGCCTAGTTTAGTTATATGATTTGTTGATTAGCTAAGACTTACAAACTAAATAATTGAGATTTTATATGCAAGAGACGAAAATAAACATGTATGCATGAGTTTTTGATCAATGGCAAAAGCAAAAGATAAACACTTTCAATGAAATATATGAATGAATATGTTGTTGGGGGTCAATTTCATCTCATCCACTCTCATATATTTTAGGAATTCAACATTCAAATCATCAATGTTAATGCCACTCTCTAAAGTACCATTCTAGATGGCTTCTCCCTAATCACGAGTTCATACAATTCCTAGCATTCCTAATGATCAGTTCATAAGTGCAGGAGCTTAACGACAACCAATATAATATTGGGAGAAATTCCCCGGATCTAGACTTCCCCATACGTGCCCGTATCGATAAAACCAATAATCATGCATCGAATGAGTTAAACCATGCAAGCATTAAGCAAAGAGGAAAAACCCTAACTAATGATGAAAGAAAGCATAAATCTTAATTAAAAGATGCAAGCATAGATTCCATATATGAGAGCTTCAAGAGATTACATTGATTCCCCAACAAACATACAAGGTTTAGTTCACCATATTCATGGTGAACCTAGATGAACAATGAAAGAATGAAAGAATAAACCCAATAAAGGTGAAGAGGTAGCCTGAGCATTCAAGATCCTCCTTCAAAGGGGTGGAAGAGAGAGTGTTTGCCTCGTTTCTGCCCAAGATACCAACCCTAGGACGTCCTAAAGCTTATATAATATTCTAAAATTACAAAAGCCCAAGCCCATAAAAGTGCTGCTCAGCGGTAAATACCGCTCAGCGGTGACTGCGCGTCCCTTTTCTTCCCCTCAGCGGCCAGTTTGCCCCTCAGCGGACCTCCCGTGACCTCCTGTGTGCCGCTCAGCGGTAAAATGCCGCTGAGCGGTGCCTTCGGCTTCTCCTTTTGCACTCTTTGATTCCTTTTCTGATTCCATCTCTCTTTGATGAGGCTATATTTTCTTCACTTCACTTAGTTTATTGTGCTAGAATTAATCAGGGAATTGTGCTTAATTGTCCAATATTTTCCCATTTTCTTTAAGAGTGCTTAATTTGATCAGAAATTCTTATTTTAATTATTTTGAATTATCTGAGACTAATTATTTACATTATTAAGTGCAGGGAAATTGTTGGATAATATTCTAGGACATTTGGAAGGAAATTTATTTGATCACTGTGCTATTTACTTGGAAGAAATCACACTTCACTCATTCAGAGAAAGATGTGCTACTCCGTTTTGGATGAAAGGACTTAATTTTTCTACTGGGATGCTACGGTTTTATTCTCCCATTCAAGATTTTATTTTGGGATTCAATTAATGCCTTTGAAACATATCACGTCCAACTTCCAAATACAAGTGTTGAATTTGTTGAAGTATGAAATAGCTCACTGCCACACACCTTTGCATGTTCAAAGCTTGTTAGATTAAGCATTTTTGGTTGGACAACACATGGGACAAAAGTTGGTACCACATCACGTTTTAGTGAGAAACATTTGTGTGATGGTTGGCAAATTCCACGTAGAAGAGTTGCACATTAATTGAAGTGGAAGTCCTTGAAGTGGAATGAGGGGACCACGTTCACATTCTCATACTAAAGAAGCATTTAGCATAAAAAAAGAGAGGGACCACTTCCAAAGTGCAGCCCACGGTTTTGTATACACTAAGTTCCCATGAAGAATTCATTTTCAAATAGCAAATGTTAAAAGCAAAGAAGGGGCCACCACATTTCAAGAATCAAATCACGTCCATGCAAAGGAACACATGGCCCCCTTCTTCTTTGTCATTGAATAATTTACAAAATGCTAAAGGAAAGGGCAACCATCTCACGGGATGCCAAATGAAGTCTGCAGAATTTTCTCCCACTTCACACAAACCACACGGACATTCTCAAAATAATGAGACACCATGTCCCCACCAACACTCATTCAATTTGAACAAGAGGCACATTTTATTGGGGCTGGACGTTTTGGAAGAAACACTTCTCGGTCCAGCAGTGAAGTAGCACGCCCAACTCACATCCAAGGGAAGTGGCTCACGGTTTTTACAACACCAGCAGCTGCCATTGGTTGACGGAGGGAGGTGGATGAAGAAGCTACATCACGTCCAAGGCATGGACATCCAGAAAAGAACGTCCAGCACCTACAACTTGTGAAGGGAGAGTGATATCTCTTGAGCAACACCACCAATGTCCAGAGAGCTGCAACGTCTGGTAGGAGCTCACGGCTGAATGGAAGGAAGTCAAACACGTCCAACACATGCATCACCATCTCACGGCTTGAATCCAGCAAGTCTTGCATCCAGGGGAGTCCACGGTCTTGATTCAGAAAAGAAGAAGCCACCAAGAGGGAAGAGAGACACGGAGAAGAGGTGTTGATATGTTGAAGTATCAGAGCTAGAATGGTGCAGCAGCCACCCAAGGAGGTCTCTCTTGGTTTGCATTCTAGCAAGCTCACGTCCTTGGTGCTCCAACATCCAGCTGGAAGGTGTCACATCCATGGTCTCCACACAACGTCCAAAGCTTAGAGGAAGAAGCTCCTTCCAGTGTTTGCATTCCAGCAGAGAAGATGTTGTCATGTGCAAGGGAACTAAGCAGGAGGCAGCCACAGTCACGGTAGTAGGAGTTCACGAGTTTTCTCTGTTTTGGCAGCAGCTTCGAATGTGGGCACCACACTTCAAAAGAATTTGGCAGCAGAGAAGCACACGACACAAACAAATGAATGCTCTTGCTTATTTTATTTGCTTGATGGAAACATTGGCTGAAATGGAAAAGTCACGGGAAAGCTGGCTGGAATAAGAAATGACATACATGTTTGGAATTGGCCATAAAAGGAGAAGAGCAGCAGCAGAAGAGGAGCAGATTTTAGTGTGAGATTAGCAGTAGTTTAGGACAGCCCTGGAAGAGGCTCTCGCCTCTTCCTCTTCCTCTTCCTCTGTGGATTTCCATTTTAAACAGTGCCCAAATGTAGTTTTCGTTTCTGAAGCAGTAGTAGAAGTGTGTCTCTGAATTTCCATTTTCAGTGCAAAATGTAGTGTTTTATTTTTGAAGTGTATCAGTGTTTGGAAGAGTTTGTTAATTTTATTTTCACGACATTTTATTTCAAGTAGTGTGTCTTTGCTAAATTTGATTTCCAATTCAGTGATTTTAATTTTACTGTCTCTTTTATTTTACCGTTTATTGTTTTTTGCATCGTTAAATTTTATCGTTTCTGCATATTTACTGTTCTGTTTTTACCATCTTTTACCGTTCAGTTTTTACAGTCTTTAAAATTTATTTCAGTGTTTTTAAATTTTGTTGTCTTATTTAAATTCCAGTTCATTTTAATTTATTTGCATTCAAAAACACCAACAAACCACCCCCCAACTTCGTGTGTAAATCTGAGACTGAACCACAATATTAGTCCTTGTGAGACGACCTAGGAGTCACTTCCTAGAAAATATACTGCATTATTTTCGTGCAATCAACTTTTGTGAGCGGTGCGACCCGTTCATCACTCTCCTTCTTCACTTCTTTCACTAAATTCACCTTAAAACCTGCACAAAAACACTTAAATCAAGCATAAACCTGTCCAGCTCTCTTATTTCTGAAAATATGGATAAAAGCATGATTTCAAGCTAGTTTCTAAGTCTAAAGGTTGCTTTTAGTGTCAATTTTAAGCATGAAAATAACAGTTTTTCAACTGTTATCACAACCCCAAACTTAGAACTTTGCTTGTCCTCAAGCAAACAAAATGTAACTCAATCTCCAACCAATTCATATGATGGTTCACTCATTCAAAAATTCTCTTTTTCAAGATAAGTAATAACTTCACTCAAACTTATGACCAAGAGTTCAACCAAGATGTGCACATGCTTTAGTGTTCACAAAGTCATTTAAATTCCAACAAATGCTATTTTTCATGAATGATCAATCAATTAAGCATGGATGTTCATGTGCTTATGGAATATTTCCTCACTAGGTAAAGTGTTTCACTCAACACACAAGTGTATAAGAGGTAAAGTGTTTCAGTCATTCACTCCACTATTACAATGTCACATGAATCAACTTTGCCTTTCATTTTACCACAATCAAAAACATTCACAAGCATGCATCATCACAAGGACTTTTCAATGGCTTATAATGTGGCTGGGCTAACAAGAAAATTGGTTTTTCTAGATCACAAAATCCTTGAGTTAAGAGAATCATAACAACACAATTTTTCTTATTCTTCCCAACTTGCCTTTGCCTTTGCATTTGCATTGAGCTTTGCTTCTTTTTCTTTTCTCTTCTTTTTCTTTTTCTTTGCATATTCGTACTTTTTAGCTCTTAGCTCAATGCTTTTCCTTTTTCATGTTTTCCCAACAACCCCAAACTTGAACTTTTAACAATACCACACAAGATCTTCTACTTAACTCAAGGTAAAGATTTTCAATCAAAGGTTTCAGTGTATGTTCAAGGCTAAGGGTTCAAAGGATAGAACACAAAGTGTTCTCTTTTAGTGGGCTAACTTTATGAATTTTGCCAATAAAAAGGGTTCCAACAAACGGCCTTGATCACATGATGCAAAACAAGCATTTGATTCAATCATAGAAAACCTGGGCAAAATCATTCATGCTTTCAAAGTAATAGCATTAAACAATAACAACTCTGGAGCTCAAAACCTCACATATAAGCTCATTCACATTTGACATACACATCCTGCTTAATCTCAAAACCACAATCATGATATCATGCATTTGTTCACAAAGCTTGTGAATCACCTGTATAAGCATTTAATGTGCACATCATCTCAACATCAATCAATCAATAAGCATCATCAAGCATTACTTATCACACAATCACAGTTAATAGCAAACCATCATAAGAAACCAGGTGTTCAATAGAGTACATCACCCTAATCTAAAAACAAAAACAAATAAGTTCAGAAAACTTAAACCACAAAAGCATAATCATATGATAGCATTCATCAGTAAATGCTATCTCAGCTCCTCATCAGTCTGAGCTGTCCTCTGTATCTTCCTCTTCCTCCTCATCATCATCATCTTCAAATGCATCCTCATCATCAGCTTCATCTTCTTCCATGTCTCGAGCTGAAGCTTCAGCTGCTTCAGCTCCTCCTCCATGCAATGGTTCTTCTGGCCAAGCTATCACATTATGGAATTCATCCATAGTCCACCTGTGTGCTGGAGGTGTATCATACATCCCTACTATCATCTCAGCAGTGGCCACCTGCCCTCTATGAATGGACTGCAACTGAGCACCTATAAGAGACATATACATGTCCCGCATCTGGAATGGTTCTGCTTCATGTGTATCAGCAGATGTCCTGCTCTGTGCTGGCCCTCTCTCTCTACGAGCCTGGCGTGGTGGAACTGGCTGAGCTGCATCCTCACCTCCACAATACTGTCTGTAATAAGCCTCATCAATAGCTTTTCTTGGCCTCTCAAATGGTGGAACAGAAGTGTCCACCCCAGCGAGCTTGCAAAGGTGAGTGATCAAAGAAGGATGCCCTAGTGGTGCTTTGTTGTTTGAGGTGTTAGCACATACACTAATTTCATCAGCTATCACCTGCCCAATATTAACATTCAAGTTCCTGATAGCACAGTAGATGAATAGTGCCCTGCTGAGAGTAATATCTGACACATGTGAACATGGCTGAATGTTGGCATGAGAAAATGCCATCCAATACTTCGCAAGAGGAGTCAAATCCGTCCTCCTAATGTTAACCACTGAGCCAGATCTATTCCTTTGGAAGTGTCCTCCAGGTATACACAGCATTCTCTCCACATCCTCAAAATCAGCACCTTCCTCCATGCAAAGAGCAAACTGGCATTGCTCACCAGCCCACACAGTATCCATGAAGTTGTTGATAGAATCAGGATCATACCTGATAGCATGGCCTCTGACATAGCCCAAATAATTCTCAGCTGGATAATCACCAATCTTCTTTGCATTGGTGTAGAATTCCTTTACCACAGCTATGTTGGCAGGTGTAGGATAAGTGGCTAGCTTTCCCCAATCATTCCCTAACACTTGCTCTCCAAATTGAGGAGCAAAGTTAGGTATCATTCCAACCTTTCTCTCCATCAGAAGTCTCCTGTCCTGAACCACCCTAAAGTGTTTCTCATGTTTCCTAGAGAGGAACCTGCTATTATGGGGTTGCTCTGGTTCCTTTTCCTTTCTCTTGGTTGCCATGGTTTTCAATCTCTTTCCTGAAGAGGATGCCATTCCTGCATTCAAACACAAATACAAAACTACAGAACATGATGTTAATCATTAGGAAAACACAGAACACAACTCCTTTCGAAGCTAAACCACCGCTGAGGGCCAGAATTTCCCCTCAGCGCCACCAGTGCCCTATTCCAACACGCAAAAATTCAGAAGAAACAAATCTGGCAGAGTACCGCTCAGCGGTAACTCTGCAGATTTTTGAAAATCTTATTTTAAAGCTGTCCTAACTCCACCCAAATGCAATTTTCAGTTTTCCAGTTCATAATCATGCAGTTTAATCGGTTCAAACATCAAATATATCATCAAATCATGCATAGAAATCAAAACCCCTAAATATTCATGCTTTGACAATCACATTCAAATTCAAGAACCCTAGAATGAACAAAATGCACTTTACTTACTTGGGTGGAGATACTAGATGCAATGAGAATGCTTCCAAGCTAGAATACTCTCTTCCAACCCCAAACTTTGATGGCACACTAGTGTAAAAGTGAGTGGAAGAGATATTTTCTTAAGAGGAAAGAGTGAAAAGATGTGGAAAACCTAGGAGAAGGTATGTGGGAGTGTTTGTGCAGAGAAAAGCTTGAAAGAATAAGAAATTGCGCAGCTTAGGGTATAAAAATACCCTAATGGGCTCGGGTCCCGCTAAGGGGAACTAAAGCCCATTCTGCAAGACTACCGCTCAGCGGTAGTTTGCCGCTCAGCGGCACTTGCGTGAAGTGCTCCTCTCCTTCTTTTCTTGACCTACATGCCTCCTAGACATACCCCTCACTGGTTCCCTGCAATTCAATGTTAAAAATGCTTATGCACTGATGGACAAATTTATGAGCACAAACTTGTTTTTCAATCGGCAAGTATGACCGAATCGCTCAAGTAATAAACATGGTTGGACCAAGTATCGTTCTTCCCAAAGGACTCTCGGCCTAGTTTAGTTGTGTGGTTTGTTGATTAGCTAAGACTTACAAACGAAATAATTGAGATTTTACACGCAAGAGACGAAAATAAACATGTATGCATGAGTTTTTGATCAATGGCAAAAGCAAAAGATAAACACTTTCAATGAAATATATGAATGAATATGTTGTTGGGGGTCAATTTCATCTCATCCACTCTCATATATTTTAGGAATTCAACATTCAAATCATCATTGTTAATGCCACTCTCTAAAGTACCATTCAAATCATCAGTTCATAAGTGCAGGAGCTTAACGACAACCAATATAATATTTGGGAGAAATTCCCCGGATCTAGACTTCCCCGTACGTGTCCGTATCGACAAAACCAATAATCATGCATCGAATGAGTTAAACCATGCAAGCATTAAGCAAAGAGGAAAAACCCTAACTAATGATGAAAGAAAGCATAAATCTTAATTAAAAGATGCAAGCATAGATTCCATATATGAGAGCTTCAAGAGATTACATTGATTCCCCAACAAACATACAAGGTTTAGTTCACCATATTCATGGTGAACCTAGATGAACAATGAAAGAATGAAAGAATAAACCCAATAAAGGTGAAGAGGTAGCATGAGCATCCAAGATCCTCCTTCAAAGGGGTGGAAGAGAGAGTGTTTGCCTCGTTTCTGCCAAAGATACTAACTCTAGGACGTGCAAGTCCTTATATACTATTCTAGAATTACAAAAGATCTAAGCCCAAGCCCATAAAAGTGCCAGAAAACAAGTCCAAGTCCATTAAGAATGGCGCTCAGCGGTAAATACCGCTCAGCGGTGACTGCGCGTCTTGTTTCTTCCCCTCAGCGGCCAGTTTGCCCCTCAGCGGACCTCCCGTGACCTCCTGAGTGCCGCTCAGCGGTAAAATGCCGCTGAGCGGTGCCTTCGGCTTCTCCTTTTGCACTCTTTGACTCCTTTTCTTATTCCATCTCTCTCCTTCTTCACTTCTTTCACTAAATTCACCTTAAAACCTGCACAAAAACACTTAAATCAAGCATAAACCTGTCCAGCTCTCTTATTTCTGAAAATATGGATAAAAGCATGATTTCAAGCTAGTTTCTAAGTCTAAAGGTTGCTTTTAGTGTCAATTTTAAGCATGAAAATAACAGTTTTTCAACTGTTATCACAACCCCAAACTTAGAACTTTGCTTGTCCTCAAGCAAACAAAATGTAACTCAATCTCCAACCAATTCATATGATGGTTCACTCATTCAAAAATTCTCTTTTTCAAGATAAGTAACAACTTCACTTAAACTTATGACCAAGAGTTCATTCAAGATGTGCACATGCTTTAGTGTTCACAAAGTCATTTAAGTTCCAACAATTGCTATTTTTCATGAATGATCAATCAATTAAGCATGGATGTTCATGTGCTTATGGAATATTTCCTCACTAGGTAAAGTGTTTCACTCAACACACAAGTGTATAAGAGGTAAAGTGTTTCACTCATTCACTCCACTATTACAATGTCACATGAATCAACTTTGCCTTTCATTTTACCACAATCAAAAACATTCACAAGCATGCATCATCACAAGGGCTTTTCAATGGCTTATAATGTGGCTGGGCTAACAAGAAAATTGGTTTTTCTGGATCACAAAATCCTTGAGTTAAGAGAATCATAACAACACAATTATTCTTATTCATTCCCAACTTTCTTTTGCCTTTGCATTTGCATTTGCATTGAGCTTTGCTTCTTCTTCTTTTCTCTTCTTTTTCTTTTTCTTTGCATATTCTTACTTTTTAGCTCTTAGCTCAATACTTTTCCTTTTCATGTTTTCCCAACAACCCCAAACTTGAACATTTAACAATACCATACAAGATCTTCTACTTAACTCAAGGTAAAGATTTTCAATCAAAGGTTTCAGTGTATATTCAAGGCTAAGGGTTCAAAGGATAGAACACAAAGTGTTCTCTTTTAGTGGGCTAACTTTATGAATTTGGCCAATAAAAAGGGTTCCAACAAACGACCTTGATCACATGATGCAAAACAAGCAATTGATTCAATCATAGAAAACCTGGGCAAAATCATTCATGCTTTCAAAGTAATAGCATTCAACAATAACAACTCTGGAGCTCAAAACCTCACATATAAGCTCATTCACATTTGACATACACATCCTGCTTAATTTCACAATCACAATCATAATATCCTGCATTTGTTCACAAAGCTTGTGAATCACCTGTATAAGCATTTAATGTGCACATCATCTCAACATCAATCAATCAATAAGCATCATCAAGCATTACTTATCAAACAATCACAGTTAATAGCAAACCATCATAAGAAACCAGGTGTTCAATAGAGTACATCACCCTAATCTAAAAACAAAAACAAATAAGTTCAGAAAACTTAAACCACAAAAGCATAATCATCTGATAGCATTCATCAGTAAATGCTATCTCAGCTCCTCATCAGTCTGAACTGTCCTCTGTATCTTCCTCTTCCTCCTCATCATCATCATTATCAAATGCATCCTCCTCCTCAGCTTCATCTTCTTCCATGTCTCGAGCTGAAGCTTCAGCTGCTTCAGCTCCTCCTCCATGCAATTGTTCTTCTGGCCAAGCTACCACATTATGGAAATCATCCGTAGTCCACCTGTGTGCTGGAGGTGTATCATACATCCCCACTATCATCTCAGCAGTGGCCACCTGCCCTCTGTGAATGGACTGCAACTGAGCACCTATAAGAGACATATACATGTCCCTCATCTGGAATGGTTCTGCTTCATGTGTATCAGCAGATGTTCGGCTCTGTGCTGGCCCTCTCTCTCTACGAGCCTGGCATGGTGGAACTGGCTGAGCTGCATCCTCACCTCCACAGTACTGTCTGTAATAAGCCTCATCAATAGCTTTTCTTGGCCTCTCAAATGGTGGAACAGAAGTGTCCACCCCAGCTAGCTTGCAAAGGTGAGTGATCAAAGAAGGATGTCCTAGCGGTGCTTTGTTGTTTGAGGTGTTAGCACATACACTAATTTCATCAGCTATCACCTGCCCAATATTAACATTCAAGTGTCTGATAGCACAGTAGATGAATAGTGCCCTACTGAGAGTGGTATCTGACACATGTGAACATGGCTGAATGTTGGCATGAGAAAATGCCATCCAACACTTTGCAAGAGGAGTCAAATCTGTCCTCCTAATATTAACCACTGCGCCAAATCTATTCCTTTGGAAGTGTCTTCCAGGTATACACAGCACTCTCTCCACATCCTCAAAATCAGCACCTTCCTCCATGCAAAGAGCAAACTGGCATTGCTCACCAGCCCACACAGTATCCAGGAAGTTGTTGATAGAATCAGGATCATACCTGATAGCATGGCCTCTGACATAGCCCAAATAATTCTCTGCTGGATAATCACCAATCTTCTTTGCATTGGTGTAAAATTCCTTGACCACAGCTATGTTGGCAGGTGCAGGATAAGTGGCTAGCTTTCCCCAATCATTCCCTAACACTTGCTCTCCAAATTGAGGGGCAAAGTTAGGTATCATTCCAACCTTTCTCTCCATCAGAAGTCTCCTGTCCTGAACCACCCTAAAGTGCTTCTCATGTTTCCTAGAGAGGAACCTGCTAGAGTGGGGTTGCTCTGGTTCCTTTTCCTTTCTCTTGGTTGCCATGGTTTTCAATCTCTTTCCTGAAGAGGATGACATTCCTGCATTCAAAAACAAATACAAAACCACAGAACATGATGTTAATCATTAGTAAAACACAGAACACAACTCCTTTTCAAGCTAAACCACCGCTGAGGGCCAGAATTTCCCCTCAGCGCCACCAGTGTCACATTCCAACACGCAACAAACCAGAAAAACCAAATCTGGCAGAGTGCCGCTCAGCGGTAAATACCGCTCAGCGGTGACTCTGTAGATTTTTGAAAATCTTGTTTTAAAGCTTCCCTAACTCCACCCAAATGCTATTTTCAGTTTTCCAGTTCATAATCATGCAGTTTAATCGGTTCAAACATCAAATATATCATCAAATCATGCATAGAAATCAAAACCCCTAAATATTCATGCTTTGACAATCACATTCAAATTCAAAAACCCTAGAATGAACAAATGCATTTTACTTACTTGGGTGGAGATACTAGATGCAATGAGAATGCTTCCAAGCTAGAATGCTCTCTTCCAACCCCAAACTTTGATGGCACACTAGTGTAAAAGTGAGTGGAAGAGATATTTTCTTAAGAGGGAAGAGTGAAAAGATGTGGAAAACCTAGGAGAAGGTGTGTGAAAGTGTTTGTGCAGAGAAGAGCCTGAAAGTATGAGAAATTACGCAACTTAGGGTTTAAAAATACCCTAATGGGCTCGGGTCCCGCTAAGGGGAACTAAAGCCCATCTGTGAGAGTACCGCTCAGCGGCACTTTCGTGCTGTGCTCTTCTCCTTCTTTTCTTGACCTACGTGCCTTCCCTACATGCCCCTCATAGGTTCCTTGCAATTCAATGTTTAAAAATGCTTATGCAAATCCTAACTAAAATAAACAACAGAAAACAATCAATCAACTGGGTTGCCTCCCAAGTAGCGCTTGTTTAACGTCACGAGCCTGACCCAAAATCCACCAACACCCATCAGTAGGTGTTTCAAACTTACCAGCACCCATCAGTAGGTGCAAAAATCTTCTCACCAACACCCATCAGTAGGTGTTACAAACTTAGTATCCTTCAGTAGATACTTAACCACCTAGCATCCTTCAGCAGATGCTGTATCCAACAAAATATTTACAAAATAATGTCCACAAATTAAAAGTTACAAAACCAAATCAAAAGTCAAAAGTTTGTAAATCCACTGGGTTGCCTCCCAGCAAGCCGTCTTTTAACGTCATTAGCTTGACCCAGTAAAGTTCAAGTTCCATCTTCTTTATAGTTGATGTTGTCAGTCCACCAACTTCTCAACTGCTTCCTTTGAACTGTTTTGGTTCTTCTAGAATATGGAGACTCTATCTCTATCATCTCCTTTTCTTTAAAGCCCTTCACAACCCACAACTTGTTCTTGATTCTTACAGGTGTGCCAAGTTGGAGTCTTCTTTTCTTCCAGTCTCTAGGAATTTCTTCTCCTCTTCCAATTTCTTCTTCCTTGGGTACCTGAAACAACAAACAGTGGTTACTTGAAACCTCAAGATTTTCATCTTTACCTCTAGTTATGGGTGCATCTCGAAATGCAGCTTTATAACTGGCTTCTTCCTCCTTTTCTTGTGTCTCATCTTTGAAGACATCCACCACCACTCTCTCCTCTCTATCCTGGAGCACCACTATACCTTCATTTACATCTATGATAGCCCTGGCCGTTTTCATAAACGGTCTTCCAAGTATGATAGGTATTTTCTCGGTTTCCATCTTCATCACCACAAAGTCTGCCAAAAACTGAAGTTTGCCAACACAAACTACAATGTCTTCTGCAATCCCACATGGCTCCTTTGAAGATCCATCAGCCATTACTAAATTAACCTTTACAGGTTTCATTTTAACATTGCCAATTTGCTCCAGTACAGAATAAGGTATCAAGTTAACACTTGAACCTAAATCAAGGAGAGCTTTCTTTACCTTTTTCTTCCCTATAGTACAAGGGATAGAAAAACTACCTGGATCTGATGCTTTAGGTGGGAATGACTCTTCCTTAACAGTTATACACTTTTTTTCCTCATCATCTCTACGTCTCTTTTTTGTAGAGCTTTCTTCATTAGATTTGGTGTAAACCGTAATCTGTTGCAAAATTTGCTCCCAAGGTGCATCATTATCCACCATTTTGAATAACTCTGTGAAGTCCATTGGTTTCCCTTGATGGATTGGAAAAGGAAACGTGCTTTTGCTCTCTATTCCACTTCTCTCTTCTGTATCTAACTCAACTTTCTCATCATTAACACTCTCTACCACCTTGCACTCTTCTCTGGGGTTAACCTCAGTATTAGCCCCAAAATTTCTAGTTGGCCTTTCTTCCAATTGCTTGGTAATCTGCCCCATTTGAATCTCAAAATTCTTTATAGCAGCTTCAGTGCTCTTTTGAGAAGATTCAGTTTTCTGTATGAATTGCTGAAGAGTTTCCTCCAACCTTGTTGATCTTTCATTAAGCATAGATAATTGTTGCCACCAGGTTGGTTGCTGCTGCTGCTTATTATATTGATTAGCTTGCCCAGTTTATCCTTGACCAATGCTTGGATGTCGTTTCCACCCCTGATTATAATTCCCTTGACGGTATGGAAATTGATTAGCCATGAAATTAACATCCTCCACGGCTTCCACTGGAAAAGCACATTGGCCATTGACATGATCATCCCCACATAATTCGCACAACTGGGTTTGTACCTGTGCAGCAGATTTTAACTCTTTAGGTAATAGAGCAAGAGTTTTAGTCAAAGTTTCCACCTGTTGAGTTAGAATTTTATTCTGAGCCAGCAAGGCATCATGTGTTTGTATATGAAGAACCCCTTTTTGTTGCATAAGAGCTCCTCTTTCACTGTGCAGCTCATTATCACTAGTAGCCATGTTTTCTATAATTTCAGTTGCTTCCTCTGGAGTTTTCCATTTAATATTGCCTCCTGCTGAGGCATCCAGCATCATCTTGGTTTGTGAACCAAGCCCTCCAAGGAAAGTTAAGACTACTTCTTGATCTTCAAAGCCATGCGTGGGAGTTTTACGTAACAAGCTTTCATACCTGTCCCATGCATGCTCCAGTGATTCTTCCATGCCCTGCTTAAATGAAGAAATCTCTTGCTTTCCTTTAGTCACCTTAGATTGTGGGAAGTATTTGTTTAAAAATTTTGTGACCACTGTTTCCCACTCTGTGAAACTTTCTTCTGGAAAAGAGTTCAACCAAAGCTTAGCATTGCCTCCCAATGAGAAAGGAAACAAGCTAAGTTTGATAGCTTCGTCTGGCACCCCATTAATCTTGACTGTGTTGCAAATCTCATTAAAGGTAGTAAGGTGCTCATATGGGCTTTCATGAGATAACCCATTAAATTGATTACTCTTCACCAGTTGAATCAGTGCTGGTTTGACCTCCATATTGGCTGCATTGACTCTAGGTCTAGCTATGCTGTTAAAGTGCTGAGGTCCAGCAAGATTGGTGTAATCTGCAAGAGTTCTTCTAACATTATTGTTCTCCATATTTCCTGTGCTATGAACAGAACCTTGTGGTGATGATTGTAAGAGAGTTTCTGGAGAAGGGAAAAGTTCTCTAGACGTTCTGATTCTTCTCCTCTGTCTACTGTCTTCTAATCCTTCAAGAAGAGGTTCTGTTGTTTTCTTACTCCTTGTTCTAATTGCTTCCTGCATACACAAGAAAACAAAACCCTAGAAAATATTTGTTAGCACAAAAAGATATAGGAGAAGATATATATTCAAAAGATAAAAAGATAGAAGATTCAGAAGATAGAAGATAAAATAAAATAAAATCTAATCTAAAAATAAAATCTAATCTAATCTAATAAAAACCGAAAAAATAAAAATAGAAAATAAAAACAGAAATTCAAAATTAAAGTCAAAGATAATCAATAATCACACAAATTAACCAGTTAAACCACGAGTCCCCGGCAACGGCGCCAAAAACTTGATGGACAATTTTATGATCACCAAAATATGATGTCACAAACTTGTTTTACAATCGGCAAGTATGACCGAATCGTTCAAGTAATAAACTTGGTAAGACCAAGTATCGTTCTCCCAAAGGACTCACGGCCTAGTTTAGTTATATGATTTGTTGATTAGCTAAGACTTACAAACGAAATAATTGAGATTTTATATGCAAGAGACGAAAATAAACATGTATGCATGAGTTTTTGATCAATGGCAAAAGCAAAAGATAAACACTTTCAATGAAATATATGAATGAATATGTTGTTGCGGGTCAATTTCATCTCATCCACTCTCATATATTTTAGGAATTCAACATTCAAATCATCATTGTTAATGCCACTCTCTAAAGTACCATTCTAGATGGCTTCTCCCTAATCACGAGTTCATACAATTCCTAGCATTCCTAATGATCAGTTCATAAGTGCAGGAGCTTAACGACAACGAATATAATATTGGGAGAAATTCCCCGGATCTAGACTTCCCCGTACGTGCCCGTATCGACAAAACCAATAATCATGCATCGAATGAGTTAAACCATGCAAGCATTAAGCAAAGAGGAAAAACCCTAACTAATGATGAAAGAAAGCATAAATCTTAATTAAAAGATGCAAGCATAGATTTCATATATGAGAGCTTCAAGAGATTACATTGATTCCCCAACAAACATACAAGGTTTAGTTCACCATATTCATGGTGAACCTAGATGAACAATGAAATAATGAAAGAATAAACCCAATAAAGGTGAAGAGGTAGCCTGAGCATCCAAGATCCTCCTTCAAAGGGGTGGAAGAGAGAGTGTTTGCCTCGTTTCTGCCAAAGATACCAACCCTAGGACGTAAATACCGCTCACTTAAAACCTGCACAAAAACACTTAAATCAAGCATAAACCTGTCCAGTTCTCTTATTTCTGAAAATATGGATAAAAGCATGATTTCAAGCTAGTTTCTAAGTCTAAAGGTTGCTTTTAGTGTCAATTTTAAGCATGAAAATAACAGTTTTTCAACTGTTATCAGTCAACTTCCTCCACTTCCTCCACTTCGTCAACTTCCTCCACTTCCTCCACTTAGTCAACTTCATCAACTTCGTCCACTTCTTCCACTTCGTCAACTTCGTCCACTTTGTCAACTTCGTCAACTCCCTCCACTTCCTCCACTTCCTCCACTTCGTCAACTTCCTCCACTTCGTCCAATTCGTCAACTTCGTCCACTTGGTCAACTTCGTCAAATTCGTGAACTTTGTCAACTTCGTCAAAATCGTAAACTTTGTCAACTTCGTCCACTTCGTCATCTTCGTCAACTTCGTCCACTTCGTCCAGTTTGCCAACCTTCGTCAACTCCCTCCACTTCCTCCCTTTCGTCAACTTCGTCCACTTCGTCAACTTCATCAACTTCCTCCACTTCGTCCACTTCGTCAACTTCGTCAACTTCGTCCACTTCGTCCACTTCGTCAACTTCGTCAACTTCCTCCACTTCCTCCACTTCGTCAACTTCCTCCACTTCCTCCACTTAGTCAACTTCATCAACTTCGTCCACTTCGTCCACTTCGTCAACTTTGTCAACTTCCTCCACTTCCTCCACTTCGTCCACTTTCCCCACTTCGTCAACTTCCTCCACTTCGTCCAATTCGTCAACTTCGTCCACTTGGTCAACTTCTTCAAATTCGTGAACTTTGTCAACTTCGTCAAATTCGTAAACTTTGTCAACTTCGTCCACTTCGTCCAGTTCGCCAACCTTCGTCAACTCCCTCCACTTCCTCCCTTTCGTCAACTTCGTCCACTTCGTCAACTTCATCAACTTCGTCAACTTCCTCCACTTCCTCCACTTCGTCAACTTCGTCAACTTCATCAACTTCCTCCACTTCGTCCACTTCGTCAACTTCGTCAACTTCGTCCACTTCGTCCACTTCGTCCACATTATCAACTACCTCCACTTCCTTCAACTTCGTCCACTTCATCCACTTCGTCAACTTCATCAACTTCGTCCACTTCGTCAACTTCGTCCACTTCGTCAACTTCTTCACCTTCCTCCACTTCCTCCACTTCCTTCACTTCGTCAACTTCGTCCACTTCGTCAACTTCGTCAACTTCGTCCACTTGGTCCACTTCGTCCACTTGGTCCACTTCGTCAACTTCGTCCACTTCATCCACTTTGTCAACTTCCTTAAATTCGTCAACTTCGTCAACTTCGTCCACTTTGAATCCACTTCGTCATCTTCTTCAACTTCGTCCACTTCGACAACTTTCTTCAACTTCGTCCACTTCGCCAACCTTCTTCAACTTCGTCCAATTCGTATCTTCGTCAACTTCGTCCACTTCGTCAACTTCATCAACTTCGTCGACTTCCTCCACTTCCTCCACTTTGTCAACTTCATCAACTTCGTCCACTTTGTCCACTTCCTCAACTTCGTTCACTTCGTCCACTTTGTCCACTTCGTCCACTTCGTCAACTTCGTCAACTTCCTCCACTTCCTCCACTTCGTCAATTCCTCCACTTCCTCCACTTCGTCAACTTCGTCCACTTGGTCCACTTCGTCAACTTCGTCCACTTTGTCAACTTCCTCAAATTCGTCAACTTCATCAACTTCATCCACTTCGTCCACTTCGTCATCTTCTTCAACTTCGTCCACATCGTCCACTTCGCCAACTTTCTTCAACTTCGTCCACTTCGTTAACTTCGTCCATTTCGCCAACCTTCGTCAACTTCGTCCAATTCGTCACTTCATCCACTTCATCCACTTCATCCACTTCGTCAACTTCGTCCACTTCGTCCACTTCGTCAACTTCGTCAACTTCCTCCACTTCCTCCACTTACTCCACTTCCTTCACTTCCTCCACTTCGTCATTTTCATCAAGTTCGTCCAATTCGTCCACTTCATCATCTTCGTCCACTTCATCCACTTCCTCAACTTCAACCACTTCGTCCACATCGTCAACTTCGTGAACTTGCTACACTTCCTCCACTTCGTCAACTTCATCCACTTGGTCCACTTCGTCAATTCGTCCACTTCATCCACTTTGTCAACTTCGTCAACTTGCTCCACTTCCTCCACTTTGTCAACTTCGGCAACCTCCTCCGCTTCCTCCACTTCGTCCACTTTGTCCACTTCGTCCACTTCGTCGACTTCGTCAACTAAGTCCACTTCGTCAACTTCGTCAACTAAGTCCACTTCGTCAACTTTGTCCACTTCGTCAACTTCGTCCACTTCATCAACTTGGTCTACTTCCTCCACTTGCTTCACTTTGTCAACTTTCTCAACTTCGTCCACTTCCTCCACTTCCTCCACTTCTTCCACTTCGTCAACTTCGTCCACTTCGTCAACTTCGTCCACTTCGTCAACTTCGTCAACTTCCTCCACTTCCTCCACTTTGTCAACTTCATCAACTTCGTCCACTTCGTCACTTCATGCACCTCGTCCACTTCGTCCACTTCGTCCACTTCGTCAAATTCGTCAACTTCCTCCACTTTGTCCACTTCCTCTACTTCGTCTGCTTCGTCAACTTTGTCCACTTCGTCCACTTCGTCACTTCGTCCCCTTCGTCAACTTCCTCCACTTAGTCAACTTCATCAACTTCGTACACTTCGTCCACTTCGTCAACTTCCTCCACTTCATCCACTTCGTCAACTTCCTCCACTTCGTCCACTTCGTCCACTTCGTCAACTTCGTCCACTTCGTCCAGTTCGCCAACCTTCGTGAACTTCGTCAACTTCCTCCACTTCGTCCTTTTCGTCAACTTCGTCCACTTCGTCAACTTCATCAACTTCCTCCACTTCCTCCACTTCCTCCACTTCCTCCACTCTGTCAACTTCATCAACTTCCTCCACTTCGTCCTGTTCGTCAACTTCGTCCACTTCGTCAACTTCGTCCACTTTGTCAACTTCCTCCACTTCCTTCACTTCATCCACTTCCTCCACTTCATCAACTTCGTCCACTTCGTCTACTTCGTCAACTTCCTCACCTTCCTCCACTTCCTCCACTTCCTCCACTTCGTCCACTTTGAAAACTTCGTCCACTTCGTCACTTCATCCACTTCGTCAACTTCCTCCACTTCCTCCACTTCGTCAACTTCATCAACTTCGTCAACTTCGGAAACTTCCTCAAGTTCCTCCACTTCGTCAACTTCGTCCACTTCGTCAACTTCGTCCACTTCGTCCACTTCGTCAACTTCATCAACTTCGTCCACTTTGTCCACTTCGTCTACCTCGTCCACTTCGTCCACTTCGTCCACTTCGTAAACTTCGTCCACTTCGTCAACTTCGTCAACTTCCTCCACTTCCTCCAATTCGTCAATTCCTCCACTTCCTGCACTTCGTCAATTTCGTCCACTTGGTCCACTTCGTCAATTTCGTCCACTTGGTCCACTTCGTCAATTTCGTCTACTTCGTCCACTTTGTCAACTTCCTCAAATTCGTCAACTTCCTCCACTTCGTCAACTTCGTCCACATCGTCGACTTCGTCCACTTCGCCAACTTTCTTCAACTTCGTCCACTTCGCCAACCTTCGTCAACTTCGTTCAATTTGTCACTTCGTCCACTTCGTCAACTTTGTCCACTTCATAAACTTCATCAACTTCCTCCACTTCCTCCACTTCCTCCACTTTGTCCACTTCATCAACTTCGTCCACTTCATCAACTTTGTTCACTTCGTCCACTTCGTCAACTTCATCCGCTGCGTCAACTTCGTCAACTTCCTCCACTTCCTCCACTTCGTCAACTTCGTCGACTTGGTCCACTTCGTCAACTTCGTCTACTTCATCAACTTCGTCAAATTCGACAACTTCGTCAACTTCATCCACTTCGCCATCTTCTTCAACTTCGTCCACATCGCCCACTTCGTCTACTTCGCTAACTTTGTTCAACTTCGTCAACTTCTTCAACTTCCTCCACTTCGTCAACTTCGTCCACTTCGTCAACTTCGTCAACTTACTCCACTTTCTCCACTTCCTCCACTTCGTCCACTTTGTCCATTTCGTCAACTTCGTCCACTTCGTCAACTTCCTCCACTTCCTCCATTTCCTCCACTTCCTCCACTTCGTCAACTTCATCAACTTCGTCCACTTCGTCAACTTCGTCCACTTTACCAACCTCGTCAACTTCCTCCACTTCGTCCACATCGTCAACTTCCTCCACTTCGTCCACTTCGTCAACTTCGTCCACTTCGTCAACTTCGTCCACTTCGTCCACTTCATCAACTTCCTCAAATTCGTCAACTTCGTCCACTTCATCTGTCAGAGCGGCTGCAGCGGAATGGTTAGCGTGGAATAACAAACCAAGAGGGGGGGTGAATTGGTTCTTACTTAAAAACGTGTGCCTTAAAAATTTCTACTCAATTTATCTTACTTAGCAATTAATAAAACAATTAAATAGAGTAAGGTAGAGAGAAATTTGCACAGTTGATTTTATCCTGGTTCGGATCTTACCAATCCTACGTCCAGTCGCTTATCTCAAAACAAGATAAACAATTTCACTATCACAAAACAATTACAAATTATAATTACACAAATACAATTTGTAAAGGTTTAGAAAACACCTCTCTTGATGCCACAAGAGATGAACCAACACTTCCTTTGAGTCTTCACAAAGGATGAAACACTTCCTCCGAATACTTCACGAAGGATGAACTTCCTCTTCCAAACACCTCCTCAGACAAACTAAGGATGAACCGACTATTTCCTCTGTCACCGTAGCAGCACTTCACCAGCTCCACAGACACGAGTTTCACAAGCCGAACAATAGCTCACAGATCTTAAGAGTTTCAGAGTTTTAGAGCACAAGGGAAGAGATTCTCAAGTTTTGTTTTTTTTTCTTGAGAGAAAATGAGAGTCTATTTATAGACTTCTCAAAAAGGCTCTTCCATTTTCGTTTGCAGCCTTTCTGACTGTGTTAATCGATTAGCTACAGTGGTTAATCGATTAACACCCCAACGGATAGTTCAACGTCTCAAAAAACGGCTAGTTTTTCAAACGGTAACTATGTTAATCGATTAACAGCCCTTGTTAATCGATTAACGTTAATCGATTAACACCCCTTGTTAATCGATTAACACTGAAATGCTGTGCTTCGCCATTTGCCTCTGGAACAATCGATTAACGCCCTCTGTTAATCGATTAACGTTAATCGATTAACACCCTGTGTTAATCGATTAACGTTAATCGATTAACACCCTGTGTTAATCGATTAACACTGCACAGATTTTGCTCTTGATTTATTTTTACATCAGTTTTGAATACATACAAGAAACTACCAATTTTCCTATGTTCGTACAATTTTTTACAAGAGGTTACAAGTCTTCAAAGATCATTCTTCATGAGTCTTGTTTGTTCTTGACTTGATTTGTACATCATCAAAACTTCATCTTCATCATTTTGCTAACAATCTCCCCCTTTTTGATGATGATCAAAACCTTCTTGATTTAAAGCTTTTGTGAACCAGCTGTATTTAAAAATAACTTAAGGAAAAAAATTGTTAGTGAACTTAGAAAAAATATTATAAGGCTTTAACTATTTCTCCCCCTTTTTGATCATTATTAAAAAGTGATGTATAATTTCTCCCCCTTAATATATTAGAATCTATACTCCCCCTTAATAAAAGCATAGATGCATAGAAATATTAAGATAAGAGAACACACATTTTTATTGAATTTTAAAGAGGCATAGAAGCATAGAAGCATACATAAAGGGCACACACTAATAAAAACATAGAATCATAAAGATGCCTAATCATCATCACTATCTGGGACATATAGTTTGGCAAGTTTGTCATCAATCTCCTTAAGATGAGTATTAATCTCATCATAACGAAGATTGTGATATGCCATCATATCGTCCATTCTTGTTTGTTGCATTGTGGCCATGGCTTCAATTTGTCTAGAAATACTTTCTAGACTATATTCTTGAGGAGCATGGGATGGTCCAACAATATTTGTTGGATCTGGCATGGGAATGGCTTCATCTTCTTCTGCGGATGCGTCATCTTCTTGGGCAATATCATCTTCAGCGCGGACAAACAGATTTCCTTGTCGTATGAAGCCCATTTGATGTAATGCCGATTCCTCAATTTGATGAGTTGGTAGGACAGTGAGAAATTTCTCTCCCGTGACATCAACTCCTTTATAGATACATATTAATGAAATAAGGAGAGGATATGGAAGATGACCTCTGTCATACCTCTTGGCACGGACCATGGTATCGGAGATGAGGCTTGCCCAGTTGATGTTGATATTTTGAGTTATTGCAGACATGATCATCAAATCAGTTTCAAAACATTGGGCTAAGTTGGTACCTCTTGGACAAAGCAACCACACAATTAGATAATGAAGAATTCTTTCTTCCATTCTAAGATTTCCAACGAGAAGATATCTCCTATTTGGTAGTGGTTGTTGAGGATTACGCATGAAGGAGCGATATGCCATAATTTTGTTAAAATTACCAAAGTCATTTGGCACATGCAGAGAATTTTCTAGTATGGGAAGATGAGCAACATTTGTCCAAATGTCATTATCCAAAATAATATCTACTCCCTTAACACGAGTGTAAACAATACCATCTTGACTCTTAAGATTATAGTAGAATACTCTTACCAAATCTGGATAATAACGTCCTTGAAGTTGCAAGAAATGTTGGACTCCTTGCTCAACTAATTGCCCAGAAAACTGAAATTGATTTGCAGTAAACCAATTTAGATCAACAAACTTTTGGCGAAGAACCTTCCTTTCTTTCCACCATTGCAGATATTCGTCATGCCTTCCAACATCGGAAATCCAACCATGAATATTTGGACCACGTGCGGGAGGCGTGCTTTCCGATCCATAGCTTCTTCTTCTTCTTCTTCTTGATGGTTCAGCCATGAGAGTGTGAAAAGAATTTTGGGACAGCAAGAAAAATGGACAGCAAAGAATTTTGGACAGCACCAAAATTTGGACAGCAAAGAAATTTAAGAGATTTTGAGTGGGAGAGTGAATGGTAATGTGTAATGAAGGATTGGATGGGTATAAATAGGCTTAAAAAGGCTCCCCCAACGTTCAGAATCATCAAAGAGCCGTTTTTAGCCGTTGCAACGGCTAGTTTTTGCAGTATTTACTGCCTGTAACGTATGTTAATCGATTAACAGGGCTTGTTAATCGATTAACGTTAATCGATTAACACCCTGTGTTAATCGATTAACTGACGCTGATTTCCGAAAAACGTCAAATTTTTACCTATATCTAATTTTGAGATATTTTCAATATTCCTAAGTCTCTTCTAAGCTCATAGAATCTATCCTTAGGCAATGCTTTGGTGAAAATATCAGCTAATTGATGTTGAGTATCAATATATTCTATCTCACAATCTCCTTTTTGCACATGATCTCTAAGAAAGTGGTGCCTAATCTCAATGTGCTTGGTTCTAGAGTGCATTATGGGATTCTTTGTAAGGTTTATGGCACTTGTATTATCACACTTAAGTGGTATATGATCTAAGTGAATGTCATAATCTTCTAATTGCTGTTTCATCCATAAAATTTGTGCACAACAATTTCCTGCAGCAATATATTCAGCCTCAGTAGTAGATAAGGCTACACAGGCTTGTTTCTTAGAATGCCAAGAAACTAATGAACTACCTAGAAGATGACATGTTCCACTAGTGCTTTTTCTATCTATCTTACAACCTCCATAATCTGCATCTGAAAAACCTACAAGACTAGGTTCCGTTCCAGATGGATACCATAAACCAAAGGATACAGTTCCCTTAAGATATTTCAATATTCTTTTAACTGCTGTAATGTGAGATTCTCTAGGACTAGATTGATATCTAGCACACACACAAACACTTTGCATAATATCCGGTCTACTAGCAGTAAGGTATAGCAAAGAACCTATCATGCATCTATATTGAGTTTGATTTACCTCTTTTCCTGACTCATCTTTATCAAGATAGCAAGATGTTCCCATAGGTGTAGATGCTTCCTTTGCTTTGTCCATTTCAAACTTCTTAAGAATTTCTCTACAATACTTAGTTTGAGAAATGAACGTACCTTCTTGCATTTGCTTAATTTGAAGACCAAGGAAGAATGTTAATTCTCCCATCATAGACATTTCAAATTCACCCTGCATAGTCTTAGCAAATTCCTCACAAAGAGATTTATTAGTTGATCCAAAGATAATATCATCAACATATACTTGAATAATCAAAATATGTTTTCTGACTCTTTTAATAAACAGAGTAGAATCAACTTTTCCTCTATTGAAACCATTTTCTAAAAGAAAATTGCTAAGTCTTTCATACCAAGATCTAGGTTCTTGTTTTAAACCATAAAGTGCTTTCTTTAACTTATAGATGTGATTTGGAAATTTAAAATCCTCAAAACCAGGTGGTTGTTTAACATACACATCTTCTTTTATAAAACCATTTAGAAATGCACTTTTAACATCCATTTGAAATAACTTGAATTTCATTATAGATGCATAAGCAAGAAGTAGGCGTATTGCCTCTAACCTGGCAACTGGAGCATATGTCTCATCATAATCTATACCTTCTTCTTGACTATATCCTTGAGCTACAAGCCTAGCTTTATTCTTGGTGATGTTTCCATCTTCATCCAGTTTGTTTCTGAATACCCATTTTGTTCCAATTTCTTGATGAGTATCTTCTCTAGGAATCAATTCCCAAACTTGATTTCTTTCAAACTGGTTTAGTTCTTCTTGCATTGCTATACACCATTGTTCATCTTGAAGAGCTTCCTTAATGTTCTTAGGTTCTATCTGCGACATGAAAGCTACATTCATACAAAAATTTACTAAATTTCTTCTAGTGTTTACCCCTTTTGATATGTCGCCAATGATGTTGTCCAATGATAATCCTCTGGGTTGTTGCCATATTTTGTTTAGATCTTCATCATCTTGAGGATTATTCATTTTCTCTTCATTTGTTGTCTTTTGCAAGTCTTCATTTTCACCTGCATCTGATTCATCTGACTCAAGAGGTTTTGCCTCAAGGTCCACAATTTCATCAAAGACAACATGCACAGATTCTTCTATTTCAAATGTTTTCCGATTAAAAACTCTGTAAGCTTTGCTAGTGAGAGAGTATCCTAGAAAAATAGCTTCATCGGCTTTAGAATCAAATTTTCCCAAATTTTGTTTTCCATTGTTTAGGACAAAACATTTGCATCCAAAAATTCTTAAATGTGAAACATTTGGTTTTCTACCTTTAAAAAGTTCATAAGGAGTACATTTCAAAATTGGCCTAATAAGCATTCTATTTAATACATAACATGCAGTACTCACAGCATCAGCCCAAAATTGTTTAGGAACACTATATTCATTTAACATAGTTCTAGCAAGTTCCTCTAAGGATCTATTCTTTCTTTCTACAACTCCATTTTGTTGAGGAGTTCTAGGTGCAGAAAAGTTATGAGAAATGCCATATTCTTCACAAAAAGTTTCAAAAGATTCATTTTGAAATTCACCTCCATGGTCACTTCTAATAGCCTTTATTTTCAAGTCCTTTTCATTTTGAACTAAGTTTGCAAACTTTTTAAATTCTTTGAAAGCTTCACTTTTAAGAGTAAGAAAGAAAGTCCAAGTATATCTTGAATAATCATCTACAATAACTAAAGCATAATAATTTCCTCCAAAACTTTTTATCCTAGAGGGACCAAATAAATCCATGTGCAAAAGTTCTAAGGGTTTTAAACTAGAAACAACATTTTTCGAATGAAAAGATGATTTCACTTGTTTTCCCTTTTGACATGCATCACACAATTTATTTTTCACATATTTTAGTTTTGGTAGACCAATTACTAAGTCTTTAGAAATGAGTTTATTCAATTGTTGCATATGAATATGTGCAGCTCTTTTATGCCATAACCATGGATTTTCTTCTTTTACAACTAAACATGAAATATTCCTATTTGATGCATTTTCTAAATCAATCAAATAAATATTGTTATGTCTAATTCCTTTTAAAGCAATTTCAGAAGAATCATTTTTATAAATGGTGCAAGAATTTTGTTCAAAGGTTACCTTGAATCCTTTATCGCATAGTTGGCTAATGCTAATTAAGTTGTGCTTTAATCCTTCCACATATAGCACGTCTTTGATCATCAAGGTATCTTCACTTCCAATATCTCCTATTCCAAGGATTTTTCCTTTGTTGTTGTCACCATAGGTGACAAAGCCTCGTTCCTTTTTCTGGAAGCTTGTAAATTTCTTCTTATCTCCGGTCATGTGTTTTGAACATCCACTATCAAGACACCACATATACTTCCTTGGTTTTAATAATTCCTACAACATAAAGAGAACAAGCTATTTAGGTACCCAACTATTTTGTATATGGGTCCTTTGGGTTAGATTAAAAAGATTAAAAACATTTTACAACCCAAGCATATCTACCACTTGGAACACCATAATGCTTAATTTTACATTTATTAGATGTATGACCCTTTTTCATACAATAAAAGCATGATGCAGTATTTGTGTTCCTATAAGTTGTTCCTTTTTCTACCCAAGTTCTATGGGTTCTATAATTATGCTTATTTTTAATTCTAGGAACATACTTATTCTTAACAACCTTATTTTCATTGATTTTACTACATTCTCCTAAGGTTGTTTCATCTAGTAGTTTCTTATAATTAATACAGGATGCACATTCATTACTACTAGAAAATTTGCCTTTTTCGTAATATAAAACTTTACCTTTTAAATTTCTAATTTCTTCTGCTTGATATAAAAATTTATTTTTCAAACTTCTGTTTTCTTCAGATAAATTTGTAAATTCAGTTTTCAAATTATCATTTAATTTAGAAAAACTTTCAGAAGTAAACTTCAAATCTTCATTTTCTTTAAGAAGGCTATTAAGTTCAGATTTCAAATTTTTAAAGTCCTTTTTCAGCTTTTTATGAGCAACATCTAATTTTTCAGATTCAATTAATAATGCAGCATACATTTCATTTTCATCAATATGACTATCATTATCAGAATAGTTTGAACTACTTACTTGGCTGTCATTATCGTCATCTGCCATCAAACAGATGTTTGCTTCTTCATCTGAGTCGCTTGAATCTGTAATTGTTTCATTGTCGTCTTCCCAAGCAATGTATGCCTTCTTTTTCTTGAAAAATTTCTTTTCTTTATTTTCTTCACCCTTCTTCTGATTTGGGCAGTCTGCTTTCAAGTGTCCTTTTTCTCCGCAACCATAACATCTGTAGTTTGAGGAAGATCCTTGATTTTCTCTCTTTTCATTTCTGAATCTCCCTTTGCCTTTTGATTTCATGAATCTGTTGAACCTCTTGATTAGTAGACTCAAGTTTTCATCTTCATCTGAGTCTTCATCTTCCATCTTGCTTTTGCTCTTTTCTACCTCAGATTTGAATGCTAGAGTCTTTTTCTTCGTTTTTGCTTCTTCTTCCTCTAATCTTCCAAGGTCTAGTTCATGCTCTCTCAACTTTCCAAATAATGCCGCCATGGTCATTGTGTTGAGATTTTGTGACTCAGAAATTGCAGTCACTTTTGGTTGCCAAGCCCTGTCTAAAGATTTCAAAATTTTTATATTTAATTCATCAGTATCGAAAGACTTACCTAGTCCAATGAGATGATTTACGATGTTGGTGAAGCGTTTCTGAACATCTACTATTGTTTCTCCTTGCTTCATCCTGAACATCTCGTATTCCTGGATCAAGGTATTCTTTCTAGCTCTTTTAACATCATCTGTACCTTCATGGGTTACTTGAAGTACTTCCCACATTTCTTGTGCAGTTTTACAAATGGATATCCTGTAAAACTCATCAACAGTTAAAGCAGATGAAATTATATTGCGAGCTTTAACATCATTACCGAATTTTTTCTTGTCTTCAGCAGTCCATTGGTCACGGGGCTTTGGTTCCTGCATATTGTTAGTTGGAACAAAAGGACCAGATGCAACTGCATCCCAAATATCTATATCAATAGACTCCATAAATATTTGCATTCTTACCTTCCAAAATGCATAATTCTCACCAGTGAATAGTGGTGGTCTATTGATAGAGGCACCCTCTGCAAAGGTTTGATGTGATCCTGCCATTTGAATAACTATCAAAGCAAGCTCTGATACCAATTGTCAGAGCGGCTGCAGCGGAATGGTTAGCGTGGAATAACAAACCAAGAGGGGGGGTGAATTGGTTCTTACTTAAAAACGTGTGCCTTAAAAATTTCTACTCAATTTATCTTACTTAGCAATTAATAAAACAATTAAATAGAGTAAGGTAGAGAGAAATTTGCATAGTTGATTTTATCCTGGTTCGGATCTTACCAATCCTACGTCCAGTCGCTTATCTCAAAACAAGATAAACAATTTCACTATCACAAAACAATTACAAATTATAATTACACAAATACAATTTGTAAAGGTTTAGAAAACACCTCTCTTGATGCCACAAGAGATGAACCAACACTTCCTTTGAGTCTTCACAAAGGATGAAACACTTCCTCCGAATACTTCACGAAGGATGAACTTCCTCTTCCAAACACCTCCTCAGACAAACTAAGGATGAACCGGCTATTTCCTCTGTCACCGTAGCAGCACTTCACCAGCTCCACAGACACGAGTTTCACAAGCCGAACAATAGCTCACAGATCTTAAGAGTTTCAGAGTTTTAGAGCACAAGGGAAGAGATTCTCAAGTTTTGTTTTTTTTTCTTGAGAGAAAATGAGAGTCTATTTATAGACTTCTCAAAAAGGCTCTTCCATTTTCGTTTGCAGCCTTTCTGACTGTGTTAATCGATTAGCTACAGTGGTTAATCGATTAACACCCCAACGGATAGTTCAACGTCTCAAAAAACGGCTAGTTTTTCAAACGGTAACTATGTTAATCGATTAACAGCCCTTGTTAATCGATTAACGTTAATCGATTAACACCCCTTGTTAATCGATTAACACTGAAATGCTGTGCTTCGCCATTTGCCTCTGGAACAATCGATTAACGCCCTCTGTTAATCGATTAACGTTAATCGATTAACACCCTGTGTTAATCGATTAACGTTAATCGATTAACACCCTGTGTTAATCGATTAACACTGCACAGATTTTGCTCTTGATTTATTTTTACATCAGTTTTGAATACATACAAGAAACTACCAATTTTCCTATGTTCGTACAATTTTTTACAAGAGGTTACAAGTCTTCAAAGATCATTCTTCATGAGTCTTGTTTGTTCTTGACTTGATTTGTACATCATCAAAACTTCATCTTCATCATTTTGCTAACAATCTCCCCCTTTTTGATGATGATCAAAACCTTCTTGATTTAAAGCTTTTGTGAACCAGCTGTATTTAAAAATAACTTAAGGAAAAAAATTGTTAGTGAACTTAGAAAAAATATTATAAGGCTTTAACTATTTCTCCCCCTTTTTGATCATTATTAAAAAGTGATGTATAATTTCTCCCCCTTAATATATTAGAATCTATACTCCCCCTTAATAAAAGCATAGATGCATAGAAATATTAAGATAAGAGAACACACATTTTTATTGAATTTTAAAGAGGCATAGAAGCATAGAAGCATACATAAAGGGCACACACTAATAAAAACATAGAATCATAAAGATGCCTAATCATCATCACTATCTGGGACATATAGTTTGGCAAGTTTGTCATCAATCTCCTTAAGATGAGTATTAATCTCATCATAACGAAGATTGTGATATGCCATCATATCGTCCATTCTTGTTTGTTGCATTGTGGCCATGGCTTCAATTTGTCTAGAAATACTTTCTAGACTATATTCTTGAGGAGCATGGGATGGTCCAACAATATTTGTTGGATCTGGCATGGGAATGGCTTCATCTTCTTCTGCGGATGCGTCATCTTCTTGGGCAATATCATCTTCAGCGCGGACAAACAGATTTCCTTGTCGTATGAAGCCCATTTGATGTAATGCCGATTCCTCAATTTGATGAGTTGGTAGGACAGTGAGAAATTTCTCTCCCGTGACATCAACTCCTTTATAGATACATATTAATGAAATAAGGAGAGGATATGGAAGATGACCTCTGTCATACCTCTTGGCACGGACCATGGTATCGGAGATGAGGCTTGCCCAGTTGATGTTGATATTTTGAGTTATTGCAGACATGATCATCAAATCAGTTTCAAAACATTGGGCTAAGTTGGTACCTCTTGGACAAAGCAACCACACAATTAGATAATGAAGAATTCTTTCTTCCATTCTAAGATTTCCAACGAGAAGATATCTCCTATTTGGTAGTGGTTGTTGAGGATTACGCATGAAGGAGCGATATGCCATAATTTTGTTAAAATTACCAAAGTCATTTGGCACATGCAGAGAATTTTCTAGTATGGGAAGATGAGCAACATTTGTCCAAATGTCATTATCCAAAATAATATCTACTCCCTTAACACGAGTGTAAACAATACCATCTTGACTCTTAAGATTATAGTAGAATACTCTTACCAAATCTGGATAATAACGTCCTTGAAGTTGCAAGAAATGTTGGACTCCTTGCTCAACTAATTGCCCAGAAAACTGAAATTGATTTGCAGTAAACCAATTTAGATCAACAAACTTTTGGCGAAGAACCTTCCTTTCTTTCCACCATTGCAGATATTCGTCATGCCTTCCAACATCGGAAATCCAACCATGAATATTTGGACCACGTGCGGGAGGCGTGCTTTCCGATCCATAGCTTCTTCTTCTTCTTCTTCTTGATGGTTCAGCCATGAGAGTGTGAAAAGAATTTTGGGACAGCAAGAAAAATGGACAGCAAAGAATTTTGGACAGCACCAAAATTTGGACAACAAAGAAATTTAAGAGATTTTGAGTGGGAGAGTGAATGGTAATGTGTAATGAAGGATTGGATGGGTATAAATAGGCTTAAAAAGGCTCCCCCAACGTTCAGAATCATCAAAGAGCCGTTTTTAGCCGTTGCAACGGCTAGTTTTTGCAGTATTTACTGCCTGTAACGTATGTTAATCGATTAACAGGGCTTGTTAATCGATTAACGTTAATCGATTAACACCCTGTGTTAATCGATTAACTGACGCTGATTTCCGAAAAACGTCAAATTTTTACCTATATCTAATTTTGAGATATTTTCAATATTCCTAAGTCTCTTCTAAGCTCATAGAATCTATCCTTAGGCAATGCTTTGGTGAAAATATCAGCTAATTGATGTTGAGTATCAATATATTCTATCTCACAATCTCCTTTTTGCACATGATCTCTAAGAAAGTGGTGCCTAATCTCAATGTGCTTGGTTCTAGAGTGCATTATGGGATTCTTTGTAAGGTTTATGGCACTTGTATTATCACACTTAAGTGGTATATGATCTAAGTGAATGTCATAATCTTCTAATTGCTGTTTCATCCATAAAATTTGTGCACAACAATTTCCTGCAGCAATATATTCAGCCTCAGTAGTAGATAAGGCTACACAGGCTTGTTTCTTAGAATGCCAAGAAACTAATGAACTACCTAGAAGATGACATGTTCCACTAGTGCTTTTTCTATCTATCTTACAACCTCCATAATCTGCATCTGAAAAACCTACAAGACTAGGTTCCGTTCCAGATGGATACCATAAACCAAAGGATACAGTTCCCTTAAGATATTTCAATATTCTTTTAACTGCTGTAATGTGAGATTCTCTAGGACTAGATTGATATCTAGCACACACACAAACACTTTGCATAATATCCGGTCTACTAGCAGTAAGGTATAGCAAAGAACCTATCATGCATCTATATTGAGTTTGATTTACCTCTTTTCCTGACTCATCTTTATCAAGATAGCAAGATGTTCCCATAGGTGTAGATGCTTCCTTTGCTTTGTCCATTTCAAACTTCTTAAGAATTTCTCTACAATACTTAGTTTGAGAAATGAACGTACCTTCTTGCATTTGCTTAATTTGAAGACCAAGGAAGAATGTTAATTCTCCCATCATAGACATTTCAAATTCACCCTGCATAGTCTTAGCAAATTCCTCACAAAGAGATTTATTAGTTGATCCAAAGATAATATCATCAACATATACTTGAATAATCAAAATATGTTTTCTGACTCTTTTAATAAACAGAGTAGAATCAACTTTTCCTCTATTGAAACCATTTTCTAAAAGAAAATTGCTAAGTCTTTCATACCAAGATCTAGGTTCTTGTTTTAAACCATAAAGTGCTTTCTTTAACTTATAGATGTGATTTGGAAATTTAAAATCCTCAAAACCAGGTGGTTGTTTAACATACACATCTTCTTTTATAAAACCATTTAGAAATGCACTTTTAACATCCATTTGAAATAACTTGAATTTCATTATAGATGCATAAGCAAGAAGTAGGCGTATTGCCTCTAACCTGGCAACTGGAGCATATGTCTCATCATAATCTATACCTTCTTCTTGACTATATCCTTGAGCTACAAGCCTAGCTTTATTCTTGGTGATGTTTCCATCTACATCGCCATCTTCTTCAACTTCGTCCACATCGCCCACTTCGTCTACTTCGCTAACTTTGTTCAACTTCGTCAACTTCTTCAACTTCCTCCACTTCGTCAACTTCGTCCACTTCGTCAACATCGTCCACTTCGTCAACTTCGTCAACTTCCTCCACTTTCTCCACTTCCTCCACTTCGTCCACTTCGTCCACTTCGTCAACTTCGTCCACTTCGTCAACTTCGTCAACTTCCTCCACTTCCTCCATTTCCTCCACTTCCTCCACTTCGTCAACTTCATCAACTTCGTCCACTTCGTCAACTTCGTCCACTTTATCAACCTCGTCAACTTCCTCCACTTCGTCCACATCGTCAACTTCCTCCACTTCGTCCACTTCGTCAACTTCGTCCACTTCATCAACTTCCTCAAATTCGTCAACTTCGTCCACTTCATCCACTTCTTCATCTTCTTCAACTTCGTCCACATTGTCCACTTCGCCAACTTTCTTGAACTTCATCCACTTCTTCAACTTAGTCGACTTCGTCCACTTCGTCAACATCGTCCACTTCGCAAACTTCCTCCACGTCGTCCACTTCCTCCACTTCCTCCACTTCCTGCACTTCGTCAACTTCCTCCACTTTGTCCACTTCCTCGACTTCGTTCACTTCGTCCACTTCGTCTACTTCGTCTACTTCGTCAACTTCGTCCACTTCGTCAACTTTGTCAACTTCGTCCACTTCGTCCACGTCGTCACTTCGTCCACTTCGTCAACTTCCTCCACTTTGTCCACTTCGTCCACTTTGCCCACTTCGTCAACTTCATCAACTTCTTCCACTTCGTCCACTTCATCCACTTATTCCACTTCATTCACTTCGTCCACTTCGCCAACTTCGTCCACTTCGTCCACTTCGTCCACTTCGTCAACTTCGTCAATTTCGTCAACTTCCTCCACTTCCTCCACTTCATCAACTTCGTCCAATTTGTCCACTTCGTCCACTTTGTCCACTTCGTCAACTTCGTCCACTTCATCAACTTCGTCCAATTCCTCAACTTTGTCAATTTCCTCCACTTCCTCCACTTCCTCCACTTCGTCAACTTCATCAACTTCATCCACTTCGTCAACTTCTTCCACTTCGTCCACTTCGTCAACTTCGTCATCTTCCTCCACTTCTTCCACTTCCCCCACTTCGTCCACTTCGTCAACTTCGTCCACTTCGTCCACTTCGTCACTTCGTCCACTTCGTCAACTTCCTCCACTTCCTCAATTTCCTCCACTTCCTCCACCTCCTCCACTTCCTCTACTTCGTCAACTTCCTCCATTTCGTCCACTTCCTCCACTTCGTCCACTTCGTTAACTTCGTCCACTTCGTTAACTTCGTTCACTTCGTCCACTTTGTCAACTTCGTCCACTTCGTCAACTTCGTCAACTTCCTCCACTTCCTTCACTTCGTTAATTCCTCCACTTGCTCCACTTCGTCAACTTCGTCCACTTGGTCCACTTCGTCAACTTCGTCCACTTTGTCAACTTCCTCAAATTCGTCAACTTCATCAACTTCATCCACTTCGTCCACTTCGTCATCTTCTTCAACTTCGTCCACATCGTCCACTTCGCCAACTTTCTTCAACTTCGTCCACTTCGTTAACTTCGTCCATTTCGCCAACCTTCTCAACTTCGTCCAATTCGTAACTTCATCCACTTCATCCACTTCGTCAACTTCGTCCACTTCGTCCACTTCGTCAACTTCCTCCACTTCCTCCACTTACTCCACTTCCTTCACTTCCTCCACTTCGTCAACTTCATCAACTTCGTCCAATTCTTCCACTTCATCAACTTCGTCCACATCGTCAACTTCGTCAACTTCCTACACTTCGTCCACTTCGTCAACTTCATCCACTTGGTCCACTTCGTCAATTCGTCCACTTCATCCACTTCGTCAATTTCGTCAACTTCGTCATCTTCTTCAACTTCGTCCACTTCGTCAACTTCTTCAACTTCGTCGTCTTCGTCAACTTCGTCCACTTCGCCAACCTTCTTCAACTTCGTCCACTTCGTCACTTCGTCACTTCGTCACATCGTCAACGTCGTCCACTTCGTCAACTTTGTCAACTTGCTCCACTTCCTCCACTTCGTCAACTTCGTCAACCTCCTCCGCTTCCTCCACTTCGTCTACTTTGTCCACTTCGTCCACTTCATCAACTTCGTCCACTTCGTCAACTTCTTCCACTTCGTCCACTTCGTCAACTTCGTCAACTTCGTCATCTTCCTCCACTTCTTCCAGTTCCTCCACTTCGTCCACTTCGTCAACTTCGTCCACTTCGTCACTTCGTCCACTTCGTCAACTTCCTCCACTTCCTCAATTTCCTCCACTTCCTCCACCTCCTCCACTTCCTCCACTTCGTCAACCTCCACTTCGTCCACTTCCTCCACTTCGTCCACTTCGTTAACTTCGTCCACTTCGTCAACTTCGTTCACTTCGTCCACTTTGTCAACTTCGTCCACTTCGTCAACTTCCTCCACTTCCTCCACTTCGTCAATTCCTCCACTTCCTCCACTTCGTCAACTTCGTCCACTTGGTCCACTTCGTCAACTTCGTCCACTTCGTCGACTTTGTGAACTTCCTCAAATTCGTCAACTTGATCAACTTCATCCACTTCGTCCACTTCGTCATCTTCTTCAACTTCGTCCACATCGTCCACTTCGCCAACTTTCTTCAACTTCGTCCACTTCGTTAACTTCGTCCATTTCGCCAACCTTCGTCAACTTCGTCCAATTCGTCACTTCATCCACTTCATCCACTTCGTCAACTTCGTCCACTTCGTCCACTTCGTCAACTTCGTGAACTTCCTCCACTTCCTCCACTTACTCCACTTCCTTCACTTCCTCCACTTCGTCAACTTCATCAACTTCGTCCAATTCGTCCACTTCATCATCTTCGTCCACTTCATCCACTTCGTCAACTTCAACCACTTCGTCCACTTTGTCAACTTCGTCCACATCGTCAACTTCGTCAACTTCCTACACCTCGTCCACTTCGTCAACTTCATCCGCTTGGTCCACTTCGTCAATTCGTCCACTTCATCCACTTCGTCAACTTCGTCATCTTCTTCAACTTCGTCCACTTCGTCAACTTCTTCAACTTCGTCCTCTTCGTCAACTTCGTCCACTTCGCCAACCTTCTTCAACTTCGTCCACTTCGTCACTTCGTCGCTTCGTCAACGTCGTCCACTTTGTCAACTTCGTCAACTTGCTCCACTTCCTCCACTTCGTCAACTTTGTCATCCTCCTCCGCTTCCTCCACTTCGTCCACTTTGTCCACTTCGTCCACTTCGTCAACTTCGTCCACTTCGTCAATTTCGTCTACTTCCTCCACTTCCTTCACTTTGTCAACTTCCTCAGCTTCGTCCACTTCCTCCACTTCCTCCACTTCGTCCACTTCGTCAACTTCGTCCACTTCGTCAACTTTGTCAACTTCCTCCACTTCCTCCACTTTGTCAACTTCATCAACTTCGTCCACTTCGTCCACTTCATGCACTTCGTCCACTTCGTCAACTTCGCCCACTTCGTGAACTTTGTCCACTTTGTGAACTTCGTCCACTTCGTCCACTTTGTCACTTCGTCCACTTCGTCAACTTTTTCAACTTCCTCCACTTCCTCCACTTCAAACACTTAGTCAACTTCACCAACTTCGTCCACTTCGTCAACTTCGTCAACTTGCTCCACTTCGTCCACTTCGTCAACTTCGTCAACTTGCTCCACTTCCTCCACTTCGTCAACTTCGTCAACCTCCTCCGCTTCCTCAACTTCGTCCACTTCGTCAATTTCGTCTACTTCCTCCACTTCGTCAAATTCGTCTACTTCCTCCACTTCGTTCACTTTGTCAACTTCCTCAGCTTCGTCCACTTCCTCCACTTCCTCCACTTCGTCAACTTCATCAACTTCGTCCACTTCGTCCACTTCGTCAACTTTCTCCACTTCATCCACTTCGTCCACTTCGTCAACTTCCTCCACTTCGTCAACTTCGTCAACTTCGTCCACTTCGTCCACTTCGTCAACTTCGTCAAATTCGTGACTTCGTCAACTTCGTGCACTTCGTCATCTTCGTCAACTTCGTCCACTTCGTCTAGTTCGCCAATCTTCGTCAACTTCGTCAACTTCCTCCACTTCGTCCTTTTCGTCAACTTCGTCCCCTTCGTCAACTTCATCAACTTCCTCCACTTCCTCCACTTCCTCTCCTTCCTCCACTTCGTCAACTTCATCAACTTCCTCAACTTCGTCCACTTCGTCAACTTCCTTCACTTCCTTCACTTCATCCACTTCCTCCACTTCGTCCACTTCATCAACTTCGTCCACTTGGTCAACTTCGTCCACTTCGTTCACTTCGTCAACTTCCTCACCTTCCTCCACTTCCTCCATGTCGTCCACTTCGTCAACTTCGTCCACTTCGTCATTTCATCCACTTCGTCAACTTCCTCCACTTCCTCCACTTCGTCAACTTCATCAACTTCGTCAAATTCGTAAACTTCGTCAACTTCGGAAACTTCCTCAAGTTCCTCCACTTCGTCAACTTCGTCCACTTCGTCAACTTCCTCCACTTCCTCCACCTCGTCAACTTCCTCAGCTTCGTTCACTTCCTCCACTTCCTCCACTTCGTCAACTTCATCAACTTCGTCCACTTCGTCAACTTCCTCCACTTCATCCACTTCGTCCACTTCGTCAACTTCCTCCACTTCGTCAACTTCGTCAACTTCGTCAACTTCGTCCACTTCGTCAACTTCGTCAAATTCGTGACTTCGTCAACTTCGTGCACTTCGTCATCTTCGTCAACTTCGTCCACTTCGTCTAGTTCGCCAATCTTCGTCAACTTCGTCAACTTCCTCCACTTCGTCCTTTTCGTCAACTTCGTCCCCTTCGTCAACTTCATCAACTTCCTCCACTTCCTCTACTTCCTCCCCTTCCTCCACTTCGTCAACTTCATCAACTTTCTCCACTTCGTCCAGTTCGTCAACTTCGTCCACTTCGTCCACTTCGTCAACTTCGTCCACTTTGTCAACTTCCTTCACTTCCTTCACTTCCTTCACTTCATCCACTTCCTCCACTTCGTCCACTTCATCAACTTCGTCCACTTGGTCAACTTCGTCCACTTCGTTCACTTCGTCAACTTCCTCACCTTCCTCCACTTCCTCCATGTCGTCCACTTCGTCAACTTCGTCCACTTCGTCATTTCATCCACTTCGTCAACTTCCTCCACTTCCTCCACTTCGTCAACTTCATAAACTTCGTCAACTTCGTCAAATTCGTAAACTTCGTCAACTTCGGAAACTTCCTCAAGTTCCTCCACTTCGTCAACTTCGTCCACTTCGTCAACTTCCTCCACTTCCTCCACCTCGTCAACTTCATCAACTTCGTCCACTTTGTCCACTTCGTCCACCTTGTCTACCTCGTCCACTTCGTCCACTTCGTCCACTTCGTAAACTTCGTCCACTTTGTCCACTTCGTCAACTTCCTCCACTTCCTCCAATTCGTCAATTCCTCCACTTCCTGCACTTTGTCAATTTCGTCCACTTGGTCCACTTCGTTAATTTCGTCCACTTCATCCACTTTGTCAACTTCCTCAAATTCGTCAACTTCCTGAACTTTGTCCACTTCGTCATCTTCTTCAACTTCATCCACAACGTCGACTTCGTCCACTTCGCCAACCTTCGTCAACTTCGTTCAATTTGTCACTTCGTCCACTTCATAAACTTCATCAACTTCCTCCACTTCCTCCACTTCCTCCATTTCCTCCACTTCGTCAACTTCATCAACTTCGTCCACTTTGTCCACTTCATCAACTTCGTTCACTTCGTCCACTTCGTCAACTTCATCCACTGCGTCAACTTCTTCCACTTCCTCCAGTTCGTCAACTTCGTCCACTAGGTCCACTTCGTCAACTTCGTCCACTTCGTCTACTTCATCAACTTCGTCAAATTCGTCAACTTCGTCAACTTCATCCACTTCGCCATCTTCTTCAACTTCGTCCACATCGTCCACTTCGTCCACTTCGCTAACTTTGTTCAACTTCGTCAACTTCTTCAACTTCCTCCACTTCGTCAACTTCGTCCACTTCGTCAACTTCCTCCACTTCGTCAACTTCGTCAACTTCGTCAACTTCCTCCACTTCCTCCACTTCCTCCACTTCGTCCACTTCGTCAACTTCGTCCACTTCGTCCACTTCGTCAACTTCGTCCACTTCGTCCACTTCGTCCACTTCGTCCACTTCGTCAACTTCGTCCACTTCCTCCACTTCCTCCATTTCCTCCACTTCCTCCACCTCCTCCACTTCGTCAACTCCATCAACTTCGTCCACTTCGTCAACTTCGTCCACTTCGTCAACTTCGTCCACTTCGTCAACTTCCTCCACTTCCTCCACTTCCTCCACTTCGTCCACATCGTCCACTTCATCAACTTCGTCTACTTCGTCCACTTCGTCAACTTCGTCCACTTCATCATCTTCGTCCACTTCATCCACTTCGTCAACTTCAACCACTTCGTCCACTTTGTCAACTTCGTCCACATCGTCAACTTCGTCCACAACATCCACTTCATCCACTTCGCCAACTTTCTTCTACTTCGTCAACTTCTTCAACTTAGTCGACTTCGTCAACTTCGTCAACATCGTCCACTTCGTAAACTTCGTCCACTTCCTCCACTTTGTCAACTTCATCAACTTCGTCCACTTCGTCAACTTTGTCCACTTCGTCCACTTCGTCCATTTCGCCCACTTCATCAACTTCGTCTACTTCGTCCACTTCGTCAAATTCGTGAACTTCGTCCACTTCATCATATTCGTCAACTTCGTCCACTTTGCCAACTTTCGTGAACTTCGTCAACTTCCTCCAATTCCTCCACTTCGTCTACTTCGTCCACTTCGTCAACTTCGTCGACTTCATCCACTTCCTCCATTTCCTCCACTTCGTCCACTTCGTCCACTTCGTCAACTTCCTCCACTGCCTCCACTTCCTCCACTTCCTCCACTTCGTCAACTTCATCAACTTCGTCCACTTCGTCCACTTCGTGAACTTCGTCAACTTCGTCCACTTCGTCCACTTCGTCAACTTCGTCCACTTCGTCCACTTCGTCAACTTCGTCAACTTCCTCCACTTCCTCCACTTCCTCCACTTCGTCCACTTCGTCAACTTCGTCCACTTCGTCCACTTCGTCAACTTCGTCCACTTCGTCCACTTCGTCACTTCGTCCACTTCGTCAACTTCGTCAACTTCCTCCACTTCCTCCATTTCCTCCACTTCCTCCACCTCCTCCACTTCGTCAACTCCATCAACTTCGTCCACTTCGTCAACTTCGTCCACTTCGTCAACTTCGTCCACTTCGTCAACTTCCTCCACTTCGTCCACTTCCTCCACTTCGTCCACATCGTCCACTTCGTCAACTTCGTCCACTTCGTCAACTTCGTCCACTTCATCATCTTCGTCCACTTCATCCACTTCGTCAACTTCAACCACTTCGTCCACTTTGTCAACTTCGTCCACATCGTCAACTTCGTCCACAACATCCACTTCGTCCACTTCGCCAACTTTCTTCAACTTCGTCAACTTCTTCAACTTAGTCGACTTCGTCAACTTCGTCAACATCGTCCACTTCGTAAACTTCGTCCACTTCCTCCACTTCCTCCACTTCGTCAACTTCATCAACTTCGTCCACTTCGTCAACTTTGTCCACTTCGTCCACTTCGTCCATTTCGCCCACTTCATCAACTTCGTATACTTCGTCCACTTCGTCAACTTCGTCAAATTCGTGAACTTCGTCAACTTCGTCCACATTGTCATATTCGTCAACTTCGTCCACTTCGCCAACCTTCGTGAACTTCGTCAATTTCCTCCAATTCCTCCACTTCGTCTACTTCGTCCACTTCGTCAACTTCGTCGACTTCCTCCACTTCCTCCATTTCCTCCACTTCGTCCACTTCGTCCACTTCGTCCACTTCGTCAACTTCCTCCACTTCCTCCACTTCCTCCACTTCGTCAACTTCATCAACTTCGTCCACTTCGTCCAGTTCGTGAACTTCGTCAACTTCGTCCACTTCGTCAACTTCGTCCACTTCGTCCACTTCGTCAACTTCGTCCACTTCGTCCACTTCATCAACTTCGTCAAATTCGTCCACTTCGTCAACTTCGTCCACTTCATCCACTTCGCCATCTTCTTCAACTTCGTCCACATCGTCCACTTCGTCCCCTTCGCCAACTTTTTTCAACTTCGTCAACTTGTTCAACTTAGTCGACTTCGTCAACTTCGTGTACTTCGTCCACTTCGTCAACTTCCTCCACTGTGTCCACTACCTCCACTTCCTCCACTTCCTCCACTTCATCAACTTCGTCAACTTCGGCAACTTCCTCCACTTCCTCCACTTCGTCAACTTCGTCCACTTCGTCAACTTCGTCAACTTTCTCCACTTCCTCCACTTCCTCCACTTCGTCAACTTCATCAACTTCGTCCACTTTGTCCACTTCGTCCACTTCGTAAACTTCGTCCACTTCGTCAACTTCCTTCACTTCCTCCACTTCGTCAACTTCGGCCACTTGGTCCACTTCGTCAACTTCGTCCACTTCGTCAACTTTGTCAACTTCCTCAAATTCGTCAACTTTGTCCACTTCGTCCACATCGTCCACTTCGTCCACTTCGCCAACTTTCTTCAACTTCGTCCACTTCGTCAACTTTGTCCACTTCGTCAACTTCGTCCGCTTCGCCAACCTTCGTCAACTTCGTCAACTTCGCTAACCTTCGTCAACTTCGTCCACTTCGTCACTTCGTCCACTTCGTCAACTTCCTCCACTTCGTCAACTTCATCTACTTCGTCAACTTCATCCGCTTTCTCCACTTCCTCCATTTCGTCCACTTCGTCAACTTCGTCCACTTTGTCCACTTCGTCAACTTCGTTCACTTCGTCCACTTCGTCAACTTCGTCCACTTCGTCAACTTCGTCAACTTCCTCCACTTCATCCACTTCCTCCACTTCCTCCACTTCCTCCACTTCCTCCACTTCGTCAACTTCATCAACTTCGTCCACTTCGTCAACTTCGTCCACTTCGTCCACTTCGTCAGCTTCGTCTACTCCATCAACTTCGTCCACTTCGTACACTTCGTCCACTTCGTCCACTTTGTCGACTTCGTCAACTTCGTCCACTTCGTCCAGTTCCTCAACTTCGTCCATTTCGTCCACTTCGTCAACTTCCTCCACATTCTCCACTTCCTCCACTTCCTCCACTTCCTCCACTTCGTCACCTTCGTCCACTTCGTCAACTTCGTCCACTTCGTCACTTCGTCCACTTCGTCAACTTCGTCAAATTCCTCCATTTCCTCCACTTCCTCCACTTCCTCCACTTCCTCCACTTAGTAAACTTCATCAACTTCGTCCATGATGGACAAATTTATGATCACCAAAATATGATGTCACAAACTTGTTTCACAATCGGCAAGTATGACCGAATCGTTCAAGTAATAAACTTTGTAAGACCAAGTATCGTTCTCCCAAAGGACTCATGGCCTAGTTTATTTATATGATTTGTTGATTAGCTAAGACTTACAAACGAAATAATTGAGATTTTATATGCAAGAGAAGAAAATAAACATGTATGCATGAGTTTTTGATCAATGGCAAAAGCAAAAGATAAACACTTTCAATGAAATATATGAATGAATATGTTGTTGGGGGTCAATTTCATCTCATCCACTCTCATATATTTTAGGAATTCAACATTCAAATCATCATTGTTAATGCCACTCTCTAAAGTACCATTCTAGATGGCTTCTCCCTAATCACGAGTTCATACAATTCCTAGCATTCCTAATGATCAGTTCATAAGTGCAGGAGCTTAACGACAACCAATATAATATTGGGAGAAATTCCCCGAATCTAGACTTCCCCGTACGTGCCCGTATCGACAAAACCAATAATCATGCATCGAATGAGTTAAACTATGCAAGCATTAAGCAAAGAGGGAAAACCCTAACTAATGATGAAAGAAAGCATAAATCTTAATTAAAAGATGCAAGCATAGATTCCATATATGAGAGCTTCAAGAGATTACATTGATTCCCCAACAAACATACAAGGTTTAGTTCACCATATTCATGGTGAACCTAGATGAATTACAATGAAAGAATGAAAGAATAAACCCAATAAAGGTGAAGAGGTAGCCTGAGCATCCAAGATCCTCCTTCAAAGGGGTGGAAGAGAGAGTGTTTGCCTCGTTTCTGCCAAAGATACCAACCCTAGGACGTCCTAAAGCTTATATACTATTCTAAAATTACAAAAGCCCAAGCCCATAAAAGTGCCGCTCAGCGGTAAATACCGCTCAGCGGTGACTGCGCGTCCCTTTTCTTCCCCTCAGCGGCCAGTTTGCCCCTCAGCGGACCTCCCGTTACCTCTTGAGTGCCACTCAGCGGTAAAATGCCGCTGAGCGGTGCCTTCGGCTTCTCCTTTTGCACTCTTTGATTCCTTTTCTGATTCCATCTCTCTCCTTCTTCACTTCTTTCACTAAATTCACCTTAAAACCTGCACAAAAACACTTAAATCAAGCATAAACCTGTCCAGCTCTCTTATTTATGAAAATATAGATAAACTCCATGATTTCAAGCTAGTTTTTAAGTCTAAAGGTTGCTTTTAGTACCAATATTAAGCATGAAAATAACAGTTTTTCAACTGTTATCAGTCCACTTCGTCACTTCGTCCACTTCGTCAACTTCCTCCACTTTCTCCACTTCCTCCACTTCCTCCACTTCGTCCACTTCGTCAACTTCGTCCACTTCGTCACTTCGTCCACTTCGTCAACTTCGTCAAATTCCTCCATTTCCTCCACTTCCTCCACTTAGTAAACTTCATCAACTTCGTCCACTTCGTCCACTTTGTCAAGTTCCTCAACTTCGTCCACTTGTTCCACTTCGTCAACTTCGTCCACTTCATCAACTTCGTCAAATTCGTCAACTTCGTCCACTTCGTACACTTCGCCATCTTCTTCAACTTCGTCCACATCGTCCCTTCGCCAACTTTGTTCAACTTCGTCAACTTCTTCAACTTATTCGACTTCGTCAACTTCGTCAACATCGTCCACTTCGTAAACTTCGTCCCCTTCGTCAACTTGCTCCACTTCCTCCACTTCCTCCACTTCGTGAACTTCACCAACTTTGTTAACTTCGTCCACTTCGTCAACTTCCTCCACTTCGTCCACTTCGTCAACTTCATCAACTTCGTCAACTTCGTCCACTTTGCCAACCTTCGTCAACTTCGTCCACTTCGTCAAATTCGTCAACTTCCTCCACTTCCTCCCCTTACTCCACTTCCTTCACTTCCTCCATTTCGTCAACTTCGTCCACTTCGTCCAATTCGTCCATTTCATCCACTTCGTCCAATTCGTCCAATTCGTCCACTTCCTCCACTTGGTCAACTTCAACCACTTCGTCCACTTCGTCAACTTCGTCCACTTCGTCAACTTCGTCAACTTCCTCCACTTCCTCCACTTCGTCAACTTCCTCCACTTCGTCAACTTCCTCAACTTCCTCCACCTCCTCCACTTCCTCCACTTCGTCAACTTCATCAACTTCCTCCACTTCGTCCACTTCGTCCACTTTGTCCACTTCATCCACTTCGTCAACTTCGTCCACTTTGTCAACTACCTCCACTTCCTTCACTTCGTCCACTTCCTCCACTTCCTCCACTTTGTCAACTTCATCAACTTCGTCCACTTCGTCAACTTCCTCACCTTCCTCCACTTCCTCCACTTCGTCAACTTCGTCCACTTCGTCAACTTCGTCCACTTCGTCACTTCGTCCACTTCGTCACCTTCCTCACCTTCCTCCACTTCCTCTACTTCCTCCTCTTCGTCAACTTCATCAACTTCGTCAACTTCGTCAAATTCGTCAACTTCGACAACTTCGGCAACTTCCTCAACTTCCTCCACTTCGTCTACTTCGTCCACTTCGTCAACTTCCTCCACTTCCTGAACTTTGTGAACTTCATCAACTTTATCCACTTTGTCCACTTCGTCCACTTCCTCCACTTCGTCCACTTCGTCTACTTCGAAAACTTCGTCCACTTCGTCAACTTCCTCCTCTTCCTCCACTTCGTCAATTCCTCCACTTCCTCCACTTCGTCAACTTCGTGCACTTGGTCCACTTCGTCAACTTCGTCCACTTTGTCAACTTCCTCAAATTCGTCAACTTCGTCAACTTCGTCCACTTCGTCATCTTCTTAAACTTCGTCCCCATCGTCCACGTCGTCCACTTCGACAACTTTCTTGAACTTCGTCCACTTCGCCAACCTTCGTAAACTTCGTCCAATTCGTCACATTGTCCACTTCGTCAACTTCATCAACTTCCTCCAATTCCTCTACTTTGTCAACTTCATCAACTTCGTGCACTTTGTCCACTTCATCAACTTCGTTCACTTCGTCCCATTCGTCAACTTCGTCCACTTCGTCAACTTCTTCAACTTCCTCTACTTCCTCCACTTCGTCAATTCCTCCATTTCCTCCACTTCGTCAACTTCGTCCACTTCGTCCACTTTGTCAACTTCCTCAAATTCGTCAACTTCGTCAACTTGATCCACTTCGTCCACCTTGTCATCTTGTTCAACTTCGTGCACATCGTCTACTTCGCCAACTTTCTTTCACTTCGTCCACTTCGTCAACTTCGTCCAATTCGTCACTTCGGCCACTTCGTCAACTTCGTCCACTTCGTCCACTTCGTCAACTTCGTCAACTTCGTCAACTTCCTCCACTTCCTCCACCTACTCCACTTCCTTCACTTCCTCCACTTCGTCAACTTCACCAACTTCGTCCACTTCGTCCAATTCGTCCACTTCATCATCTTCGTCCACTTCATCCACTTCGTCAACTTCGTCCACTTCGTCCACTTCGTCAACTTCCTCCACTTCGTCCACTTCGTCAACTTCCTCCACTTCGTCAACTTCATCCACTTGGTCCACTTCGTCAATTCGTCTTCTTCGTCCACTTCGTCATCTTCTTCAACTTCGTCCACTTCGTCAACTTCTTCGACTTCGTCGACTTCCTCAACTTTGTCCACTTCGTCCACTTCGCCAACCTTCTTCCACTTCGTCCACTTCGTCACTTCGTCCACTTCGTCAACTTCGTCAACTTCCTCCACTTCCTCTACTTCGTCAACTTCGTCAACTCCCTCCGCTTCCTCAACTTCGTCCACTTTGTCCACTTCGTCCACTTCGTCAATTTTGTCAACTTCGTTCACTTCGTTAACTTTGTCCACTTCGTCAACTTCGTCGTACACTTCGTCAACTTCGTCCACTTCCTCCACTTCGTCCACTTCGTCAACTTCGTCCATTTCGTCAACTTCCTTCACTTCCTCCACTTCCTCCACTTCATCAACTTCATCAACTTCGTCCAATTCGTCCACTTCGTCCGCTTCGTCCACTTCGTCCACTTCGTCCCCTTCGTCCACTTCGTCCACTTCGTCAACTTCGTCCACTTCGTCCACTTCGTCAACTTCCTCCACGTTCTCCACTTGCTCCACTTCGTCCACTTCGTCACTTCGTCCACTTCGTCAACTTCGTCAACTTCCTCCACTTCCTCCACTTAGTCAACTTCATCAACTTCGTCCACTTCGTCAACTTCGTCCACTTCGTCAACTTCGTCCACTTCGTCCACTTCGTCCACTTCGTCCACTTCGTCCACTTCGTCAACTTTCTCCACTTCGTCAACTTCCTCCACTTCGTCAATTTCGTCCACTTCGTCAAGTTCATCAAATTCATGAACTTCGTCAACTTCGTCCACTTCCTCATCTTCGCCAACTTCGTCCACTTCGTCCAATTCGCCAAACTTCGTGAAGTTCGTCAACTTCCTCCACTTCGTCCACTTCGTCCACTTCGTCCACTTCGTCCACTTCGTCAACTTCGTCAACTTCCTCCACTTCCTCTACTTCGTAAACTTCATCAACTTCCTCCACTTCGTCCCGTTTGTCAACTTCGTCCACTTCATCAACTTCGTCCACTTCATCAACTTCGTCAACTTCCTCCAGTTCCTTCACGTCATCCACTTCCTCCACTTCGTCAACTTCATCAACTTCGTCCACCTCGTCAACTTCATCCACTTCGACAACTTCCTCACCTTCCTCCACTTCCTCCACTTCCTCCACTTCGTCAACTTCGTCCACTTTGTCAACTTCGTCCACTTCGTCACTTCGTCCACTTCGTCAACTTCCTCCACTTCCTCCACTTCCACCACTTCGACAACTTCGTCCACTTCGTCACTTCGTCCACTTCGTCAACTTCGTCCACTTCGTAAACTTCGTCCACTTTGTCAACTTCGTCAACTTCGTCCACTTCGTCCACTTCCTCCACTTCGTCCACTTCGTCAACTTCCTCCACTTCGTCAACTTCCTCCACTTGGTCCACTTCGTCAACTTCGTCAACTTCGTCAAATTTGTCAACTTCGTCCACTTCATCCACTACGTCATATTCTTCAACTTCGTCCACATCGTGCACTTCGTCCACTTCGCCAACTTTCTTCAAATTCGTCAACTTCTTCAACTTCGTCAACTTCGTCCACTTCGTCAACTTCGTCCACTTCCTCCACTTTGTCAACTTCATCAACTTCGTCCACTTCTCCACTTCATCAACTCCGTCCATTTCCTCCACTTCCTGCACTTCGTCCACTTCGTCAACTCCGTCTAATTCGTCCACTTCGTCCATTTCGTCCACTTCGCCAACTACGTGAACTTCGTCAAGTTCGTCCACTTCGTCATCTTCGTCAACTTCGTCAACTTCGTCAACCTTCATCAACTTCGTCCACTTCGTCAAATTCATCAACTTCGTCTACTTCGTCAACTTCCTCCACTTCCTGCACTTACTCCACTTCCTTCACTTCCTCTACTTCGTCAACTTTGTCCACTTCGTCCACTTGATCCACCTCGTCCACTTCGTCAACTTTGTCCATTTCCTCCACTTCGTCAACTTCAACCACTTCGTCCACTTCGTCAACTTCGTCCACTTCGTCAACTTCGTCCACTTCCTCCACTTCGTCCACTTCGTCAACTTCCTCCACTTCGTCCACTTCGTCAACTTCCTCAACTTCCTCCACTTCCTCAACTTCCTCCACTTCCTCCACTTCGTCAACTTCATCAACTTCCTCCACTTCGTCCACTTCGTCAACTTTGTCCACTTCGTCAACTTCGTCCACTTTATCAACTACCTCCACTTCCTTCACTTCGTCCACTTCCTCCACTTCGTCAACTTCATCAACTTCGTCCACTTCGTCAACTTCCTCACCTTCCTCCACTTCCTCCACTTCCTCCACTTCGTCAACTTCGTCCACTTCGTCAACTTCGTCCACTTCGTCCACTTCGTCACTTCATCCACTTCGTCAACTTCCTCACCTTCCTCCACTTCCTCCACTTCGTCAACTTCGTCCACTTCGTCCACTTCGTCCACTTCGTCACTTTGTCCACTTCGTCAACTTCCTCACCTTCCTCCACTTCCTCCACTTCCTCCTCTTCGTCAACTTCATCAACTTCGTCAAATTCGTCAACTTCGACAACTTCAGCAACTTCCTCAACTTCCTCCACTTCGTCAACTTCGTCCACTTCGTCAACTTCCTCCACTTCCTGCACTTCGTCAACTTTATCAACTTCATCCACTTTGTCCACTTCGTCCACTTCCTCCACTTCGTCCACTTCGTTTACTTCGTAAACTTTGTCCACTATGTCAACTTCCTCCTCTTCCTGCACTTCGTCAATTCCTCCACTTCGTCCACTTCGTCAACTTCGTCCACTTCGTCCACTTCGTCAACTTCGTCCACTTTGTCAACTTCCTCAAATTCGTCAACTTCGTCAACCTCGTCCACTTCGTCATCTTCTTCAACTTCGTCCCCATCGTCCACGTCGTCCACTTCGACAACTTTCTTCAACTTCGTCGACTTCACCAACCTTCGTAAACTTCGTGCAATTCGTCACTTCGTCCACTTCGTCAACTTCATCAACTTCCTCCACTTCCTCATCTTCCTCCACTTCCTCCACTTTGTCAACTTCATCAACTTCGTCCACCTTGTCCACTTCATCAACTTCGTTCACTTCGTCCCGTTCGTCAACTTCGTCCACTTCGTCAACTTCCTCCACTTCCTCCACTTTGTCAACTTCATCAACTTCGTCCACCTTGTCCACTTCATCAACTTCGTTCACTTCGTCCCATTCGTCAACTTCGTCCACTTCGTCAACTTCGTGAACTTCCTCCACTTCCTCCACTTCCTCCACTTCGTCAACTTCGTGCACTTGGTCCACTTCGTCAACTTCGTCCACTTTGTCAACTTCCTCAAATTCGTCAACTTCGTCAACTTGATCCACTTCGTCCACCTCGTCATCTTGTTCAATTTCGTCCACATCGTCCACTTCGCCAACTTTCTTTCCCTTCGTCCACTTCGTCAATTTCATCAACTTCGTCCACTTCCTCCACTTCCTCCACCTACTCCACTTCCTTCACTTCCTCCACTTCGTCAACTTCACCAACTTCGTCCACTTCGTCCAATTCGTCCACTTCATCATCTTCGTCCACTTCATCCACTTCAACCATTTCGTCCACTTCGTCAACTTCGTCCACATCTTCAACTTGGTCAACTTCCTACACTTCGTCCACTTCGTCCACTTCGTCAACTTCGTCCACTTCGTCAACTTCGTCCACTTCGTCTACTTCGTCGACTTCGTCAATCCGTCCACTTTGTCATCTTCTTCAACTTCGTCCACTTCGTCCACTTCTTCAACTTCGTCGACTTCGTCAACTTCGTCCACTTCGTCCACTTCGCCAACCTTCTTCAACTTCATCCACTTCGTCACTTCGTCAACTTCGTCCACTTCGTCAACTTCGTCAACTTCCTCCACTTCCTCTACTTCGTCAACTTCGTCAACTCCCTCCGCTTCCTCAACTTTGTCCACTTCGTCCACTTCGTAACCTTTGTCAACTTCGTTCACTTCGTCAACTTTGTCCACTTCGTCAGCTTCGTCGTCCACTTCGTCAACTTCGTCAACTTCGTCCACTTCCTCCACTTCGTCCACTTCGTCGACTTCGTCCACTTCGTCAACTTCGTCAACTTCCTCCACTTCCTCCACTTCCTCCTCTTCATCAACTTCATCAACTTCGTCCACTTCGTCCACTTCGTCCACTTTGTCAACTTCGTCCACTTCGTCCACTTCGTCAACTTCGTCAACTTTCTCCACTTTCTCCACTTCCTCCACTTCGTCACTTCGTCCACTTCGTGAACTTCGTCCACTTCGTCAACTTCCTCCACTTCGTCAACTTCGTCCACTTCGTCAAGTTCATCAAATTCATGAACTTTGTCAACTTCGTCATCTTCGCCAACTTCGTCCACTTCGTCTAGTTCGCCAAACTTCGTGAACTTCGTCAACTTCCTCCACTTCGTCAACTTCTTCAACTTCGTCAACTTCCTCCACTTCCTTCACTTCGTCAACTTCATCAACTTCCTCCACTTCCTCCAGTTCGTCAACTTCGTCCACTTCGATCACTTCGTCAACTTCGTCAACTTCCTCCACTTCCTTCACGTCATCCACTTCCTCTACTTCGTCAGCTTCATCAACTTCGTCCACCTCGTCAACTTCGTCCACTTTGTCAACTTCGTCAACTTCCTCACCTTCCTCCACTTTCTCCACTTCCTCCACTTCGTCAACTTCGTCCACTTCGTCAACTTCGTCCACTTAGACCACTTCGTCAACTTCGTCAACTTCCTCCACTTCCTTCACGTCATCCACTTCCTCTACTTCGTCAGCGTCATCAACTTCGTCCATCTCGTCAACTTCGTCCACTTTGTCAACTTCGTCAACTTCCTCACCTTCCTCCACTTCCTCCACTTCCTCCACTTCGTCAACTTCGTCCACTTCGTCCACTTCGTCCACTTCGTCACTTCGTCCACTTTGTCAACTTCGTCCACTTCCACCACTTCGTCAACTTCGTCCACTTCGTCCACTTCGTCCACTTCGTCCACTTCGTCAACTTCGTCCACTTCGTCAAATTCATCAACTTCGTCAACTTCCTCCACTTCCTCCACTTCCTCCACTTCCTTTACTTCCTCCACTTCGTCAGCTTCGTCCACTTCGTCCACTTCATCCACTTCGTCCACTTCGTCCAATTCGTCCACTTCATCATCTTCGTCCACTTCATCCACCTCAACCATTTCGTCCACTTCGTCAACTTCGTCCACATCGTCAACTTGGTCAACTTCCTACACTTCGTCCACTTCGTCCACATCGTCAACTTCGTCCACTTCGTCAACTTCGTCCACTTCGTCTACTTCGTCGACTTCGTCAATCCGTCCACTTTGTCATCTTCTTCAACTTCGTCCACTTCGTCCACTTCTTCAACTTCGTCGACTTCGTCAACTTCGTCCACTTCGTCCACTTCGTCCACTTCGCCAACCTTCTTCAACTTCGTCCACTTCGTCACTTCGTCAACTTTGTCAACTTCCTCCACTTCCTCTACTTCGTCAACTTCGTCAACTCCCTCCGCTTCCTCAACTTTGTCCACTTTGTCCACTTCGTCCACTTCGTAACCTTTGTCAACTTCGTTCACTTCGTCAACTTTGTCCACTTCGTCAGCTTCGTCGTCCACTTCGTCAACTTCGTCAACTTCGTCCACTTCCTCCACTTCGTCCACTTCGTCGACTTCGTCCACTTCGTCAACTTCGTCAACTTCCTCCACTTCCTCCTCTTCATCAACTTCATCAACTTCGTCCACTTCGTCCACTTCGTCCACTTCGTCAACTTCCTCCACTTTCTCCACTTCCTCCACTTCGTCCACTTCGTCACTTCGTCCACTTCGTCCACTTCGTCCACTTCGTGAACTTCGTCCACTTCGTCAACTTCCTCCACTTCGTCAACTTCGTCCACTTCGTCAAGTTCATCAAATTCATGAACTTTGTCAACTTCGTCCACTTCGTCATCTTCGCCAACTTCGTCCACTTCGTCTAGTTCGCCAAACTTCGTGAACTTCGTCAACTTCCTCTACTTCGTCAACTTCTTCAACTTCGTCAACTTCCTTCACTTCCTCCACTTCGTCAACTTCATCAACTTCCTCCACTTCCTCCAGTTCGTCAACTTCGTCCACTTCGACCACTTCGTCAACTTCGTCAACTTCCTCCACTTCCTTCACGTCATCCACTTCCTCTACTTCGTCAGCTTCATCAACTTCGTCCACCTCGTCAACTTCGTCCACTTTGTCAACTTCGTCAACTTCCTCACCTTCCTCCACTTTCTCCACTTCCTCCACTTCGTCAACTTCGTCCACTTCGTCAACTTCGTCCACTTCGACCACTTCGTCAACTTCGTCAACTTCCTCCACTTCCTTCACGTCATCCACTTCCTCTACTTCGTCAGCGTCATCAACTTCGTCCATCTCGTCAACTTCGTCCACTTTGTCAACTTCGTCAACTTCCTCACCTTCCTCCACTTCCTCCACTTCCTCCACTTCGTCAACTTCGTCCACTTCGTCAACTTCGTCCACTTCGTCACTTCGTCCACTTTGTCAACTTCGTCCACTTCCACCACTTCGTCAACTTCGTCCACTTCGTCAACTTCGTCCACTTCGTCCACTTCATCCACTTCGTCAAATTCATCAACTTCGTCAACTTCGTCAACTTCCTCCACTTCCTCCACTTACTCCACTTCCTTTACTTCCTCCACTTCGTCAGCTTCGTCCACTTCGTCCACTTCATCCACTTCGTCCACTTCGTCCAATTCGTCCACTTCGTCAACTTCGTCCATTTCCTCCACTTCGTCAACTTCAACCACTTCGTCCACTTCGTCAACTTCGTCCACTTCGTCAACTTTGACCACTTCGTCAACTTCGTCAACTTCCTCCACTGCCTCCAGTTCGTCCACTTCGTACACTTCCTCCACTTCGTCCACTTCGTCAACTTCCTCAACTTCCTCAACTTCCTCCACTTCCTCCACTTCCTACACTTCGTCAACTTCTTCAACTTCTTCCACTTCGTCCACTTCGTCAACTTTGTCCACTTCGTCCACTTCGTCAACTTCGTCCACTTTGTTGTGATAACAGTTGAAAAACTGTTATTTTCATGCTTAATATTGGTACTAAAAGCAACCTTTAGACTTAAAAACTAGCTTGAAATCATGGAGTTTATCTATATTTTCATAAATAAGAGAGCTGGACAGGTTTATGCTTGATTTAAGTGTTTTTGTGCAGGTTTTAAGGTGAATTTAGTGAAAAGAGTGAAGAAGGAGAGAAGTGACATTAGAAAAGACAAGAAAGAGTGCAAAAAGAGAAGACAAAGGCACCGCTCAGCGGCATTTTACCGCTGAGCGGCACTCAAGAGGTGACGTTGGAACCGCTGAGGGGCAAACTGGCCGCTGAGGGGAAGAAAAGGACGCACAGTCATCGCTGAGCGGTATTTACCGCTGAGCGGCACTTTTTGGGCTTGGGCTTTTGTAATCTTTTGTAACTCTAGAATAGTATTTAAGGGCTTTCACGTCCCTAGGATTAGTATCTTTGGCAGAAACGAGGCAAACACTCTCTCTTCCACCCCTTTGAAGGAGGATCTTGGATGCTCAGGCTACCTCTTCACCTTTATTGGGTTTATTCTTTCATTCTTTCATTGTTTTTCATCTAGGTTCACCATGAATATGGTGAACTAAACCTTGTATGTTTGTTCGGTAATCAATGTAATCTCTTGAAGCTCTCATATATGGAATCTGTTGAGTACATCTTTTAAGTAAGACATATGCTTTCTTTCATCATTAGTTAGGGCTTTTCCTCTTTGCTCAATGCTTGCATAGTTTAACTCATTCCATGCATGATTATTGGTTTTGTCGATACGGACAGGTACGGGGAAGTCTAGATCCGGGGAATTTCTCCCAATATTATACTGACAATATTCTATTGGTTGCCTTTAAGCTCCTGCACTCATGAACTAATCATTAGGAATGCTAGGAATTGTATGAACTCGTGATTAGGGAGAAGCCATCTAGAATGGTACATTAGAGAGTGGCATTAACAATGATGATTTGAATGTTGAATTCCCAAAATATATGAGAGTGGATGAGATGAAATTGACCCCCAACAACATATTCATTCATATAATTCATTGAAAGTGTTTATCTTTTGTCTTTGCCATTGATCAAACTTCATGCATATTAAAATCTAAATATTTCGTTTGTAAGTCCTAGCTAATCAACAAATCACATAACTAAACTAGGCCGTGAGTCCTTTGGGAAGAACGATACTTGGTCTTACCAAGTTTATTACTTGAACGATTCGGTCATACTTGCCGATTGTGAAACAAGTTTGTGACATCATATTTTGGTGATCATAAATTTGTCCATCAAGTTTTTGGCGCCGTTGCCAGGGACTCGTGGTTTAACTGGTTAATTTGTGTGATTATTGATTATCTTTGACTTTAATTTTGAATTTCTGTTTTTATTTTTTTCTGTTTTTTATTTTATTTTATCTTTTTATCTTTTTAGATTAGGTTAGATTTTATTTTTTTTATCTTTTTAGGTTAGATTAGATTCTGTTTTTATCTTTTTAGATTAGGTTAGATTAGATTTGATTTTATTTTGTTAGGTTAGATTTTATTAGATTTTATTTTATCTTTATCTTTTAGATTAGGTTAGATTTTATTTTATCTTTTTAGAATAGATTTTATTTTATTTTATTTTCTATCTTCTACATCTTTTATCTTCTTATCTTCTAAATCTTTTATCTTTTTATCTGTGAATATATATCTTCTTTTATATCTTTTTGTGCTAACAAATATTCTCTAGGGTTTTGTTTTCTTGTGCATGCATGAAGCAATTCGAACTAGGAAGTAAGAAAACAACAGAACCACTTCTTGAAGGTCTAGAAGAGAGTAGAAGGAGGAGAAGAATCAGAACGTCTAGAGAACTTTTCCCTTCCCCAGAAACTCTCTTGCAATCATCACCACAAGGTTCTGTTCATAGCACAGGAAGTATGGAGGGCAATAATGTTAGAAGAACTCTTGCAGATTACACTAATCTTGCTGGACCTCAGCACTTCAATAGCATAGCTAGACCTAGAGTCAATGCAGCCAACATGGAGGTCAAACCAGCACTGATTCAACTGGTAAAGAGTAATCAATTTAATGGGTTATCTCACGAAAGCCCATATGAGCACCTGACTACCTTTAATGAGATTTGCAATACAGTCAAAATTAATGGGGTGCCAGACGAAGCAATCAAACTTAGCTTGTTTCCTTTCTCATTGGGAGGCAATGCTAAGCTTTGGTTGAACTCTTTTCCAGAAGAAAGTTTCACAGAGTGGGAAGCAGTGGTTACAAAATTCTTAAACAAATACTTCCCACAATCTAAGGTGATTAAAGGCAAGCAAGAGATTTCTTCATTCAAGCAGGGCATGGAAGAATCACTGGGACATGCATGGGACAGGTATAAAAGCTTGTTACGTAAAACTCCCATGCATGGTTTCAAAGAAGAAGAAGTAGTCCTAACTTTCCTTGGAGGGCTTGGTTCATACACTAAGATGATGCTGAATGCCTCAGCAGGAGGCAATATCAAATGGAAGACTCCAGAGGAAGCAACTGAAATTATTGAAAATATGGCTACTAGTGACAACGAACTTAATATTGACACAGGAGATCTTAATCAGAAGGAGTTGTCAAAATTAAATGAGGCTCTGCTTGTCCAAAATAGAACTCTCTCTCAACAGCTTGAGGAAGTAACCATGAAACTTTCTCAAATACCACAGGAGATACAACAGGTCTCAATGGTTCAAGAGCAACAAAAATGGTAGATGCAATTTACTCTAGTTGAGAAAACAACAAAGCTTGAAGAGACTTTCCAGAGATTCTTGAAGACAAATGCGTCCTATTGTCATAATGTGGATGCTGCATTTAAAAAAATGGAGGGTCATGTTGAGAGAATAGTTGACGAGATTAAACATGATAATCTTGGAAAAGAATGTAAAACTGTTGTGACTAGAAGTGGTATAGTGTTAGAGGAGAGACAAAAAGAGAGAGGAGAGAAAAAAATTGAGAGTGAGAGTGAAAAAGAATCATGTGAGTGGAAAAAAATAGTTGAGAGAGAAAAAGAGAAAAAAGAAGAAGAAGAGAGGAGAGAAAAAAAAAGAGAGAGAAGAGAGACAGAAAGAAAAAGAGTATGAAAAGCCACTTCCTTATCCAAAGGGTTATTCAAGGAAGGAGAAAGAAAAGCAGTTGGAAAGATTCATGGAACTGTTTAAGAAGCTGGAGATTACTGTACCATTTTCTGAAGCATTGCAACAGATGCCAGCATATGCAAAATTCTTGAAGGAACTTCTCACAAAGAAACACAAGTACATTGAGAAGGAAACTATCAATATACAGGGCAATTGCAGTGCAATCATATAGAAACTACCTCCTAAACTTAAAGACCCAGGAAGCTTCACTATTCCATGCACCATAGGAGATGTGAAAGTTGGAAGAGCATTGATTGATTTGGGATCTAGCATTAATCTAATGCCGCTAGCCATGTGCAGAACAATTCAGGGGCTGGAAATTAAACCAACCAGAATGGCTCTTCAATTGGCAGACAGGTCTCTTAAATATCCATATGGAGTGGTTGAAGATGTTCTAGTGAAGGTCGACAAATTTGTATTCCCAGTGGATTTTATTGTGATGGAGATGGAAGGAACTAGTGATGTTCCTCTTATTCTGGGGAGACCTTTTATGAAGACTGCTAGAGTGCTGATTGATGTAGAGAATGGTAAGCTTAAACTGAGAGTTGATGATGAAGAGGTCACCTTTGATGTATCCAAGGCCATGACATATCCAAATGATGACAAAGCATGTTTTCAATTTGATGAACTTGATGAAGTTTGTATGGTTCAGGAGAGAATGGTGCGAAATATTTCTCCATTGGAAAAAACTCTCATTGATGCATGTGAAGATTTGGATGAAGAAGAAGAGAAATTGATTGATGAATGTCTGATGGACTTGGAAACATTGAAAAAGAGTCCAGAGGAAGATCCAATATTTGAAACAATTGATAAGGAAGAAACAATCAAAGCACAGTCGCCAGAATTAAAAAGATTGCCACCACATCTGAAATATGTGTTTTTAGAAGAGGGTGAAACAAAGCCAGTCATCATCAATAAATCTTTATCTTTACAAGAAGAAGAGCAGTTGATAGAAATTCTGAAAGCCAACAAAGAAGCAATTGGGTGGTCAATATCAGATCTCAAAGGTATAAGCCCAACTTATTGCATGCACAAGATTTTTATGGAAGAGGACTATAAACCAAGTGCTCAACCGCAGAGAAGGTTAAATCCTGTCATGAAGGAGGTGGTCAGAAAAGAAGTGTTGAAACTGCTAGAAGCTGGTATCATCTATCCAATCTCTGACAGTGAATGGGTGAGTCCAGTACAGGTGGTTCCAAAGAAAGGTGGGATGACAGTAATTTATAATGATAAGAATGAGCTTATTCCTACTCGGACAGTTACTGGCTGGCGTATGTGCATTGATTACAGGAAGCTGAATAAAGCTACTAGGAAAGATCATTTTCCTCTTCCCTTCATGGATCAGATGCTAGAAAGGTTATCAGAGCAGGCTTTCTATTGTTTTCTAGATGGATATTCTGGATATAATCAAATTGTGGTAGATCCAAAAGACCAGGAGAAGACGGCTTTTACTTGTCCTTTTGGTATCTTTGCATATAGAAAGATGCCTTTTGGATTATGTAATGCTCCAGCTACGTTTCAGAGGTGTATGCAGGCAATCTTTTCTGATCTTTTAGAAAAATGCATTGAAGTATTCATGGATGACTTCTCAGTTTTTGGAAATTCTTTCCAAAGATGTTTAGCTAATTTGAACACTGTCCTCAAAAGATGTGTTCAGACAAATATGGTTTTGAATTGGGAGAAATGTCATTTCATGGTAACTGAAGGGATTGTACTGGGGCATAAAATTTCTGCTAAAGGAATTGAGGTGGATAAAGCCAAAGTAGAAGTCATTGAGAAACTGCCTCCACCAACAAATGTAAGGGGGATTAGGAGTTTTCTTGGTCATGCTGGGTTCTATAGAAGATTCATCAAAGATTTCTCAAAAATTGCTAAACCATTGAGTAATCTTTTGATGAAGGATGCTCCTTTTGTGATGAATGAAGACTGTTTGAAAGCTTTTGATACATTGAAGCAGAAGCTAGTGTCAGCTCCAGTAATTGTAGCACCAGATTGGAATCAAAATTTTGAATTGATGTGTGATGCAAGTGATTATGCAATAGGAGTTGTCCTTGGCCAAAGGAAAGAACAAAAGTTTCATCCAATTTATTATGCTAGCAAGGTGCTGAATGATGCTCAATTGAATTATGCTACCACAGAGAAAGAGTTTCTTGCCATTGTATATGCTCTAGAGAAATTTAGACCTTATCTTATTGGGTCTAAGGTGATTGTCTACACAGATCATGCAGCTATCAAATATTTGTTGACAAAACCAGATTCTAAGCCACGTTTGATTAGATGGGTATTACTGTTGCAAGAATTTGATGTAGAAATCCGTGATAAGAAAGGAAGTGAGAACTTAATTGCTGATCATTTGTAACGGTTAGTCAACAATGAGGTCACTAGCAGGGAGTCTGAAATCTGGGAATCTTTTTCAGATGAATCACTTATGTATATTCAGCAGAGGCCCTGGTTTGCTGATATGGCAAATTTCAAAGCTGCAAGAGTCATGCCGTAAGACTTAACTTGGCAACAGAGAAAGAAATTTCTGCATGATGCCAAGCAGTTTGTGTGGGACGATCCATATTTGTTCAAAATTGGAGCAGATAATCTTCTCAGGAGATGTGTTACAAATGAAGAAGCAGAAGGAATTCTCTGGCATTGTCATGATTCACCTTATGGAGGACATTTTAATGGGGAAAGAACAGCAGCAAAAGTCCTTCAATCAGGGTTTTATTGGCCAACTTTATTTAAAGATGCCCATAATCATGCTAGGAATTGTGATAAATGTCAAAGAGCAGGGACAATCACTAAACGTCATGAGATGCTTTTACAAGGTATTTTAGAGGTTGAGGTTTTTGATTGTTGGGGTATTGACTTTGTTGGACCCTTCCCTCCATCTTTCAACAATGAATATATTCTGGTAGCAGTGGATTATGTGAGTAAATGGGTGGAAGCTTTAGCTTGTCCTAAAAATAATGCCAGCACGGTAATTAAATTCCTGAAAAGGCAGATATTCTCACGTTTTGGCACTCCAAGAGTGTTGATTAGTGATGGAGGATCTCATTTTTGCAATTATCAGCTAGAGAAAGTACTCAAACACTATGGAGTGAAGCATAAGGTAGCTGCACCTTATCATCCACAAACTAATGGACAAGCTGAGGTATCTAACAGGGAGATAAAAAGAATCCTGGAAAAAACTGTGACTTCATCAAGAAAGGATTGGTCTCTCAAATTGGATGATGCTCTTTGGGCTTATAGAACAGCAATGAAGACGTCCATGGGATTATCACCATTTCAATTAGTCTATGGGAAAGCATGCCATTTGCCAGTCGAATTGGAGCATAGAGCATTATGGGCTTTGAAATTCTTGAATTTTGATCCTTATGACACTCAATGTACACGCAGACGGCAGATTTTGGAGCTTGAAGAAATGCGCTTACATGCATATGATTCATCCAAGGCGTACAAAGACAAAATGAAATTTTATCATGACAGGAAGTTGGTGAATAGAGTTTTCAATCCAGGACAACAGGTATTATTGTTCAATTCAAGATTGAAGATATTTCCTGGGAAGCTGAAGTCAAAATGGACAGGACCATTTGTGATAAAAGAAGTGCATCCGCATGGGGCAATTGAAATATTTAATCCATCTGATGATCCACAGAGAAGTTGGGTGGTAAATGGTCAACGTCTCAAGCCTTATCTAGGGGGAGAGGTGCAACAATGTTCTACAATGATGTTGTTGGTTGATCCTTGAAAAGTTTGGGTCAGGCTCGGGACGTTAAACAAGCGCTTACTGGGAGGCAACCCAGTGTTTTGTAAGTAATTTTTCTTTTTAAATTTTTGTTTTTAGATTAGGGTTTGATGTACTCTATTGAACACCTGGTTTTTTATAATGGTTTGCTATTAACTGTGATTGTTTGATAAGTAATGCTTGATGATGCTTATTGACTGATTGATGTTGAGATGATGTGCACATTAAAATGCTTATACAGGTGATTCACAAGCTTTGTGAACAAATGCATGATATCATGATTGTGATTGTGAAATTAAGCAGGATGTGTATGTCAAATGTGAATGAGCTTATATGTGAGGTTTTGACCTCCAGAGTTGTTATTGTTGAATGCTATTACTTTGAAACAATGAATGATTTTGCGCAGGTTTTCTATGATTGAATCAATTGCTTGTTTTGCATCATGTGATCAAGGTCGTGTGTTGAAACCCTTTTTATTGGCCAAATTCATAAAGTTAGCCTACTAAAAGAGAACACTTTGTGTTCTATCCTTTGAACCCTTAGCCTTGAACATACACTGAAAACCCTTGATTGAAAATCTTTACCTTGAGTTAAGTAGAATATCTTGTGTGGTATTGACAAATGTTCAAGTTTGGGGTTGACATGAAAAAGGAAAAGCATTGAGCTAAGAGCTAAAAAGTAAGAATATGCAAAGAAAAAGAAAAGAAAAGAAAAAGAAGCAAAGCTCAATGCAAATGCAAAGGCAAAAGAAAGTTAGGAATGAATAAGATGATTGTGTTGTTATGATACTCTTAACTCAAGGATTTTGTGATCCAGAAAAACCAATTTTCTTGTTAGCCCAGCCACATTATAAGCCATTGAAAAGTCCTTGTGATGATGCATGCTTGTGAATGTTTTTGATTGTGGTTAAAATGAAAGGCAAAGTTAATTCATGTGACATTGTGATAGTGGAGTGAATGAGTGAAACACTTTACCTCTTATACACTTGTGTGTTGAGTGAAACACTTTACCTAGTGAGGAAATATTCCATAAGCACATGAACATCCATGCTTAATTGATTGATCATTCATGAGAAATAGCATTTGTTGGAACTTAAATGACTTTGTGAACACTAAAGCATGTGCACATCCTGAATGAACTCTTGGTCATAAGTTTGAGTGAAGTTATTACTTATCTTGAAAAAGAGAATTTTTGAATGAGTGAACCATCATATGAATTGGTTGGAGATTGAGTTACATCTTGTTTGCTTGAGGACAAGCAAAGTTCTAAGTTTGGGGTTGTGATAACAGTTGAAAAACTGTTATTTTCATGCTTAATATTGATACTAAAAGCAACCTTTAGACTTAAAAACTAGCTTGAAATCATGCAGTTTATCTATATTTTCATAAATAAGAGAGCTGGACAGGTTTATGCTTGATTTAAGTGTTTTTGTGCAGGTTTTAAGGTGAATTTAGTGAAAAGAGTGAAGAAGGAGAGAAGTGACATTAGAAAAGACAAGAAAGAGTGCAAAAAGAGAAGTCAAAGGCACCGCTCAGCGGCATTTTACCGCTGAGCGGCACTCAAGAGGTGACGTTGGAACCGCTGAGGGGCAAACTGGCCGCTGAGGGGAAGAAAAGGACGCGCAGTCACCGCTGAGCGGTATTTACCGCTGAGCGGCACTTTTTGGGCTTGGGCTTTTGTAATCTTTTGTAACTCTAGAATAGTATTTAAGGGCTTTCACGTCCCTAGGATTAGTATCTTTGGCTGAAACGAGGCAAACACTCTCTCTTCCACCCCTTTGAAGGAGGATCTTGGATGCTCAGGCTACCTCTTCACCTTTATTGGGTTTATTCTTTCATTCTTTCATTGTTCTTCATCTAGGTTCACCATGAATATGGTGAACTAAACCTTGTATGTTTGTTGGGGAATCAATGTAATCTCTTGAAGCTCTCATATATGGAATCTGTTGAGTACATCTTTTAAGTAAGACATATGCTTTCTTTCATCATTACTTAGGGTTTTTCCTCTTTGCTCAATGCTTGCATAGTTTAACTCATTCCATGCATGATTATTGGTTTTGTCGATACGGACACGTACGGGGAAGTCTAGATCCGGGGAATTTCTCCCAATATTATACTGACAATATTCTATTGGTTGCCTTTAAGCTCCTGCACTCATGAACTAATCATTAGGAATGCTAGGAATTGTATGAACTCGTGATTAGGGAGAAGCCATCTAGAATGGTACATTAGAGAGTGGCATTAACAATGATGATTTGAATGTTGAATTCCTAAAATATATGAGAGTGGATGAGATGAAATTGACCCCCAACAACATATTCATTCATATAATTCATTGAAAGTGTTTATCTTTTGTCTTTGCCATTGATCAAACTTCATGCATACATGTTTATTTTCTGTCTTGCATATTAAAATCTAAATATTTCGTTTGTAAGTCCTAGCTAATCAACAAATCACATAACTAAACTAGGCCGTGAGTCCTTTGGGAAGAACGATACTTGGTCTTACCAAGTTTATTACTTGAACGATTCGGTCATACTTGCCGATTTAGTATCAATATTAAGCATGAAAATAACAGTTTTTCAACTGTTATCAGTCCACTTCGTCACTTCGTCCACTTCGCCAACTTCGTCCACTTCGTCCACTTCGTCAACTTCCTCCACTTCCTCCACTTCGTCAACTTCGTCAACTCCCTCCGCTTCCTCCACTTCGTCCACTTTGTCCACTTCGTCAACTTTGTCAACGTTGTTCACTTCGTCAACTTTGTCCACTTCGTCAACTTCGTCCACTTCCTCCACTTCGTCCACTTCGTCAACTTCGTCCACTTCGTCCACTTCGTCAACTTCCTCCACTTCCTCCACTTCCTCCACTTCCTCCACTTCGTCAACTTCATCAACTTCGTCCACTTCGTCCACTTCGTCAACTTTGTCCACTTCGTCCACTTCGTCCACTTCGTCAACTTCGTCCACTTCGTCAACTTCGTCCACTTCGTCCACTTCGTCAACTTCGTCAACTTCCTCCACTTTCTCCACTTCCTCCACTTCGTCCACTTCGTCACTTCGTCCACTTCGTCAACTTCCTCCACTTCCTCCACTTAGTCAACTTCATCAACTTCGTCCACTTCGTCAACTTCCTCCACTTCGTCCACTTTGTCCACTTCGTCCACTTCGTCCACTTCGTCAACTTCCTCCACTTCGTCAACTTCGTCCACTTCGTCAACTTCGTCAAATTCGTGAACTTCGTCAACTTCGTCCACTTCGTCATCTTCGCCAATTTCGTCCACTCCACTTTCTCCACTTCCTCCACTTCCTCCACTTCGTCCACTTCGTCAACTTCGTCAACTTCCTCCACTTCCTCCACTTCGTCAACTTCATCAACTTCGTCCACTTCATCCACTTCGTCAACTTCGTCCACTTCGTCCACTTCGTCCACTTCGTCAACTTCCTCCACTTCGTCCACTTCGTCAACTTCCTCCACTTCGTCCACTTCGTCCACTTCGTCCACTTCGTCACTTTCAACTTCCACTTCGTCAACTTCGTCCACTTCGTCAACTTCGTCAAATTCGTGAACTTCGTCAACTTCGTGCACTTCGTCATCTTCGCCAACTTCGTCCAGTTCGCCAAACTTTGTGAACTTCGTCAACTTCGTCCACTTCGTCAACTTCGTATACTTCGTCAACTTCATCAACTTCGTCAACTTCCTCCACTTCCTCCACTTCGTCAACTTCATCAACTTCCTCCACTTCGTCCAAGTCGTCAACTTCGTCCACTTCGTCCACTTCATCAACTTCGTCAATTTCCTCCACTTCCTTCACGTCATCCACTTCCTCCAATTCGTCAACTTCATCAACTTCGTCCACTTCGTCACTTCGTCCACTTCGTCAACTTCCACCACTTCCTCCACTTCCACCAGTTCGTCAACTTCATCAACTTCGTGAACTTCGTCAAATTCGTCAACTTCGGCAATTATATGAATGAATGAATATGTTATTGGGGGTCAATTTCATCTCATCCACTCTCATATATTTTAGGAATTCAACATTCAAATCATCATTGTTAATGCCACTCTCTAAAGTACCATTCTAGATGGCTTCTCCCTAATCACGAGTTCATACAATTCCTAGCATTCCTAATGATTAGTTCATGAGTGCAGGAGCTTAACGACAACCAATATAATATTGTCAGTATAATATTGGGAGAAATTCCCCAGATCTAGACTTCCCCGTACGTGCCCGTATCGACAAAACCAATAATCATGCATGGAATGATTTAAACTATGCAAGCATTGAGCAAAGAGGAAAAACCCTAACTAATGATGAAAGAAAGCAAAAATCTTAATTAAAAGATGCAAGCAAAGATTCCATATATGAGAGCTTCAAGAGATTACATTGATTCCCCAACAAACATACAAGGTTTAGTTCACCATATTCATGGTGAACCTAGATGAATAACAATGAAAGAATGAAAGAATAAACCCAATAAAGGTGAAGAGGTAGCCTGAGCATCCAAGATCCTCCTTCAAAAGGGTGGAAGAGAGAGTGTTTGCCTCGTTTCTGCCAAAGATACCTAATTCTAGGACGTGCAAGCCCTTATATACTAGTCTAGAGTTACAAAAGATTACAAAAGCCCAAGCCCAAAAAGTGCCGCTCAGCGGTGACTGCGCGTCACATTTCTTCCCCTCAGCGGCCAGTTTGCCCCTCAGCGTGACTCCCGCAACCTCCTGAGTGCCGCTCAGCGGTAAAATGCCGCTGAGCGGTGCCTTTGTCTTCTCTTTTTGCACTCTTTCTTGTCTTTTCTAATGTCACCTCTCTCCTTCTTCACTCTTTTCACTCAATTCACCTTAAAACCTGCACAAAAACACTTAAATCAAGCATAAACCTGTCCAGCTCTCTTATTTATGAAAATATAGATAAAATGCATGATTTCAAGCTAGTTTTTAAGTCCAAAGGTTGCTTTTAGTATCTATTTTAAGCATGAAAATAAGAGTTTTTCAACTGTTATCATCCACTGCGTCCACTTCGTCAACTTCCTCCACTTCCTCCACTTCCTCCACTTCCTCCACTTCGTCAACTTCATCAACTTCGTCCACTTTGTCTACTTCGTCCTCTTCGTCCACTTCGTCAACTTCCTCCACTTCCTCCACTTCGTCAACTTCATGAACTTCGTCCACTACGTCTACTTCGTCCACTTCATCCACTTCGTCCACTTCGTCAACTTCGTCCACTTTGTCCACTTCTTCCACTTCGTCCACATCGTCAACTTCCTCCACTTTCTCCCCTTCCTCCACTTCCTCCACTTCGTCCACTTCGTCAAATTTTTCTACTTCGTCCACTTCGCCATCTTCTTCAACTTCGTCCACATCGTGCACTTTGACCACTTCGCTAACTTTCTTCAACTACGTCAACTTCGTCCACTTCGTCAACTTCCTCCACTTTCTCCACTTCCTCCACTTTGTCAACTTCCTCAACTTCGTCCACTTCATCCACTTCGTCCACTTCCTCCTTTTCCTCCACTTCCTCCACTTCGTCCACTTCGTCTAATTCGTCCACTTCGTCAACTTCGTCTACTTCCTCCACTTCCTCCACTTCGTCAACTTCATGCACTTCGACCACTTCGTCCACTTCGTCAACTTCGTCCACTTCGTCAACTTCGTCCACTTCGTCAACTTCGTCCACTTCGTCAACTTCCTCCAATTCCTCCACTTTGTCAACTTCATCAACTTCGTCCACCTCGTCCACTTCGTCCAATTCGTCCACTTCATCCACTTCGTCAACTTCATCAACTTCCTCCACTTCCTCCACTTCCTCCACTTCGTCAACTTCATCAACTTCGTCCACTTTGTCTACTTCGTCCACTTCGTCCACTTCGTCACTTCGTCCACTTCGTCCACTTCGTCAACTTCCTCCACTTCCTCCACTTAGTCAACTTCATCAACTTCGTCCACTTCGTAAACTTTGTGCACTTCCTCCACTTCGTCCACTTCGTCAACTTCCTCCACTTCGTCCACTTCATCAACTTCCTCCGCTTGGTCCACTTCGTCAACTTCGTCCACTTCATCCACTTCATCAGCTTCGTCCACTTCGTCCAGTTCGCCAACCTTCGTCAACTTCGTCAACTTCTTCTACTTCTTCCCTTTCGTCAACTTCGTCCACTTCGTCAACTTCGTCAACTTCCTCCAATTCCTCCACTTCGTCACCTTCATCAACTTCGTCCACTTCGTCAACTTCGTCCACTTCATCCACTTCATCAACTTCGTCCACTTCGTCAACTACCTCTACTTCCTTCACTTCGTCCACTTCCTCCACTTCCTCCACTTCGTCAACTTCATCCACTTCCTCCACTTCGTCCCCTTCGTCAACTTCGTCAAATTCGTCCACTTCGTCCACTTCGTCAACTTCCTCCACTTCCTCCAATTCCTCCACTTTGTCAACTTCATCAACTTCGTCCACTCCGTCAACTTCGTCCACTTCGTCAACTTCGTCAACTTCCTCCACTTCCTCCACTTCCTCCACTTCCTCCACTTCCTCCACTTCGTCAACTTCATCAACTTTGTCCACTTCGTCTACTTCGTCCTCTTCGTCCACTTCGTCAACTTCGTCAACTTCCTCCACTTCCTCCACTTCCTCCACTTCCTCAACTTCATGAACTTCGTCCACTACGTCTACTTCGTAAACTTCTTCCACTTCGTCCACTTCATCCACTTCGTCCACTTCGTCCACTTCGTCCACTTCGTCCACTTCGTCAACTTCGTCCACTTTGTCCACTTCGTCCATATCGTCAACTTCCTCCACTTTCTCCACTTCCTCCACTTTGTCCACTTCGTCAACTTCGTCCACTTCGTCAAATTTTTCTACTTCGTCCACTTCGCCATCTTCTTCAACTTCGTCCACATCGTGCACTTTGTCCACTTCGCTAACTTTCTTCAACTACGTCAACTTCGTCCACTTCGTCAACTTCGTCAACTTCCTCCAATTCCTCCACTTCGTCACCTTCATCAACTTCGTCCACTTCGTCAACTTCGTCCACTTCATCAACTTCGTCCACTTTGTCTACTTCGTCCTCTTCGTCCACTTCGTCAACTTCCTCCACTTCCTCCACTTCGTCAACTTCATGAACTTCGTCCACTACGTCTACTTCGTCCACTTCGTCCACTTCATCCACTTCGTCCACTTCATCCACTTCGTCCACTTCGTCCACTTCGTCCACTTCGTCCACTTCGTCCACTTCGTCCACTTCGTCAACTTCGTCCACTTTGTCCACTTCGTCCACTTCGTCCACATCGTCAACTTCCTCCACTTTCTCTACTTCCTCCACTTCCTCCACTTCCTCCACTTCGTCAACTTCATCAACTTCGTCCACTTCGTCTACTTCGTCCACTTCGTCACTTCGTCCACCTCGTCCACTTCGTCCACTTCGTCAACTTCGTCCACTTCGTCAACTTCATCAGCTTCCTCCACTTCCTCCACTTCGTCAACTTCATCAACTTCGTCCACTTCGTCTACTTCGTCCACTTCGTTGATGGACAAATTTATGATCACCAAAATATGATGTCACAAACTTGTTTCACAATCGGCAAGTATGACCGAATCGTTCAAGTAATAAACTTGGTAAGACCAAGTATCGTTCTTCCCAAAGGACTCACGGCCTAGTTTAGTTATGTGATTTGTTGATTAGCTAGGACTTACAAACGAAATATTTAGAGTTTAAAATGCAAGACAGAAAATAAACATGTATGCATGAAGTTTGATCAATGGCAAAGACAAAAGATAAACACTTTCAATGAATTATATGAATGAATATGTTGTTGGGGGTCAATTTCATCTCATCCACTCTCATATATTTTAGGAATTCAACATTCAAATCATCATTGTTAATGCCACTCTCTAATGTACCATTCTAGATGGCTTCTCCCTAATCACGAGTTCATACAATTCCTAGCATTCCTAATGATTAGTTCATGAGTGCAGGAGCTTAAAGGCAACCAATATAATATTGTCAGTATAATATTAGGAGAAATTCCCCGGATCTAGACTTCCCCGTACGTGTCCGTATCGACAAAACCAATAATCATGCATGGAATGAGTTAAACTATGCAAGCATTGAGCAAAGAGGAAAAACCCTAACTAACGATGAAAGAAAGCATATGTCTTAATTAAAAGATGTAATCAACAGATTCCATATATGAGAGCTTCAAGAGATTACATTGATTCCCCAACAAACATACAAGGTTTGGTTCACCATATTCATGGTGAACCTAGATGAATAACAATGAAAGAATGAAAGAATAAACCCAATAAAGGTGAAGAGGTAGCCTGAGCATCCAAGATCCTCCTTCAAAGGGGTGAGAAGAGAGAGTGTTTGCCTCGTTTCTGCCAAAGATACTAATCCCAAGGACGTGCAAGCCCTTATATACTAATCTAGAGTTACAAACGATTACAAAAGCCCAAGCCCAAAAAGTGCCGCTCAGCGGTAAATACCGCTCAGCGGTGATTGCTTGTCACATTCTTCCCCTCAGCAGCCATTTTGCCCCTCAGCGTGACTCCCGCAACCTCCTGAGTGCCGCTCAGCGGTAAAATGCCGCTGAGCGGTGCCTTTGTCTTCTCTTTTTGCACTCTTTCTTGTCTTTTCTAATGTCACTTCTCTCCTTCTTCACTCTTTTCACTAAATTCACCTTAAAACCTGCACAAAAACACTTAAATCAAGCATAAACCTGTCCAGCTCTCTTATTTATGAAAATATAGATAAACTGCATGATTTCAAGCTAGTTTTTAAGTCTAAAGGTTGCTTTTAGTATCAATTTCAAGCATGAAAATAACAGTTTTTCAACTATTATCACAATCCCAAACTTAGAACTTTGCTTGTCCTCAAGCAAACAAAATGTAACTCAATCTCCAACCAATTCATATGATGATTCGCTCATTCAAAAATTCTCTTTTTCAAGATAAGTAACGACTTCACTCAACTTATGACCAAGAGTTCATTCAAGATGTGCATATGCTTTAGTGTTCACAAAATCATTTAAGTTCCAACAAATGCTATTTTTCATGAATGATCAATCAATTAAGCATGGATGTTCATGTGCTTATGGAATATTTCCTCACTAGGTAAAGTGTTTCACTCAACACACAAGTGTATAAGAGGTAAAGTGTTTCACTCATTCACTCCACTACCACAATGTCACATGAATCAACTTTGCCTTTCATTTTACCACAATCAAAAACATTCACAAGCATGCATCATCACAAGGACTTTTCAATGGCTTATAATAGGGCTCGGCTAACAAGAAAATTGGTTTTTCTGGATCACAAAATCCTTGAGTTAAGAGAATCATAACAACACAATAATCTTATTCATTCCCAACTTTCTTTTGCCTTTGCATTTGCAATTGCATTGAGCTTTACTTCTTTTTCTTTTCTTTTCTTTTTCTTTGCATATTCTTACTTTTTAGCTCTTAGCTCAATGCTTTTCCTTTTTCATGTTTCCCCAATAACCCCAAACTTGAACATTTGTCAATACCACATAAGATCTTCTACTTAACTCAAGGTAAAGATTTTCAATCAAGGGTTTCAGTGTATGTTCAAGGCTAAGGGTTCAAAGGATAGAACACAAAGTGTTCTCTTTTAGTAGGCTAACTTTATGAATTTGGCCAATAAAAAGGGTTTTAACAAAAACGGCCTTGATCACATGATGCACAACAAGCAATTGATTCAATCATAGAAAACCTGGGCAAAATCATTCATGCTTTCAAAGTAATAGCATTCAACAATAACAACTCTGGAGCTCAAAACCTCACATATAAGCTCATTCACATTTGACATACACATCCTGCTTAATTTCACAATCACAATCATGATATCATGCATTTGTTCACAAAGCTTGTGAATCACCTGTATAAGCATTTTAATGTGCACATCATCTCAACATCATAAACATCATCAAGCATTACTTATCACACAATCACAGTTAATAGCAAACCATCATAAGAAACCAGGTGTTCAATAGAGTACATCAAACCCTAATCTAAAAACAAAAACAAATAAGTTCAGAAAACTTAAACCACAAAAGCATAATCATATGATAGCATTCATCAGTAAATGCTATCTCAGCTCCTCATCAGTCTGAGCTGTCCTCTGTATCTTCCTCCTCCTCTTCATCATCATCATCATCCAATGCATCCTCCTCCTCAGCTTCATCTTCTTCCATATCTCTAGCTGAAGCTTCAGCTGCTTCAGCTCCTCCATGCAATGGTTCTTCTGGCCAAGCTACCACGTTATGGAATTCATCCATAGTCCACCTGTGTGCTGGAGGGGTATCATACATCCCCACTATCATCTCAGCCGTGGCCACCTGCCCTCTGTGGATGGACTGCAATTGAGCACCTATAAGAGACATATACATGTCCCTCATCTGGAATGGTTCTGCCTCATGAGTATCAGTAGATGTCCTGCTCTGTGCTGGCCCTCTCTCTCTACGAGCCTGGCGTGGTGGAACTGGCTGCGCTGCCTCCTCACCTCCACAGTACTGTCTGTAATAGGCCTCATCTATAGCTTTTCTTGGCCTCTCAAATGGTGGAACAGAAGTGTCCACCCCAGCTTGCTTGCAAAGGTGAGTGATCAAAGAAGGATGTCCCAGTGGTGCTTTGTTGTTTGAAGTGTTAGCACACACACTAATCTCATCAGCTATCACTTGCCCAATATTAACATTCAAATTTCTGATAGCACAGTAGATGAATAGTGCCCTACTGAGAGTGATATCTGACACATGTGAACATGGCTGAATGTTGGCATGAGAAAATGCCATCCAATACTTTGCAAGAGGAGTCAAATTTGTCGTCCTAATGTTAACCACTGCGCCAGATCTATTCCTTTGAAAGTGTCCTCCAGGTATGCACAATACTCTCTCAACATCCTCAAAGTCAGCACCTTCCTCCATGCTAAGAGCAAACTGGCATTGCTCACCAGCCCACACAGTATCCAGGAAATTGTTGATGGAATCAGGATCATACCTGATAGCATGGCCTCTGACATAGCCCAAATAATTCTCAGCTGGATAATCACCAATCTTCTTTGCATTGGTGTAGAATTCCTTCACCACAGCTATGTTGGCAGGCGCTGGATAAGTGGCTAGCTTCCCCCAATCATTCCCTAACACTTGCTCTCCAAATTGAGGAGCAAAGTTAGGTATCATTCCAACCTTTCTCTCCATTAGAAGTCTCCTGTCCTGAACCACCGTAAAGTGCTTTTCATGTTTCCTAGAGAGGAACCTGCCATTATGGGGCTGCTCTGGTTCCTTTTCCTTCCTCTTGGTTGCCATGGTTTTCAATCTCTTTCCTGAAGAGGATGCCATTCCTGCATTCAAACACAATTACAAAACCACAGAACATGATGTTAATCATTAGTAAACACATAACACAACTCCTTTTGAAGCTAAACCACCGCTGAGGGCCAGAATTTCCCCTCAGCGCCACCAGTGCCACATTCAAACACGCAACAAACCAGAAAAAGCAAATCTGGCAGAGTGCCGCTCAGCGGTAAATGCCGCTCAGCGGTGATCTGTAGATTTTTGCAAATCTCGTTTTAAAGCTTTCCTAACTCCACCCAAATGCAATTTTCAGTTTTCCAGTACATAATCAAGCAGTTTAATCGGTTCAAACATCAAATATATCATCAAATCATGCATAGAAATCAAAACCCCTAAATATTCATGCTTTGACAATCACATTCAAACTCAAGAACCCTAGAATGAACAAAATGCATTTTACTTACTTGGGTGGAGATGCTAGATGATATGAGAATGCTTCCAAACTAGAATGCTCTCTTCCAACCCTGAACTTTGATGGCACACTAGTGAAAAAGTGAGTGGAAGAGAAATTTTTCTAAGAGGGAAGAGTAAAAAGATGTGGGAAACCTAAGAGAAGATATGTGGAAGTGTTTGTGCAGAGAAGGGCTTGAAAGAATGTAAAAACGCGCAGCTTAGGGTTTAAAAATACCCCAATGGGCTCGGGTTCCGCTAAGGGGAACTTAAGCCCATCTGCGATAGTACCGCTCAGCGGTAATTGCCGCTCAGCGGCACTTTCGTGATGTGCCCTTCTCCTTCTTTTCTTGACCTACGTGCCTTCCTAGCATACCCCTCATAAGTTCCCTGCAATTCAATGTTAAAAATGCTTATGCAAACCCTAATTAAAATAAAACAAACAAAAACAATCAATCAACTGGGTTGCCTCCCAGGTAGCGCTTGTTTAACATCACGAGCCTGACCCAAAATCCACCAACACCCATCAGTAGGTGTTTCAAACTTACCAGCACCCATCAGTAGGTGCAAAATCTTCTCACCAACACCCATCAGTAGGTGTTAAAAACCTAGTATCCTTCAGTAGATACTTAACCACCTAGCATCCTTCAGTAGATGCTAGATCCAACAAAATAATGTCCGGAATAATGTTCACAAATTAAAAGTTACAAAACCAAAACAAAAGTTTGTAAATCCACTGGGTTGCCTCCCAGCAAGCGCTTCTTTAACGTCACTAGCTTGACCCTGTTAAAGCTCATGTTCCATCTTCTTTATAGTTGATGTTGTCCTTCCACCAACCTTTCAACTGCTTCCTTTGGACTGTTTTGGATTCTCTAGAATATGTAGACTCTATCTCTATCATCTCCTTCTCTTTAAAGCCTTTTATAACCCACAACTTGTTCTTGAGTCTTACAGGTGTGCCAAGTTGGAGTCTTCTTTTCTTCCAGTCTCTAGGAACTTCTTCTCCTTTTCCAATCTCTTCTACCTTGGGTACCTGAAAAAACAAACAATGGTTACCAGAAACCTCAAAATTTTCATCTTTACCTCTAGTTATGGGTGCATCTCGAAATGCAGCTTTATAACTGGCTTCTTCCTCCTTTGCTTGTATCTCATCTTTGAAAACATCCACCACCACTCTCTCCTCTCTGTCCTGGAGCACCACTATACCTTCATTAACATCTATGATAGCCCTGGCCGTTTTCATAAACGGTCTTCCCAGTATGAAAGGTATTTTTTCGGTCTCCATCTTCATCACCACAAAGTCTGCCAACAACTGAAGTTTGCCAACACAAACTACAATGTCTTCTGCAATCCCACATGGCTCCTTTGAAGATCCATCAGCCATTACAAGATTAACCATTACAGGTTTTATTTTAACATGGCCAATTTGCTCCAGTAAAGAATAAGGCATCAAGTTAACACTTGAGCCTAAATCAAGGAGAGCTTTCTTTACCTTTTTCTTCCCTATAGTGCAAGGGATAGAAAAACTACCTGGATCTGCTGCTTTTGGTGGGAATGACTCTTTCTTAACAGTTATACACTTTTCTTCCTCATCATCTCTACGTCTTCTTTTTGTAGAGGTTCCTTCTTCAGATTTTGTGTAAACTGCTATTTTCTGTAAAATTTGTTCCCAAGGAGCTTCATTATCAACCATTCTGAATAAGTCTGTGAAATCCATTGGTTTCTCCTGATTTGTTGGAAAAGGCAAAATGTCATTTCTTTCTTCTTCTCTTCTCTCTTCTGTTTCTCCTTCTTCTAACTCAATAATCTCTTCATTCACACTCTTGACCACTTTGCACTCTTCTCTGGGGTTAACCTCAGTATTAGCCCCAAAGTTTCTGTTTGGCCTTTCTTCCAATTGCTTGGTGATCTGACCCATCTGAATCTCCAGATTCTTTATAGCAGCTTCAGTGCTCTTTTGAGAAGATTCAGTTTTCTGTATGAATTGCTGAAGAGTTTCTTCCAGCCTTGTTGATCTATCATTAAGCATAGATAACTGTTGCCACAAGGTTGGTTGCTGCTGCTGCTTATTATATTGATTAGCTTGCCCAGTTTGTCCTTGGCCAATACTTGGATGTGGTTTCCAACCCTGATTATAATTCCCTTGACGGTATGGAAACTGATTAGCCATGAAATTAACATCCTCCACGGCTTCCACAGGAAAAGCACATTGGCCATTGATGTGATCTCCCCCACATAATTCGCACAACTGGGTTTGTACCTGTGCAGCAGATTTTAACTCTTTGGGTAATGAAGCAAGAGTTTTGGTCAGAGTCTCCAGCTGTTGAGTTAGAATTTTATTCTGTGCTAGCAAGGCATCATGGGTTTGTAATTGAAGAACCCCTTTCTGTTGCATGGGAGCTCCTCTTTCATTGTGCAGCTCATTATCACTTGTAGCCATATTTTCTATGATTTTAGTTGCTTCCTCTGGAGTCTTCCATTTGATATTGCCTCCAGCTGAGGCATCCAGCATCATCTTGGTTTGTGAACCAAGCCCTCCAAGGAAAGTCAGGACTACTTCTTGATCTTCAAAGCCATGCGTGGGAGTTTTACGTAACAAGCTTTTATACCTGTCCCATGCATGTCCCAGTGATTCTTCCATGCCCTGCTTGAATGAAGAAATCTCTTGCTTTCCTTTAGTCACCTTAGATTGCGGGAAGTATTTGTTTAAGAATTTTGTGACCACTACTTCCCACTCTGTGAAACTTTCTTCTGGAAAAGAGTTCAACCAAAGCTTAGCATTGCCTCCCAATGAGAAAGGAAACAAGCTAAGTTTGATTGCTTCGTCTGGCACCCCATTAATTTTGACTGTATTGCAAATCTCATTAAAGGTAGTCAGGTGCTCATATGGGCTTTCGTGAGATAACCCATTAAATTGATTACTCTTCACCAGTTGAATCAGTACTGGTTTGACCTCCATGTTGGCTGCATTGACTCTAGGTCTAGCTATGCTATTGAAGTGCTGAGGTCCAGCAAGATTAGTGTAATTTGCAAGAGTTCTTCTAACATTATTGCCCTCCATACTTCCTGTGCTATGAACAGAACCTTGTGGTGATGACTGCAAGAGAGTTTCTGGAGAAGGGAAAAGTTCTCTAGACGTTCTGATTCTTCTCCTCCTTCTACTCTCTTCTAGACCTTCAAGAAGTGGTTCTGTTGTTTTCTTACTCCTAGTTCGAATTGCTTCCTGCATGCACAAGAAAACAAAACCCTAGAGAAGATTTGTTAGAACAAAAAGATATAAGAGAAGATATATATTCAAAAGATAAAAAGATAAAAGATTTAGAAGATAAGAAGATAAAGGATTTAGAAGATAGAAAATAAAATAAAATAAAATCTATTCTAAAAAGATAAAATAAAATCTAACCTAATCTAAAAGATAAAGATAAAATAAAATCTAATAAAATCTAACCTAACAAAATAAAATAAAATCTAATCTAAAAAGATAAAACAGAATCTAATCTAACCTAAAAAGAAAAAGATAAAATAAAATCTAACCTAATCAAAATTAAAGTCAAAGATAATCAATAATCACACAAATTAACCAGTTAAACCACGAGTCCCCGGCAACGGCGCCAAAAACTTGATGGACAAATTTATGATCACCAAAATATGATGTCACAAACTTGTTTCACAATCGGCAAGTATGACCGAATCGTTCAAGTAATAAACTTGGTATGACCAAGTATCGTTCTTCCCAAAGGACTCACGGCCTAGTTTAGTTATGTGATTTGTTGATTAGCTAGGACTTACAAACGAAATATTTAGAGTTTAAAATGCAAGACAGAAAATAAACATGTATGCATGAAGTTTGATCAATGGCAAAGACAAAAGATAAACACTTTCAATGAATTATATGAATGAATATGTTGTTGGGGGTCAATTTCATCTCATCCACTCTCATATATTTTAGGAATTCAACATTCAAATCATCATTGTTAATGCCACTCTCTAATGTACCATTCTAGATGGCTTCTCCCTAATCACGAGTTCATACAATTCCTAGCATTCCTAATGATTAGTTCATGAGTGCAGGAGCTTAAAGGCAACCAATATAATATTGTCAGTATAATATTGGGAGAAATTCCCCGGATCTAGACTTCCCCGTACGTGTCCGTATCGACAAAACCAATAATCATGCATGGAATGAGTTAAACTATGCAAGCATTGAGCAAAGAGGAAAAACCCTAACTAATGATGAAAGAAAGCATATGTCTTAATTAAAAGATGTAATCAACAGATTCCATATATGAGAGCTTCAAGAGATTACATTGATTCCCCAACAAACTTACAAGGTTTAGTTCACCATATTCATGGTGAACCTAGATGAATAACAATGAAAGAATGAAAGAATAAACCCAATAAAGGTGAAGAGGTAGCCTGAGCATCCAAGATCCTCCTTCAAAGGGGTGAGAAGAGAGAGTGTTTGCCTCGTTTCTGCCAAAGATACCTAATTCTAGGACGTGCAAGCCCTTATATACTAATCTAGAGTTACAAAAGATTACAAAAGCCCAAGCCCAAAAAGTGCCGCTCAGCGGTAAATACCGCTCAGCGGTGATTGCGCGTCCTTTTCTTCCCCTCAGCGGCCATTTTGCCCCTCAGCGTGACTCCCGCAACCTCCTGAGTGCCGCTCAGCGGTAAAATGCCGCTGAGCGGTGCCTTTGTCTTCTCTTTTTGCACTCTTTCTTGTCTTTTCTAATGTCACTTCTCTCCTTCTTCACTCTTTTCACTAAATTCACCTTAAAACCTGCACAAAAACACTTAAATCAAGCATAAACCTGTCCAGCTCTCTTATTTATGAAAATATAGATAAACTGCATGATTTCAAGCTAGTTTTTACGTCTAAAGGTTGCTTTTAGTATCAATTTCAAGCAAGAAAATAACAGTTTTTCAACTGTTATCATTCGTCCACTTCGTCACTTCGTCCACTTCGTCAACTTCCTCCATTTCCTCCACTTAGTCAACTTCATCAACTTCGTCCACTTCGTAAACTTTGTCCACTTCCTCCACTTCGTCCACTTCGTCGACTTCGTCAACTTCCTCCACTTCGTCAACTTCATCAACTTCCTCCGCTTGGTACACTTCGTCAACTTCGTCCACTTCATCCACTTCGTCAACTTCGTCAAATTCGTCAACTTGGTCCACTTCGTCAGCTTCGTCCACTTCGTCCAGTTCGCCAACCTTCGTCAACTTCGTCAACTTCCTCTACTTCCTCCCTTTCGTCAACTTCGTCCACTTCGTCAACTTCCTCCAATTCCTCCAATTCCTCCACTTCGTCAACTTCATCAACTTCGTCCACTTCGTCAACTTCGTCCACTTCATCAACTTCGTCCACTTCGTCAACTACCTCCACTTCCTTCACTTCGTCCACTTCCTCCACTTCCTCCACTTCGTCAACTTCATCCACTTCCTCCACTTCGTCCCCTTCGTCAACTTCGTCCACTTTTTCAACTTCGTCAAATTCGTCCACTTCGTCCACTTCGTCAACTTTCTCCACTTCCTCCACTTCCTCAACTTCGTCCACTTCGTCCACTTCGTCAACTTCGTCCACTTTGTCAACTTCGTCAACTTCGTCCACTTCGTCAACTTCGTCAACTTCGTCCACTTCGTCCACTTCGTCCACTTCCTCCACTTCGTCCACTTCCTCCACTTCCTCCACTTCCTCAACTTCGTCCACTTCGTCCACTTCCTCCACTTCCTCCACTTCGTCAACTTCCTCCACTTCGTCAACTTCGTCCACTTGGTCCACTTTGTCAACTTCGACCACTTCCTCAACTTCGTCAAATTTGTCAACTTCGTTCACTCCGTCATCTTCTTCAACTTCGTCCACATCGTCCACATCGTCCACTTCGTCCACTTCGGCAACTTTCTTCAACTTCGTCCACTTCGTCAACTTCGTCCACTTCACTAACCTTCATCAACTTCGTCCAATTCGTCACTTCGTCCACTTCGTCAACTTCGACCACTTTGTCAACTTCATCAACTTCCTCCACTTCCTCCTCTTCCTCCACTTTCTCCACTTCCTTCATTTCCTCCACTTCGTCAACTTCATCAACTTCGTCCACTTTGTCCACTTCATCAACTTCGTTCACTTCGTCCACTTCCTCAACTTCGTCCACTTCGTCAACTTCGTCAACTTCCTCCACTTCGTCAACTTCGTCCACTTCGTCAACTTCCTCCACTTCCTCCACTTCCTCCACTTCCTCCACTTCGTCAACTTCATCCACTTCGTCCATTTCGTCAAGTTCGTCAACTTCGTCCACTTCGTCCACTTCATCCACTTCGTCCACTTCGTCCACTTCGTCAAGTTCGTCAACTTCGTCCACTTCGTCAACTTCGTCCACTACGTCCACTTCGTCAACTTCGTCCACTTCGCCAAGTTCGTCCACTTCGTCAACTTCGTCGCCTTCGTCAAATTTTTCAACTTCGTCCACTTCGTCATCTTCTTCAACTTCGTCCACATCGTGCACTTCGTCCACTTCGCTAACTTTCTTCAACTACGTCAACTTCGTCCACTTCGTCAACTTCCTCCACTTTCTCCACTTCCTCCACTTTGTCAACTTCATCAACTTCGTCCACTTCGTCCACTACATCAACTTCGTCCACTTCCTCCACTTCCTCCACTTCGTCCACTTCGTCTAATTCGTCCTCTTCGTCCACTTCGTCAACTTTGTCAACTTCCTCCACTTCCTCCACTTCCTCCACTTCGTCAACTTCATCCACTTCCTCCACTTCGTCCACTTCGTCAACTTCATCCACTTCGTCAACTTCGTCAACTTCGTCCACTTCGTCCACTTCGTCAGCTTCCTCCACTTCCTCCAATTCCTCCACTTTTTCAACTTCATCAACTTCGTCCACTTCGTCCAATTCGTCCACTGCGTCCACTTCGTCAACTTCGTCCACTTCGTCAACTTCCTCCACTTCCTCCACTTCCTCCACTTCCTCCACTTCGTCAACTTCATCAACTTCGTCCACTTTGTCTACTTCGTCCACTTCGTCAACTTCCTCCACTTCCTCCACTTCGTCAACTTCATGAACTTCGTCCACTTCGTCCACTTCGTCCACTTCGTCCACTTCATCCACTTCGTCCACTTCATCCACTTCGTCCACTTCGTCCACTTCATCCACTTCGTCCACTTCGTCCACTTCGTCAACTTCGTCCACTTCGTCCACTTCGTCCACTTCGTCAACTTCCTCCACTTCCTCCACTTCCTCCACTTCCTCCACTTCATCCACTTCGTCAAATTTTTCTACTTCGTCCACTTCGCCATCTTCTTCAACTTCGTCCACATCGTGCACTTTGACCACTTCGCTAACTTTCTTCAACTACGTCAACTTCGTCCACTTCGTCAACTTCCTCCACTTTCTCCACTTCCTCCACTTTGTCAACTTCCTCAACTTCGTCCACTTCATCCACTTCGTCCACTCCCTCCTTTTCCTCCACTTCCTCCACTTCGTCCACTTCGTCTAATTCGTCCTATTCGTCAACTTCGTCAACTTCGTCAACTTCCTCCACTTCCTCCACTTCGTCAACTTCATGCACTTCGTCCACTTCGTCCACTTCGTCAACTTCGTCAACAATGTCCACTTCGTGAACTTCGTCCACTTCGTCAACTTCGTCCACTTCGTCAACTTCCTCCAATTCCTCCACTTTGTCAACTTCATCAACTTCGTCCACCTCGTCCACTTCGTCCAATTCGTCCACTTTGTCAACTTCGTCAACTTCGTCCACTTCGTCAACTTCATCAATTTCCTCCACTTCCTCCACTTCCTCCACTTCGTCAACTTCATCAACTTCGTCCACTTTGTCTACTTCGTCCACTTCGTCCACTTCGTCACTTCGTCCACTTCGTCCACTTCGTCAACTTCCTCCACTTCCTCCACTTAGTCAACTTCATCAACTTCGTCCACTTCGTAAACTTTGTCCACTTCCTCCACTTCGTCCACTTCGTCAACTTCCTCCACTTCGTCCACTTCATCAACTTCCTCCGCTTGGTCCACTTCGTCAACTTCGTCCACTTCATCCACTTCGTCAGCTTCGTCCACTTCGTCCAGTTCGCCAACCTTCGTCAACTTCGTCAACTTCCTCTACTTCTTCCCTTTCGTCAACTTCGTCCACTTCGTCAACTTCGTCAACTTCCTCCAATTCCTCCACTTCGTCACCTTCATCAACTTCGTCCACTTCGTCAACTTCGTCAACTTCGTCCACTTCATCAACTTCGTCCACTTCGTCAACTACCTCTACTTCCTTCACTTCGTCCACTTCCTCCACTTCCTCCACTTCGTCAACTTCATCCACTTCCTCCACTTCGTCCCCTTCGTCAACTTCGTCCACTTCCTCAACTTCGTCAAATTCGTCCACTTCGTCCACTTCGTCAACTTCCTCCACTTCCTCCAATTCCTCCACTTTGTCAACTTCATCAACTTCGTCCACTCCGTCAACTTCGTCCACTTCGTCAACTTCGTCAACTTCCTCCACTTCCTCCACTTCCTCCACTTCGTCAACTTCATCAACTTTGTCCACTTCGTCTACTTCGTCCTCTTCGTCCACTTCGTCAACTTCGTCAACTTCCTCCACTTCCTCCACTTCCTCCACTTCCTCCACTTCGTCAACCTCATGAACTTCGTCCACTACGTCTACTTCGTCAACTTCGTCCACTTCGTCCACTTCATCCACTTCGTCCACTTCGTCCACTTCGTCCACTTCGTCAACTTCGTCCACTTTGTCCACTTCGTCCACTTCGTCCATATCGTCAACTTCCTCCACTTTCTCCACTTCCTCCACTTTGTCCACTTCGTCAACTTCGTCCACTTCGTCAAATTTTTCTACTTCGTCCACTTCGCCATCTTCTTCAACTTCGTCCACATCGTGCACTTTGTCCACTTCGCTAACTTTCTTCAACTACGTCAACTTCGTCCACTTCGTCAACTTCGTCAACTTCCTCCAATTCCTCCACTTCGTCACCTTCATCAACTTCGTCCACTTCATGAACTTCGTCCACTTTGTCTACTTCGTCCTCTTCGTCCACTTCGTCAACTTCCTCCACTTCCTCCACTTCGTCAACTTCATGAACTTCGTCCACTACGTCTACTTCGTCCACTTCATCCACTTCGTCCAGTTCATCCACTTCGTCCACTTCGTCCATTTCGTCCACTTCGTCAACTTCGTCCACTTTGTCCACTTCGTCCACACAGTCAACTTCCTCCACTTTCTCCACTTCCTCCACTTCCTCCACTTCCTCCACTTCCTCCACTTCCTCCACTTCCTCCACTTCGTCAACTTCATCAACTTCGTCCACTTCGTCTACTTCGTCCACTTCGTCACTTCGTCCACTTCGTCCACCTCGTCCACTTCGTCCACTTCGTCAACTTCATTAACTTCCTCCACTTCCTCCACTTCCTCCACTTCGTCAACTTCATCAACTTCGTCCACTTCGTCCACTTCGTCCACTTCGTCCACTTCGTCCACTTCATCCACTTCGTCCACTTCGTCCACTTCGTCCACTTCGTCAACTTCGTCCACTTTGTCCACTTTGTCCACTTCATCAACTTCGTCCACTTTGTCTACTTCGTCCTCTTCGTCCACTTCGTCAACTTCCTCCACTTCCTCCACTTCGTCAACTTCATGAACTTCGTCCACTACGTCTACTTCGTCCACTTCGTCCACTTCATCCACTTCGTCCAGTTCATCCACTTCGTCCACTTCGTCCATTTCGTCCACTTCGTCAACTTCGTCCACTTTGTCCACTTCGTCCACTTCGTCCACTTCGTCCACATCGTCAACTTCCTCCACTTTCTCCACTTCCTCCACTTCCTCCACTTCCTCCACTTCCTCCACTTCCTCCACTTCGTCAACTTCATCAACTTCGTCCACTTCGTCTACTTCGTCCACTTCGTCACTTCGTCCACTTCGTCCACCTCGTCCACTTCGTCCACTTCGTCAACTTCATCAACTTCCTCCACTTCCTCCACTTCCTCCACTTCGTCAACTTCATCAACTTCGTCCACTTCGTCTACTTCGTCCACTTCGTCCACTTCGTCCACTTCGTCACTTCGTCCACTTCGTCAACTTCCTCCACTTAGTCAACTTCATCAACTTCGTCCACTTCGTAAACTTTGTCCACTTCCTCCACTTCGTCCACTTCGTCGACTTCGTCAACTTCCTCCACTTCGTCAACTTCATCAACTTCCTCCGCTTGGTACACTTCGTCAACTTCGTCCACTTCATCCACTTCGTCAACTTCCTCTACTTCCTCCCTTTCGTCAACTTCGTCCACTTCGTCAACTTCGTCAACTTCCTCCAATTCCTCCACTTCGTCACCTTCATCAACTTCGTCCACTTCGTCAACTTCGTCCACTGATAACAGTTGAAAAACTGTTATTTTCATGCTTAATATTGATACTAAAAGCAACCTTTAGACTTAAAAACTAGCTTGAAATCATGCATTTTATCTATATTTTCATAAATAAGAGAGCTGGACAGGTTTATGCTTGATTTAAGTGTTTTTGTGCAGGTTTTAAGGTGAATTGAGTGAAAAGAGTGAAGAAGGAGAGAAGTGACATTAGAAAAGACAAGAAAGAGTGCAAAAAGAGAAGACAAAGGCACCGCTCAGCGGTATTTTACCGCTGAGCGGCACTCAGGAGGTTGCGGGAGTCACGCTGAGGGGCAAAATGGCTGCTGAGGGGAAGAAAGTGACGCGCAGTCACCGCTGAGCGGTATTTACCGCTGAGCGACACTTTTTGGGCTTGGGCTTTTGTAATCTTTTGTAACTCTAGAATAGTATATAAGGGCTTGCACGTCCTTGGGATTAGTATCTTTGGCAGAAACGAGGCAAACACTCTCTCTTCCACCCCTTTGAAGGAGGATCTTGGATGCTCAGGCTACCTCTTCACCTTTATTAGGTTTATTCTTTCATTCTTTCATTGTTGTTCATCTAGGTTCACCATGAATATGGTGAACTAAACCTTGTATGTTTGTTGGGGAATCAATGTAATCTCTTGAAGCTCTCATATATGGAATCTGTTGATTACATCTTTTAATTAAGACATATGCTTTCTTTCATCATTAGTTAGGGTTTTTCCTCTTTGCTCAATGCTTGCATAGTTTAACTCATTCCATGCATGATAATTGATTTTGTCGATACGGACACGTACGGGGAAGTCTAGATCCGGGGAATTTCTCCCAATATTATACTGACAATATTCTATTGGTTGCCTTTAAGCTCCTGCACTCATGAACTAATCATTAGGAATGCTAGGAATTGTATGAACTCGTGATTAGGGAGAAGCCATCTAGAATGGTACATTAGAGAGTGGCATTAACAATGATGATTTGAATGTTGAATTCCTAAAATATATGAGAGTGGATGAGATGAAATTGACCCCCAACAACATATTCATTTATATAATTCATTGAAAGTGTTTATCTTTTGTCTTTGCCATTGATCAAACTTCATGCATACATGTTTATTTTCTGTCTTGCATATTAAACTTTGAATATTTCGTTTGTAAGTCCTAGCTAATCAACAAATCACATAACTAAACTAGGCCGTGAGTCCTTTGGGAAGAACGATACTTGGTCTTACCAAGTTTATTACTTGAACGATTCGGTCATACTTGCCGATTGTGAATCAAGTTTGTGACATCATAATTTGGTGCTTACAAATTTGTCCATCAAGTTTTTGGCGCTGTTGCCGGGGACTCGTGGTTTAACTGGTTAATTTGTGTGATTATTGATTATCTTTGACTTTAATTTTAAATTTCTGTTTTTATTTTCTGTTTTTATTTTATTTTATCTTTTTATCTTTTTAGATTAGGTTAGATTTTATTTTATCTTTTTCTTTTTAGGTTAGATTAGATTCTGTTTTATTTTTTTTTTTAGATTAGATTAGATTAGATTTGATTTGATTTTGTTAGGTTAGATTTTATTAGATTTTATTTTATCTTTATCTTTTAGATTAGGTTAGATTTTATTTTATCTTTTTAGAATAGATTTTATTTTATTTTATTTTCTATCTTCTAAATCTTTTATCTTCTTATCTTCTGAATCTTTTATTTTTTTATTTTTGAATATATATCTTCTCCTATATCTTTTTGTGCTAACAAATCTTTTCTAGGGTTTTGTTTTCTTGTGCATGCAGGAAGCAATTCGAACTAGGAGTAAGAAAACAACAGAACCACTTCTTGAAGGTCTAGAAGAGAGTAGAAGAAGGAGAAGAATCAGAACGTCTAGAGAACTTTTCCCTTCTCCAGAAACTCTCTTGTAATCATCACCACAAGGTTCTGTTCATAGCACAGGAAGTATGGAGGGCAATAATGTTAGAAGAACTCTTGCAGATTACACTAATCTTGCTGGACCTCAGCACTTCAATAGCATAGCTAGACCTAGAGTCAATGCAGCCAACATGGAGGTCAAACCAGCACTGATTCAACTGGTGAAGAGTAATCAATTTAATGGGTTATCTCACGAAAGCCCATATGAGCACCTAACTACCTTTAATGAGATTTGCAATACAGTCAAAATTAATGGGGTGCCAGACGAAGCAATCAAACTTAGCTTGTTTCCTTTCTCATTGGGAGGCAATGCTAAGCTTTGGTTGAACTCTTTTCCAGAAGAAAGTTTCACAGAGTGGGAAGCAGTGGTCACAAAATTCTTAAACATATACTTCCCACAATCTAAGGTGATTAAAGGAAAGCAAGAGATATCTTCATTTAAGGAGGGCATGGAAGAATCACTGGGACATGCATGGGACAGGTATAAAAGCTTGTTACGTAAAACTCCCACGCATGGCTTTGAAGATCAAGAAGTAGTCCTAACTTTCCTTGGAGGGCTTGGTTCACAAACCAAGATGATGCTGGATGCCTCAGCTGGAGGCAATATCAAATGGAAGACTCCAGACGAAGCAACTGAAATCATTGAAAACATGGCTACAAGTGATAATGAGCTGCACAGTGAAAGAGGAGCTCCTATGCAACAGAAAGGGGTTCTTCAATTACAAACCCATGATGCCTTGCTAGCACAGAATAAAATTCTAACTCAACAGCTGGAAACTCTGACCAAAACTCTTGCTCAATTACCCAAAGAGTTAAAATCTGCTGCACAGGTACAAACCCAGTTGTGCGAATTATGTGGGGGTGATCACATCAATGGCCAATGTGCTTTTCCGGTGGAAGCCGTGGAGGATGTTAATTTCATGGCTAATCAATTTCCATACCGTCAAGGGAATTATAATCAGGGTTGGAAACCACATCCAAGCATTGGCCAAGGACAAACTGGCAAGCTAATCAATATAATAAGCAGCAGCAGCAACCAACCTTGTGGCAACAATTATCTATGCTTAATGAAAGATCAACAAGGTTGGAAGAAACTCTTCAGCAATTCATACAGAAAACTGAATCTTCTCAAAAGAGCACTGAAGCTGCTATAAAGAATTTGGAGATTCAAATGGGTCAGATTACCAAGCAATTGGAAGAAAGGCCAAACAGAAACTTTGGGGCTAATACTGAGGTTAACCCTAGAGAAGAGTGCAAAGTGGTCAAGAGTGTGAATGAAGAGATCATTGAGTTAGAAGGAGAAACAGAAGAGAGAAGAGAAGAAGAAAGAAAGGACATTTTTCCTTTTCCAACAAATCAGGAGAAACCAATGGATTTCACAGATTTATTCAGAATGGTTGATAATGAAGCACCTTGGGAACAAATTTTACAGAAAATAGCAGTTTACACAAAATCTGATGAAGGAACCTCTACAAAAAGAAGACGTAGAGATGATGAGGAAGAAAAGTGTATAACTGTTAAGAAAGAGTCATTCCCACCAAAAGCAGCAGATCCAGGTAGTTTTTCTATCCCTTGTTCTATAGGGAAGAAAAAGGTAAAGAAAGCTCTCCTTGATTTAGGCTCAAGTGTTAACTTGATGCCTTATTCTCTATTGGAGCAAATTGGCCATGTTAAAATAAAACCTGTAAAGGTTAATCTAGTAATGGCTGATGGATCTTCAAAGGAGCCATGTGGGATTGCAGAAGACATTGTAGTTTGTGTTGGCAAACTTCAGTTTTTGGCAGACTTTGTGGTGATGAAGATGGAGACCGAAAAAATACCTTTCATATTGGGAAGACCGTTTATGAAAACGGCCAGGGCTATCATAGATGTTAATGAAGGTATAGTGGTGCTCCAGGACAGAGAGGAGAGAGTGGTGGTGGATGTTTTCAAAGATGAGATACAAGCAAAGGAGGAAGAGTCTAGTTATAAAGCTGCATTTCGAGATGCACCCATGACTAGAGGTAAAGATGAAAATCTTGAAGTTTCAGGTAACCATTGTTTGTTTTTTCAGGTACCCAAGGTAGAAGAGATTGGAAAAGGAGAAGAAGTTCCTAGAGACTGAAAGAAAAGAAGACTCCAACTTGGCACACCTGTAAGACTCAAGAACAAGTTGTGGGTTATAAAAGGCTTTAAAGAGAAGGAGATGATAGAGATAGAGTCTCCATATTCTAGAGAATCCAAAACAGTCCAAAGGAAGCAGTTGAAAGGTTGGTGGAAGGACAACATCAACTATAAAGAAGATGGAACATGAGCTTTAACAGGGTCAAGCTAGTGACGTTAAAGAAGCGCTTGCTGGGAGGCAACCCAGTAGATTTACAAACTTTTGATTTGGTTTTGTAATTTGTAATTTGTGAACATTATTTTGTTGGATTTAGCATCTACTGAAGGATGCTAGGTGGTTAAGTATCTACTGAAGGATACTAAGTTTGTAACACTTACTGATGGGTGTTGGTGAGAAGATTTTGCACCTACTGATGGGTGCTGGTAAGTTTGAAACACCTACTGATGGGTGTTGGTGGATTTTGGGTCAGGCTCGTGACGTTAAACAAGCGCTACCTCAGAGGCAACCCAGTTGATTGATTGTTTTTGTTTGTTTTATTTTAATTAGGGTTTGCATAAGCATTTTTAACATTGAATTGCAGGGAACCTATGAGGGGTATGCTAGGGAGGCACGTAGGTCAAGAAAAGAAGGAGAAGGGCACATCCCGAAAGTGCCGCTGAGCGGTACTATTGCAGATGGGCTTAAGTTCCCCTTAGCGGAACCCGAGCCCATTGGGGTATTTTTAAACCCTAAGCTGCGCGTTTTTACATTCTTTCAAGCTCTTCTCTGCACAAACACTTCCACACCTCTTCTCCTAGGTTTTCCACATCTTTCTACTCTTCCCTCTTTAGAAAATTTCTCTTCCACTCACTTTTACACTAGTGTGCCATCAAAGTTTGGGGTTGGAAGAGAGCATTCTAGTTTGGAAGCATTCTCATATCATCTAGCATCTCCACCCAAGTAAGTAAAATGCATTTTGTTCATTCTAGGGTTCTTGAGTTTGAATGTGATTGTCAAAGCATGAATATTTAGGGGTTTTGATTTCTATGCATGATTTGATGATATATTTGATGTTTGAACCGATTAAACTGCTTGATTATGAACTGGAAAACTGAAAATTGCATTTGGGTGGAGTTAGGACAGTTTTAAAAAGAGATTTGCAAAAATCTGCAGATCACCGCTGAGCGGCCATTACCGCTGAGCGGCACTCTGCCAGACTTGGTTTTTTCTGGTTTTTGCGTGTTGGAATGTGGCACTGGTGGCGCTCAGGGGAAATTCTGGCCCTCAGCGGTGGTTTAGCTTCGAAAGGAGTTGTGTTCTGTGTTTACTAATGATTAACATCATGTTCTGTGGTTTTGGATTTGTGTTTGAATGCAGGAATGGCATCCTCTTCAGGAAAGAGATTGAAAACCATGGCAACCAAGAGGAAGGAAAAGGAACCAGAGCAGCCCCATAATGGCAGGTTCCTCTCTAGGAAACATGAGAAGCACTTTAGGGTGGTTCAGGACAGGAGACTTCTAATGGAGAGAAAGGTTGGAATGATACCTAACTTTGCTCCTCAATTTGGAGAGCAAGTGTTAGGGAATGATTGGGGGAAGCTAGCCACTTATCCAGCGCCTGCCAACATAGCTGTGGTGAAGGAATTCTACACCAATGCAAAGAAGATTGGTGATTATCCAGCTGAGAATTATTTGGGCTATGTCAGAGGCCATGCTATCAGGTATGATCCTGATTCCATCAACAATTTCCTGGATACTGTATGGGCTCGTGAGCAATGCCAGTTTGCTCTTAGTCTGGAGGAAGGTGCTGACTTTGAGGATGTTGAGAGAGTATTGTGCATACCTGGAGGGCACTTCCAAAGGAATAGATCTCGAGCAGTGGTTAACATTAGGAGGACAGATTTGACTCCTCTTGCAAAGTATTGGATGACATTTTCTCATGCCAACATTCAGCCATGCTCACATGTGTCAGATATCACTCTCAGCAGGGCACTATTCATCTACTGTGCTATCAGAAATTTGAATGTTAATATTGGGCAGGTGATAGCTGATGAGATTAGTGTGTGTGCTAACACCTCAAACAACAAAGCACCACTAGGACATCCTTCTTTGATCACTCACCTTTGCAAGCAAGCTGGGGTGGACACTTCTGTTCCACCATTTGAGAGGCCAAGAAAAGCTATAGATGAGGCCTATTACAGACAGTACTGTGGAGGTGAGGAGGCAGCTCAGCCAGTTCCACCACGCCAGGCTCGTAGAGAGAGAGGGCCAGCACAGAGCAGGACATCTGCTGATACTCATGAGGCAGAACCATTCCAGATGAGGGACATGTATATGTCTCTTATAGGTGCTCAGTTGCAGTCCATCCACAGAGGGCAGGTGGCCACGGCTGAGATGATAGTGGGGATGTATGATACCCCTCCAGCACACAGGTGGACTATGGATGAATTCCATAACGTGGTAGCTTGGCCAGAAGAACCATTGCATGGAGGAGCTGAAGCAGCTGAAGCTTCAGCCAGAGATATGGAAGAAGATGAAGCTGAGGAGGAGGATGCATTTGATGAAGATGATGATGAAGAGGGAGAGGAAGATACAGAGGACAGCTCAGACTGATGAGGAGCTGAGATAGCATTTACTGATGAATGCTATCATATGATTATGCTTTTGTGGTTTAAGTTTTCTAAACTTATTTGTTTTTGTTTTTAGATTAGGGTTTGATGTACTCTATTGAACACCTGGTTTGTTATGATGGTTTGCTATTAACTGTGATTGTTTGATAAGTAATGATTGAATGATGCTTATTGACTGATTGATGTTGAGATGATGTGCACATTAAAATGCTTATACAGGTGATTCATAAGCTTTGTGAACAAATGCATGATATCATGATTGTGATTGTGAAATTAAGCAGGATGTGTATGTCAAATGTGAATGAGCTTATATGTGAGGTTTTGAGCTCCAGAGTTATTATTGTTTGAATGTTATTACTTTGAAAGCATGAATGATTTTGCCCAGGTTTTCTATGATTGAATCAATTGCTTGTTTTGCATCATGTGATCAAGGCCGTTTTTGTTGAAACCCTTTTTATTGGCCAAATTCATAAAGTTAGCCTACTAAAAGAGAACACTTTGTGTTCTAACCTTTGAACCCTTAGCCTTGAACATACACTGAAACCCTTGATTGAAAATCTTTACCTTGAGTTAAGTAGAAGATCTTGTGTGGTATTGACAAATGTTCAAGTTTGGGGTTGTTATGAAAAAGGAAAAGCATTGAGCTAAGAGCTAAAAAGTAAGAATATGCGAAGAAAAAGTAAAGAAAAGAAAAAGAAGCAAAGCTCAATGCAAATGCAAAGGCAAAAGAAAGTTGGGAATGAATAAGATTATTGTGTTGTTATGATTCTCTTAACTCAAGGATTTTGTGATCCAGAAAAACCAATTTTCTTGTTAGCCCAGCCACATTATAAGCCATTGAAAAGTCCTTGTGATGATGCATGCTTGTGAATGTTTTTGATTGTGGTAAAATGAAAGGCAAAGTTGATTCATGTGACATTGTGATAGTGGAGTGAATGAGTGAAACACTTTACCTCTTATACACTTGTGTGTTGAGTGAAACACTTTACCTAGTGAGGAAATATTCCATAAGCACATGAAAACCATGCTTAATTGATTGATCATTTATGAAAAATAGCATTTGTTGGAACTTAAATGACTTTGTGAACACTAAAGCATGTGCACATCTTGAATGAACTCTTGGTCATAAGTTTGAGTGAAGTTGTTACTTATCTTGAAAAAAGAGGATTTTTGAATGAGTGGAACATCATATGAATTGGTTGGAGATTGAGTTACATCTTGTTTGCTTGAGGACAAGCAAAGTTCTAAGTTTGGGGTTGTGATAACAGTTGAAAAACTGTTATTTTCATGCTTAATATTGATACTAAAAGCAACCTTTGGACTTAAAAACTAGCTTGAAATCATGCATTTTATCTATATTTTCATAAATAAGAGAGCTGGACAGGTTTATGCTTGATTTAAGTGTTTTTGTGCAGGTTTTAAGGTGAATTGAGTGAAAAGAGTGAAGAAGGAGAGAAGTGACATTAGAAAAGACAAGAAAGAGTGCAAAAAGAGAAGACAAAGGCACCGCTCAGCGGTATCTTACCGCTGAGCGGCACTCAGGAGGTTGCGGGAGTCACGCTGAGGGGCAAAATGGCCGCTGAGGGGAAGAAAGTGACGCGCAGTCACCGCTGAGCGGTATTTACCGCTGAGCGGCACTTTTTGGGCTTGGTCTTTTGTAATCTTTTGTAACTCTAGAATAGTATATAAGGGCTTGCACGTCCTTGGGATTAGTATCTTTGGCAGAAACGAGGCAAACACTCTCTCTTCCACCCCTTTGAAGGAGGATCTTGGATGCTCAGGCTACCTCTTCACCTTTATTGGGTTTATTCTTTCATTCTTTCATTGTTGTTCATCTAGGTTCACCATGAATATGGTGAACTAAACCTTGTATGTTTGTTGGGGAATCAATGTAATCTCTTGAAGCTCTCATATATGGAATCTGTTGATTACATCTTTTAATTAAGACATATGCTTTCTTTCATCATTAGTTAGGGTTTTTCCTCTTTGCTCAATGCTTGCATAGTTTAACTCATTCCATGCATGATAATTGATTTTGTCGATACGGACACGTACGGGGAAGTCTAGATCCGGGGAATTTCTCCCAATATTATACTGACAATATTCTATTGGTTGCCTTTAAGCTCCTGCACTCATGAACTAATCATTAGGAATGCTAGGAATTGTATGAACTCGTGATTAGGGAGAAGCCATCTAGAATGGTACATTAGAGAGTGGCATTAACAATGATGATTTGAATGTTGAATTCCTAAAATATATGAGAGTGGATGAGATGAAATTGACCCCCAACAACATATTCATTTATATAATTCATTGAAAGTGTTTATCTTTTGTCTTTGCCATTGATCAAACTTCATGCATATATGTTTATTTTCTGTCTTGCATATTAAACTTTGAATATTTCGTTTGTAAGTCCTAGCTAATCAACAAATCACATAACTAAACTAGGCCGTGAGTCCTTTGGGAAGAACGATACTTCGTCTTACCAAGTTTATTACTTGAACGATTCGGTCATACTTGCCGATTGTGAAACAAGTTTGTGACATCATAATTTGGTGCTTACAAATTTGTCCATCATCCACTTCATCAACTTCGTCCACTTCGTCAACTACCTCCACTTCCTTCACTTCGTCCACTTCCTCCACTTCCTCCACTTCGTCAACTTCATCCACTTCCTCCACTTCGTCCCCTTCGTCAACTTCGTCCACTTCGTCAACTTCGTCAAATTCGTCCACTTCATCCACTTCGTCAACTTCCTCCACTTCCTCCAATTCCTCCACTTTGTCAACTTCATCAACTTTGTCCACTTCGTCCACTTCGTCAACTTCGTCCACTTCGTCAACTTCGTCAACTTCCTCCACTTCCTCCACTTCCTCCACTTCGTCAACTTCATCAACTTCGTCCACTTCGTCCTCTTCGTCCACTTCGTCAACTTCGTCAACTTCCTCCACTTCCTCCACTTCGTCAACTTCATGAACTTCGTCCACTACGTCTACTTCGTCAACTTCGTCCACTTCGTCCACATCGTCCACTTCGTCCACTTCGTCCACTTGGTCCACTTCGTCAACTTCGTCCACTTTGTCCACTTCGTCCACTTCGTCCACTTCGTCCACTTCGTCCACTTCGTCCACTTCGTCAACTTCCTCCACTTTCTCCACTTCGTCCACTTTGTCCACTTCGTCAACTTCGTCCACTTCGTCAAATTTTTCTACTTCGTCCACTTCGCCATCTTCTTCAACTTCGTCCACATCGTGAACTTTGTCCACATCGCTAACTTTCTTCAACTAGGTCAACTTCGTCCACTTCGTCAACTTCGTCAACTTCCTCCAATTCCTCCACTTCGTCACCTTCATCAACTTCGTCCACTTCGTCAACTTCGTCCACTTCATCAATTTCGTCCACTTCGTCCACTACCTCCACTTCCTTCACTTCGTCCACTTCCTCCACTTCGTCAACTTCATCCACTTCCTCCACTTCGTCCCCTTCGTCAACTTCGTCCACTTCGTCAACTTCGTCAACTTCGTCCACTTCGTCCACTTCGTCAACTTCCTCCACTTCCTCCACTTCCTCCACTTTGTCAACTTCATCAACTTCGTCCACTTCGTCCACTTCGTCCACTTCGTCAACTTCGTCCACTTCGTCAACTTCGTCAACTTCCTCCACTTCCTCCACTTCCTCCACTTCGTCAACTTCATCAACTTCGTCCACTTCGTCTACTTCGTCCTCTTCGTCCACTTCGTCAACTTCGTCAACTTCCTCCACTTCCTCCACTTCCTCCACTTCCTCCACTTCGTCAACTTCATGAACTTCGTCCACTACGTCTACTTCGTCCACTTCGTCCACTTCATCCACTTCGTCCACTTCGTCCACTTCGTCAACTTCGTCCACTTTGTCCACTTCGTCCACATCGTCAACTTCCTCCACTTTCTCCACTTCCTCCACTTCGTCAAATTTTTCTACTTCGTCCACTTCGCCATCTTCTTCAACTTCGTCCACATCGTGCACTTTGTCCACTTCGCTAACTTTCTTCAACTACGTCAACTTCGTCCACTTCGTCAACTTCGTCAACTTCCTCCAATTCCTCCACTTCGTCACCTTCATCAACTTCGTCCACTTCGTCAACTTCGTCCACTTCGTCCACTTCATCAACTTCGTCCACTTCGTCAACTACCTCCACTTCCTTCACTTCGTCCACTTCCTCCACTTCGTCAACTTCATCCACTTCCTCCACTTCGTCCCCTTCGTCAACTTCGTCCACTTCGTCAACTTCTTCAACTTCGTCCACTTCGTCAACTTCGTCAACTTCCTCCACTTCCTCCACTTCCTCCACTTCGTCAACTTCATTAACTTCGTCCACTACGTGTACTTCGTCCACTTCGTCCACTTCATCCACTTCGTCCACTTCGTCCACTTCTTCCACTTCGTCCACTTCGTCCACTTCGTCTACTTTGTCCACTTCGTCCACTTCGTCCACTTCGTCCACTTCGTCCACTTCGTCCACTTCGTCCACATCGTCAACTTCCTCCACTTTCTCCACTTCCTCCACTTCGTTCACTTCGTCAACTTCGTCCACTTCGTCAAATTTTTCTACTTCGTCCACTTCGCCATCTTCTTCAACTTCGTCCACATCGTGCACTTTGTCCACTGCGCTAACTTTCTTCAACTACGTCCACTTCGTCAACTTCCTCCACATCCTCCACTTCCTCCACTTCCTCCACTTCGTCAACTTCATCCACTTCGTCCACTTCGTCAACTTCGTCAACTTCTTCCACTTCGTCAACTTCGTCCACTTCGTCAACTTCAACCACTACGTCCACTTCGTCAACTTCGTCCACTTCGCCAAGTTCGTGTTAGCAAAATGATCAAGATGAAGTTTTGATGATGTCCAAATCAAGTCAAGAGAAATCAAGATTCAAGATGTTATGAAGACTTATATTGTGATGGAAAGCTTTTGTAATACTCTTAGAAATATGTATAGGACTTAGATTAGAAAAAGAAAAGTGTTTTGTAAAATTACTATAGTAAATCATTGCAACAAAACACTATAGTACTATTCATATGAATAGTAACACTATTCACGTGAATAGTGACGGTTAACGGTAAGAGTATCGCACTTAACACGGACGTTGGAGAAACTAGTCGTTGAAGAAACTAGCCGTTTATGACCGTTGGACAAACTAGCCGTTTATGGCCGTTGGACAAACTAGCCGTTTATGGCCGTTGGACAAACTAGCCGTTTATGGCCGTTGGACAAACTAGCCGTTTATGGCCGTTGGACAAACTAGCCGTTAAGTTTGTCTTTTAGTGAATGGAAGAGCCTTTGGATGAGTCTATAAATAGACTCTCATTTCCTCTTAAAAATATCCAGAGACACAGAAACTCTTCCCTTGTGCTCAAATACTCAGAAATTATTGAGACTTGTGTGTTCTTGTTCGGCTTGTGAAACTCTTGTCTGTGGAGCTGGTGAAGTGCTGCTACGGTGACAGAGGAAATAGCCGGTTCATCCTTGGTGTGTCTAAGGAGGTGTTCGGAAGAGAATCATCCTTCGTGAAGTATTCGAAGGAGGTGTTCATCCTTTGTGAAGACTCAAAGGAGGTGTAGTTTCATCTCTTGTGGTATCAAGAGAGGTGGTTTCTAAACTTTTACAAATTGTATCTTTGTGATTGTAATTTGTAATTGTTTTGTGTTAGTGAAACTGTTTATCTTGTTTTGAGATAAGCGACTGGACGTAGGATTGGTAAGATCCGAACCAGGATAAAATCATCTGTGCAAATTTCTCTCAACCTTACTCTATTTAAGTGTTATTATTAATTGCTAAGTAAGTTTAATTGAGTAGAAATTAAAAGGCACACGTTAGTATTCAAAACCCCTCTTGGTTTGTTATTCCACGCTAACCCTTCCGCTGCAGAGCCGCACTCTAACAGTTCGTCCACTTCGTCAACTTCGTCCACTTCGTCAAATTTTTCAACTTCGTCCACTTCGTCATCTTCTTCAACTTCGTCCACATCGTGCACTTCGTCCACTTCGCTAACTTTCTTGAACTACGTCAACTTCGTCCACTTCGTCAACTTCCTCCACTTTCTCCACTTCCTCCACTTTGTCAACTTCATCAACTTCGTCCACTGCATCAACTTCGTCCACTGCGTCTACTTCCTCCACTTCCTCCACTTCGTCCACTTCGTCTAATTCGTCCTCTTCGTCCACTTCGTCAACTTCGTCAACTTCGTCAACTTCCTCCACTTCCTCCACTTCGTCAACTTCATCCACTTCCTCCACTTCGTCCCCTTCGTCAACTTCGTCCACTTCGTCAACTTCGTCCACTTCGTCAGCTTCCTCCACTTCCTCCACTTTGTCAACTTCATCAACTTCGTCCACTTCGTCCAATTCGTCCACGTCGTCCACTTCGTCAACTTCGTCCACTTCGTCAACTTCGTCAACTTCCTCCACTTCCTCTACTTCCTCCACTTCCTCCACTTCGTGAACTTCATTAACTTCGTCCACTTTGTCTACTTCGTCCTCTTCGTCCACTTCGTCAACTTCCTCCACTTCCTCCACTTCGTCAACTTCATGAACTTCGTCCACTACGTCTACTTCGTCCACTTCGTCCACTTCGTCCACTTCATCCACTTCGTCCACTTCATCCACTTCGTCCACTTCGTCCACTTCGTCAACTTCGTCCACTTTGTCCACTTCGTCCACTTCGTCCACTTCGTCCACATCGTCAACTTCCTCCACTTTCTCCACTTCCTCTACTTCCTCCACTTCGTCCACTTCGTCAAATTTCTCTACTTCGTCCACTTCGCCATCTTCTTCAACTTCGTCCACATCGTGCACTTTGACCACTTCGCTAACTTTCTTCAACTACGTCAACTTCGTCCACTTCGTCAACTTCCTCCACTTTCTCCACTTCCACCACTTTGTCAACTTCATCAACTTCGTCCACTTCATCAACTTCGTCCACTTCCTCCACTTCCTCCACTTCCTCCACTTCCTCCAATTCGTCCACTTCGTCTAATTCGTCCACTTCGTCAACTTCGTCAACTTCGTCAACTTCCTCCACTTCCTCCACTTCGTCAACTTCATGCACTTCGTCCACTTCGTCCACTTCGTCAACTTCGTCAACAATTTCCACTTCGTCAACTTCGTCCACTTCGTTCACTTCGTCAGCTTCCTCCACTTCCTCCAATTCCTCCACTTTGTCAATTTCATCAACTTCGTCCACTTCGTCCAATTCGTCCACGTCGTCCACTTCGTCAACTTCGTCCACTTCGTCCACTTCGTCAACTTCCTCCACTTCCTCCACTTCCTCCACTTCGTCAACTTCATCAACTTCGTCCACTTTGTCTACTTCGTCCTCTTCGTCCACTTCGTCAACTTCCTCCACTTCCTCCACTTCGTCAACTTCATGAACTTCGTCCACTACGTCTACTTCGTCCACTTCATCCACTTCGTCCACTTCATCCACTTCGTCCACTTCGTCCACTTCGTCAACTTCGTCCACTTTGTCCAGTTCGTCCACTTCGTCCACATCGTCAACTTCCTCCACTTTCTCCACTTCCTCTACTTCCTCCACTTCGTCCACTTCGTCAAATTTTGCTACTTCGTACACTTCGCCATCTTCTTCAACTTCGTCCACATCGTGCACTTTGACCACTTGATGGACAAATTTATGATCACCAAAATATGATGTCACAAACTTGTTTCACAATCGGCAAGTATGACCGAATCGTTCAAGTAATAAAACTTGGTAAGACCAAGTATCGTTCTTCCCAAAGGACTCACGGCCTAGTTTAGTTATGTGATTTGTTGATTAGCTAGGACTTACAAACGAAATATTTAGAGTTTAAAATGCAAGACAGAAAATAAACATGTATGCATGAAGTTTGATCAATGGCAAAGACTAAAGATAAACACTTTCAATGGAAATATGAATGAATATGTTGTTGGGGGTCAATTTCATCTCATCCATTCTCATATATTTTAGGAATTTAACATTCAAATCATCATTGTTAATGCCACTCTCTAATGTACCATTCTAGATGGCTTCTCCCTATTCAAATAGTTCATACAATTCCTAGCATTCCTAATGATTAGTTCATGAGCGCAGGAGCTTAAAGGCAACCAATATAATATTGTCAGTATAATATTGGGAGAAATTCCCCGGATCTAGACTTCCCCGTACGTGTCCGTATCGACAAAACCAATAATCATGCATTAGAATGAGTTAAACAATGCAAGCATTGAGCAAAGAGGAAAAACCCAAACTAATGATGAAAGAAAGCATATGTCTTACTTAGAAGATGTACTCAACAAATCCATATATGAGAGCTTCAAGAGATTACATTGATTCCCCAACAAACATACAAGGTTTAGTTCACCATATTCATGGTGAACCTAGATGAATAACAATGAAAGAATGAAAGAATAAACCCAATAAAGGTGAAGAGGTAGCCTGAGCATCCAAGATCCTCCTTCAAAGGGGTGGAAGAGAGAGTGTTTGCCTCGTTTCTGCCAAAGATACTAATCTCAAGGACGTGCAAGCCCTTATATACTAATCTAGAGTTACAAAAGATTACAAAAGCCCAAGCCCAAAAAGTGCCGCTCAGCGGTATTTACCGCTCAGCGGTGGTTGCGCGTCTTCTTTCTTCCCCTCAGCGGCCATTTTGCCCCTCAGCGGTTCCAACGCCACCTCTTAAGTGCCGCTCAGCGGTAGTTTGCCGCTGAGCGGTGCCTTCGTCTTCTCTTTTTGCACTCTTTCTTGTCTTTTCTAATGTCATCTCTCTCCTTCTTCACTCTTTTCACCAAATTCACCTTAAAACCTGCACAAAAACACTAAAATCAAGCATAAACCTGTCCAGCTCTCTTATTTATGAAAATATAGATAAACTGCATGATTTCAAGCTAGTTTCTAAGTCTAAAGGTTGCTTTTAGTATCAAATTTAAGCATGAAAATAACAGTTTTTCAACTGTTATCACAACCCCAAACTTAGAACTTTGCTTGTCCTCAAGCAAATAAAATGTAACTCCATCTCCAACCAATTTATATGATGGTTCACTCATTCAAAAATCCTCTTTTTCAAGATAAGTAACAACTTCACTCAAACTTATGACCAAGAGTTCAATCAAGATGTGCACATGCTTTAGTATTCACAAAATCATTTAAGTTCCAACAAATGCTATTTTTCATGAATGATCAATCAATTAAGCATGGATGTTCATGTGCTCATGGAATATTTCCTCACTAGATAAAGTGTTTCACTCACACACAAGTGTATAAGAGGTAATCACTCATTCACTCTACTATCACAATGTCACATGAATCAACTTTGCCTTTCATTTTACCATAATCCAAAAACATTCACAAGCATGCATCATCACAAGGACTTTTCAATGGCTTATAATGTGGCTGGGCTAACAAGAAAATTGGTTTTTTTGGATCACAAAATCCTTGAGTTAAGAGAATCATAACAACACAATTATTCTTATTCATTCCCAACTTTCTTTTGCCTTTGCATTTGCATTGAGCTTTGCTTCTTTTTCTTTTCTTTTGCATATTCTTACTTTTTAGCTCTTAGCTCAATGCTTTTTCCTTTTTCATGTTTTCCCAACAACCCCAAACTTGAACATTTATCACTACCATACAAGATCTTCTACTTAACTCAAGGTAAAGATTTTCAATCAAGGGATTTCAATGTATATTCAAGGCTAAGGGTTCAAAGGATAGAACACAAAGTGTTCTCTTTTAGTAGGCTAACTTTATGAATTTGGCCAATAAAAAGGGTTCCAACAAACGGCCTTGATCATATGATGCAAAACAAGCAATTGATTCAATCATAGAAAACCTGGGCAAAGTCATTCAAGCTTCCAAAGTAATAGCATTCAACAATAACAACTCTGGAGCTCAAAGCCTCACATATAAGCTCATTCACATTTGACATACACATCCTGCTTAATTTCACAATCACAATCATGATATCATGCATTTGTTCACAAAGCTTGTGAATCACCTGTATAAGCAATTTATGTGCACATCATCTCAACATCAATCAATCAATAAGCATCATCAAGTATTACTTATCACACAATCACAGTTAATAGCAAACCATCATAATAAACCAGGTGTTCAATAGAGTACATCAAACCCTAATCTAAAAACAAAAACAAATAAGTTCAGAAAACTTAAACCACACAAGCATAATCATATGATAGCATTCATCAGTAAATGCTATCTCAGCTCCTCATCAGTCTGAGTTGTCCTCTGTATCTTCCTCTTCCTCTTCATCATCATCATCATCAAATGCATCCTCCTCCTCAGCTTCATCTTCTTCCATATCTCTGGCTGAAGCTTCAGATGCTCCAGCTCCTCCATGCAATGGTTCTTCTGGCCAAGCTACCACATTATGGAATTCATCCATAGTCCACCTGTGTGCTGGAGGGGTATCATACATCCCCACTATCATCTCAGCCGTGGCCACCTGCCCTCTGTGAATGGACTGCAACTGAGCACCTATAAGAGACATATACATGTCCCTCATCTGGAATGGTTCTGCTTCATGTGCTCCAGCAGATGTCCTGCTCTGTGCTGGCCCTCTCTCTCTACGAGCCTGGCGTGGTGGAACTGGCTGGGCTGCCTCCTCACCTCCACAGTACTGTCTGTAATAGGCCTCATCTATAGCTTTTCTTGGCCTCTCAAATGGTGGAACAGAAGTGTCCACCCCAGCTTGCTTGCAAAGGTGAGTGATCAAAGAAGGATGTCCCAGTGGTGCTTTGTTGTTTGAGGTGTTAGCACACACACTAATCTCATCAGCTATCACCTGCCCAATATTAACATTCGAATTTCTGATAGCACAGTAGATGAATAGTGCCCTGCTGAGAGTGATATCTGACACATGTGAGCATGGCTGAATGTTGGCATGAGAAAATGCCATCCAATACTTTGCAAGAGGAGTCAAATCTGTCCTCCTAATGTTAACCACTGCTCCATATCTATTCCTTTGAAAGTGTCCTCCAGGTATGCACAACACTCTCTCAACATCCTCAAAGTCAGCACCTTCCTCCATGCTAAGAGCAATTTGGCATTGCTCACCAGCCCACACAGTATCCAGGAAATTGGTGATGGAATCAGGATCATACCTGATAGCATGGCCTCTGACATAGCCCAAATAATTCTCAGCTGGATAATCACCAATCTTCTTTGCATTGGTGTAGAATTCCTTCACCACAGCTATGTTGGCAGGCGCTGGATAAGTGGCTAGCTTCCCCCAATCATTCCCTAACACTTGCTCTCCAAATTGAGGAGCAAAGTTAGGTATCATTCCAACCTTTCTCTCCATTAGAAGTGATAGCTGACGGCTTGAGCTGAATCCAGAGATGTCGTGAAATCCGGACTTGATGGAGTTGAGGAGTGATACAGCTGTCGCGGCCGATCAAATTTGATGTGCAATTAAGAATGCAGTACAGTGCTAGGATTTGACTCCTAGGTCGTCTCTCAAGGACCAATTTGTGTCGGTTCAGTCTCTGATTATTTTACACACGAAGGTGGGGGGGTGTTTTTGGTGTTTTGGTTGAATGCGGTAAAATTAAATTGGAAATTGGAAATAAAACAACAGAAAAATTAAAATAAATTAAAACTGGGATTTAAACACAACTAAATTTAAAAACGCTGAAATAAAATTTAACCACGGTAAAAACTAAACGGTAAAAGATGGTAAAAAAAAACTGAACGGTAAAATTAAACGCATAAATAAAAACATCAGTGAAAATACGTTGATAGAAAATAAACCGTAAAAATGACGTTGAAAATAAACTGAACGGTAAAAAGCAATGACTGAATTTAATGGTGCAGATGAAATTGTAAACGCAAGGTTTGCTGATAAAAGTAGAGTTTTAACAACTGAAAAACAAACTGGACATTACATTGGATTGAAAATGGAAAACAAATACAAAACCTCCCCTAAAGGGGAGGAGAAAACCAAAGCCAGAACGTTTCCTAATTCTACTCCTAAAATCTAATCTAAAACTCTAATTCTCACACTGAAATCTGATGCCCATTCTCCCTGCCTCCTGCCCATTTTATAGTTAAATTTCTGAACCAAGTGTACCCCTCTTCCTTTCTCGTGAGCATACCACTTAAAATCCAAAAAAAAAAATAATTATTCACTTTTGTATTTAGTGACAACTTCTTCCAGCAGTCCATGCACCCACTTACGTGACTTTTATTTCCCTCCAACACCACTTCTTTTTGTCTTTTTCTCCATCTTTATTCAATCCATTATTCAGCACTTCATGGACGTACCAAGAGGAAGCATGGGCCCTCCAATCTGCTGCTGCTGTGTTGTAGAGATCCTGAGCTGCTTCTGCTGGTTCATTCTCTGTATCAGCATGCTACCTATTCATCACCGTGACAACACCTCCTCTTCAATGGTGGTTTCAAGCTGGACATGAGCTGCTGGATCTCCTCTTCAACTAGACCAAGATTGTAGAGCATTTCCTTTACTGGACCAGCTCTTTCTTCTTCAAACTAAACTGCTTCAACACGTCCCTATTCCATTCTCTTCTCTCCCATGTGTTTCTGCAGCACCGTGAACTGTCCTTGGATGTGTGCTACTGGGCTGCTTCTTCGTGCACCTCCAAACTCGGAAAATGATGTCCGTGTGTGCCTTCTTTGTGCACCTCCAAGCTACTGCCGCTGGATGCACTTTCAAATGTGCTCATGGACTGCACCTCCTGATCTCTCTCGGTACCTTTTTTTTCTTCCAGCACCTCCCTTGCAAGCTTGCGGATGAAAACTGGATTTCTACCAGACCGTGAACGTGGACGTGTGCTGCACCGTGTGCTTACTTCTTTTGCCACCTAAGAAAGCTGTAGGCCGTGTGCTTCAATTCCCGTGGAGACCTGGGCCAATTGCCTTCCGCGTGTGAGGTTGCTTTCAAGCTTGCTGGATGTGTGCAGCCACTGGACCGTGTATTTTTTCTGCCAAGCTGCTGGGCTGTGTTGCCTTATTCTCCAAACTGTTGGATTCTTTTCTTTGCAGGGCGTGACGTGCTTCCAGACGCGGCTTGCTTTTCCAATTGCTCGACACAACGCACAACGTTGCTTTGCTGGATGCTTGAAGCGAGCGTGAAGAGTTTGGTCTGCACTTTTCAGCCATCCTAAAACCAATAGAAGTCACCTCATCAGTGTGGAGAATTAATTGTCCGTGGACCCATTGTGTTCCTTAGTGCAGAATTTTTAAAGAAGATAATTGCTTCTTTGGACTTGCCAAAAGCCATGAAGGGCTCTCTTCCGTGACCACATACGTTTGAAGGCAAAAAAAAACAAAATTTCTCTCTTCGGTGTGGTGGCTGTTACGCACGTGAAGCCTCTTTTCAATTTAATCTAACACTTTCCAAAATAAAGCATAGTAATCTTCAAATTGTAAAATTTAATCTTCCACCAAATAAGTCAATGTGTATTTCTTTCCACTCCAGCAAAGTAATTGAGTGCAGCCGTGACATTTGCTTAGACATTGTGGCAGCCCATTTTCCAAAATTGAAAACACCACTGCATTTTTGCATTCCAACCAAAATTTATTTCTTTAAAAGCTTCTCTGTAAGCCAATTCCGTGTACAAAATGATCTTCCAAATGTCCCAAAATATTATCCAAAATTTTCCAGCAATTGCTAATGCAAATAATTAGCTCAGATAATTCAAATTAATTAAAATAAGAATTTCTGATCGATTTAAGCACAATTAAGAAAAATAGGAAAATACTGGACAATTAAGCAAAATTTTCTGATTAATTTTAGTACAGTAAACTAAGTGAAGTGAAGAAAATAATGATTCATCAAAATAGACCACACTTAGTCTTTTGCACTCCTGGGCAAAATTAAGACGCAAATCAAAGAATGGTTCAAAGGACTTTTAGGGAGGTGACACAAACTCAGCAGACAGAAAAATTAAAGCTCACAAGAAAACAAACTGAATTTACACAGTTCTCAAGAATTCTGGACAGAGAAAGGAAATAGAAATTATCCAACACAAATCCAATAAAGCAGATACTTACAGAAATCATCCTAGCAATTCAAAGTATGGCAAAAATAATTAATCAGTTCAAGAGGCGATTTAAAAATAACAAAACCTCACAGATGCACTCACAGTGTTTCTTTCAAGTGTCTAGGGTATACAGTTTCAACTCAATGCACTCAAGAAAACAAACACAAGTAGACTTGGCAAGCTTCTAATATCAACACTCAAAACATATGCATGTTCAGATCAAAAGGTCTTTCAGGGTTGTAATGGGGCCAAGGACAGGGGAGGATAAATTTGGATAAGTAGCTATAGCTCAGAAGAAATAGAGGTGCACTAGGAAAAAAAATGTAAACACAGTGAAATCTCACCCAAACCTCTAATTCAATCCTCTTCTCGACTCCATTATTCATAAAATTATTTTTCAATTTTCTCTTTTTCTCATCAAATATTTTTTTTTCATCCTGTCTTCTTTTTTTTTTTTTTTTTTTTTTTTCACACAACAGGATATATAAATTATCATTTCAAAACATGATGAGGAACCAACTAGCCAATTCATCAGAATTCCCAAGGAGACCACACTTATTCTCAAAACACTTCTGTAGCTCCAGACTTTCCTAAGGTTAAGGTAATCATTTGTTTTTCACTTAGGATCAGTGTATGAGCTTCAACACAAAGAAATATATACAGTATAGGCTCAAAGGGGTTATCAAAGGATAATAACAAGGTAGGCTTATTTGGCTAAAGAGGCTCAAGAATAAAATTGCCTTTATCACTTCCAAAAATGCATATAAATCAAATATATCAAAAAGAATCAAGCCAAGGCATATGTGCAAGCAGTCAAGATACATATCACACACAAGAAAGAAAATTAAGTGGCTCAAATCTCACACAGGGTATTTGTGTCATAATTAATTCAACCTCTCAAACATATAATCATCTTTCCAGGCAGAGAAAAGCAAGGATCTTAAACCATAAGTATTAAGTAAGTGAAGGAAAAATCTACAACTTAGACCTCATCCAGAAATCAAGAGAAAAATGTAAAATTTATTTCACACAAAACACACTAAAAACCACTTAAAACAGAAAAAATTTAACACTTAAAAACAAAAAATTTAACACACGAAATAAATACTAACAGAACTAACAGAAAAATCAGAATTTCTCCCCAGTAGACCACACTTAATTCACACAATGTCCTCAGTGTGTCACAATCATCAGATTATCAATTTCAGAGCAGCAAATAATATAGACAAGTGCAATAAAAAGTTAGGAAAAATGGGAAGAAATTTTTCAGTAACATCCATCAGTAGATGTTATCAGGGACATCCATCAGCAGATGTCTAAAACACCTAGCACCCATCAGTAGATGCTAATAATTTTTATTATTTTTTTTTTCTTTTATTTTATTATTATTATTTTTTTTTTTCTGAAAAAGGATACCGGTACTGTGACAACAGTCTCGGTGGCAACGACCGAAACTGTTGCTACAGTGGAAACAATCTGCCTATAAATAGGCCAATCTCAGCGCCTGAGTGGCATTTCCTGACTTCCCACTCTCTCTCTGCTCCTGTCTTCTCTCTGCTCTCTCAACTCTCTTGAGCGTCTGGATCTCTGCAGGGAGCCTCTCCTCTGAGCATCTGGAGCTGTGCGGAACCTCTGCCACCGTGCCATCTGAAGAGTCTGAGATCTGCGAGGAGCTCTGTCTCTGCGTCTTCTGAAGAGTCTGAGTGAGATCCGCGAAGAGCCTCTGCAAGCCTACTACTCCAGGTAAGTCATCTGCACCTAGATCTACCTTTCTTTCAGCTTTCATTTCCTTTCTCTGCTTTCCAATCTTTCCCTTTCAGTATTTCCTTTATTTTTCATCTCTGCCCTGCTCTCTTTACTGCTTTCCATCTTCTTTCTGTTATGATCTCTTGCCTGCTCTCCCTCTTTTCCTGCTAAACACTTAAAACACATAAAACACAATTGTCTTAAAACTTAAGGGGTATATCGGCTGGAAACCAGACGTTAATCTCCCTTCGTTTGAAGGTATGACAGAGACAATCGGGTAGAACAACGCCACGTACCCCACTTAAAACTAAATAAACACATAAACATAATATACAAGAACAATATGGACAAGAACAACCGGACAACTGGACGTAGATCCGTTTAGGACCCTTTGCGAGGACCGTGAAACAGATCTGAGACCAAAAACTGAAACATCAAAGCATGACTGGACAAAATAAATCTAAAAGGAAATAAGAACAAATACAGAAAACACTGAATTAAGACTCTAATTTTTTTTTTTTTTTTTTTATTGTTATTTATGTTATGCTTATTTTTCTTGTTTTTGTTCTTTTTACATTTATTTATTTATTATTTAAGTATTTGTATATTACGAGAGGAAGGATGAGTGAAACGGAATCAGAGAGATATACCAGTCAACGGTGGCGTCCAACCGACGATCAGATCACGATGATGACCAAAATATTCAACTATGGGGTCACACACCCAAGCCGAGCGCAAGTCGTCGAGATCGCGTCTCGACTAAGGGCTTTCGGCGAAGCCACTGAATACAACGTACACTGCTGGTTCAACAACCACGGCAATCGGGTCAAGCACTGGCAAGCGGAGATAGACCCCACTGGCACTCTCTTTTCACAACTGCCGCTGTACATGTACGGTAAGACCTCTGATCACACCTCCATTGAAATTTTTTTTTTTTTTTCACTTCCTCTTCTATTATTAACACATGTTTTTTATTTTTTTTATTTTTTATATTTTTCTGTTTGAAAGAAAAAAACTGGGTGATAATGAGGGCACCGAGGCTGCTGAATCTGTTTCCCGTTCCGATCATCATCGATGACGACAGAAATGAACGAGAAATTCCTCCACCAAAGCCTCCGCACGTGACTTTTCGAACCAGAGCTCCCTCAACGGAGCTCTCCCTTAGACCACCACAACCAGCTCGAGAATTCTTCCAGTTTTAATGTTTTATGTTTTTTTTTTTATGTTTTTGTTGGCCGAGTGTGGCCAGAATTAAGGACTGTAATATGAACACTTATGTTTTTTTTTTTATGTTTTATTTTGGTGTGTAATATTAACGATCAGAAATGATCGACCCCTGAACAACTTTATTTTCACATATATCTACTGCAATTTCATTTTCAGATCTGTTCAATCTCCATTTTTCCATTACTGTAATTTTTGCATTGATGAATGAAATCTCTCTTAGTTAAACAAAATTTTTCAATCAAAGATCTGTATGAAACAACTAAGAACTTATATTTACAGTGAAGGAAAATAAGGAAAAATAAGATCTGAAGTGAAAAATTTTTATTGGTATAAAATAATAAGATACTGAGGGTCGAAATAAAATCAAGGAATACGCAAAACAATTTTTGAATTTTTGATTTTTCGAATTTTTTCTTTTTAGTAAAAACACTAAAAATCACGAAGCAAATAAAACACAGAACACATTTTTTTTTTTTTTTAAATATATGAAAAATAAATATATGTACATCTTATAACAATTAAATTTGAAAAGAAAATTTTTTTTTGCACACTTAAAAAAAATAATTATCACAAATAATTTTTTTTTTTTTTTTAAATAATAACTGGAAAACTAATAAAGAAAAATAAAAGGAAAAATAAACATAAAAGAAAACGAAATTCAGAATCTTCCCGAGACCATACTTAAATTACACTGTCCTAAACGTGTTCTAAGCATAAGATCATCAGTTAAAACACTAAACAGATAAAGGACTAATGCAATAAAAGTAGGAAAACGGGAAAGAAAGAAAAAGAAAACTCCCCTGGATTATGGTGGCAGTTGCCAATTTTGGATCATCAGGGAGAGGTCTTCATGTTCACGATCCAGCCATGAAGTTTTGAGGACGAACTGCTTCATCCTCCAGATTTGATCAAGCAGTGAAATGTCCTCCACCGCCGGATCTAAGCAGCAAATATTGTTACTGAGCGGATTCAGTAGGTGCTTGTTGATCTTTGAACTGTCAGTGTCAGCACCTTTGTTTTCCACTGTGGGTGTATGTTGATCAAATTTATACGTACCTCCTGCAACATGGTTAGTGCAATGTGGTTCCGCAGAAATTTCATGCAGGGGTATGACACCCAATTCTAGTGTAATAGGCTGAACCTCAGATAAATCCTCATAACATGAATCGGTTTCAAATGTAGAAATAATATCTTTAACAGGCTCAGATTCATGTTCAGAGGGAGAATTAAAAACATGCTCAGCAACAATATGATTACAAGCATACCTATCATCAGCATAATCTTTAATAACACAGTCAACAGAATAATCAATTTGCGGTATGCTTACCTCCACTTCCTTGAAGATTGGTAAAGTAGTGGAGGATGAAAGTAGTCCACCTGGTTCAAGATTATTGCTTATTCTTTCCTGGTCCTCAAAATCATCAGCATTTTCCTTAAGTGCAAGAATGGTCATCTGCCCAATCTGATTACTCAGATTCTGAATTGCCGCTTGAGTTTCCTGCTGAAACTCTATGCTATTTTTCTTGAACTGCATGTTCCCTTTCTGTAACTGAACGTTCTGCATGGTCATCTGCTCCAGTAACTCCTTTAATGTAGGTTCAGAAGTAGAAGGCTGAGGAGTTATTTGAATAGGAGAATCATATTGCTGACTCTCATATTGTGTAACTGGCTCCCAAAGAGAGCTCTCAGAAATTGGATGATGGAACATATTGTTCTCATCATAAAAATCAGCAGATTTAAAATCAAAGTAATATGCAGAATAAGAATCATAATCACAGACATTGGCAGAATAAGCATTATTCACAACATTAAAATAGGTAGACATGGAAAAATAAAAAGTGAAAACTAAAAACTAAAAATTACGAATCAGATAAAACAAAACACATTTATACATGCTACAAGCACACACAAGACAGAACATCAATAGTAAAAATTTTTAATTAATTTTTTTTAATTTTAAATTTTTTTTTTTTAATAACAACTAAATACAGAACATAGCACAATTAAACACATATATACACAATATATATTAACACAGTAAAAATCTAAAACAAAAACCTGGATCTGAAGTGACAACGCCGCCAAAATTTGTTGAAGGTGTCGTTGTCTCCTACAAAAATACAACAGACAGAACACACAAAACACACATATTAACAGAACAAAAATTTACACAACAAGAATCTAAAACCAAACCGTCATTGGTCCCCGGCAGCGGCGCCAAAATTTGATACAGCTGTCGCGGCCGATCAAATTTGATGTGCAATTAAGAATGCAGTACAGTGCTAGGATTTGACTCCTAGGTCGTCTCTCAAGGACCAATTTGTGTCGGTTCAGTCTCTGATTATTTTACACACGAAGGTGGGGGGGTGTTTTTGGTGTTTTGGTTGAATGCGGTAAAATTAAATTGGAAATTGGAAATAAAACAACAGAAAAATTAAAATAAATTAAAACTGGGATTTAAACACAACTAAATTTAAAAACGCTGAAATAAAATTTAACCACGGTAAAAACTAAACGGTAAAAGATGGTAAAAAAAAACTGAACGGTAAAATTAAACGCATAAATAAAAACATCAGTGAAAATACGTTGATAGAAAATAAACCGTAAAAATGACGTTGAAAATAAACTGAACGGTAAAAAGCAATGACTGAATTTAATGGTGCAGATGAAATTGTAAACGCAAGGTTTGCTGATAAAAGTAGAGTTTTAACAACTGAAAAACAAACTGGACATTACATTGGATTGAAAATGGAAAACAAATACAAAACCTCCCCTAAAGGGGAGGAGAAAACCAAAGCCAGAACGTTTCCTAATTCTACTCCTAAAATCTAATCTAAAACTCTAATTCTCACACTGAAATCTGATGCCCATTCTCCCTGCCTCCTGCCCATTTTATAGTTAAATTTCTGAACCAAGTGTACCCCTCTTCCTTTCTCGTGAGCATACCACTTAAAATCCAAAAAAAAAAATAATTATTCACTTTTGTATTTAGTGACAACTTCTTCCAGCAGTCCATGCACCCACTTACGTGACTTTTATTTCCCTCCAACACCACTTCTTTTTGTCTTTTTCTCCATCTTTATTCAATCCATTATTCAGCACTTCATGGACGTACCAAGAGGAAGCATGGGCCCTCCAATCTGCTGCTGCTGTGTTGTAGAGATCCTGAGCTGCTTCTGCTGGTTCATTCTCTGTATCAGCATGCTACCTATTCATCACCGTGACAACACCTCCTCTTCAATGGTGGTTTCAAGCTGGACATGAGCTGCTGGATCTCCTCTTCAACTAGACCAAGATTGTAGAGCATTTCCTTTACTGGACCAGCTCTTTCTTCTTCAAACTAAACTGCTTCAACACGTCCCTATTCCATTCTCTTCTCTCCCATGTGTTTCTGCAGCACCGTGAACTGTCCTTGGATGTGTGCTACTGGGCTGCTTCTTCGTGCACCTCCAAACTCGGAAAATGATGTCCGTGTGTGCCTTCTTTGTGCACCTCCAAGCTACTGCCGCTGGATGCACTTTCAAATGTGCTCATGGACTGCACCTCCTGATCTCTCTCGGTACCTTTTTTTTCTTCCAGCACCTCCCTTGCAAGCTTGCGGATGAAAACTGGATTTCTACCAGACCGTGAACGTGGACGTGTGCTGCACCGTGTGCTTACTTCTTTTGCCACCTAAGAAAGCTGTAGGCCGTGTGCTTCAATTCCCGTGGAGACCTGGTCCAATTGCCTTCCGCGTGTGAGGTTGCTTTCAAGCTTGCTGGATGTGTGCAGCCACTGGACCGTGTATTTTTTCTGCCAAGCTGCTGGGCTGTGTTGCCTTATTCTCCAAACTGTTGGATTCTTTTCTTTGCAGGGCGTGACGTGCTTCCAGACGCGGCTTGCTTTTCCAATTGCTCGACACAACGCACAACGTTGCTTTGCTGGATGCTTGAAGCGAGCGTGAAGAGTTTGGTCTGCACTTTTCAGCCATCCTAAAACCAATAGAAGTCACCTCATCAGTGTGGAGAATTAATTGTCCGTGGACCCATTGTGTTCCTTAGTGCAGAATTTTTAAAGAAGATAATTGCTTCTTTGGACTTGCCAAAAGCCATGAAGGGCTCTCTTCCGTGACCACATACGTTTGAAGGCAAAAAAAAACAAAATTTCTCTCTTCGGTGTGGTGGCTGTTACGCACGTGAAGCCTCTTTTCAATTTAATCTAACACTTTCCAAAATAAAGCATAGTAATCTTCAAATTGTAAAATTTAATCTTCCACCAAATAAGTCAATGTGTATTTCTTTCCACTCCAGCAAAGTAATTGAGTGCAGCCGTGACATTTGCTTAGACATTGTGGCAGCCCATTTTCCAAAATTGAAAACACCACTGCATTTTTGCATTCCAACCAAAATTTATTTCTTTAAAAGCTTCTCTGTAAGCCAATTCCGTGTACAAAATGATCTTCCAAATGTCCCAAAATATTATCCAAAATTTTCCAGCAATTGCTAATGCAAATAATTAGCTCAGATAATTCAAATTAATTAAAATAAGAATTTCTGATCGATTTAAGCACAATTAAGAAAAATAGGAAAATACTGGACAATTAAGCAAAATTTTCTGATTAATTTTAGTACAGTAAACTAAGTGAAGTGAAGAAAATAATGATTCATCAAGGAGCCGAGAAGCAGCGGAAGAAGCAGAGGTAGTCGAGAACCCTAGTATTTGGATTCGAAGATGATCGGCGAGGAACAACCCAGAGATTCGAGGTTTATTCGGTGGAAAACCTATGGTTTGAAGCGGAAGCAGATTTGGATGGTGGAGAGATGATTTTAATCGGCGAGAAAGGTGGGATCCTACGGTGACAGTGTGGTTCGTGGTGGAAGAGCGCTTTCTCGAGAGTGAAGTTGACGAAGATTCGCGAAATGAATATGTGATATTGTGCTGATGGAGCTCGAGTGAATAAGGCACGCGTGGCAGTAGATCTAAGGCAAGCCACGAGGAAGCTATCAATTGGTGATAGTAGCGTGAGATGGATGGTGTGGAGGAGAGAGAATCTGATAATGAAAAATGAGAGAAGGGATGGTGTGAATGGAAGGTGGCTAGAGGAGATCCTTTGGGATTCTCTAGCTTTGACTTTCAAGGTAGAATTGATCTGGAGTGTTCTCAACAGAATAACAATTCATTATGCTCAAAAAGTACCTTACAAGAAGTGGTGGCATGTCTATATATAGGACTAAAAGTCCCTCCTATCTAGCACATGCCTAACACCTTTTACACATGTTTTTAATAAAAGTAAAAGAAACTATACTAAACTAATTGGCCTTGGGCCCCGCGTATCATCCCCTCCCCCTTGGAAAGGATTTGTCCTCAAATCTGATGGTGCTTTTGAAGACTTATTTTTGTTAGTTTCATAAGGGTTCCTCCTGGGTCAAATATCCATCTGCAATAAGCATCAAACATATCTCTAATTAGTTTTCTTTGACCCAATAAGATATATAAAAGAATATGTGTAGAAGAAGGTTTCCAAATTTTGAAATTTTTAAATTTAATATAACAAAGAAACCTTTCTTCATTTGAAATTTTATTTGTATCTTGAGTTATTGGTAACCATAAAGGTAACCATAACCCAAGTTGAAATTTTGCATGTGTTGAAAGTGATAACATTTTTAAAGATGGAGTGGTCAATTCTGTGAAAGAAAAGTGAAATTTGGAAAATTCAAATATAAATGGATAAGAGTGAGAGGATAGAAAACCTCCCCTTAAGAGTTTGACTTCGAATGTAGGAGGAGATGTTGCCCTTAGTTGCTTTGATTTCTTGTCTTCCATTTCTATCCTTTCAACTTCTTTCTTTTCTCTTCTAAGTGTTTCTTTTCTCTCTTTCTCTCTTCTTTTCTCTTCTTCTCTTTCTTCCTCATCTCTTCTCTTTCTCTCTTCCTCTTCTCTTCTCTTTCTCTCTTCCTCTTTTCTTTTATTTCGTTCTTCCTCTTCTCTTCTCTCTTTTTCTTTTCTCTCTATTTCTCTTTTCTCTCTTACTGCTTGCTTTTGTTTTTCTCTTTTTAACCTCTCAATTCTATGTTTGCTTGTCTCTTCCCATAGCCTCTTAAGTTTTTCTAGAAACTCACTTTCCCTACGAGAGAACCCACTTAAATTTTGAATGAATGAATCACCTTTTCTAATAAGCTCTCTCATGAGTTCTAAGTTTCTTTCAATTTCTCGAGGTACAAACTTTCTTCTCATACAAGCTTTCAATTCAGTCCAATCATAAATGGGATATTTTATACCTATCTTAACATGATATTGCCTATCATCCCACCACTCTCTTGCATGCTTTTTAAAACTAGAAGTGTAAAGATTAAGAATATAAGATTCATCATCTCTAGAATAGAAGGATTCATATTTACTTTTTCTCACCATGAATGAATGCATGTCATTAATTTCCTTTTCCCAAGCTAGGTATGTTAATGCACCAATATCATCACCAAAGAATGGAATATTTTCACTAGCTTGTTTATACAAATCATCTTCAATCCTATCAAATTCATAAGATGAACAAGACTTCCTTCTAGCTTTATCATGTTCTCTTTTGATGTCTTTGTAACTAAGTTGCTTATCAAAATTAAAATTCCTAGAAGACCTATATGAATAACAAGACATCTTTGTTTCTAAAAGTTTTTCTAGTGTAAAAGATATACAAGATTCACACTCAGACAAGTCCCAGGTAAGAGAGGTGAGTCATGAAGACTGCTTAAATACCAAGTCTTGCCTTGCCAGAAATGTCTTAGGTTACTACTAGTTACCCTTTAAACTAAAATCACTTTTAAAATCAAAGGACACAACTCACAAATAATCACAACAATTAAACACTAAAATACGAGACTTTTCGGACTCTAATGTGACAAGGCTTAGAGTTTGATCCCTTTTAGCCTAAATCACCCTACACGTAAGACACTAAAATTTAAACACCAGAAAAGTTTTGCCAAGAGTTGAAAGAGCACCAAGGACTCTTCCAAGACACTTGGACTTTGAATGGCCTTTTACAATGAAATTAAGAAAACTAACACAAAAAGCCTATTACACATAAAAATGAAGAAAACAATTACAAAGGATGCAAACAACTGTCACGGTCTGGTCCAAACAGTTCCTTACTGCATGTCTTTTCTCCAAAGCCTTTATACGCACTTAGACTTATTGTTTCTGGACAACTTTGGGGTCTCTTAGCTCTTGGGTTCAACTCTTTCTTGGGCTTGTACACTTGATGCAGAGAAAGGTTCCTATTGACTGTCCATTACAATGTGTTGCACACAGAAAACCTACACAGATATTCAGACCAACATCAACAATTCACACATTACAAGTAATTACAAACCATGACAAAAAACAATTTAATCAAAACAGAATCCATTTAAGGTAAAAGAAACTCCCTTCAGTTCAAAGCTTCCACATGAAGTGCTTAGGTTGCTGTTTTCTTAGTAAACTTCTGCTCAAACTAAACTCTCAAACATCAACTCTGCACACATAAATCTAAACAAAATCCAGCAACAAAATCCAGCAAGTGCAAATGGACAGTGAATTAAATTCAGATTGGATGTAATTCCATGCAGAAACTAACCACCTAATTAATTCAATCACCAAGTCAGAACTGGAATTTAGGTGCTTTAATCACTTTTTAAAACTGGAGGATGCATTGGCAATTAAAAACAATTTGATGCACAATTGATTATGACAAGAGCAGTCTTTGCAGCAAATCAATGAATTACACTGGACAGAAATAATGGACCAAACTATTCAAGAACAATGTCCTAAACTAATTCAGAAATCAGTGTACCAATGTAATCAAATCAATTGACAAAGAGTAATGTGAGGCAAATAAGAAATTGGCAGTTTTAAAATAGTGTTCTTGCAATTCCAGAAATGATCATAAAACAATCAGCACATTATTTGCAATTCCTATGCATCTACCAAGTTCCCATAGGTCTTTATCAAATCAGAATCAACATTCAACATGCCCAATTAAACCATAAAATCAACAATTCACTTTCAAAACAGTGAGTATATCAATTAATTCAGCAGGCAATGTTTGACAATAAAGTGAGTGCAATGACAGTTTAAACATTCACAAGCACAATTAGCATCACTAGCAAATCAGCAATCACATTCAAGCATTTAATATCTCACTGACTTCATCAACAGTTTATGAACTAAATTGATTTCAATAACTTCTTAAACAGTCACAACTCTCCACTATGATCATCTCATTTTCGTTTCCTGCACAATGAACAATCATCAATTGGTTAAATGAAATTGAACTCTCTTGCAAATGCCAAGGAATTTTAGGCTAAATTAGCCTTACTAAGCTCACAGCACTGAGGTTTCTCTTTAAAAATTTAAAACACTCAAATGACAGGTTGAAAATAGAATTTTCAGTTTAGGCCAGATAATCCTGTGGATCACCACCACCTAATATACTACCATTCACACTTACCTTCTTTCAAATCCCAAAAACCAGAATGGAATCAGATTTATCAATTCAGGAAAAAATTGGTTAGCTAAGGCAAAGTGATGGACAAACAGGACAACCACTCAAATAGCAGGGCAGACTCTAACTAAGGAAACTCTAGACCAGATAAGATAAGCAATTAAAAGCTTCAATTAAAAGTTGGCAGAATAGATTTCACATGCATTGCAGACAAGACTAGATAACAACAAATGACAAGCAATAAACAAAGCTTTTGATCAAAGGGAGCACTCAAACTGAACCTATGATTGGCACTAGAACAGATTTTAAAAGCAAGAAAAGCAAACAAGCAAGTTAAAGCAGAAACAATTAAGTGACTCCAGTACTGAATTTTACAAATGCGTTTGATACAATGCCCCAACAAAATTAATTCATAATTGATAATGTTTTCAGTTTCTGATTTTGGAGCTTTACTTATTTGGATTGTACAAGGTCTGAATGCTTTTTTAAACTTGTATAGATATTCTTTTTCACCTGTTTTGATTTCATTCAACAGACCCTAGCTCTTACTACAATCCAACTGAATCATAAACACACAAATCAAAATTTCAGTACTGCACTATACTTGCTTTATAAAAAAAATTGACTTAAAATGGTGGTTTCAAAGGTGAAAAACGCACAAAGGCTGATATAATTCGAATTAACTATCTCAACATGTTTAAAACTTCAAAACAAACTTGTTTTGCATTAAAATTGGATGCAGAACATAGTAATTCGAAAATTGAACTTGCAATAGCCAATTATGCAATCAAACAGGTCAACCACACCACCGGTTTTAAGTTTCATTGAATCAATGGACAAATTATTGATGAAAATGACTTTAAAACAGCAATTGGAAACTTGAACACGACACGAGGAAGTTAATGCAAGATTTCCAGCAAGATCTATATGCTAGAACAGATTTTAAAACCAAAGCTAGACTCAAACAAGACAATGCAGATCGGCCAACTGCAATTTGATACTGCTGGAGTTTTCACAAGGTGCCACCAAACTATTTGCTTCAGCAATTCATGGATTAAGTGATGTGCACCTGATACAAACTCATTCAAGTATTTTATCACCAAAATAATATGTATTGGCCATGACAATACACGCAAATCAAAATACACATCAACAGTACATTAAATCTGAGATTACTGTCACTTTTGCATGCACCCGAGCTCACAATGAATGTATCATAGCTCATATGGTGTATAGCCATTGATCATATATTCCAGAATCTCAGAAAAAACTCAACACAGCTTTGAACACAAAATTTATGACATTTTAAGCAATTAAACATGACTGTAAACATGACAGAATATGATTCATCAATGAAAATGACTCAACAAAATTTGGACCGATTAAGATGATGAAAGACACAACCCAAAACAAGGTTAGCATACAAGAAATGACTCAAGCAGAAACCTAATGAACAGATCAAGACCAAAAACACATGAATCAACACAAGACAGAGAAGGAATCATAATGAACAACACGAATATTAAAGAGATTCAACACGAATGAATAATACGAAGTAAAATACTCAAGACATTGCACGAATGATAATCAACAACACAAAAAACTTGAAAACAAGCAAACGCACAAATTGAATCTCAAGAACAGAGAACAAATCGAGACAGAAAAATTTGAGAAACGACGAAGAGTAACTCAGATCAGAGAGAAACGAGAAACTTAGCTCAAACGGACGCGCCTAACCAAGGCTCTGAATACCACATGATAGCTGACGGCTTGAGCTGAATCCAGAGATGTCGTGAAATCCGGACTTGATGGAGTTGAGGAGCCGAGAAGCAGCGGAAGAAGCAGAGGTAGTCGAGAACCCTAGTATTTGGATTCGAAGATGATCGGCGAGGAACAGCCCAGAGATTCGAGGTTTATTCGGTGGAAAACCTATGGTTTGAAGCGGAAGCAGATTTGGATGGTGGAGAGATGATTTTAATCGGCGCGAAAGGTGAGATCCTACGGTGACAGTGTGGTTCGTGGTGGAAGAGCGTTTTCTCGAGAGTGAAGTTGACGAAGATTCGCGAAATGAATATGTGATATTGTGCTGATGGAGCTCGAGTGAATAAGGCACGCGTGGCAGTAGATCTGAGGCAAGCCACGAGGAAGCTATCAATTGGTGATAGTAGCGTGAGATGGATGGTGTGGAGGAGAGAGAATCTGATAATGAAAAATGAGAGAAGGGATGGTGTGAATGGAAGGTGGCTAGAGGAGATCCTTTGGGATTCTCTAGCTTTGACTTTCAAGGTAGAATTGATCTGGAGTGTTCTCAACAGAATAACAATTCATTATGCTCAAAAAGTACCTTACAAGAAGTGGTGGCATGTCTATATATAGGACTAAAAGTCCCTCCTATCTAGCACATGCCTAACACCTTTTACACATGTTTTTAATAAAAGTAAAAGAAACTATACTAAACTAATTGGCCTTGGGCCCCGCGTATCAAGAAGTCTCCTGTCCTGAACCACCCTAAAGTGCTTTTCATGTTTCCTAGAGAGGAACCTACCATTATGGGGCTGCTCTGGTTCCTTTTCCTTCCTCTTGGTTGCCATGGTTTTCAATCTCTTTCCTGAAGAGGATGCCATTCCTGCATTCAAACACAAATCCAAAACCACAGAACATGATGTTAATCATTAGTAAACACAGAACACAACTCCTTTCGAAGCTGAACCACCGCTGAGGGCCAGAATTTCCCCTCAGCGCCACCAGTACCACAATCCAACACGCAAAAAGCCAGAAAAAGCAAATCTGGCAGAGTGCCGCTCAGCGGTAATTGCCGCTCAGCGGTGACCTGCAGATTTTTGCAAATTTCGTTTTAAAGCTTTCCTAACTCCACCCAAATGCAATTTTCAGTTTTCCAATACATAATCAAGCAGTTTAATCGGTTCAAACATCAAATATATCATCAAATCATGCATAGAAATCAAAACCCCTAAATATTCATGCTTTGACAATCACATTCAAACTCAAGAACCCTAGAATGAACAAAATGCATTTTACTTACTTGGGTGGAGATGCTAGATGATATGAGAATGCTTCCAAACTAGAATACTCTCTTCCAACCCCAAACTTTGATGGCACACTAGTGTAAAAGTGAGTGGAAGAGAAATTTCTAAAGAGGGAAGAGTAGAAAGATGTGGAAAACCTAAGAGAGGGTATGTGGGAGTCTTTGTGCAGAGAAGAGCTTGAAAGAATGTAAAATCGCGCAACTTAGGGTTTAAAAATACCCCAATGGGCTCGGGTTCCGCTAAGGGGAACTTAAGCCCATCTGCGATAGTACCGCTCAGCGGTAATTGCCGCTCAGCGGCACTTTCGTGATGTGCCCTTCTCCTTCTTTTCTTGACCTACGTGCCTTCCTAGCATACCCCTCATAGGTTCCCTGCAATTCAATGTTAAAAATGCTTATGCAAACCCTAATTAAAATAAAACAAACAAAAACAATCAATCAACTGGGTTGCCTCCCAGGTAGCGCTTGTTTAACGTCACGAGCCTGACCCAAAATCCACCAACACCCATCAGTAGGTGTTTCAAACTTACCAGCACCCATCAGTAGGTGTTACAAACTTAGTATCCTTCAGTAGATACTTAACCACCTAGCATCCTTCAGTAGATGCTAAATCCAACAAAATAATGTCCAGAATAATATTCACAAATTAAAAATTACAAAACCAAATCAAAAGTTTGTAAATCTACTGGGTTGCCTCCCAGCAAGCGCTTCTTTAACGTCACTAGCTTGACCCAGTAAAGCCCCAGTTCCTTCTTCTTTTTCTTCTTTCTACTGAACTTCTTCAGAAATTTGATCAAACCAGGAACCTGTTGCAGTGTCTCAATCATAGGAACTTTAATCTCCAATTTCTTGAAGATTTCCATAAAGCACTTAAATTTCTTTTCCTTCCTATGATACTTCTTTGGATGGGGACGAGATTTTTCATATGATTCTTTATTTTTTTCTCTCGTCCTCTTTCTCTTTTCTCTCACTTTCTTTTTTTCTTTTCTTTTTCTACTCACCTTCTCAATCTTCACACAAATTTTCTCTTCTTCTTTCTCTTCTCTCTCTTTTCTCTCTTCTTTTTCCAACTCAACTTTTTCAACATTTACACTCACTAGCTCTTGACACTCTCCCCTGGGGTTAACCTCAGTATTAGCCCCACAATTTCTACTTGGCCTTTCTTCCATCTGTTTGATGATCTGCCCCATCTGAATCTCCAAATTTTTGATAGCAGCTTCAGTGCTCTTTTGGGAAGACTCAGTTTTCTGTATGAAATTGTTGAGAATTTCCTCCAGCCTCATGGACCTTTCATTAAGCATAGAAAACTGTTGCCATAAGGTGGGTTGCTGCTGCTGCTTATTAAATTGACCAGCTTGCCCAGTTTGCCCTTGACCAATGCTTGGGTGTGGTTTCCACCCTTGATTGTAGTTCCCTTGACGGTATGGAACTTGATTAGCCATGAAGTTAACATCCTCCACGGCTTCCACAGGAAAAGCACATTGGGCATTGATGTGATCACCACCACATAATTCGCACAACTGGGTTTGTACCTGTGCAGCAGTCTTCAACTCTTTGGGTAGTTGTGCAAGTATCTTTGTGAGATTCTCCAATTGTTGAGTTAGTATTTTATTCTGAGCTAGCAAGGCATCATGGGTTTGTAATTGAAGAACCCCTTTTTGTTGCATAGGAGCTTCTCTTTCACTATGCAGCTCATTATCACTAGTAGCCATATTTTCAATAATTTCAGTTGCTTCCTCTAGAGTCTTCCATTTGATATTGCCTCCAGCTGAGGCGTCAAGCATCATCATGGTTTGTGAACCAAGACCTCCAAGGAAGATTAGGACTACTTCTCCTTCGTTAAATCCATGCGTGGGAGTCTTTCTTAATAGGTTTTTATATTTGTCCCATGCATGACCTAGTGATTCCTCCATGCCTTGCCTGAAAGATGAGATCTCTTGCTTTCCTTTGTTGTCCTTGGAAGAATTGAGTGCCCATATAGTTAAATTCTTGACCGAATTGCATTCTGCAAACATTAGGCACAAAACTCTAGAAAATATTTGTTAGCACAAAAAGATATAGGAGAAGATATATATTCAGAAGATAAAAGATTCAGAAGATAAGAAGATAAAAGATTTAGAAGATAGAAAATAAAATAAAATAAAATCTATTCTAAAAAGATAAAATAAAATCTAACCTAATCTAAAAGATAAAGATAAAATAAATTCTAATAAAATCTAACCTAACAAAATAAAATCAAATCTAATCTAATCTAATCTAAAAAGATAAAGATAAAAATAAAATCTAATCTAACCTAAAAAGATAAAAAATAAAATAAAATAACAAACAGAAAAAATAAAAACAGAAATTCAAAATTAAAGTCAAAGATAATCAATAATCACACAAATTAACCAGTTAAACCACGAGTCCCCGGCAACGGCGCCAAAAACTTGATGGACAAATTTATGATCACCAAAATATGATGTCACAAACTTGTTTCACAATCGGCAAGTATGACCGAATCGTTCAAGTAATAAAACTTGGTAAGACCAAGTATCGTTCTTCCCAAAGGACTCACGGCCTAGTTTAGTTATGTGATTTGTTGATTAGCTAGGACTTACAAACGATATATTTAGAGTTTAAAATGCAAGACAGAAAATAAACATGTATGCATGAAGTTTGATCAATGGCAAAGACTAAAGATAAACACTTTCAATGGAAATATGAATGAATATGTTGTTGGGGGTCAATTTCATCTCATCCATTCTCATATATTTTAGGAATTCAACATTCAAATCATCATTGTTAATGCCACTCTCTAATGTACCATTCTAGATGGCTTCTCCCTAATCAAATAGTTCATACAATTCCTAGCATTCCTAATGATTAGTTCATGAGCGCAGGAGCTTAAAGGCAACCAATATAATATTGTTAGTATAATATTGGGAGCAATTCCCCGGATCTAGACTTCCCCGTACGTGTCCGTATCGACAAAACCAATAATCATGCATTAGAATGAGTTAAACAATGCAAGCATTGAGCAAAGAGGAAAAACCCTAACTAATGATGAAAGAAAGCATATGTCTTACTTAGAAGATGTACTCAACAAATCCATATATGAGAGCTTCAAGAGATTACATTGATTCCCCAACAAACATACAAGGTTTAGTTCACCATAATCATGGTGAACCTAGATGAATAACAATGAAAGAATGAAAGAATAAACCCAATAAAGGTGAAGAGGTAGCCTGAGCATCCAAGATCCTCCTTCAAAGGGGTGGAAGAGAGAGTGTTTGCCTCGTTTCTGCCAAAGATACTAATCCCAAGGACGTGCAAGCCCTTATATACTAATCTAGAGTTACAAAAGATTACAAAAGCCCAAGCCCAAAAAGTGCCGCTCAGCGGTATTTACCGCTCAGCGGTGGTTGCGCGTCTTCTTTCTTCCCCTCAGCGGCCATTTTGCCCCTCAGCGGTTCCAACGCCACCTCTTGAGTGCCGCTCAGCGGTAGTTTGCCGCTGAGCGGTGCCTTCGTCTTCTCTTTTTGCACTCTTTCTTGTCTTTTCTAATGTCATCTCTCTCCTTCTTCACTCTTTTCACCAAATTCACCTTAAAACCTGCACAAAAACACTAAAATCAAGCATAAACCTGTCCAGCTCTCTTATTTATGAAAATATAGATAAACTGCATGATTTCAAGCTAGTTTCTAAGTCTAAAGGTTGCTTTTAGTATCAAATTTAAGCATGAAAATAACAGTTTTTCAACTGTTATCACCACTTCGCTAACTTTCTTCAACTACGTCAACTTCGTCCACTTCGTCAACTTCCTCCACTTTCTCCACTTCCTCCACTTTGTCAACTTCATCAACTTCGTCCACTTCATCAACTTCGTCCACTTCGTCCACTTTGTCCACTTCGTCCACTTCCTCCACTTCGTCCACTTCGTCCAATTCGTCCACTTCGTCAACTTCGTCCACTTCGTCAACTTCATCAACTTCCTCCACTTCCTCCACTTCCTCCACTTCGTCAACTTCATCAACTTCGTCCACTTCGTCTACTTCGTCCACTTCGTCCAGTTCGTCACTTCGTCCACTTCGTCCACTTCGTCCACTTCGTCAACTTCCTCCACTTAGTCAACTTCATCAACTTCGTCCACTTCGTCCACTTCGTAAACTTTGTCCACTTCCTCCACTTCGTCCACTTCGTCAACTTCCTCCAATGCGTCCACTTCGTCAACTTCCTCTGCTCTGTCCAGTTCATCCACTTCGTCAACTTCGTCAAATTTGTCAACTTCGTCCACTTCATCCACTTCGTCAGCTTCGTCCACTTCGTCCAGTTCGCCAACCTTCGTCAACTTCCTCTACTTCCTCCCTTTCGTCAACTTCGTCCACTTCGTCAACTTTGTCAACTTCCTCCAATTCCTCCACTTCGTCACCTTCATCAACTTCGTCCACTTCGTCAACTTCGTCCACTTCATCAACTTCGTCCACTTCGTCAACTACCTCCACTTCCTCCACTTCCTCCACTTTGTCAACTTCATCAACTTCGTCCACTTCATCAACTTCGTCCACTTCCTCCACTTCCTCCACTTCCTCCACTTCGTCCACTTCGTCTAATTCGTCCACTTCGTCAACTTCGTCAACTTCCTCCACTTCCTCGACTTCGTCAACTTCATGCACTTCGTCCACTTCGACAACTTCGTCAACAATGTCCACTTCGTCAACTTCGTCGGCTTCGTCAACTTCCTCTAATTCCTCCACTTCGTCAACTTCGTCAACTTCCTCCACTTCCTCCACTTCCTCCACTTCTTCCACTTCGTCAACTTCATGAACTTCGTCCACTACGTCTACTTCGTCCACTTAGTCCACTTCGTCCACTTAGTCCACTTCGTCCACTTCGTCCACTTCATCCACTTCGTCCACTTCGTAAACATTATCCACTTCGTCCACTACGTCTACTTCGTCCATTTTTCCAACTTCGTCCACTCCATCCACTTCGTCAACTTCCTCCACTTTGTCCACTTCGTCAACTTCCTCCACTTCGTTAACTTCCTCCACTTTCTCCACTTCCTCCACTTCGTCCACTTCGTCAACTCCATCCACTTCGTCAACTTCGTGAACTTCGTGAACTTCGTCCACTTCGTCCACTTCGTCCACTTCGTCCACTTCGTCACTTCGTCCACTTCGTCCACTTCGTCAACTTCCTCCACTTCCTCCACTTAGTCAACTTCGTCCACTTCGTCAACTTTGTCCACTTCGTCCACTTCGTCAAGTTCGTCAACTTCGTCAACTTCCTCCACTTCGTCCACTTCGCCAACTTCCTCCACTTCGTCAACTTCCTCCGCTTGGTCCACTTCGTCCACTTCATCCACTTCGTCAAATTCGTCAAATTCTTCAACTTCGTCCACTTCATCCACTTCGTCAGCTTCGTCCACTTCGTCCAGTTCGCCAACCTTCCTCAACTTCCTCTACTTCCTCCCTTTCGTCAACTTCGTCCACTTCGTCAACTTCGTCAACTTCCTCCAATTCCTCCACTTCGTCAACTTCATCAACTTCGTCCACTTCGTCAACTTCGTCAACTTCGTCCACTTCGTCCACTTCATCAACTTCGTCCACTTCGTCAACTTCGTCCACTTCGTCCACTTCATCAACTTCGTCCACTTCGTCAACTACCTCCACTTCCTTCACTTTGTCTACTTCCTGCACTTCCTCCACTTCGTCCACTTCCTCCACTTCATCCACTTTGTAAACTTCAACTACTTCGTCCACTTCGTCAACTTCGTCCACTTCGCCAACTTCTTCACCTTCCTCAACTTCGTCCACTTCCTCCACTTCGTCCACTTTGTCGACTTCATCAACTTTGTCCACTTCGTTAACTTCGTCCACTTCGCCAACTTCCTCCATTTCCTCCACTTCCTCCACTTCGTCAACTTCATCAACTTCGTCAAATTCGTCAACTTCGGCAACTTCGTCAACTTCGTCCACTTCCTCAACTTCGTCCACTTCGTCAACTTCCTGCAATTCCTGCACTTCCTCCACTTCGTCAGTTTCATCAACTTCGTCCACTTCGTAAACTTCGTCCGCTTCGTCAACTTCGTCAAGTTGGTCCACTTCGTCCACTTCGTCAATTCCTCCACTTCCTCCACTTCGTCAACTTCGTCCACTTGGTCCACTTCGTCAACTTCGTCCACTTTGTCAACTTCCTCAAATTCGTCAACTTCGTCAACTCCATCCACTTCGTCCACTTTGTGATCTTCTTCAACTTCGTCCACATCGTCCACTTCGACCACTTCGCCAACTTTCTTCAACTTCGTCCACATCGTCCACTTCGACCACTTCGCCAACTTTCTTCAACTTCGTCCACATCGTCCACATCGTCCACTTCGTCAACTTTGTCAAATTCGTCACTTCGTCCACTTCGCCAACTTCATCAACTTCCTCCACTTCCTCCACTTCCGCCATTTCCTCCACTTCGTCAACTTCATCAACTTCGTCCACTTCATCAACTTCGTTCACATCGTCCACTTCGTCAACTTCGTCCACTTCGTCAACTTCCTCCACTTTGTCAATTCCTTAACTTCCTCCACTTTGTCAACTTCGTCCATGATGGATGTGACACCCGGGCACGGAGACGAGGGCGGGGAGTGACGCCGGTGCAAGAAGCATGGTGCAGGGGGCACAAACAAGGAGCGGCTCCTGGCAGCTTCGGGTGGAAGGGGTACATGGATGAATCGAACATACACCGGAATGAGAGGGATCTGGAGACTGTGTAGGTATGGGACTATACGGTTGAAGGATAGCTTAAAGGAATTGATTTGACTACTCATATCACCAAAATGCATTTACTTTTCGGTAGCCTGACTCATAAGAACTCCATGGTTAAGCGTGCTTAGCCTGGAGTAATTCTGGGATGGGTGACCTTCTGGGAAGTTTTCCCAGAAAGTGTGCGAGTGAGGACAAAGCACACTGGAAAGCCTGGTGGTGGTCTGTGGGGGCAGTCGACGGTCCCTGTGAGTTGCCGGGACGTTACAGATGGTATCAGAGCCTAGCCTCTCCCAGTACGGTGTGGTTCGAGGACGAACCAGAGCGGAAGCTGGTGGGCATGTGACACCCGGGCACGGAGACGAGGGCGGGGAGTGACGCCGGTGCAAGAAGCATGGTGCAGGGGGCACAAACAAGGAGCGGCTCCTGGCAGCTTCGGGTGGAAGGGGTACATGGATGAATCGAACATACACCGGAATGAGAGGGATCTGGAGACTGTGTAGGTATGGGACTATACGGTTGAAGGATAGCTTAAAGGAATTGATTTGACTACTCATATCACCAAAATGCATTTACTTTTCGGTAGCCTGACTCATAAGAGCTCCATGGTTAAGCGTGCTTAGCCTGGAGTAATTCTGGGATGGGTGACCTTCTGGGAAGTTTTCCCAGAAAGTGTGCGAGTGAGGACAAAGCACACTGGAAAGCCTGGTGGTGGTCTGTGGGGGCAGTCGACGGTCCCTGTGAGTTGCCGGGACGTTACAATGGACAAATTTGTAAGCACCAAATTATGATGTCACAAACTTGTTTCACAATCGGCAAGTATGACCGAATCGTTCAAGTAATAAACTTGGTAAGACCAAGTATCGTTCTTCCCAAAGGACTCACGGCCTAGTTTAGTTATGTGATTTGTTGATTAGCTAGGACTTACAAACGAAATATTTAGAGTTTAAAATGCAAGACAGAAAATAAACATGTATGCATGAAGTTTGATCAATGGCAAAGACAAAAGATAAACACTTTCAATGAATTATATGAATGAATATGTTGTTCGGGGTCAATTTCATCTCATCCACTCTCATATATTTTAGGAATTCCACATTCAAATCATCATTGTTAATGCCACTCTCTAATGTACCATTCTAGATGGCTTCTCCCTAATCACGAGTTCATACAATTCCTAGCATTCCTAATGATTAGTTCATGGGTGCAGGAGCTTAAAGGCAACCAATAGAATGTTGTCAGTATAATATTGGGAGAAATTCCCCGGATCTAGACTTCCCCGTACGTGTCCGTATCGACAAAATCAATTATCATGCATGGAATGAGTTAAACTATGCAAGCATTGAGCAAAGAGGAAAAACCCTAACTAATGATGAAAGAAAGCATATGTCTTAATTAAAAGATGTAATCAACAGATTCCATATATGAGAGCTTCAAGAGATTACATTGATTCCCCAACAAACATACAAGGTTTAGTTCACCATATTCATGGTGAACCTAGATGAATAACAATGAAAGAATGAAAGAATAAACCCAATAAAGGTGAAGAGGTAGCCTGAGCATCCAAGATCCTCCTTCAAAGGGGTGAGAAGAGAGAGTGTTTGCCTCGTTTCTGCCAAAGATACCAAATTCTAGGACGTGCAAGCCCTTATATACTAGTCTAGAGTTACAAAAGATTACAAAAGCCCAAGCCCAAAAAGTGCCGCTCAGCGGTAAATACCGCTCAGCGGTGACTGCGCGTCACTTTCTTCCCCTCAGCGTGACTCCCGCAACCTCCTGAGTGCCGCTCAGCGGTAAAATACCGCTGAGCGGTGCCTTTGACTTCTCTTTTTGCACTCTTTCTTGTCTTTTCTAATGTCATCTCTCTCCTTCTTCACTTCTTTCACCAAATTCACCTTAAAACCTACACAAAAACACTTAAATCAAGCATAAACCTGTCCAGCTCTCTTATTTATGAAAATATAGATAAAAGCATGATTTCAAGCTAGTTTTTAAGTCTAAAGGTTGCTTTTAGTGCCAATTTTAAGCATGAAAATAACAGTTTTTCAACTGTTATCAGTCCACTTGGTCCACTTCGTCCACTTCGTCCACTTTGTCAACTTCCTTAAATTCGTCAACTTCGTCATCTTCTTCAATTTCGTCCACTTCCTGCACTTCGCCAACTTTCTTCAACTTCGTCCACTTCGTCAACTTCGTCCACCTCGCCAACCTTCGTCAACTTCGTCCAATTCCTCACTTCGTCCACTTCGTCAACTTCATCCACTTCGTCAACTTCATCAACTTCCTCCACTTCCTCCATTTCCTCCACTTCGTCAACTTCATCAACTTCGTCCACTTCATCAACTTCGTTCACTTCGTCCACTTCGTCAACTTCATCAACTTCCTCCACTTCCTCCACTTCGTCAACTTCGTCCACTTCGTCAACTTCCTCCACTTCCTCCACTTCGTTAACTTCATCCACTTCGTCCACTTTGTCAACTTCGTCGACTTCGTGAACTTCGTCAACTTCGTCAACTTCGTCCACTTTGTCAACTTCGTCCACTTCGTCAAGTTCGTCCACTTCGTCAACTTCATCAACTTCCTCCACTTCCTCCATTTCCTCCACTTCGTCAACTTCATCAACTTCGTCCACTTTGTCCACTTCATCAACTTCGTTCACTTCGTCCACTTCGTCAACTTCATCTACTTCCTCCACTTCCTCCACTTCGTCAACTTCGTCCACTTCGTCAACTTCCTCCACTTCGTCAACTTCCTCCACTTCCTCCACTTCCTCCACTTCGTTAACTTCATCCACTTCGTCCACTTCGTCAACTTCGTCAACTTCGTGAACATCGTCACTTTGTCAACTTCGTCCACTTCGTCAAGTTCGTCCACTTCGTCAACTTCGTCAATTTCGTCCACTTCGTAAACTTCCTCCACTTCCTCCAATTTCTCCACTTCCTCCACTTCCTCAACTTCGTCCACTTCGTCCACTTCGTCAACTTCGTCAACTTCGTCAACTTCTTCCACTTCGCCAACTTCGTCAACTTCGTCCACTTCGTCAACTTCCTCCACTTCCTCCACTTCCTCAACTTCGTTTACTTCCTCCACATCGTGAACTTCCTCCACTTCCTCAACTTCGTTTACTTCCTCCACTTCGTCCACATCGTCAACTTCCTCCACTTTCTCCACTTCCTCCACTTCGTCCACTTCGTCAACTTCGTCCACTTCGTCAAATTTTTCTACTTCGTCCACATCGTGCACTTTGTCCACTTCGCTAACTTTCTTCAACTACGTCAACTTTGTCCACTTCGTCAACTTCCTCCACTTTCTCCACTTCCTCCACTTTGTCAACTTCATCAACTTCATCTACTTCATCAACTTCGTCCACTTCCTCCACTTCCTCCACTTCGTCCACTTCGTCTAATTCGTCCACTTCGTCAACTTCGTCAACTTCCTCCACTTCCTCGACTTCGTCAACTTCATGCACTTCGTCCACTTCGTCCACTTCGACAACTTCGTCAACAATGTCCACTTCGTCAACTTCGTCCACTTCGTCAACTTCCTCTAATTCCTCCACTTCGTCAACTTCGTCAACTTCCTCCACTTCCTCCACTTCCTCCACTTCTTCCACTTCGTCAACTTCATGAACTTCGTCCACTTCGTCTACTTCGTCCACTTAGTCCACTTCGTCCACTTAGTCCACTTCGTCCACTTCGTCCACTTCATCCACTTCGTCCACTTCGTAAACATTATCCACTTCGTCCACTACATCTACTTCGTCCACTTTTCCAACTTCGTCCACTCCGTCCACTTCGTCAACTTCGTCAACTTCGTCCACTTTGTCCACTTCGTCAACTTCCTCCACTTCGTCAACTTCCTCCACTTTCTGCACTTCGTCCACTTCGTCCACTTCGTCAACTCCATCCACTTCGTCAACTTCGTGAACTTCGTCCACTTCGTCCACTTCGTCACTTCGTCCACTTCGTCCACTTCGTCCACTTCGTCAACTTCCTCCACTTCCTTCATTTAGTCAACTTCGTCCACTTCGTCAACTTTGTCCACTTCGTCCACTTCGTCAAGTTCGTCAACTTCGTCAACTTCCTCCACTTCGTCCACTTCGCCAACTTCCTCCACTTCGTCAACTTCCTCCGCTTGGTCCACTTCGTCAACTTCGTCCACTTCATCCACTTCGTCAAATTCGTCAAATTCTTCAACTTCGTCCACTTCATCCACTTCGTCAGCTTCGTGCACTTCGTCCAGTTCGCCAACCTTCGTCAACTTCGTCAACTTCCTCTACTTCCTCCCTTTCGTCAACTTCGTCCACTTCGTCAACTTCGTCAACTTCCTCCAATTCCTCCACTTCGTCAACTTCATCAACTTCGTCCACTTCGTCCACTTCGTCAACTTCGTCCACTTCGTCCACTTCATCAACTTCGTCCACTTCGTCAACTACCTCCACTTCCTTCACTTCGTCCACTTCCTGCACTTCCTCCACTTCCTCCACTTCCTCCACTTCGTCCACTTTGTCAACTTCAACTACTTCATCCACTTCGTCAACTTCGTCCACTTCGTCCACTTCGTCAACTTCTTCACCTTCCTCAACTTCGTCCACTTCGTCCACTTTGACGACTTCATCAACTTTGTCCACTTCGTTAACTTCGTCCAGTTTGCCAACTTCCTCCACTTCCTCCACTTCGTCAACTTCATCAACTTCGTCAAATTCGTCAAATTCGTCAACTTCGTCAACTTCGGCAACTTCGTCAACTTCGTCCACTTCCTCAACTTCGTCCACTTCCTCAACTTCCTGCACTTCCTGCACTTCCTCCACTTCGTCAGTTTCATCAACTTCGTCCACTTCGTCAACTTCGTCAAGTTGCTCCACTTCGTCCACTTCGTCAATTCCTCCACTTCCTCCACTTCGTCAACTTCGTCCACTTGGTCCACTTCGTCAACTTCCTCAAATTCGTCAACTTCGTCAACTCCATCCACTTCGTCCACTTTGTGATCTTCTTCAACTTCGTCCACATTGTCCACTTCGACCACTTCGCCAACTTTCTTCAACTCCGTCCACATCGGCCACATCGTCCACTTCGTCAACTTCGTCAAATTCGTCACTTCGTCCACTTCGCCAACTTCATCAACTTCCTCCACTTCCTCCACTTCCTCCATTTCCTCCACTTCGTCAACTTCATCAACTTCGTCCACTTCATCAACTTCGTTCACATCGTCCACTTCGTCCACTTCGTCAACTTCCTCCACTTTGTCAATTCCTTAACTTCCTCCACTTTGTCAACTTCGTCCACTTGGTCCACTTGGTCCACTTCGTCCACTTTGTCAACTTCCCTAAATTCGTCAACTTCGTCATCTTCTTCAACTTCGTCCACTTCCTGCACTTCGCCAACTTTCTTCAACTTCGTCCACTTCGTCAACTTCGTCCACTTCGCCAACCTTCGTCAACTTCGTCCAATTCGTCACTTCGTCCACTTCGTCAACATCGTCCACTTCGTCAACTTCATCAACTTCCTCCACTTCCTCCATTTCCTCCACTTCGTCAACTTCATCAACTTCGTCCACTTCATCAACTTCGTTCACTTCGTCCACTTCGTCAACTTCATCAACTTCCTCCACTTCCTCCACTTCGTCAACTTCGTCCACTTCGTCAACTTCCTCCACTTCCTCCACTTCGTTAACTTCATCCACTTCGTCCACTTTGTCAACTTCGTGAACTTCGTAAACTTCGTCAACTTCGTCCACTTTGTCAACTTCGTCCACTTTGTCAACTTCGTCCACTTCGTCAAGTTCGTCCACTTCGTCAACTTCATCAACTTCCTCCACTTCCTCCATTTCCTCCACTTCGTCAACTTCATCAACTTCGTCCACTTTGTCCACTTCATCAACTTCGTTCACTTCGTCCACTTCGTCAACTTCATCTACTTCCTCCACTTCCTCCACTTCGTCAACTTCGTCCACTTCGTCAACTTCCTCCACTTCGTCAACTTCCTCCACTTCCTCCACTTCGTTAACTTCATCCACTTCGTCCACTTCGTCAACTTCGTCAACTTCGTCAACTTCGTCCACTTCGTCAACTTCGTCAACTTCGTCAACTTCGTCAACTTCGTCAACTTTGTGAACTTCGTCCACTTTGTCAACTTCGTCCACTTCGTCAAGTTCGTCCACTTCGTCAACTTCGTCAATTTCGTCCACTTCGTAAACTTCCTCCACTTCGTCCAATTTCTCCACTTCCTCCACTTCCTCAACTTCGTCCACTTCGTCCACTTCGTCCACTTCGTCAACTTCGTCAACTTCTTCCACTTCGCCAACTTCGTCAACTTCGTCCACTTCGTCAACTTCCTCCACTTCCTCCACTTCCTCAACTTCGTTTACTTCCTCCACTTCGTCCACATCGTGACCTTCCTCCACTTCGTCAACTTCCTCCACTTCCTCCACTTCGTCAACTTCCTCCACTTCGTTAACTTCGTCCAATTCGTCAACTTCCTCCACTTCCTCCACTTTGTCAACTTCGTCCCCTTCGTCATCTTCTTCAACTTCGTCCACATCGTCCACTTCGTCCACTTCGCCAACTTTCTGCAACTTCGTCCACTTCGCCAACCTTCGTCAACTTCGTCCAATTCGTCACTTCGTCCACTTCGTCAACTTCATCAACTTCCTCCATTTCCTCCACTTCCTCCACTTCCTCCACTTCGTCAACTTCCTCAACTTCGTCCACTTTGTCCACTTCATCAACTTCGTTCACTTCCTCAACTTCGTCAACTTCGTCAACTTCCTCCACTTTGTCAACTTCGTCTACTTCGTCAATTTCCTCCACTTCCTCTACTTCCTCCACTTCCTCCACTTCTACAACTTCATCCACTTCGTCTACTTCGTCCACTTCATCAACTTCGTCCACTTCTTCAACTTCGTCCACTTCGTCAACTTCGTCCACTTCGTCAATTTCGTCCACTTTGTCAACTTCGTGCACTTCGTCATCTTCGTCCATTTCGTCAACTTCCTCCACTTCCTCCACTTCCTCCACTTCCTCAACTTCGTCCACTTCGTCAACTTCTTCCACTTCGTCCACTACGTCAACTTCGTCAACTTCGTCCACTTCGTCAACTTCGTCCCCTTCGTCAATTTCGTCAACTTCGTCCACTTCGTTAACTTCGTCATATTCGTCCACTTCCTCAACTTCCTCCACTTCCTCGACTTCCTCCACTTCCTCAACTTCGTCCACTTCGTCCACTTCGCAACTTCGTCCACTTCGTCAACTTCGTCAACTTCCTTCACTTCCTCCACTTCCTCCACTTCGTCCACTTCGTCAACTTCCTCCACTTCCTCCACTTTGTCAACTTCGTCCAGTTGGTCCACTTCGTCAACTTCGTCCACTTCGTCAACTTCGTCAACTTTGTCAAATTTGTCAACTTCGTCCACTTCATCATCTTCTTCAACTTCGTCCACATCGTGCACTTCGTCCACTTCGCTAACTTTCTTCAACTTCGTCAACTTCTTCAACTACGTCAACTCCGTCCACTTCGTCGACTTCCTCCACTTTGTCAACTTCATCAACTTCGTCCACTTCATCAATTTCGTCCACTTCCTCCACTTCGTCCACTTCGTCTAATTCGTCCACTTCGTCCTCTTCGTCCACTTCGTCCACTTCGTGATGAGTCAATATTTTATTCACTTCACTTAGTTTATTGTACCGAATTTAATCGGGGAATTGTGCTTAATTGTCCGGTATTTTCCCGTTTTTGATAATTGTGCTTAATTTGATTAAAAAATTCTTATTTTAATTAATTTGAATTATTTGAGCTAATTATTTGCATTATTAATTGTAGGGAAATTGTTGGATAAATTTGTAAGCACCAAAATATGATGTCACAAACTTGTTTCACAATCGGCAAGTATGACCGAATCGTTCAAGTAATAAACTTGGTAAGACCAAGTATCGTTCTTCCCAAAGGACTCACGGCCTAGTTTAGTTATGTGATTTGTTGATTAGCTAGGACTTACAAATGAAATATTTAGATTTTAATATGCAAGACAGAAAATAAACATGTATGCATGAAGTTTGATCAATGGCAAAGACAAAAGATAAACACTTTCAATGAAATATATGAATGAATATGTTGTTGGGGGTCAATTTCATCTCATCCACTCTCATATATTTTAGGAATTCAACATTCAAATCATCATTGTTAATGCCACTCTCTAATGTACCATTCTAGATGGCTTCTGCCTAATCACGAGTTCATACAATTCCTAGCATTCCTAATGATTAGTTCATGAGTGCAGGAGCTTAAAGGCAACCAATAGAATATTGTCAGTATAATATTGGGAGAAATTCCCCGGATCTAGACTTCCCCGTACCTGTCCGTATCGACAAAACCAATAATCATGCATGGAATGAGTTAAACTATGCAAGCATTGAGCAAAGAGGAAAAACCCTAACTAATGATGAAAGAAAGCATATGTCTTAATTAAAAGATGTACTCAACAGATTCCATATATGAGAGCTTCAAGAGATTACATTGATTCCCCAACAAACATATAAGGTTTAGTTCACCATATTCATGGTGAACCTAGATGAATAACAATGAAAGAATGAAAGAATAAACCCAATAAAGGTGAAGAAGTAGCCTGAGCATCCAAGATCCTCCTTCAAAGGGGTGGAAGAGAGAGTGTTTGCCTCGTTTCTGCCAAAGATACTAATCCCAAGGACGTGCAAGCCCTTATATACTATTCTAGAGTTACAAAAGATTACAAAAGCCCAAGCCCAAAAAGTGCCGCTCAGCGGTAAAATGCCGCTGAGCGGTGCCTTTGTCTTCTCTTTTTGCACTCTTTCTTGTCTTTTCTAATGTCACTTCTCTCCTTCTTCACTCTTTTCACTAAATTCACCTTAAAACCTGCACAAAAACACATAAATCAAGCATAAACCTGTCCAGCTCTCTTATTTATGAAAATATAGATAAAAGCATGATTTCAAGCTAGTTTTTAAGTCTAAAGGTTGCTTTTAGTATCAATATTAAGCATGAAAATAACAGTTTTTCAACTGTTATCACACTTCCAGAACGAACGTTCAGCAGAGTGGAAGACAACGCACAATGTCCAGTGAGGCCCACCACGGCCCAAGGCCTGGGAAGCAGTTTTGGGGGTGCATCCAGCACTGATCCAGAAACGTGAGCGTCCATGGCAGCTTTCTTAGGTGGTGCGTGAAGAAAGAAGAAGCACACGCAGCAGATGTTGCGTTGAAAAGAGAGAGGTGCACGAAGAAGCCAGATGAAAGTTGGTCCAGAGGAATGGGCGAGAAAAGGGCACAAGTCATCTTTCATTTTTGAAGTTAAGACCCAGCCGCCACCGAGAGGAGAGGGGGAGAAAGAAAGCATGGAGGGTTATGGTTGAGTGGTGCTTTTCATTTCATCATGCTGGAAGCAGCCGCCACTTGCCACTCGTTACTAGTTTGATATTCTAGGATTCTGCTCTTGTTTTTTTTCAGAACGTTGTTATTGAATGAAGAATGGGCAGCACAGGCTGTGGTTACGTCCAGCGTCGGTGTGGGGGTGATCATTTTCCTTTCCATTTGCTTTGGAGTTCTGCATTTACCTTTTATTATTAAAAAAATGCTGATTCACGTTGTTGAGCTGGAAGAGAAGTGGAAGGTGATTTCATTAGGTGTCACGACTAGCAAGGTGTGCGTGGAAACGTGAGCTCTCGGTTTTTAATTATTGCACGAGTATAGATGTTGTCATTTGGCTTTTTAAAGAAGATAATGCAGTTATTAATGGAAGCAACTCTCGGTTTTAATTGCAAGCGCTGATTTAATCTTGTGAAGCAAGCATGGTTCATTTTGTTGTTCTGGAGAAAAGTGGTCCACGCTTTCAACCTTTATCACTTTAATTGGTTTTATTATTTTATACATTAGAATGCAAAGCAGCTGATTTGTTCCTTTTACTGTTAACGTTTATTCTTAGTGTAATTTCCGTTTTGAATTCCATTAAAATGCTTGGTTTACATGTTTTTTTTTTTATTTTACTCCAGCCTTTTTGCATTGAATGTTTGATTCCAGCTCCATGGTGTTTGTATTGGCGTGTTGCATCTCCACAACATTAATGTGCATTTCCTTATTTGCCAAGAGTTTAAGTGTTTCTTTATTTTCCTGCATTTTAAATTTCCGCACTTGTTTAGAGGCGGTTCGATCTTCGGTCATCTGTAGGGTCGTTCGGTCTTTATGCTTTGTTTATTTATTTCAATGTTTTCACTAATGTTTGGCTGTATTTAATTTCCAGTTTTAATTTAGTTCATTTCGAATCACAAAAACACTTTCAACCCCCCCTTCGTGTTTGACCCGAGACTCGAACCACATTTGGTCCTTGAGAGACGACCTAGGAGTCACTTCCTAGTACTATACTGCATTCTTTTATGCACAACTTTTTGTGGGAGGTGCGACCCTCTCATCAAAATGGCGCCGTTGCCGGGGACCAATGGTTCGGTCTTAGGTCTTTTTGTTGAGTTTGTGTGTGTTGTGTTTTGTGTTGTGTTGTGATGTGATGTGATGTTCTGTTTTGTGTGTGTGATGAGTCGTTATTTCTTGAATTATATTTAGTTTATTTCACTTAAATAAACCAGGGAATTGTGTTTAATTGTTTGTTATTTCCCCCGTTTTCCGAATTCTGCTTAATTTGGTCGGAAATTTGTAATTGTGCTAATTTGGATTTTCTGAGCTGATTAAGTGCATTTTTGAAGTGCAGGAAAATTTCGGAAATACATTTTGGGACAGGAAGAATGCCAAATAAATTCAAGACTCTCCAGACAGACATTTTAGAATTAATTAAATTGTAATTCAGTAGTTTAAAATTTCTGTATCAACTTTTATATTTTGGGTCAATTTTTGGTAAATTAGATTAGACCCAAAATTAGAAATTAATGACTTGGCACCCTAGGGTTTTATTTGTGTGGACCCTACCCTAAAACAAAGTGACACACGGCCCTTAGAAAGGCCCTAGCCGCCACTTGCATAGGGGAGGCCACTGCTTACTAGGCACTTTTTCTCTCGGTCTCAGCTTTGGTTTAGGGGGGCTGAACACGTTTTGCAATGAATGAATGAAGAGATGATGGTGATTATTTTTGCTGATTTCTCATTGCCCCTTTTCGTTTGGGTTTTACACTTTGGAAGCTTCATTCCAGCTAGCACCGTCCAGTAGAGTTACTCGGTTTTTCTTTCTGTTAAAGAGAAGAGGCTTATTCGTTTTGATTGTGGTGTCACGACTTTGGCATTCTTATTGGAGAAGAGCAGCTTGGTGAAGCAACTAGGAGGCAACGCTGGAACGCTGTCACAGCTGGGCTGTGAGAAATCATTTTTTTTTATGGATGTTGGAACAGCCACCGAGAGGGAGCTGGAGCAAGGATGATATGCATACGGAACATTATTTTAAATGCTTAATCTTGCACTTAATTAGGTTACAATTTTCATATTGCATACACTTAGGGTTGAATGCTTGCTAATTTTTAAGTGATCTTTGCTTGATTACCATATTCTCCTTTCAATGTAAATCATCACAAAGTTAATTTTCACTCCTTTAATTTAAATGTAATGTTAGCTTTAGTGACCAACCGCTTTAATTTTGTGATTGAGACCGTTTTTACGTTTCCGTTTGCATTAGTGTCTTATTTAATTTTATCCGCAACCAAAAACATTTTTTTTAAAAAACCCCCCCCCCCTGCGTGTTTGACCTGAGACTGAACCCAATTTGGTCCTTGAGAGACGACCTAGGAGTCACTTCCTAGTACTGTACTGCATTATTCTATGCACAACTTTTGTTGGGAGGTGCGACCCTCTCACCAAAATGGCGCCGTTGCCGGGGACCAACGGTTCAGTCTTAGGTCTTTTTGTTGTGTTTGTGTGTGTTGTGTTTTGTCTTGTGTTGTGATGTGATGTGATGTGATGTTCTGTTTTGTGTGTGCGTGTTGCATGTATAAATGTGTTGTGTTTTATTAGTTTCGTGATTTTTAGTATTCTTCTTTTTCCATGTCTACCTATTTTGATTTTGTGAATACTGCTTATTTTGCTAGTGCCTCTGATCATGATTCTCCTTCTGCATGTTACTCTGATTGTAATTCTGCTGATTTTTATGCTGAGAACAATGTGGCTCATCCTCAAATTTCTGAGAGCTCTCTTTGGGAGCCGGTTCCACCTAATGAGGATGGTGATCATTTAGTTCTCACCACTGGACTGATGAATTTGTTGCCCAAGTTTTATGGTCTTGCAGGTGAATGCCCACATGAACATTTGGATAGGTTTTATCGAATTTGCTCTTTAATGAAACTTCCAAATGTCCCGGACGATCTAGTTTTCTTAAGGGCATTCCCGCACTCATTAGAAAGAGCACCAAAAGATTGGAAAGACTCTCTTCCTCCAGGATCCATTACCAGATGGGAAGATCTTGAGCATAAATTTCTGAGTAAATTCTCCCATGTGCGAGATGGATACGACAACGGTCTTGGATGGAATGACCCTACCTTGGGATGGTACAATGCTCCTCAACATCAATATCAAGAACCACCATTCCAGAGTACTTTCATGCCTCCACCAGTCCAGCAATATCAGAGTCAGCAATATGATGCTTCTGCCGAAATAGCTCTTCAGCCTTCTACTTCTGAGCCTACATTGCAGGAGTTGTTGGAGCAGATGACCATGCAGAACCTTCAGTTTCAGCAAGAGAACATGCAGTTCCAGCAAGAAATAGGAGCTGCCATTCAGAGTATGACTGATCAGATAGGGCAGATGGCCACTCAACTCGCTGAGGAACAGTCTCAAGATTCAGAGTTACCATTTCAGACTGTTCAGATTCCAGATGATGATGATAGTGGCATCAACATAGAAGATGGGGAGAAGAGTCATGAGCTTACTACTGTTCCATCTACTTTCCCATCATCCTATGTCCCTACCCTTGCACCTGAGGAGACTGATGAATATTTTGAGGAGCAGGCAGAAATAAGCAGTAATCCTGAACCAGGTAGACCACCTTCATCTTCCCACACTTTAGCAATCTTCAAGGAAGAGGAGGTAAGCATACCTCAATTTGATTATATTGATGATTATGTTGTTGAGAGGTATGATGATGATTATATTGTTGTTGAGTCTGATTTTAATTTTCCCTCTCTGCATGATGAGAACCAATTTTTGATGTCGCATCCGAATGTTTATTATCCATGCATTGAACATGAATCTGAGTCTGTCGTTGATATTGCTTGTGATTTTGAAATTGATTCATGTTCTGAGGATGTATCTGAGGTTCAGTCTGATAAATTGGGATTGGGTGTTGTACCTCTACATGTCATTTCTTTGAAGCCACATTGCACTAACCATGTTGCAGGAGGTACACATGAATTTGACCAACATGCACCCACAGTGGAAGGAAAAGGTGCTTACATACACACTAGTTTCAACATCAATAGGCACCAGCTGAACCCGCTCATCAACAATCACTTCTTCTTAGATCCAGCTGTGGAAGACATTTCCCTGCTTGATCAAATATGGAGGATGAAGCAATTTTTCCTCAAAACTTCCTGGCTGGATCCAATGGTGGAAGATATCTCCCTGCAAGTCCAAAATTGGCAACTGCCACCATGATCAGGGGAGTTTTCTTTCTCTCTTCTCCTCCTTTTCCCTACTTTTATTGCACTTGTCCATGATCTGTTCACTGTTTTGATTTTCGATCTTATGCTTATGACACATTGAGGACACTGTGTAGTTTAAGTGTGGTCTACTGGGAGAGATTCTGATTTTTCTTTGTTAGTTTTTGTTTTCTTGGTTAAATTTTTTTTCTTTTCTAGGTAGTTTTTGTCGTGTCTTGTGTACAGTTTTGCATGCTTTTCGTGAATTCTGGATTGTGGTCAGGTTGTCAGTTTTCCTTCACTTCATTGATACTCTGAGATATGAATTCCTTGCTTTTCTTTGCTTGGAAGATGATCATGATGTTTGAGAGTTGAATTGATTGTGACACAAATGCCCTGTATGAGAATTTGAGCCACTTTATGCTCTTTCTTGTGTGTCATATGTCTCTTGACTGCTTGCACATATGCCTTGGCTTGACTCTTGTTGATAGTTCTTGATTGATATGCATGTTTGGAAGTGATAAAGGCAATTTTGTTCTTGAGCCTCTCTAGCCAAATAAGCCTACCTTGTTCTAATCCTTTGAAAACCCTTTTTGAGCCTATACTTTCCCCCATTTCTTTGTTTTGAAGCTCATACACTAGCCCTAAGTGAAAGACCATGATTACCTTAACCTTAGGGAATTTTGGAGCTTTGGAAGTGTTTTAGGAACAAGTGTGGTCTCTTGGGGGTTTCTGATGAGTTGGCTAGTTGGTTCCTCTTCTTGTTTTGCTTTGGTAAATATATGTGTATCTTGTCTTTTACAGTTTTGTTTTGAAAAGAGAGAAAAGAAAAGAGACAGGATGAAAAAAAAAAGAAAGCAGAAAAATAGTGAAAAAAAAGTGTGAATAATTGTGGATAATGGAGTCAAGAAGAGGATGGTATTAGAGGTTGTGGGTGTGTTTGAATGTGTTTACACTTGTTCCCCATTGCTCCTCTGTTCCTTATGGTTTGTAGCTTCTTATCCAGATATACCCTCCCTTGTCCTTGGCCCCATTACAACCATGAAAAGACCTTTTGATTTGAACATGCGTATGTGCTTGAGTGTTGATATTAGAGGCTTGCCAAGTCTATTTGTGATTGCTTTCTTGAGTGCATTGAGTGACATTGATTTACCTTAAACACTTGAGAGAAACACTGATTGTGTGCATCTGTGAGCCTCTGTTGCTTTTGATTCATCTCTTGAACTGATTGACTGCTTTCCTTGTACTGAATTGTTTGGATGATTCTTTGAGTATCTGCTTTCGTTGACTCTGTGTTGGATTCTGCCTATACCTTTTACTGTCCGGATTTCGTGAGAATTGTGCAACTGTGTTTCTGTTTTGGAGTCTTTGTTGTCTGTCTGTCGAGTCTGTGTCAACTCCCTGATGTTTGAGTAGTTCCCTGGTTTTCGTCTTGGTTTTGCCCAGGAGTGCAAAAGACTAAGTGTGGTCTATTTTGATGAGTCGTTATTTCTTGAATTATATTTAGTTTATTGCACTTAAATAAACCAGGGAATTGTGTTTAATTGTTTGTTATTTCCCCCGTTTTCCGAATTCTGCTTAATTTGGTCGGAAATTTGTAATTGTGCTAATTTGGATTTTCTGAGCTGATTAAGTGCATTTTTGAAGTGCAGGAAAATTTCGGAAATACATTTTGGGACAGGAAGAATGCCAAATAAATTCAAGACTCTCCAGACAGACATTTTAGAATTAATTAAATTGTAATTCAGTAGTTTAAAATTTCTGTATCAACTTTTATATTTTGGGTCAATTTTTGGTAAATTAGATTAGACCCAAAATTAGAAATTAATGACTTGGCACCCTAGGGTTTTATTTGTGTGGACCCTACCCTAAAACAAAGTGACATACGGCCCTTAGAAAGGCCCTAGCCGCCACTTGCATAGGGGAGGCCACTGCTTACTAGGCACTTTTTCTCTCGGTCTCAGCTTTGGTTTAGGGGGGCTGAACACGTTTTGCAATGAATGAATGAAGAGATGATGGTGATTATTTTTGCTGATTTCTCATTGCCCCTTTTCGTTTAGGTTTTACACTTTGGAAGCTTCATTCCAGCTAGCACCGTCCAGTAGAGTTACTCGGTTTTTCTTTCTGTTAAAGAGAAGAGGCTTATTCGTTTTGATTGTGGTGTCACGGCTTTGGCATTCTTATTGGAGAAGAGCAGCTTGGTGAAGCAACTAGGAGGCAACGCTGGAACGCTGTCACGGCTGGGCTGTGAGAAATCATTTTTTTTTATGGATGTTGGAACAGCCACCGAGAGGGAGCTGGAGCAAGGATGATATGCATACGGAACATCCTGGAAAGAAAAGGAGAACGTTGATTGAAAAGTGAAATGGTGTGCACGGTGCAAGCTGCTGGAATGATGAGTCCATGGTGCAGCACCTTTAACGCTTTTAGCAAAGCTTATTTTAGTTTAATAGGAGATTGAGAGATGAAGTGGTGTGCACGCTGATTCAAGAGTGGATTAGGATAAAGTATAATATGATGGGACATTTGGCAGAAATTGTTTTTGGAGAATAGAAGGAGCAGATGGAGAAAAGGAGGTCACGGGTTCATAAAGAGAATGTAGTGTGAAGATAATGGTGTGCACGGATTTTTGGATGCAGAGGCAGAATGTGCAATTGAGAAATGAATAATAAGTGGTGTGCTGTCACGGATGGGAGGGTGCACAAGCTCACATTTTGACTTTTGATTAAAGTTTTTTAATGTTTCTTTGCTGGAACGGAGAAGGTAAAGTGTTTAATTACTTTGCTTTTCAATTGAAGAATGAGAAATGAAGAGTAGATTAGGTGGGAAAATGATGGGACGTTGATGGCTTATGTGGAGCGGGAGAAGAGAAGCACTTTACAGCTGGTTTGTTTTGGTCTATGAAGAAGTTCATTCACGTGAAGAAAGAAGAAGCATTTTAAGGATTTAAATTTTCTTTAAAGAGAAGCCCGAGACAGTGATTTAAAATGAATGTGTGGTGCACGGTGACGGAAGGGAGCTGCTGCCACGTCCAGAGAGCTCCAAGGGTCTACTTTTATATTATTTTAAATGCTTAATCTTGCACTTAATTAGGTTACAATTTTCATATTGCATACACTTAGGGTTGAATGCTTGCTAATTTTTAAGTGATCTTTGCTTGATTACCATATTCTCCTTTCAATGTTAATCATCACAAAGTTAATTTTCACTCCTTTAATTTAAATGTAATGTTAGCTTTAGTGACCAACCGCTTTAATTTTGTGATTGAGACCGTTTTTACGTTTCCGTTTGCATTAGTGTCTTATTTAATTTTATCCGCAACCAAAAACATTTTTTTTAAAAAACCCCCCCCTGCGTGTTTGACCTGAGACTGAACCCAATTTGGTCCTTGAGAGACGACCTAGGAGTCACTTCCTAGTACTGTACTGCATTATTCTACGCACAACTTTTGTTGGGAGGTGCGACCCTCTCACTAGTGTGCGTGTTGCATGTATAAATCTTCGTCAACTTCGTCCACTTCGCAAACCTTCGTCAACTTCGTCAACTTCCTCCACTTCGTCCACTACGTCCACTTCGTCGACTTCCTCTACTTCCTCCACTTAGCAACTTCATCAACTTCGTCCACTTCGTCAACTTCGTCAACTTCCTCCACTTCGTCAACTTCATCAACATGCTCTACTTCGTCCACTTCGTCCACTTCGTCAACTTCCTCCACTTCGTCCACTTCCTTCACTTAGTCAACTTCATGAACTTCGTCCACTTCGTCAACTTCGTCAACTTCCTGCACTTCGTCAACTTCATCAACTTGGTCTACTTCGACCACTTCGTCAACTTCGTCCACTTCGTTCACTTCGTCAACTTGGTCCACTTCCTCCACTTCGTCAACTTCATCAACTTCCTTCACTTCGTCCACTTCGTCCACTTCGTCAACTTTATCAACTACCTCCACTTCCTCCACTTCATCCACTTCATCAACTTCGTCCACTTCGTCAACTTCGTCCACTTCGTAACCTTCGTCCACTTCGTCAACTTCGTCAACTTCCTCCACTTCCTCCACTTCCTCCACTTCATCGACTTCGTCGACTTCGTCCACTTCGTCCACTTCGTCCACTCGTCCACTTCCTCCACTTCCTCCACTTTCTCCACTTCCTCAACTTCGTCCACTCCATCAACTTCGTCCACTTCGTCCACTTCGTCAACTTCGTCCACTTCGACCACTTCGTCAACTTCCTCCACTTCCTCCACTTCCTCCACTTCATCAACTTCGTCCACTTCGTCAACTTCGTCAACTTCGTCCACTTCGTCCACTTCGTCAACTTCGTCCACTTCGTCAACTTCATCAACTTCCTCCACTTCGTCGACTTCGTCCACTTCGTCCACTCGTCCACTTCCTCCACTTCCTCCACTTTCTCCACTTCCTCAACTTCGTCCACTTCGTCCACTCCATCAACTTCGTCCACTTCGTCAACTTCGTCCACTTCGACCACTTCGTCAACTTCCTCCACTTCCTCCACTGCTCTTCTTCTTGTAGAGATAAAGAGTTATTGATGATAACTGGCTTTGTTCCATCTTCTTCTAAAAACACATATTTCAGATGTGATGGCAATCTTTTTAATTCTGGCGACTGTGTTTTGATTGTTTCTTCCTTATCAATTATTTCAAATCTTGGATCTTCCTCTGGACTCTTTTTCAATGTTTCCAAGTCCATCAGACATTCATCAATCAATTTCTCTTCTTCTTCATCTAAATCTTCACATGCATCAATGAGAGTTTTTTCCAATGGAGAAATATTTCGCACCATGCTTTCTTGAACCATACAAACCTCATCAAGTTCATCAAATTGAAAACATGCTTTGTCATCATTTGGATATGTCATGGCCTTGGATACATCAAAAGTGACTTCTTCATCATCAACTCTCAATTTAAGCTTACCATTCTCTACATCAATCAAAACTCTAGCAGTCTTCATAAAAGGTCTCCCAAGAATAAGAGGCACATCACTAGTTCCTTCCATCTCCATCACAATAAAATCCACTGGAAATACAAATTTGTCGACCTTTACTAGAACATCTTCAATCACTCCATATGGATATTTTAGAGACCTGTCTGCCAATTGAAGAGCCATTCTGGTTGGTTTAATTTCCAGCCCCTGAATTGTTCTGCACATGGATAGCGGCATTAGATTAATGCTAGCTCCCAAATCAATCAATGCTCTTCCAACTTTCACATCTCCTATGGTGCAAGGAATAGTGAAGCTTCCTGGGTCTTTAAGTTTAGGAGGTAGTTTCTGTATGATTGCACTGCAATTACCCTGTATATTGATAGTTTCCTTCTCAATGTACTTGTGTTTCTTTGTGAGAAGTTCCTTCAAAAATTTTGCATATGTTGGCATCTGTTGCAATGCTTCAGAGAATGGTATAGTAATCTCCAACTTCTTAAACAGTTCCATGAATCTTTCCAACTGCTTTTCTTTCTCCTTCCTTGAATAACTCTTTGGATAAGGAAGTGGCTTTTCATACTCTTTTTCTTTCTGTCTCTCTTCTCTCTCTTTTTTTTCTCTCCTCTCCTCTTCTTCTTTTTTTTCTTTCTCTCTCTCAACTCTTTCTTTCCACTCACATGTTTCTTTTTCACTCTCACTCTCAATTTTTTTTTCTCTCTCTCTTTTTGCCTCTCCTCTAACACTCTACCACTTCTAGTCACAACAGTTTTACAATCCTTTCCAAGATTCTCATGTTTCACCTCGTCAACTATTCTCTCAACATAAACCTCCATTTTTTTAAATGCAGCATCCACATTATGACAATAAGACTCATTTGTCTTCAAGAATCTTTGGAAAGTCTCTTCAAGCTTTGTTGTTTTCTCAACTGGAGTGAATTGCATCTGCCATTGTTGTTGTTGCGCTTGAACCTGATAACAGTTGAAAAAATGTTATTTTCATGCTTAAAATTGATACTAAAAGCAACCTTTAGACTTAAAAACTAGCTTGAAATCATGCTTTTATCTATATTTTCAGAAATAAGAAAGCTGGACAGGTTTATGCTTGATTTAAGTGTTTTTGTGCAGGTTTTAAGGTGAATTTAGTGAAAGAAGTGAAGAAGGAGAGAGATGGAATCAGAAAAGGAAGCAAAGAGTGCAAAAGGAGAAGCCGAAAGCACCGCTCAGCGGCATTTTACCGCTGAGCGGCACTCAGGAGGTCACGGGAGGTCCGCTGAGGGGCAAACTGGCCGCTGAGGGGAAGAAAAGGGAAGCGAAGTCACCGCTGAGCGGTATTTACCGCTGAGCGCCATTCTTAATAATGGGCTTGGACTTGTTTTCTGGCACTTTTATGGGCTTGGGCTTAGATCTTTTGTAATTCTAGAATAGTATATAAGGACTTGCACGTCCTAGAGTTAGTATCTTTGGCAGAAACGAGGCAAACACTCTCTCTTCCACCCCTTTGAAGGAGGATCTTGGATGCTCAGGCTACCTCTTCACCTTTATAGGGTTTATTCTTTCATTCTTTCATTGTTCATCTAGGTTCACCATGAATATGGTGAACTAAACCTTGTATGTTTGTTGGGGAATCAATGTAATCTCTTGAAGCTCTCATATATGGAATCTATGCTTGCATCTTTTAATTAAGATTTATGCTTTCTTTCATCATTAGTTAGGGTTTTTCTTCTTTGCTTAATGCTTGCATGGTTTAACTCATTCGATGCATGATTATTGGTTTTGTCGATACGGGCACGTACGGGGAAGTCTAGATCCGGGGAATTTCTCCCAATATTATATTGGTTGTCGTTAAGCTCCTGCACTTATGAACTAATCATTAGGAATGCTAGGAATTGTATGAACTCGTGATTAGGGAGAAGCCATCTAGAATGGTACTTTAGAGAGTGGCATTAACAATGATGATTTGAATGTTGAATTCCTAAAATATTTGAGAGTGGATGAGATGAAATTGACCCCCAACAACATATTCATTCATATATTTCATTGAAAGTGTTTATCTTTTGCTTTTGCCATTGATCAAAAACTCATGCATACATGTGTATTTTCTGTCTTGCATATTAAACTCCAAATATTTCGTTCTTAAGTCTTAGCTAATCAACAAATCAGATAACTAAACTAGGCCGTGAGTCCTTTGGGAAGAACGATACTTGGTCTTACCAAGTTTATTACTTGAACGATTCGGTCATACTTGCCGATTGTGAAACAAGTTTGTGACATCATATTTTGGTGCTCATAAATTTGTCCATCAGAACCATTGAAACCTGTTGTATTTCCTGTGGTATTTGAGAAAGTTTCATGGTTACTTCTTCAAGCTGTTGAGAGATAAGTCTATTTTGGATAAGCAAAGCCTCATTTGATTGTAACAACTCCTTCTGACTAAGATCTCCTTTTTCAATATTGAGTTCATTGTCACTAGTAGCCATATTTTCAATAATTTCAGTTGCTTCCTCTGGAGTTTTCCATTTAATATTGCCTCCTGCTGAGGCATTCAGCATCATCTTGGTTTGTGAACCAAGCCCTCCAAGGAAAGTTAAGACTACTTCATGTTCTTCAAAGCCATGCATGGGAGTTTTACGTAACAAGCTTTTATACCTGTCCCATGCATGCCCCAGTGATTCTTCCATGCCCTGCTTAAATGAAGAAATCTCTTGCTTTCCTTTAGTCACCTTAGATTGTGGGAAGTATTTGTTTAAAAATTTTGTGACCACTGCTTCCCACTCTGTGAAACTTTCTTCTGGAAAAGAGTTCAACCAAAGCTTAGCATTGCCTCCCAATGAGAAAGGAAACAAGCTAAGTTTGATAGCTTCGTCTGGCACCCCATTAATCTTGACTGTGTTACAAATCTCATTAAAGGTAGTAAGGTGCTCATATGGGCTTTCATGAGATAACCCATTAAATTGATTACTCTTCACCAGTTGAATCAGTGCTGGTTTGACCTCCATATTGGCTGCATTGACTCTAGGTCGAGCTATGCTGTTAAAGTGCTGAGGTCCAGCAAGATTGGTGTAATCTGCAAGAGTTCTTCTAACATTATTGTTCTCCATACTTCCTGTGCTATGAACAGAACCTTGTGGTGATGAGTGTAAGAGAGTTTCTGGAGAAGGGAAAAGTTCTCTAGACGTTCTGATTCTTCTCCTCCGTCTACTCTCGTCTAGACCTTCAAGAAGTGGTTCTGTTGTTTTCTTACTCCTTGTTCTAATTGCTTCCTGCATGCACAAGAAAACAAAACCCTAGAAAAGATTTGTTAGCACAAAAAGATATAGGAGAAGATATATATTCAAAAGATAAGAAGATAAAAGATTCAGAAGATAAAACAAAATAAGATAAAATAAAATAAAATCTAACCTAATCTAAAAAGATAGAATAAGATAAAATAAAATCTAATCCAATCTAAAAATAAAATAAAATCTAATCAAATAAAATCTAATCTACTAAAAACCGAAAAATAAAAACAGAAAATAAAAACAGAAATTCAAAATTAAAGTCAAAGATAATCAATAATCACACAAATTAATCAGTTAAACCACGAGTCCCCGGCAACGGCGCCAAAAACTTGATGGACAAATTTATGATCACCAAAATATGATGTCACAAACTTGTTTCACAATCGGCAAGTATGACCGAATCGTTCAAGTAATAAACTTGGTAAGACCAAGTATCGTTCTCCCAAAGGACTCACGGCCTAGTTTAGTTGTGTGGTTTGTTGATTAACTAAGACTTAAGAACGAAATATTTGGAGTTTAATATGCAAGACAGAAAATAAACATGTATGCATGAGTTTTTGATCAATGGCAAAAGCAAAAGATAAACACTTTCAATGAAATATATGAATGAATATGTTGTTGGGGGTCAATTTCATCTTATCCACTCTCATATATTTTAGGAATTCAACATTCAAATCATCATTGTTAATGCCACTCTCTAAAGTACCATTCTAGATGGCTTCTCCCTAATCACGAGTTCATACAATTCCTAGCATTCCTAATGATCAGTTCATAAGTGCAGGAGCTTAACGACAACCAATATAATATTGGGAGAAATTCCCCGGATCTAGACTTCCCCGTACGTGCCCGTATCGACAAAACCAATAATCATGCATCGAATGAGTTAAACCATGCAAGCATTAAGCAAAGAGGAAAAACCCTAACTAATGATGAAAGAAAGCATAAATCTTAGATTAAGATGCAAGCATGAATTCCATATATGAGAGCTTCAAGAGATTACATTGATTCCCCAACAAACATACAAGGTTTAGTTCACCATATTCATGGTGAACCTAGATGTACAATGAAAGAATGAAAGAATAAACCCAATAAAGGTGAAGACGTAGCCTGAGCATCCAAGATCCTCCTTCAAAGGGATGGAAGAGAGAGTGTTTGCCTCGTTTCTGCCAAAGATACTAACCCTAGGACGTCTTAAAGCTTATATAATATTCTAAAATTACAAAAGCCCAAGCCCATAAAAGTGCCGCTCAGCGGTAAATACCGCTCAGCGGTGACTGCGCGTCCTTTTTCTTCCCCTCAGCGGCCAGTTTGCCCCTCAGCGGACCTCCCGTGACCTCCTGAGTGCCGCTCAGCGGTAAAATGCCGCTGAGCGGTGCCTTCGGCTTCTCCTTTTGCACTCTTTGATTCCTTTTCTGATTCCATCTCTCTCCTTCTTCACTTCTTTCACTAAATTCACCTTAAAACCTGCACAAAAACACTTAAATCAAGCATAAACCTGTCCAGCTCTCTTATTTCTGAAAATATGGATAAAAGCATGATTTCAAGCTAGTTTCTAAGTCTAAAGGTTGCTTTTAGTGTCAATTTTAAGCATGAAAATAACAGTTTTTCAACTGTTATCAACATCCTCCACTTCGTAAACTTCGTCCACTTCGTCAACTTCCTCCACTTCCTCCACTTCCTCCACTTCGTCAACTTCATCAACTTCGTCCACTTCGTCAACTTCTCCACTTCGTGCACTTCGTCCACTGCGTCAACTTCGTCAAATTCGTGAACTTCGTCAACTTCGTCCACTTCGTTATCTTCGTCAAGTTCGTCCACTTCGCAAACCTTCGTCAACTTCGTCCACTTCGTCCACTTTGTCAACTTCGTCCACTTCGTCAACTTCCTCCACTTCCTCCACTTCCTCCACTTAGTCAACTTCGTCAACTACGTCCACTTCGTCAATTTCGTCAACTTCCTTCACTTCGTCAACTTCATCAACTTGGTCTACTTCGTCCACTTTGTCCACTTCGTCCACTTCGTCATCTTCGTCCACTTCGTCCACTTCGTTCACTTCGTCAACTTCGTCCACTTCGTCCACTTCGTCCACTTCGTCCACTTCGTCCACTTCGTCAACTTCCTCCACTTCGTTCACTTTCTCCACTTCCTCCACTTCCTCCACTTCGTCCACTTCGTCAACTTCGTCCGCTTCGTCAAC